>OY253748.1:22064394-22720311 GCA_958009045.1 Oxytorus armatus
TCTCTATACGTATACCGCAACAGTCTGTTATGAATTGATATAAATCAGGTTAATTGCTCTTTAGGAGAACTCTCGGTGGGCAAATATACATTCTAGCTTACCTATAGCACCAGAAAGCGGAATGTAAATCTGCGGTTTCCGGCTTGTACAAAAAAATTATCTTCTTCCCGATAATTCATTTAATTTTATTCCGCAAAACTTGGGTTATTCTTCATCGGCACATTAAAATATTAAATCACAGCAATATAAAAATGTAAAACGTTTCTTCTCCCTTCAACAAACAAAATAGACAGTGAAAAGTGTGCCGCTGTTGTTTCACAAAAAGTTTTCCGTATACATCCCTCTTTGTGTAGTATACTCTCCGTTCCGAATATACTTCGCGTGTCTCCTTCGTTCCATATATTAAATGCACGAATGAATATTTATGAAAGATAATTATATTTACGCAATATGTTCGAGAATCTTCATCCGGTCTCTGGTCCCCGAAAGTTCTAATTAAAATCACGTTAATGGAGTGAAAATAAATAACTTTCGTCCCAATATTCTACGGTAAATACGTATATTCCAGAAATACTACTTGAATTATCGAATACATATGTATATCGTTTTGTTACGACGAAAATATCATTCTCTATCCTATATACTGAGAATAATAGTATTTCGTACGTCATCGGTGAGCGGCTATAGTTCCTATGGTCTTACCTGACGGAAATAATGTTGGGATAAAAAAAGAAAGAGCAAAATACGCGCGATAAAATATACAGTATATTCCATCCCCGCTCAACTTGCCTGGAATCATTACTACTTTTTTATTCACAAGAAAAGTTCTCCTACAAAAATAGTCAGAATGAAAAAATATGTATTTTGGTAGTTACAGTGAGAAAACCGAGTTGTCAGCACAAACCGTATCGATTTTTTTTTTTCAAATTTTTCCCGCGTAAATTGTTGAATTGACGTGGATCATGCTCCATATGTCTATTTATTCTTGGTATTTGTGGAGAAGCGTGAAAAAGAATCGCACAATAGGATGAGAACGAAAGAGAAAGAGAGACGAGTGTATGTGGTAGCGTAAACGACGAGCTAGGGGTTGTTCCGAAGAGTGGGTTCCCTCCCGCGCGAGTTTGTGGCGTACAGTGTGACCTAAACCCTATTTTCGTATGCACAAAGGTTTCGTCGGTATAAACCGACGGTTTTTGCCCGTGTAAACTACAGTCGTGTAGGCTCTCGCGACAATCAACCCCACCTGACATTCACGAGCAAGTCCCTCCTCATACAGCACGCGCGCAAGAACAGCGTTTTTTTTTCATCCCGCGAACTTAATGGTCTTCTCTTTCTCACTCTTTCGTATACATGTGTCCGAAGGCTTTCTTCGGCCGAGACTTTTTGTTCTCTTTCCCACGACAATAATTGCAGGTTGCACGTGCTATACCTAACACTTGAACATTAACTTTCTATACGTATGGATGTGTATTGAGTTTTTTTTAAATGCACACGCAAACCCGACTTCATACAATAATAAACACAAAACGCTCTTTACCTTTGAGTGTCGCACGAACGTGTGGGTCATGTCGCACATGAAAATAAATGTAATTCCCAAAGGGGTAGTTTCTTAACAAAAACAAAGGGTTTTTTTTTAAATTTCATTCGAGAAATTTAGACTCATTTTTAGCAACGTAGTCACTATGAAATTTGGTAATTGAGGGACAAAATTAATGCTTGATGGTTGAAAATCGAGCATCCGAGATATTTGAGGGGGTTTCAAGCATCAAAGATAAGAAAAATCCTAGCGCGAGGTGAACTAAGGGGAAGTTGACGTGGGAATACGAGAATTAAGAACGCTTGCAGCTTTCGTTCGATTAACAAGGGAAGAGCCCATTACTGCGTCGAACGAAGTCGTTTGCTAGCCCTCGTAGCCTCCAATAAAAAAGAAAGTAAAAAACGAAGTACGAAAAATAGAAAAAAAAGGAAAGACGAAGAGCGAAAAAAAGAAACGCCCTTAGCGAGACCGAAAGTCGCGGAAAGAAGACTCGTAGGCTCGCATGTCCCATTGCAATCTGCAATATTGGGAATGTTTTTTTTTTTTCGTCGGCATTACGCGAGAAATCCCCGAAACCAATTGCGATTATCTACCGGCGAATCTTCCGGTTTGCTTTCACAGCACCCTTTAGAATGCGCGTGTATATAGCTCACAGTTGTAACTAACCGTCTACTTCTTTAAACCAACCGCAACGTCGTTTAAAAAAGCTCTTTCAATTTTTGTTTTACTCTCTTCCGCGTTCTCGTCGTGAGAAAAATAAAAGCAGTCAAGTAACTCGATCTCTATCCTCTGTCGAATACTATAAATTTGTTCGCGTCGGTAGACTTCGTGTTATAGCATGGTGAATTTACTTTTCTACTAGGATTTAAAGAATGATCTTTTTACGTTAAAAAAAAATTATTTTTAGAAATTAAAAAAATTAACAAGGGAGTGTATCTTTATATTTTGTAAAAGATAATGAATAAATTCGCGATTTTACGACAACGATTAAATGGGGATGATAAAACGCGAGGGTGCGATCAGTGATGCCATTTTCTCGACAAACAATCGGTAACAGCACTCCGCTCGTTTATACCTACATCACCGATTCATCGTCCCCTTCCTCCATCCATTGCCACAAGCAACGAGACGAATGAAGAAGAACAATTAAAATATGAGAATCGTTAGATTTAATCATCGGTGACAAAGGGCAGACGGAAAAAGGTGATGGTTAAGGAGGAAGAAGAAGCATAAGGAAAAAGAAGATGAAGAGGGCGCGTCGTTGAAACTCACTTTTTGAGATCGTGCCAGGCGCGAAACGTCAAGAATGCCGAGGCTGAGAACTTGAAAGACGTTTAAAAGAGCGTAGAAAAAGGGGTTGACGTCGCGGCGTCTCTGGCCAGTGCTGGGAAGACCCCCGTATTCGACTGTCGCACCCTCTTTCGCGAAGCAAAAAGATTCCACGGACTAGGGGATGGCGCGAGACCCTTCAACTCGACCGAACATTATCGGGTGTCTATATACACCATAACGACAAATAAAGTTATAACGAAAAGGTCAAAATTCTTTCGGATCATTTGTGACCGATTTCATGGCTACATCGAATTCATGACAGACAAAAAAACCCTTTGAAGTACAAGTAAAAGAGAAGGATCGTTATAAGAGCAAAAAAATATATAGAAATGCTGTTCACTTTTACCAGGTGCAACCCTAAATACTCGATGCGAACTGTCCTTAAAGAAGAAACGTGACATTACTGTTATTCATAAATGATTAACCAAGATATCGTCTTTGCAGATACTCGATAACGATTGGAATAATTACAAAAGGAAACTACGAATACAAGGCTAAATCGATAAATCACGATGATGTCCAAAATTCGTCTCGTTCTATCACGAACAAATAGAAAACTCTCTATTAACCGAACGGAGCTGGCATGAAACGTTGCTCATTCATTTATCGTTGACACACAAAATATCAGAGTGGTGAAATCAAATCCATCAATATCGTATACATCAGCAGAGAGAGATATCCGATAAACGTATTCTCAGAGTCCGCGAATTAATATTGATAAATATTCGTGCCAGAGTAATCGATAAGTCCGCCGAGTCCAATAGTCGAACAAGTTGCCTCAAGACTGCCCGCATACGTTGTTAATTAATGTGACCCACAAAAGGACGACAATCGGCTGATGTTGCTTCAATTGGTAAAATATATTTTTCTAACCAGCGGTTATTTTCGAACAAAAATTTTGTTATCTTCTTGGCGCTGAATGACATGAAAAAATCAATTATAAAGAAAAAAGTTCGAGGATTCAGTACGCGGATAAATTATTTCAAAGATAACTTCAACGACCTTTCGGGAAGTTCACACATCCGCACCGTTAAAATCTTACACATCCACACCGATTTACAGAAAGAATATACGAAAAATAATCATAAAAGAATCGAACCTCGTGAATTTTCGTTTATTATCATAAACTTTTTACAAATAATTATAAGTAACTTCTAATACATTTTTTAAAAAATGAATATCAACATTTTCGTTTTTTTGAGACATTGCATTGGTTGGAATCTATTTCAATTCGAATTATCTCCGTCTCGATGTACATAACCAGCCCTCACAGTCAGAAGGACTATAGAACGAAGCGGGTATTGTATAGCTCGAGAGAGGCCGGGAGAGAAAGCTAAACTACCCTCAGCGTCTTGGCTGGCGTACGGAAGCACGAAGGAGGGAAATTACGCATTTACACCCTCGCGAACAAGCCAGTATAGCTGATAGTCCCTATCTCTCTTGTTTCTCGTGAGCTTCTGGTTTGTGATGTTATGCACCGCGCCTGAGAAGACTAAGATACAAACCCAGAGAGACGGAAGATGCTGGGCGAGGGTGAGGGGGTTAAAACCGAGTGGATAAAGATACAGATAGACGAGAAAGCGGACGAACGATATAGATCGCAGTGATGAAAGAGCGTGTGCGCGAGGGTTCGCGGAGAGGTATCATCTCGTGTCACCGCTCGGTCGTTATTTTCCAGCGTCGCGCAAGGTTAATCATCGAGAACCACCGGCAGGGTGATATGCACGCGGGTTTTCGCCAAGGGTAAAAATTACATGACTGACGGGCAAAAACAGAGAACTAGAATGAAGGTGTGCGCGAGAGCTATTCGCAACGTCGAGGGCCAAGACATATCTTTGCGTCTCTCTTGGCCGTTTCCCCAAAGTTACAATCTTGTACGTCAACCGGATGGTGTGGTTTGAGGCGACTCCCGACCATAACCACGTGAAGCGAAGTGAGGTGCGAGACAAGCGCACTTAAAAACTTTTCAAATTTAACCCCATCCCATTACTAAGGCACCTGGAGAATCCCCTTGTACACTCTGACCAACGCGCGGTACACCGACAAACACGCATACCGAATCTTTCCTTGGGTTTCTAGATGCCAGTCAAAAAAAAACTACAAATAGTCGCTGTAAAATGAAAGGATGTGATGACCGAGCGTCAGCTACGGTCTAACCCGCGGCAACGTCAACCTTCGACGATCTGGAGAGCCAAAAAAAAAAGAAGAAAAATAAACTACAAATATTACGTGTAATAATGTCGCGAATGTGGTGGAGTTAGGATCCACAATATTTCGAAAGTTACGTCCAGTAGTTCGTGGCTAACCGTCTGGTCGGTGAAACCGGTCGTAAAGTTGAATGACTGGAAACTTTCTTCGCGTCTTTTCATTAACGGGGGAAATATGGTTAGGACAGCGTTTTCTCAATGATTTTCATGAATTTTTTTATAATGTAAAAAATGAATATAATTAATTGAAACTTTGGGAATAATTTATACATATATTTAAGTATATACTATAAAATTCTTGAAGAATTTCCTTGAAAAACACCGAAGATATTAGCGACCCCATATTGCAGGTCACAATCAGACTCAACATTTTGCGTACATTCTGGAAGCCGCAATTTTCATCTGAAATCAAACGAGGTTGGAATTTACTTTTATTATATGTCTCTCTTCTATATGAACCTAAATGCTATCAAAAAAATAGAAAATTGAATTTTTACAGGGATCAAAACAAAAAAGCATGATTTTTTGCCATTTTTTACAACTTTATTTGCGAAAAAAAAATTATTTTAAATAATGATAATATTCCGATTTTAGGTCCATATAGAGCGCAATACTATGAAGAAAGTAACTGCCAATTTTCAAAACGATTGGTTGAAAACTTTTCAAACTAGCGTGTACGCAAGTTAAAAAAAAGTCGTTTTCAGAAAAATGCGTTTGAAAAAATGCGTGACCGCTCGGTTATACACGTGGCGCGCTCGGGGCCTGAAGGAGAGCTACTCACTTTAATGGCTTATAACAATAGAACGAGACGGAATTTTCATTTAAAATTTTGGGAACATATTTTTCAATAGTTTTACTAACAATTTATGAAATAAAAAAAAATCGTTTTTTTGAACCGTCTAACCCTATTTCCCCCCTTAGAGAATATGGTAGAATGACAAGTACAAAATTCTAATGAGGATTACTGCTGAATATTTTTGTTCCTTTTGAAGGTGACGTTTTTGGTATTTTTGCGAGTATAATCGAAGGAAAGGTGATCGATACGACGGGAGTCAGAAGTACGGAAAACAATGCGAAATATGAGAAACTTTTGAAGGAACACGAGGTATTGAAGCTAAAATTGGAAAACACAATGAAGGAATTGGCGATTGAGAAGGAAAAGAATAAACCGGAAACTAAACTAGTGACTACATCCAATTTTTATTGGATCTAGTCACATTTAACACAATATATTTGAAGATTATTCTACCAAAATGTGTATCTTGAACTTTTTTACCCCAAGTATATATGTCTAGGATTTGTTTTAACTTAGACCAATGATGATGGAGTAGGACTATATTTTCGTTGCCTAGACATAAATCAACGCACTTTTTACAATCACAATTATCTTGGAACACATCTTAGATCGAAGACACCATTTTAAATACCCCAGCATCCCAATACATCGTGAAAAACATTGATGGCACTTGGCAATATTTCTCATCATCTTCTCTTCATCAACGATTAACGACAATTTCAATTGATCTTTCTTACAATAACAAAATCATAATACCTAAATGATTATGGCACAAACTGTAAGAATGGATTCTAATGTATGGTCGAATCGTCGATATAGATTCTTTCGTGGATTCGCTTGGTTGGATTACGCGATTTTATGAATTATATCGTTGGAACTCCCGATTCCTCGTATCGTATATATATATATATATATATATATATATATATATATATATAGAGTAGTCCCTACTGTGCCCATATCGTTTGGGAAAGCGAGCACGAAAAGTTTTCCAATTAAACGCGGATTATGTCGTTATGTCTCTTGCTTTTCCTACATCTCTCGGACTGCATTTCTTCTATACATATATAGATAATATATCTTTCTCTTTCGAAGTATTGAAAATACATTCAATACGAAAAGGCGAAACTTATCGCGCCGAGGCTGGTGGTGATGGTGCAAGCCCTGACCCCCCCCCCCCCCCCCCCCCAATCCCCTCGATTCGCATAATCGTTTTCTGCACGTTTCTCTTTCTCGTGCTCGATGAATTGTCGAAAGTTCGGTCAACATCGATGAACAGAATCACTCTGTTCCATGCCCTGTCTTTCTCTATCTCTCACTTATTCACCCCTGGATGGGTGCCTGGCTGCGAGCGGTACAGAAGGGGTACAGGTGCCAAGGGTGCGAAAGCGAGGATTATCGTTTCATCGGTACATATATATGTGTATGTACAGCCCTATGGAGTAGCAGAAGCTTCTCCTTTCCGCGCCTCGTTTATTTTGCTTTTGCTCTCGCTCGCTTCATCCCCCCCGAAGCAATTTTTTCATTTTTTATTTTTTTTTTCAAATATATACGTATATATTTTTCGTTTTATTCTTTTCCTGTCCGACGACCAACGGGCTTCGCGACGACCCTCTCTCGTCTCGTTCGTCGTTTTCTCTCCAATTCCTCGGCGATATCCCTCTCTATTCTGGTGGCAACGCCACATCGGGAGACCGCGCGAGCCCGGCCCGTGTAATCGAATAAACATGAGAATTCTCGTATTGACATTATACGAAGCAAAAGGGGTGCAAAGCGCTTCGAGAGCGAGGTATACCGCGGCGATAAGTGATTGTAATCCCTTTGGATACAATTCAATTTTTTTCCTTTCTTTCAGTTTTGTCTTTTTATTCGTATCGATTAATAGAATCGATTCAGTTTTATTTTCACCGGGGTCGCGAGACTCCAAGCACGATTTTTCTTTGGGGCTTATTCAAATGTTTTTTTTAATTCAAATCAGAAAACAACGAATTGAAATCAATGAAAAAAAGCGATGTATCAAAAGTTTTGTCATCTTTTTGGATTTTCCTCGTGAGCTCTCGCTAATATTGTATATATGTCCTTGTTTATATTCTCAACCTCGAAAAAGTCTTGGCGAAATAGCTGATCCGAGCAAGAAGGTACATAACTATATGAGAGAACGTCTCGGCAATCGAGCAATTTCGTATTTCGACATGACCAAACAACCAGCTCGTACACGAGGTATCTAGTGATCTGTAAATATATCGAACTCGATTGGATTGGCCCCTATCCCGCACTAACTTTAACCCCGTTCAAGTTACAATCTCTATGTACTATAAATACCTACACATATAAATATATATATACACGCGAGAAAGTCTCTCTATCGTACTTTTACAAACTGTCTGTCCTAAGTCTTCTAGAGGTATAGGAAAAGCGTGTGGGACAAAGAGAACGAAAGTGGAAAAGAGATGGAAGAAAACTCTTGGTTCGTTCTCTCTCGCAATATCCACTACTCGACAAACTCGAAGGGAAAAAAGCGTTTTTCCTCTTCTTTCTCTCTCTTCCTCTATCTTGCACCATAGACACGATAACTGTTCGTGTATTTTCTTTTTTCCTTCTGGTGTGTATATTTTCATCTACTCTTCCAAAATCATAGAGCAACGTTTACATCGCATTCCCCGATCTCCCTCTTACTCTTTGTGTATGCAGGAGAGCTTTCACGAGAAAATAAACATTGCTGAAACATAAGTATATATATCGATATTGACCAATCGCCAAATGAGCCAGAGTGAAAGCGGGACATTCAATCGGAGCAAAGTGCAAGCACGTATATAAAGATACGTCATGTTCGAACTTCATATATTTATTTCCAAAAATTGCTTGTTCGGTTTGAAAGTTGGGGGTTTTACATCGGAATAAATCATTCGTCCGATTTAATTACGTTTTGTTCGAAACAAAGAAAGATTTATATTTGAATACAAATCAAATAGACTATATAGGTTGGCAATTGTTCTATTTCCGACTTAGCCAGATGTATAATTTATCTTCCATCAGTATTGAAATTCATTCTTGAAGACAATTTTTCATCAATAACGCGGTGCAGTTTCTCGAGTATAATATCGATTGTCGAAATTATGGCAGTGGGTCAGGTGTCGGGGGGTGCCTTAGGAGAGAATTTGCAAGCCTCGCGAGAGGGCGACTATATAAGTATACACATATATATATAATAGTCAAGCGAAACAACGAGAGAAATAATGCGAGGGTGAAGGAACCCGATGGCTATAGAGCACTCACTCGCCACCCTCGCGCGTATATATCTGATACGTACTCTCGTATGCAGTTCGAATTTTCACTGATATCTCACCCTCTGTGGGAATCATCGAATGACGATGCATAGCTCACTCGTACAGCCCTTCATATTTGACTATAAAAAAATAGAATGAACATCTTTTTTCACGTTCCTTTAGATTTTGGTTTGAGGATTAAAGAGGGAGAAATAATTCGGACCGCTTGACTGTGCACGAAGAGAGTTTTATATATATATATATATCTCTATATTATATAAATATATCGCCGCCGCCGACGCCGCCGTGTACAAGCGTTGAGGAGAGCGAGCGAGATCGAGTAGGTTTGGTGAGGGGATCGAGCGGGGGCGTGGGCAGCAGGGGGGGGGGGGGGCGAAGCGCCCTAACCCCCTTTCACATGCCAACGTCAGGACTGCCGGAAAATTCTCCGTGTGTAATATGCTCCCAAGTTCGACCATAAAGTACTTTCCCCTATAACTGCTCAATGTCTTGATGCCTTCTCATCTTCCTCGGCGGCTTCACTAACGCTTGTACTCGCTTCGCTCGGGTGAAATGTGTACAGCCTCTCTCAACGACTGACCAAGCCCTAGCGGCTGTCTACGATTTTTTATCTTTCGTTCATTACGCTTAATTCGTTGGAAATAAAGAAAATGAAAAAAATTTTACCGTTCCCGAAGCCCCGAAGCTAAAAAACGCACGACTGCACAGCTGGTCTACCGCAATAATTATAAACGAGTGAAAAACATCATTGCGTACGTTCGAACAAATGTGAAGAAAATCAGACCGCTTCTGTACCATCAAGAGTTGGATATTCGACAAATAAAATATATATAATTAAAGTTTTCGCTGCCGCTTTTTTTTGCTAATCTTATCATTTTTTCGTTGCCAGTATCGGATATCATAACAATTTCGTTTTTCCGTCCGTAATTAGATAATTTTTACGTTCGAGAAGAGGGAGCCACGTTTTTTTTTCAACTTCCCGAAAAAAACAATCGGATAAAAAATCCCCGGAAGATAAAGTTCGTTGGAAAATTATCTATTATCTATTATCTATTATCTATTATCTATTATCTATTATCTATTATCTATTATCTATTATCTATTATCTATTATCTATTATCTATTATCTATTATCTATTATCTATTATCTATTATCTATTATCTATTATCTATTATCTATTATCTATTATCTATTATCTATTATCTATTATCTATTATCTATTATCTATTATCTATTATCTATTATCTATTATCTATTATCTATTATCTATTATCTATTATCTATTATCTATTATCTATTATCTATTATCTATTATCTATTATCTATTATCTATTATCTATTATCTATTATCTATTATCTATTATCTATTATCTATTATCTATTATCTATTATCTATTATCTATTATCTATTATCTATTATCTATTATCTATTATCTATTATCTATTATCTATTATCTATTATCTATTATCTATTATCTATTATCTATTATCTATTATCTATTATCTATTATCTATTATCTATTATCTATTATCTATTATCTATTATCTATTATCTATTATCTATTATCTATTATCTATTATCTATTATCTATTATCTATTATTATAAAGTTTGACTTGAATGTAATGAAAATTCGTCAGCTTCTCGATCATGATTTTTCGAGCACGATGGTTTTAAGTTCGAAATGTATTATAAAATCGTTCGACCCTCCATCTCGCCTAATTTTGTTCTTCGTCGAGCATGATCATACGTCTATTGCAACAATTTATGCAAACGCATAATGCGATGTAAGAATAAGGAGAATATTTTCTTCGTTCAAAAGAAATCGAATTTCTCAAACTCCTTTCATTATCCTTAACGAACGAAATTTGTTTTAAATAATTATTCGAAGTTCGTACAATTATTCCTAATGAAGTTTAAAAAAAAAATTCCCATCTAAAACAAACAAAAACACCTCTTTCTAATTATCCGTAAAATGAGTATAATTCAACCTAAAAAATATGGTAAGCTGCTAGAACGTAAAACGATCTCGATCGTAAATAGCACCGGAGAGAGAAGCTTCGTGTATGTCACCGTGAGAAATTTTAACACGGCTTTGTAGATTATATACATATCCATACACACACACACACACACAACACACAACTTGATGGTTTTAATTTTATATACATGCATATACTGTTACGATATCTATTCCTTCGCTTTCAGAGCGTACGCGTTTTTCTTTGAGATGCCCTTCAGTCAAAGTCACGTCCTCGCGGACTCACTTCGCGCCTTCAACCTTTTTCCCAAGTACAGACAAGCACATATATAAGTGCATATATATATATATATATATATATGCAACTTTTATTAAAAATATATATATAAATATATATTTAACGAGAACGCTGCGAGGTGCCCGGCGCGCGAGGGTGGCGATGAGCGTTCCATCGAATATTATAAAATTAACGCAGACGCCGCGGCAAAGTTACTTAGGGCGACTTAACGAATATAGATTAAAAGTTGTTCGGTCGAACTGATGGTGGACGGATGAGAGTTGATGGTGGTGGCGATGGTGCACCGAGCAACCCTTGTCTGATCTTGCGGGGTTGCCGAGAGGCCTCGAGCGCGAAAAGCGTTGGTTTAGTTCGTTGGTTTTGAGCTTTCGGCTCTTTTCCTCTTTATCTCTGGACTCTTTCTATCTCGAACCGAAGGGCGCAGTATGGTGTTTGTATTTTAATGAGGGGGAAGCTATGCTAATCCTCGTAGCACGTCGTGCTATATATATATATATATATATATATATATATATATATATATATATACTATAGCTGTATACACCACTTCGCGAAAGCCTCGCCACCGTTTTTCCATTTTCGCGAACGTGCTGCGAGCCTCACAGTCGATCCTACAGAGCATAAGGCTAGAATACCGTCCGCGCGAGAAAAGGCCAGTGAAGAAAAGCAGTTACGGCAACAGCGGCAGTATCAACGCGACCGTAAAATAATTTAAAATAAAAGCCGAAACCTGTAATAAATTCACACTTCGCCTCGTGTAGGTATTTGGAAATTTTTTAAGGGGTAACGGCAGCCTCTACAACGCCACATCGTTTTTATTTAAATATATACACGCACCAATGTGTATACTTTTGTGTCGAGTGTTCGAGACGAAAATTGGAAATAATTGAAAGCGGTCTTAAATTATAAAGTGTTCATTTTTCTCACTCTCAAATCAGAAATCCATGCGTCTATCATATTGAAAATATCATTTTTTGACAGAGAAATATTTTCAATAGGAACGTGATTATCTAAAAGAAGAACAACATTTCACGAAAAAGCTTCCGCCACGAGGGAGCATTACGAGAATTTTCGTTCTGGAAGAGATTTTCCGGGAAACGAGTAATGTGGTAGAACGAAAGGGAAAATTCGAAATTCTAAAGAGAGAGGGACACGCGCACAGAGATAGCTTGCCGAATGATTCTGGTCCTCGGAGTTGGATGGGGAAATTGTACGAAATGCAGAAACCCCCGGAAGACACAACTACGCTTTCCGCCTCGTCGATCGCCACATGCAAATGCTCGGTTCTCTTCTCCGCCGAGTCATATCTAACAGGAGCTAAAATGCTACAGTTTCCCGTTGTACATACAGTTCGTACGGTGACGTTGACTACATTTTACTGGAAATCTGTATGCTACGGAGAGACTGGGGGATATTTTGGTGAAAATGTCAGCTTCACCGTGAGGGATGGTATGCTTATTGCATACGCGAAGGATATATATGTGTTCTGTATACGCCAAAGAGAGCAAATCCCTATTGCCCTCTATATCGTTATCGCACACTAATAAAATATACGACACATCGAAGTTTTCTCGTCGCCTCGCTGTCTTCGAGGAATCGCCTGTGTCGCATCGACCACAGCCATAGATATATACTTTTGTAACAGTGAACGATATGAACGAATTTCTTCACCGAAACTTTGAACTATTGAGGTAAGACTTTCTACGTGTACAAAGTAGTGGTCAAAAATGTTTTGCAATGCGTGGAGGCAAGAATCACTGAAAGAATGGAAGTTTTTTGGAATTTTGAATTTTTTGGATCGACCCTAATCTGTGTGCTAAAACTAAAGTACTCAACCATACAAATAAAATATTTACACATAGCTTTCCTTACTCGCCGAATCTTTTACTAAGGAAAAGCGATTGAAACGCTTTTTCATAGAAGAAGTTTTATAGAGAATAGTACATTATGGGGAAGGATTGAATTGTATCCATCAAGAAAGACCGGCAGACATCCTATTTTACTTTCGATCATCAACAGCGAAAGAATAGTTGGTCAGCATCAGCTTTCGACGAATCTTATTGACCAAACGAGCCTATGTAGTAGAAACGCGGATAGGAAAAAAACCGCCGTAAACAACTGTGATAAACACCGTCCGCCCGTCTTCCAGCGGGGATTGCGAGCCATGCACGAAACTCTCGAGGCCGAATTACGGTCATCGGTTTAACCGTTGCTTTAACGACCCGCCCGCTTGTTTACCGATCACGGGCATTTCACCCTCGGGCAACAACAGCACGTGGTCCATGAGCCGCGCGAGGATAGAGAAACACGTGGTGGTGATGGTCAGAGAGACACAGAGAGAGAGAGAGAGAGCGAGAGAAAGAGAGACATGGGTTGAAAAGGGATGAAAGGATGAGAAACGCGAAGATGATCAAAGGAGAGAAAGAGAGAGAGAGAGGGGGGGGGGGAGTGCGTGAAGGAAAGAGCGAGTGATTTACCCTCTGGGACCAACCCTTAAACGTTTCGTCCGCGCAATGAAGCCTCTCTCACTATAGTGAGAGTTGCGCGCCCCCATGGACATCGATAATTTATTTACTGCCATTATAATCGTTAACGAGAATTTCACGCTTCTGTGAGAAATTTCCTCGTAGCTTCCTGGTTACCTAATTATCATCGTACAATTATTAATAGTCAATGTTTGTGTCTTCTTCCAGTTCGATAATTTAAAATTTCTCTAGCACTGTCAAAACACCCTTAATTATTGGTAGGATTTACTTTCGGGCTTCGAGATTTTTTCGAAATGACGTAGACCTTGATTGTTCTCGTTTAGGATGTTCACCACAGTTGATTATCACTTTGACACTATTGAAAGGAGGTATATACACCCAGAGGTTGGTTCATTCATCATTTTCTCTCCTGAAAATCCAAAATCCTAGATAAATATGCAAAAGGTTGAGGAATACGTGCAAGAAGGTACAAGGGTACAATAAAGCTGCTCAGCTGGACAAATAAAAGTCATGTTCAGAGACGTAGAGTAGTGAGAATAGCAAACGAGCGATCTCTCTGTTTCTCCACCTATCTTTCTCTGCACTGTGGCCCGTGTATATTAATGATTCGAGAACGAAACGCGGTTGTGAGTATTACATTCTTCGTTGGCATTTCTTTGAACTGAGTTCTTGTGGAGTACATCATGCGTGTATGTGGCGCGCACACACTAAATACCCAAAGTCCGAAGCACTGACGGCAAGCTCAGCATTATATTATATGGCTAACGCGGACGTTTATTCAACATAACAGCAATATACATATGTATTTGAAGTATATATATACTATAAATACATATGTATATTGCTGTTATATATATTAGGGCGATTTTTTTTTTCGACTATTTTTTTTTTCCGTCCCCACCCGAAATTTTGTTGGATATGTCGAAAAAGAAATTCCATGAAAGTTACAGACCTCAATATTAATTCTAAGTACTTTCACAAAGCGTGAGCAGATTTTCCATCTAAAATACACGAAAATCGAATTTTTTTTTTTTTCAAATTTCTATAACTCGCCGCATTTTATGCTATCCGATTGTTCTTGGTTTCGATTTCCTCAGAATAAAACAATCTAAAAAAGTGCCTTTTGCGGCGAAAGTGTAAATTATACTGGTGAGTTGGTACGGGTCACTGAAGTTGATTTTTACCCAAAATTCTCGTTTTTTTGCTGTTATCTCCGAAACAATTAACTTTACGAAAAAAATGTAAATGAAAAATTTGTTGGAAATTTAATTTCCTACAAGAAAGGTCATATCGACCTAATTGCTTAGATTAATATTTCTTGAGATATTGAACTTTAACTTATGAGTAGTATAAAATTTATAAAATATGAAATATTAAATAATAAAAAAAATTAAAAAAAAATAA
This sequence comes from Oxytorus armatus, assembly GCA_958009045.1. Classification (NCBI taxonomy): domain Eukaryota; kingdom Metazoa; phylum Arthropoda; class Insecta; order Hymenoptera; family Ichneumonidae; genus Oxytorus; species Oxytorus armatus. Next base: position 22,079,723 of record OY253748.1, read on the forward strand.
AGTTCAATATCTCAAGAAATATTAATCTAAGCAATTGGTTCGATACGACCTTTTTTATAGGAAATTAAATTTCCAACAAATTTTTCGTTTACATTATTTTCGTAAAGTTAATTGTTTCGGAGATAACAGCAAAAAAACGAGAATTTTGGATAAAAATCAACTTCAGTGACCACCGTACCAACTCACCAGTACAATTTACACTTTCGCCGCAAAAGGCACTTTTTTAGATTGTTTTATTCTAAGTAAATCGAAACCAAGAACAATATGATAGCATAAAATGCGGCTGAGTTATAGAAATTTGAAAAAAAAAAATTCGATTTACGTGTATTTTAGATGGAAAATCTTCTCATGCTTTGGGAGAGTACTTAGAATTAATATTAAGGGCTGTAACTTTCAGGGAATTTCTTTTTCGACGTATCCAACAAAATTTCGGGTGGGGACTGAAAAAAAATAGTCGGAAAAAAAATCGCCCTAATATATATATATATATATATAATAGTGGCAACGAGAGCACGAAAAGCTTTTATCCCAGACCTACCCTTGACTCGCGTTGTTGATGTACTCTCCCCGAGAAGAGCCTGCCAAACCTTTCTCTCTCTTTCTTTTGGACCCTTTAACGCGTGCACCAGATCTCATGTACTCGCGCTTTATATCCACTTCACGCGATATATATCTAACGCTTCTTTCGCGCACTTTGGTATAAAATCCAGTGCACACACATACATTCTGACTTCGCGACGCTCCTCTTTTTTTTTCTTTCCCTAAGAACATACAACGGAGCGATATATTGACAAACGTATATATCGCGAATTGAAAGAAAAAGTAAATGCTCGGATTCAGATCCCGCCAGCTGTTTCAGGCACACCGTTACGTGGGGAACCACTTGAAGTATGTTTTTTTTTTTTTTTTCATTGTATGTTCTTTTGGGCTCTCTGCTCACTGCTTTTTTTTTTCAAGCAAGGGTAGGTCGCGCCTCGAAAAAATGAACGCGAGAACGAGAAAGAAAAGATTATCTTCTGGCTGTCTTTCATCCCGCGCTTGTGGCGAAGATTTTCTCTTTCTTTCATCTCCCTCTTTATCGAGTATCGGGGAACGGTAAAACGCGGGGCAACCCGAGTTGATACATATGCAGAGTCGATATCTCGGGGGTAGTTACTCTCTCGTCGGAGCTTAACGCGGAGCGCGAAGCCCACGGGGTAGATAAGAAACGTGTGGATGTTACGTCGACGACGAGAGTGTTGGACCCAAACGCTCGGGGGAGGGTATGGGAGGTTGGATACGACGATAATTTGGTGTCGGAGTCGAAGATAACGGGATAATCGAGTATTCCATGTCCCTTTAGATCACGTACATACAAACTAGTATAAATTTCGTTAACTTCTGTTTCAAAGAAACAAAAATACCGAGATATTCTCATGGAGTGAAATATTGTGTCGAATCGATTGACTCTTACCTTAAAAAGGAAACCCCAACTATAATTACGAAGATCGCGATACTTTTTAACTATCAAAGTTTCAATCAGTACATATTCAAAAATTTTATCGATGATTTTACAAAGTATCCGTCAACGAACTTTATCATTGACATTTTTCCTCATTTTTTACGAATCGTTAATTCTACCGGCGACTTTTGGCTTCGAAAATCTGTCTGGTAGATAATGAGAGAAGATCGAATGACCAGAGGGACGATGAGCTTCATGTACAAGACTACGGAAATTTTGAGTGTATAGGTGGTGTGGCAAATGGTCGAGTAAATGAAGGTTCGCGTTGCGAGTTAATGTTCAGCTGTTACATGTAATTCGACTTGATTACCGAGGACCCCGTATAGACGAGAGAACGTAGGACAGTGGAAACGAACAGAGCGACATTTGGTTCTGGCCGAGGTACGACTTCGACGATGACGAGGACGATTCCAACAATGACATTCGAAATGCGTATTCACTTCCATACCAAATTCTCGAACGTTACTCCATCAATTTTCCCTCTCTATTATGCAAAATTCGAACGATACCACATTTCCGTTAATTATCAGACACACGTAGATATTGCTAGTCGCGCTACATCCGTATTCTTCACTGAATAATAATTTAAAAAAACGAGGAATCCAGATAAATTTGTATTCCGGTTAATAACGTGGAAAATTGTATTATTTAAATTGTATGTTTATTTGTGCAATGTGTAATTAAACAGGATGAGATATTAATGTTGGAAACAGCAGTGTTGAGATGTAATTGGGTGTGTGAAGTTTATGATTTCAATGTTTAAAGGAATCTCGAACGAAAATGAGGAAACACTTTTTGCCACACAAAGTACACACGTTTTGCGTTGAGTGGTCAAGTCTCGCCGGGGGGTATTTCTCGATTCTCGCGCTCAACGAGAAAACTACCCATCGCAAACGAAGCGTCTAGCGGAAACAGATCTGTGTTCGGTGGCTTACATGGAATCCTCACAAAGTGATAGCCCGCGGACTCGTTTTCCAATGCCGAGAAAACGCGCAATGAATATACAGGGTGAACAAAAAGTCCCTTACCGGTTAAATATCTAAAAAATAAAGCGTATTTGAAAAAAATGTTTCATACAAAAGTTGTAGGGTTTCGAGTAACGTATCGGATAATAATATCAGGATGACCTTGAAAAACGTATTCAAGGTCAAGTGAAGGTCATATGCAATTTTTTGAATGTGATCCCCTAGTTTTCATTGCACATTCGTGCAGCTGTCCTCGAGAGCTTTTCAAAACACTACAATTAAGTATCTTTTCATGAAGTACTTTTCGGATTATGGAGCTTGAAAGTTACAGTACCGGCGGCATTAGCATTATCCAAGGCGTACCGCGTGGAGGTCGCACGGTCGGGTTTGCACCTATGTGTGTGTGTGTGTGTGTCCAAGGTCCAAAGGTGCTTCGGCTTCTGCGAGTATCACTACTGTAACCGCACCCTCGGGTCACCAAGAATTCAGTCGCCATTTTTATCTCGCCGAACATCCTTACGGATACTTCGCCATTTCTGTCTTTGACCCTCTTCCTCTCATTCATCATATAACCTACGTCGCTTAATCTCGTTAAATTCATCACTTACAATCTTTGAACATTGGAAAAATCTGTTTTGTTAATTGAGGATTAATGACTAGAGTCTTCTTTAATCACGCGAACAACGCGTAACGAAGATCAGTTTCAACTTGTACCCTCGAAAGCACTGCAGTGACACTACTATAAGTATTATGCTCGAAAGGCGGGAAAGGACGAACATATCCTTATACATACACGTACGATCCCGTAGAGAACAAAGATGGAGAAAGAGAAGCGAACGAAGCTCGATGAGATTGCGAGGCCACGGTCGCAAGATTACGGCAAAGTTGTGCTCATTTAAATAATGCCCACAATAAAGTATGCAATGGAGGAGAAAGGGGAGAATCAGTGGACCGTGCCGCGACAAGAGTGAAAGTAGGGTTGGGTTCTTCTCATTCTGCGTTACGCGCAAGCTTATATATATATATATATATATATATATATATATATATATATATATACAACGCGAAGCTCTGCTTGCTCTCAGGCACTCTTGGGTGCAGTCACGTACAGAGTAGTCCTTTCAACTTATACGTATATATATTATACCGAAAGGAGTACGGTATACTTGCCGTACACGGTGTATTCGCCGATGCTGGAGAAGGAGAACGTACGATATTTAAATTTGTACGTATTAATACATGTATCGACATGTATCGAATACATGTACACTAGGGTGGGTCAAATAAAATAACTAATTTTTTTTTTCCTCGATATAATGAAAAATGTATTGTTTGGCATCTCAAAAAAACCCTCTGCAAGTATGAGCCCTTCATATTTAAATTAAGAGGTTCCTCATCGCGAATTTTCATTTCCCATTTAAATAACATGGAAACATTTTTTTTTAACTTTGGAATTTTATTCGACTCAAACCGTTGATGTTACGAGAGTTTTTTAGCACATTTTTGTAGAACATTTGATGCTCTGCAAAAAAGCTCTCTTGTGTCTAATTGATAAAAGTAACCGTACACAAAATAATCGGTGATAATTAGCTCTGGATTCTCTCATATTTGTTTGAAAACAATTAGTAATTTATTAGTAGTATATTAGTAATATATTAGTAGTATATTTATTCATATTGATAACGAGAATTTTAAAAAATTTGAAATTTATGTACTAATAAACGAGATAAGTAGAATCCAGAGCTAATTATCACCGATTATTTATTTGTACGGTTACTTTTATCGATTAGACAATTTTCATTTTCCATTTAAATAACATGGATACATTTTTTTTTTAACTTTGGAATTTTATTATACTTAAATCGTTGATGTTACGAGAGTTTTTTAGCACATTTTTGTAGAACATTTGATGCTCTACAAAAAAATTCTCTTGTGTCTAATCGATAAAAGTAACCGTACAAAAAATAATCGGTGATAATTAGCTCTGGATTCTCTCATATTTGTTTGAAAACAATTAGTAATATATTAGTAGTATATTAGTATATTAGTAATATATTAGTAGGGTATATTAGTAGTATATTTATTCATATTGATAACGAAAATTTTGAAAAATTTGAAATTTATGTACTAATAAACGAGATAAGTAGAATCCAGAGCCCGATTCCAGAGCCCGATAATTATCACCGATTATTTTTTGTACGGTTACTTTTATCAATTAGACACAAGAGAGCTTTTTTGTAGAGCATCAAATGTTCTATAAAAATGTGCTAAAAGACTCTCCTAACATCAACGGTTTGAGTCTAGTAAAATTCCAAAGTTCAAAAAAAAATGTTTCCATGTTATTTAAATGGCAAATGAAAATTCGCGATGAGGGACCTCTTAAATTAAATATGGAGGGCTCAATCTTGCAGAGGGTTTTTTTGAGATGCCAAACAATACATTTTTCATTATATCGAGGAAAAAAAAATTAGTCATTCTATTTGACCCACCCTAATGTACACATGTACTCGTACGAGCATGCGTACGAATTTTTTGAAATTTCACTTCGAACCGATCACGAATTAAAGTTCTTAGAGATTCTTACTGTTTATTTTTACTGTTAATTTTTACTGTTGGAATATTTATACTGTTTTCGGCGTTTTTTTTTCGTCACTTGGCAAAAGTTCCTGTTCCAAGATCAAAAAAAAAAGAAAGAGAAGACGATTTTCGTACGTACTTTCTGTGAATCTTTCTGTGAATCGTTTCACCCCTAAACACACACGTATCCCTCGCATCCCTCTTGCGATCGATCGTTCCCAATAACCCACGGTTCCGTCCGAGTTCCTCTTCCTCCATGTATACGAGAACCTTGAGTGGTGTTAGGGGCGCAGTTTCGATTGGACACGGGGATTCAAGCAAGAAAATGCCTTTTTTCCGATGTAGCCAAAAAGTTTTTTTCCGCCTCGTTCAGCGACAAATAGCGACGATACTACATATCCTCGAAATATATTGAAAAAAAAAAGAAAATCCCGCCAATATATACACGTACCGCGCGTTTAGGTGAAATCGACTGTATTTAAGGTGCTTCGTCGTCAATTTTCTTTCTCTGTGTTACATTTTCAAACGAGTCTTGGCATTTCGAGAGTTGAAAGAAAAAAAAATTCTTTCCCTTTATTTCACCCTTTGTCATATATCTTTGACAACTTTTTTTTTTCTCATACATACAACACGAAGGAAATATATATGTATATCGATTCCCTTTGAGACCCACCGCGAGAGAATATTCTAATGAGGAAGAGGGCTTTATCACTGTGCGAGTGAATATGGAGTGGGGAAGAAAAAATAAGAATAGTAAATAACGCATTTGAGTAATAGGGGGGGGGGGGGGGGGTGAGCAATGCGGTGGGGGTTCGCTTCGTACTTTCGCCGTTGTCTCGCGGATGTGTAACTCTTGGAATATAAAGAGCGCAACGTTGAGGATAGAGGGAGTGTTGAAAATGAACGTAATGAAAAACTGGATGGAAGGAGAGAGGGCGCTTAAATAAAATAAAGGTTGTCGGTGTATTATTGGCTCGAAGGCGGCCTTTTTCTCATCCCTTAAACTCTCTCTCACTCTATCTATATATACACACATATATTTATCCACCTTTCTCATTCTTCGTCTCTCGGGCTTTCTCTCTTTATCTTTGCCGCAGTTTTTTGCCCGATCGTTCAACGTACACACTTCATCCTCCTCTCAAGTACCCTCCCCCCGACTGTATTTCACTTTATAATAAGAGAGTGACGGAGAGTCATTCGTAAAACCGTTTGTATACGATTATTTGCTTTTATATACATATATACGAAAACCACAACCAGTAAGAGTAGCTTTTCGCAAATGTTTGACGCGCTCACCACCGCGGATCAGAATCATCGGGGGACGAAGAAAAAAAAGGATGTACGAACCAGACGCCACTTTTTCATAACGCGAGTTACGACCGTAAAACTTTGTCATTGTCGCGAAATAATTTTTCTCACATACCGTGGATATACAGCGTCAAGGTTGATTCAAAATTTCACGAGATAAGGGGTTTAGTTAGTAGTTTTTTTTCCCTAACCTTTTCGTGAATTGAAAATTATTTTGTGATAATAATGAATAATTGTTGTGAAAAATGTGTAAGTTTAACTATTTACGAATCTTTAATTCCTCGTCACAACACTGGAAGATCTTTTTTTTTTACAATTATAAAAATACGTACAAACGAGTTTCGGCAATTATTTGTACACTCGGGACACCCTCTCCGAACAAAAAATATGCTCGACATTAAGGCTCATTTAATTTACCGCTTTTTGACCGAATTAAATCACCTCGAGGAGCCGAGGGTTTCACGAGTGAGGGAGGGGCCGTCGACGGAAAAATACAGAACCGACAAAAATGACAAACAGCGGCGGTGAATAAGAGGAGGATGGAAACGATTTACATAAACAGAAATAATCCCTCTTTTTATCTCTCTGGTCTGACCATTCGCGACTCTAATCACACGCTAATTCTAGTACATTACCGATGATTGCCATAAATAATTCACAAACAACAACAATATTTCATTCGAAATCTGATATTCGATGAAAATTCGATAACGCTATTGGATAAAATTGCTATCGAATTATGGGCACATCGCTGAATCAAATTTTGTACGATTTGATTAAAGAAAATTCAATGAACTGATTTGCTGGATTTGATTACATTAGATTTGTTGAAAGATCTCTATGAATTCATTGAAACAATTCTTAAATAATTTTGAATTGTTAAATTTCGGGAAAACATCAGTTAACGCGCTGTAGTGGGCAAGATTTAACGTTGAAACGCGAATCTTTGAAAAAGGACCACATTTATTTTGTACATTGTTTAAAAATGCGAATTCGCGAAACGCCCACGCTACAATCATCTGCTGTCACATACATATGCACGCCCCATACGCGCGAGATACAACAACGAACAAGAAGGAAGGAGATGGTAAATGGAAGGTTTAGGCCGATAAACAGAGAGCCATTCATGCAGGTGTTGTCGCTGATTTATGACGGGCAATTAGAATCTAGACGCCTTATTTGCCCGTTCTCGAAGTGCCTTTTCCGCAACCCTGCGACAGGATAGACGCGGTAACGCTACTAGTTCTCCGGGAGAGGGCCTCGAGTGTCGCTAACATGCGAGCATTAAGGATCCTAATCTACGTCTGAAAGCCCGACTGTGTGTGAGAGCAACCTCTCGACTTCCACTACCGCTCCCACTGAGACTATACGAGCTATGTGTGCTCGAAGTCTAGTGCGAAAACCTTAATTCAATGTAATTGCTTACAGTCTAAACATTCCTCGAATCATAAGCAAGAAATTGGGAATAATGTCGCGGTTTACGGGTTCAAGTAGATTTTTACATTACTGGTCAGACGCGAATTGTGGGGATCCAGATGGATTCCCGTAATTATCACTGGCCACCGGTAAGGATCCGTCTAGAGTTCCGATCACATCCCATTACCGACAAGAAACAGTCGTAGAATGGATTTTTTCGATTTTCGCGTTTTTCCCATTGATTTTTTCAGTTTTCGACAAAAAACTCGATGTTATTCGTAATCAGCAGAAAATTTCCGATCGAATAGCGCATCGAAACGTTGAAAAAAGAGAAAAAAAATGTTTGATCATTTTTTGCCTACTTTTTCAGAAACCTTAAAATGTCGAAATTTCAAATGACGATAACTTGGCTCCCGTTTGATTGATTTTGAATTTAGAGGCGGGTTTTGTAAACGTCTCGGGTAGACTTAGAGAATGCATTTTGGATCATCCCGATATCTCAATTATTGCAGCCGTGAGAGCAGGTTGAAAAGCGACGAAAAAAGTGAGAAGGGGTATGTATGGAGAAATTCGCAAAAATCGATGGTCTAACTTTAAAAATCTATGAAAAATCGAAAAAAAATCGTAGCTCAATAAACGAAGCGGCATTTTAAAGGTTCAGCGGTTGCGAAAATAATGAGCACAGAGTGGGGTGCCAACTCCATCGGAAAGCAACGTTACAGCGATTTTAGTGCAGCCCCTTCTTTTTGGCCAAAATGCAAAAAAAATTTTAATTTTTGAATTTTCTTTTAGGACGCTATTTCGATGTATTTTGACTTGCTGATTACTAATTCAGTAGCCATTTCCTTGAGAAACTCAACATTTCATTGAAAATCGTCCAAAAAGTGATTTTGTCGATTTTTGCGTTTTTCCCATTCATTTTTCAAGTTTTCGACAAAAACTCGGTGTTATTCGTGATCAGCGCAAAATTTCCGATCGAATAGGGTATCTAAACATTGTAAGAAAGGAAAATAAAAATGTTGTCATTTTTCTGTCCACTTTTTCAGAAACCTTAAAATGTCGACATTTTAATGTGGGGCACGGTCCGCAATTCAGCTAAAACCCCAAGGGGATACTTGTTGTAGGGCGCGTTTGAAAAATCCCGATCGAGATTTTGTTGGAAACCGGAATTCCCTAACAAATTTTTGTACGGAAGCCGACAAATTTTCTAAATTTTGATATCATTACAATATTTTATTATTTTTTGTTTACTGTTATTTATTTTATAACTTCGATTGCTCACGAAACGTTGTTAAAACGAATTTATACCCAAGTCTCGATGAATTCTCTAGCAAACTGTACTGATCGATAGTTCAACGTAGTTATTTAGGAAGAATGAGTACAAAATTAAAACGATGAAATATCGCAGAGATGTCGACTTCGATCAAAACCGTCTCGATAAATAACTCGAGTCTATAATTTCGTGCAAATCGATAATTGGCACGATCAATTAAACGCCAATAACTGTCTTCGCTCGACGTTAATTCAAACCCCGTTATCGAACATTCCCGGCAACTATATAATGCTCATTTTAGCGGCGTAGGGTGAAGGGGATGATGGTCAAAGTGGGAGAAAGAGAACGTGAAAGGAAGAGAAGAGCCGGGTTTGCGATTCGCGTTTAAAACAGGACAAATTCAATTCGTCTAAACAGAATGAGTGGTCGAGACGCGAAAAGGGAGTAGTTTTTTAGCTCGCTCTTGTACTCGATTATATCGAGCAATGAGCTTTCGATAAATTCAACTCTGTCGCGATTGTTTTCCCCGAGTCACGTTATATATATATATAATATACTTTATATATACGTGTATAAGGACACGGACGAGAAAATGAGTTAAATGGGGGGAAGAGTGAACGATTCCTGGGAGACTCCGCTGGCAAAGAGGGTTTCCCGGATATATGAGAATCGAGGGAGAAAGTATATGAGAAAAGGAGAGAATGGGATGTGGTCCGTCGTGCTCGCGTTCATCGGACATTTATCCAATTAACCGTTTCGTAGTCTATATGTATATGTCTTATAGTACCATATTCCAGTATCCAATACGATGTAGGAAGGACCAAAAGTTCGCTAAACAGTCAATAGTGAATAAATATTTTTGTACATTCCACCTGAACTTACAATGAACTGTTTAACTCCTAATTTCACAATACCAAAACTATGAGAATTCAGAAGCAAAATTCTCATCGTTACGCGAAGGTCAATTTCTATTTGAATTCTCGATGAATTTATTTGCTCTTACATCTAAAAAAAATGACGTCTCTTATAGCGAAGAAAAGGGTCGTGGCTGAATCAATCCAAAGTTCCGATAGTTTTTTGTAACGACACATTTTCAACACCAATGCCAATTTAAAACAAGATTTTTTTGTTTCTTCACCATCACAAACCTTCCTCCCATGAGGAAGCAAAATATCCGGATTTTCCAATCCACGTAATCACGAACGTTCCATGTTCCGTATGTATGGATTTCATAAATTTTTCGATCACGACGGATATTCCGTCTCGGAGGAGGCCTTACGTTGAAATGTTGATCTGTTATGTTTAATTACAATGGCTGATATTGACGGTTCGGTATGCGACGTCGGGGAAGAGAGTAAAACGGGGAATTGCATGGTACGAGAAGGGATTGGTTGCTTGTTCGCAAAGTCACCCCTTTCTCTGAGAGGAAAAGGGGTTGCTCCGTGAGGTCTCACGGGTGGAATGGAACGGGGAGACACGGAGGAGGAGGTCGCGAAACGATCGAGGAGGCGCCCGCCACTGTCGAACGAAATGGCCAGCAATATTGTCGTCAGGGCTGCTGGAGGGATTCGCAACAGAGTCAGATAAAAAGGGAGTGAGTGAGTGAGAGAGAGACAAGGGTTGAGAATGAAAAGGGGTGGAAGAGGCGAGTCAGAGAAAGGGAGTAGGTAGAAAGAGAGCGATTGAGGCTTTGGTCGCAGGATCAACGGGGGGGCCACAAGGCACGAAGAGGGAGGAGGGGATATGCAGGAGAGAGAGTGACACGGGAAATTAATTATACGCTCCTGGGAAAGTCGCGAACTCGGGATAGAGAACCCGATGCCAGGGAGGCTTGCACTCTCGTCTCATTCGAGTGAGAGAGAGTGCTACCACCCACTTTTCAACCCCCAGTGGTATGCTGGAGGTTAAAAAGTACTACCATACCCCACGCTTTATTCCCTTTGGCCCCCCTCCGATGGCGATAATAATTTTCTGCTTCTGCAGTCTTTTCTGGCATCTCTTTTCTCCGTTGAAACGTTTTTTTTTTCTTCCTTTTCTCCATATTTTTTTTCGTTCCTCCGCGGTCTATTGTCGGTCATTTCGTCGTATAACCGTATCGGAAGACTTGAAAATAGTATATGAGAGTCACAGAGTCGAGTGTCAAGATTGTCAAGAATTAATGCATAGGAAAATTTTCTATATTAGATAAAATCCTTTTAATTAACGTTTCTGTTGAACATTGAATCGCCGCGAACAATCGGAATACTTTATGAAAAAATAGTCATTAAAATTCGAATGAGTACATCGTGACGTTTATCTGATATAAATTGTTATTAATTATCTTATAACGAAGTCTTTGTGTTAGAACTTATAATTGTCATTAATATTACTTTCTTCTGGGAAAATTGTGCGTATATTTTTTTGCCCAACTAACCGATAGAATTAACAATTGTACGCATTATTATTAACATAATATCCATTGTTTGATATTTTATAACAGTATTTTAATCCACCTCCATTCAATCAACGAAGATCTTACGTATGTACAAGTCTATGGTACAGAGTTCAAAACAAGCCCCCAGCATTAACTCTAATACCGAATAACGACTCTCATTAATAGTCAAAGAATCCACCCTTCTCGAAAATACCATTATCAAGATATTATTTGGTTGCTGCCTGTAGTTTTGACAATCAATCGACAAATTCCATGCCATATATCTACCAAATTAAGAAGATAGAGAGCAACGATAATATCGCGCTTTTTCGCGAGGAATAAATTAACCAAGAGCCGCAGAAAATCCTTTCAAAGTCTCGCGCAACAATCGGTTTATTAATAACGATACCGCGTGAAAAGCGAACCAACGAGATAATTGACTACACACCATAAACCGCACCGTCAAGGTGATAAATAGAAATTTTGAACTTTCTCGTTGGCTCACTGTTTCTTCCTCAAATTCTCCACCGTATCATTTGTTTTCGTAAAATCGCCTCGATTCAGTTTTAAGGTGCACCAGTTGATTTACCGCCCGAGGGAATTTCACAAGAGAAATTATATTTTTATATCAAAAGACGAGGAGTTCCGCTATTAAAAGTGATAACGCTATGAAACATTTCAGGGCTAATCGTGATTTATTTTCCCGAATAATTCTGTAAGAGTTACTTTTCATAAGAAATCTTAATTATTTATTAGCTAGAGAGAATAATCCGACACTCGACGATTGACAGTTAACCCCAACACAAAATTACTTCATGCTTCATAGTCCCTATGATCTCTAAGTGTTATCAACCTAAAGAATGGATATTGTTGAAATGTCACAAATTAAAATATTAATAATCCAATTAAATGTTAATCAAATTTTATATTACACTGACATTAACATGTTCGTCGAAATTGTCGTTCACTAGTCGTCAATAATTCACGAGGCGAATCAATTCTATTATCCGGTATATTAGAACGGTGCGTGGCAAAGAAGTTTTCTGCTTCTTCCTTTTCAGCCCTCATTTCGCTACCCTTCTATATAATCGTCAAAGAAAATATCCGAGGGTGTCGCGGCCCGAATTCGATAAACAAAGGGGTGTTAATGTATTTCCCTAAGTCCCTGCGAGGAAAATACTACGTGCCAAGAGAAACCGAGGGGCACGAGAATACGTAAAATAACTCGAAAAAAAAAATTCTTTTCTTTTTCGCGTAAAACTTTTGACATTCGTCTTTTTAGCGGTGAGACGTAAAAAAAAAAACAACCGCTCTCGCGACGTGTGTTAGCGAAGAAGTTTATGTTCGTTAAACAAACAAAACGTGACTCAAGTCAAATTTTTCTAGAAGCGAGGGAGGAAGGATGAAAGTGGGGCGGCGGGAAAAGAGAATGAGAACAGAATGAGAGAGATGAAAAAAATCTTCATATTCACCAGCTGTCGGTGTCGCGCCCGAACGAAAGGAATACACTTTCTTGGGCGTGAAATCGAATTATGGCTATGCCGAGGAAAATAGAGAGAGAGAGAGTCAGGGGATATACGAAGTGGTTGAGAATTTTTCGGGGTTGTGCAATCGAGTGACGAGCGAGACAACTGATGTTCCGATTCCTTTCGTCTTCCTTCATTCTTCTCGAAAGGAACGCGAAACACTTTTTTCTCGCTCTCTCTCTCATTTTCTTCCCTTCTTTCTCTCGTGCTCTCTTGCTCATTTGTTCGTCAGGTTAAATTAGAAGCGCGAGAAATCAAGGGTTCGTCAGGATGAATCTCTCCACCCTCTTGAATCCAAGACTACTCGTTTCACAGATCTTTCACGAAGCTTCGCGCTTAAAAACAGAATCACGTTCTTTCCGGCCTGTCGACGAAAATATATCGGGCGTTATGATATCCTCCTTCCCACCCTCCGCAATATAATATACAATAAAAAAAAAAATTAGTCCCCGAGCTTCCTCGCTATGAAATATACATTGGGAAGTGTGACGACAATTGATCAGTAACAGAATGAGCTAGAAAAGTGGCGAATAACATATTTAAGATAGTAGTCTGGTAACTTGAGCCGATTTTCATGTCTTTTTTGGAGGGCGTTTTTTTGTAGGAAAATAAAAATGAATCGTTTTGGATATTTAGGATGTTTTTATTTACATATTAAAGATACAAAAAAAAATTTGTTTGAAAAAATTTAATAGTTTACTATTATTATTATTATTATTGATCGAAGTTGGCACCTCGAAGTTGGCAGCCCGGGTCCTTACTCTTTTTCTACCGAACCGATTGCTTTCAAATTTTAACAGGCTACTCTACACACTTATAGTTCTCGTCGGAACCACCGAGATATTTTTTCACCCCTAACTTTTTATTTTACAACCCCTTCTTTGCTAAAGTCCTTTTATTTTAGAAAAGAAGGCGTTGTGAAATAAAAAGTTAGGGGTGAAAAAATATCTCGGTGGTTCCGACGAGAACTATAAGTGTGTAGAGTAGCCTGTTAAAATTTGAAAGCAATCGGTTCGGTAGAAAAAGAGTTAGGACCCGGGCTGCCAACTTCGAGGTGCCAACTTCGATCAATAATAATAATAATAATAGTAAACTATTCAATTTTTTCAAAAAAATTTTTTTTTGTATCTTTAATATGTAAATAAAAACATCCTAAATATCCAAAACGATTCATTTTTATTTTCCTACAAAAAAACGGCCTCCAAAAAAGACATGAAAATCGGCTTAAGTTACCAGACTACTATCTTAAGGGGGGAAATAGGGTTAGACGGTTAAAAAAATCGATTTTTATTTATTTCATAAATTGTTAGTAAAACTATTGAAAAATATGTTCCCAAAATTTTAAATGAACATTCCGACTCGTTCTATAGTTATAAGCCATTAATGTGAGTAACTCTCCTTCAGGCCCCGTGCGCGCCACGTGTTTCAAACGCGTTTTTCTGAAAACGACTTTTTTTTAACTTGCGTACACGTTAGTTTGAAAAGTTTTCAACCGATCGTTTTGAAAATTGGCAGTTACTTTCTTCATAGTATTGCGTTCTATATAAACCTAAAATCGGAATATTATAATTATTGAAAATAATTTTTTTTTTGCAAATAAAGTTGTAAAAAATGACAAAAAATCATGCTTTTTTGTTTTGACCCCTGTAAAAAATTCAATTTTCTATTTTTTTTTTATAGCATTTAGGTTCATATAGAAGGGAGACATATAATAAAAGTAAATTCCAACCTCGTTTGATTTCAGATGAAAATTACGGCTTCCAGAATGTACGCAAAATTCTGAGTCTGATTGTGACCTGCAATATGGGGTCGCTAATATCCCCGGTGTTTTTCAGGAAAATTCTTAAAAAATTTTATAGTATATACTTAAATATATGTATAAAATATTCTCAAAGTTTCAATAAATTATATTCATTTTTTATACTATAAAAAAATTCATGAAAATCATTGAGAAAACGCTGTCCTAACCCCATTTCCCCCCTCAACGAATATTGAAAAAAAAACTAACGTTATTCATTTCCCACGAAGATGTATAATGATTGAAAAAAATAAAAACTTCGAATATAGAATGTAAAAGATCATCGATGAGATTTCAAGTGAATAAAAACCAAGAAATTTCCAATCCAACAAAAGGACAGTTTTTCGTTGTCAAATAATTTCCCATTTTCACAATAGATTTATCCTACTTATGGTTAGATCGTGCAATTCTCTCATTATGGAAAAAAATATTCGAGTGTAGTAAAATTAGATTTTTTTCTTAAAAGGCTAAAAGAGAGCTTCGCACAAATCGAGATACACACACAAATCTTTGGTTCGGTGCTATGGATGGTTGGACAGCGGAACTCGGTAATGGATCCCCGGATGTAGTCGGTAAGGGAGTGTTTCCGGGGCACTTGGAGCTAAAGAGAGAGAGAGAGAGAGAGAAAGAGGCCAAAAGCATATACCATACTTCACCCTCGCACGATGTACACCCCATGTACATATACCATTCCTTCTTTCCTACGAGCTCTCTCAGAACGAACCGCACAGAGTTCAACACTCTTTATCTTTTCGTTCTGCAGATCGCCAAAGAGAAACGATATAGACGGTACATACGAACCCCTGGATAGAACGCTAGCCGCGAAAAGTCGTCGCGGGGCAAAAGAACGTGAACGTTTGGATAGTACGTATTTCATCTGTTCTCCTTCCTCCCCTCTCTTCCACAACGAAAACCTCGAGGAAAAACTTTGTCGATTTTACGGCGACGCTTTTCCACGTTACTTTACGACGTTACGTGCACTATATATGCATGCGTATGTATACATATGACACTTTGACTGTTGTACGTATATAAAAAGTGACATTATGTATTCCGTCCTGTTGTATATCGTTTTGGTATTCCGCGACAGTGTCGATGATGCTTTACCGATCGTAGCCTGAGAATGAGCGCGGGGGGGGCGAATGGAAAAGATCGTGGGGGGGGGGGGGGGGGGTGAAAAAAAAATGATATAACAGAGCCCAACGGGGCTGTAATGGCTCTTGCAACATCTTGAGAAGCAGTTCCAGCACACTACACTCTCAATCTCACTATATAGGCATATTGTTTTTTTTTTGCCCTCACGGAACCTACTTTTTTTTCATCCTTTGCCCTTCTCGAGAGTCCAATGAAAATTCAAAGTTATTTCCGCACAGGCGGAGAGTCGTTGGCACTTTTCGAGAATTCGTCGGTGTCGTTGATGGTATACTTTTTATCGTTTTTTTTTCTCACGGATTTTTTGTTTTTTTCTCGTTCCAGTGCGAAATGGAAGGAATTTCAATTTTTATTCGTGACGGATTGAAAAATCGTGTGACATTTTACGACAGTCTTTAGTGATTTTATAATAAACGCCGAAGTTGTAAAAACTTGTTGTAATTAACATGTAATAACGTTGTGGATTGGGTTACAAAATTGTTTACAATGCAAGTTCGTTGCGTGCAAATGTTTGAAAAGTGATTTTTTTTCTATGATACTTAATTATATTAATGTAAATTAATTCTGCTTGATTCTATGTAAATTCTGTTGTTTTTTAAATTTTGAACGAATATTTTTTAACCGAACTTTAAGAGTATCAAAAACTTCCGGCCATTCCAGGTATATTGGCCCATTTGCCAATGGCAATTCGAAAGATGAAACGTCGCATTTCCGCGAGTTTATCGCTCGTTCGGATGCACGGAGATTCGTGGATGGAAAAAGAAAAAAATTTCTTATTCGAAAATATGTCACTTTTATATATATCGTTATGGGCGGGAAGGATATATAGTACGAAGCTTCGATACGAAGCTTCGTTGCACGCCCTCGCTGTTCACCCCTTCGTAACCGGTTACCCCTACGAATCCACGTCGGTCTTTTCTTTCCTTTTCCTCGGCGCCTTGTCTCTACTCCTTTTTTTTCTCCCTCTTCTCCGTCTTCTTCTCTATAACGTTTTTTTTCCAGCGCCCACGTAGAGCAACTTTTTTTCACATACATAGGTCTATCGACGTGTGCGTCGATATTTATTTTTATTGCGGAGGCTCTCCCCCCTAGATTCCTGAGTCAACAGATTTCTTCTCACCTATAACCCGAAATCGATTTTAACACGAGTGGCCGAGCCCCGGTGACGCCGAGCGTACACAGAAATATCGGTGCGATATTTTAATACGTTTTTCTCGTTCTATATATTTATTTATATTATAGGTAGCCTAGGGTGGGTCAAATAAAATGACTTTTTTTTTTTCCTCGATATAATGGAAAATGTATTGTTTGGCATCTCAAAAAACTCTCTGCAAGTATGAGCCCTTCATATTTAAATTAAGAGGTCCCTCATCGCGAATTTTTATTTCCCATTTAAATAACATGGAAACATTTTTTTTTCAACTTTGGAATTTTATTAGACTCAAACCGTTGATGTTAGGAGAGTCTTTTAACACATTTTTTTAGAACATTTGATGCTCTACAAAAAAGCTCTCTTGTGTCTAATCGATAAAAGTAACCGTACAACAAATAATCGGTGATAATTAACTCTGGATTCTACTTATTTCGTTTTTAGTACATAAATTTCAAATTTAAAAAAATTTTAGTTATCAATATGAATAAATATACTACTAATATATACTACTAATATATTACTAATATACTAATATATTACTAATTGTTTTCAAACAAATATGAGAGAATCCACAGCTAATTATCACCGATTATTTTTTGTACGGTTACTTTTATCGATTAGACACATGAGAGCTTTTTTGTAGAGCATCAAATGTTCTACAAAAATGTGCTAGAACACTCTCGTAACATCAACGGTTTAAGTCTAATAAAATTCCAAAGTTAAAAAGAAAATGTTTCCACGTTATTTAAATAGGAAATGAAAATGCGCGATGAGGGACCTCTTAATTTAAATATGAAGGGCTCATACTTGCAGAGGGTTTTTTTTGCGATGCCAAACAATACATTTTTCATTATATCGAGGAAAAAAAAATTAGTCATTTTATTTGACCCGCCCTAATGTAGCCTCAATTCTATATACAGCACAGATGGTGCAAAGAGAAATTTATGAATAACGTGAAATAACGCGAAAGATTTAGAAACGATTTTGTTAAAGTAACTTTACTCCAATCCAGTTAAATGAAATCAGATTTTAATTTATAGAATAATTTCTACGGATTGTATGCAGTAAAACTTTGAATGATATGAATGCAATTCAATTGAGTGTCTTCCAATATGATGAAAAAAAAATGGAGTTTCCCATTTTTAATTTGAGTGTAATGACCGAAGCAACTTTAGGGAAGGAATTTGATGAAATTTTTGGTCTTCGTCATCGAAGCGGACCAAAAGGAGTGTGCGATACCGTTAAGTCGTTGCCCTGGGCATATTATATCGGTTTAATGTTTTTCGCGAAAGCGAGCCAGGGCAAGCCAGCACTTCCTTCCCCCTTGGAAAGTTAGCGGCCACTAGTGGGTCCAGTAAATCTTGGCTCTGCAGCTTTCTCGCTCGCTCTCTCTCTCTCTCTCTCTCTCTCTCTCTCTCTCTCTCTCTCTCTCTCTCACCCTCGCAATGAACCAACTGAACCAGCGAGCCCCGAAACGTGCACCGAGAAAACTCATCCCCTATACGTATAGCCATTCTTATTCCCTCGTTACTCGCAGTTCCTCTCGGCCGTCTTGGGAGGGTGCTTTTAGCTCTCTCTCTATCTCTCTCTCTCTCTCTCTCTCTCGCCCTCGATCTCCTTATTATATCGTCTTTCCACGCCATAAAATCGGAAAAGAATTTCCACAGCCAGCGAGAGGCATCCAGAGCTCTCAAGACAATAGAAACTAATAAATTTGATTACTGATTACGGGGCTGAATTTTTTCGGGGCTCGCTGCGTCCGGGGGTTGCATGACCTTACTCGTCCCACTAATTCTCATCCCTCGCCAATCTTCACGCTCTATACTTCATCCACGGCTTCTGACTATAAATGCGAGAGGATATTCTTTTAGCTCAGCAATGAATCTTTATGATTATCTCGAAAGTATAATTCTCACAATTGAATTTATCGTTTTTCAAATCGATCGCTCGTCAAAGTTACGTGCAACTAGAGAAATCCTCATTTATCTTCCCCAAAATTCTTAATGTTGACCCAACTTTCGAAACACGTATAATCGTACATTCGTAAATTGTATTGTATCCAAGTTGACAATTCTACCCACGGTTAAATACTCAGACGTTAGGTATGAGACTTTTTTTTTCTCTCTTTCTTTTTTAAAGGGGACCAGTGCGGAGGACACTGGAATATTAGATGGCGCGTTGAAACTTTCTGAAAGTTCTGAAAATCTCAGAGGCGTGCCCGATGGGCCTACCCCCGGGATGCTTCGCAATATCATAATATCGTAACATCACTGCCGTGAGACACAGAGAGGATCTCTGCGGGGTTTGGGCGATAAAAGGTGAAGTGAGAGGAGAGAGAGGAAAATAACGCTTCGGTATAATTAAAGTAGAAGTGTCTTTAAAATAGCCCCAGGTGATTGCGGTTTGCCTTCGTTCCATCTCGATATACTTGTTATAGCCCTAACGCCTTAACAACCCGCACTGAAGATTATTCAACGATACTTCGTACTCGGTACTTTAAATACGAACGAGCTGACTTTCGCGAAATTAAAGTTGCAAAGTCAGCAATCCAGCGGAGTGCCACGAATATTTGTTAATCGATGTACATAACGACGTTATATGCGTATTAATAATCATTAAATTCATCCAGAGTGCTATCTCCTATAGTTTACATTCATTTTGTAATTAACCTTTTCTTTAATTCCTGAAAATTATATACTCGCGGAAGGACAATCGTATCTTTTGAAATTCAAGTCACGAGTTTGGAGACATCTAATATGTTTTTCGGGCAGCGCGAACGATCTACGAGATAGGTTTCTGGTAGTTTCCTGATTTTCCTCTATTCGATAACTGGATAATGTCGGTGTTTTTTGTGTTAAAAGACTTACCACACACCAGTCATCTAGAGGACAAATAGATTCCTTGCTTATCAGGAGAGCTAAGAGAAATGGGAGGATGTGTCAAAGTCCCGACAGTCAAACTCCCGACACGGCCTATCGCGCGTGTACCGACTGTTTTTGGTACGTATACGGCCGCGAGATGGCAATAACGGTTAAAGCGCAAACACATCGCGGTTAGGCAATGAACGTGGTTCCGAGTGTTGGGGTTCTCAATAAAACCGAGGGACGTGACTGACTAGCAAATTATTTAATCAAATAATTAACGTGGGTTCCTTTTCGCTATATCGGAGCGAGAAAAAGTTGAATAACCTAAACAACAGTTTTTGGTTAAATTCATTATAAACAATTTGTTAACAAAACCAAGAATAAATAGTATTATAATTATTACCGTTAATTGTTTAATGAACAAATGGTAAATGAATAAATAAACTGTCCAAATAAATTGAAATAATTGTTTTTATTGTCGTTGTTATTATTATTAATACATTTCGTCGCAAAGATTTGATCATTATCCGTTTAAATCTTTGCGACGAAATGTATTAATAATAATAACAACGACAATAAAAGCAATTATTTCAATTTATTTGGACAATTTATTTATTCATTTACCATTTGTTCATTAAACAATTAACGGCAATAATCATAATACTATTTAATCTTGGTTTTGTTAACAAATTGTTTATAAGAAATTGAACCAAAAACTGTTGTTTATGTTATTCAACTTTTTCTCGCTCCAATATAGCCAAAAGGAACCCACGTGTATTATTTGATTAAATAATTTACTAGTCAATCACGTCCCTCGGTTTTATTGAGAACCCCAACACTTGGAACTACGTTCATTGCCTAACCGCGATGTGTTTGCGCTTTAACCGTTATTGCCATCTCGCGGCTGTACACGTACCAAAAACAGTCGGTACACGCGCGATAGGCCGTGTCAGGACTTTGACATCCTCCCTTATTTGTGTTATCGACCGACGGTAACAAAAACTGTTTAACCAATTTTTTTCAAATTTTGAATTCCGAGGAAAACGTTTACACGCTGCAACAAACACTTCTACGTATTGAAAAATGTTGTTTTTTACGAAAATATCAATGCCCCCTTGAAAAAACTTGAATCAAAGATTTGAGGTACGGATACGACTTGGATTGGAATTCAGATCACGTCAATGCTGTTTATGTCACTGTGTATTGAATATTTACAAAATCTTCATCGAATATTACAATATAAGAATTATTTTTCGGCTGCATTGGCTCGTTTATTAAACATCCATTCACGTACATAATTACAAATACTCGGAAGCAAATTGTTCCTCAATCCTCGATAACACAACGATCAATATTGTCTCAGACCACCTCGTCGTATCGCCGGTTGCATCATTCGATTAGGCGGCGTTATAGAAATGTCCAAGTAGTCTCCTATCGTGAATCTAGAATTGCCAATGATTAATCGATAAAAATCTTCTTGTAACGATAGAAAAGAGCACGCAACAAGTTCAAAGGAAAATTATTTGCAGGATAAAAATTACTTACCTCGCTTGAGACAGCGTTTTGTTATCGTCGGTTCCCTTTTGCCCCGAACAAGTGACACCAATTTCGCGCATTCTGTAACCGGCGTTTCTTACCTCTGGCGTAACCAGAGAAAAGTCAAAGTACGTTCCTTTATTACGAGCATCAGGATTTACTTCTTTAACGAGTCCTGTAATTTCCCTGAGCGTTGCGTCCATCCTGAAAAATATATCCAATGCTCTGATACTAGAAATCAAAATATCGCTGAAATTGTGCAGCAAAGAATTCGTCTATGAAACATTTATTTACCATGTATAAATTTGCAGTTCGTTGGAAGGAACGTTTCCCCTACTGTAGTCCATGATATTGTGATGACGGCCGGTATTGCAAAAGACACGTAGTAGTAGGGGACAGGTCTGTAAGAAAACAAAAAAAATATTCACCTACTATGTTTGTAGAGATACTTTGAAGGGCTTTGGTAGACCAAACTTATTTAGTCCGACAGTGAACGTGATTCCAAAATTTGTCTAATCCACATAGATATATTTATACATCTGCATTCACAAATAGCAACAAAATAATTTGAAAAAATAGGTTTTACAGTGAAATCATTTTTCCCATACAGTTTATTCTTTATTGGAGTTTTGTAGACAAGAAAACAAAAATTGACGCGTTTGAGGTTACGTTCGTCAAAGCGTCGTCGTGTGTACTACAAGAAAAATTCGCTCCGGAGCAATTTTTTTACTTACAACTTGTAAAAATTAACATTTAGAACAAAAAAAATTACCTTTTCTCTGTCCACCGGTTTTTCCGGTAATTGTTTCTCGTCAACAACCATAGATTCCAACGCTGAAGTCATTTTTCGAAGCACCGAATTTGTCAACAATACTTTCTAGTCGCCGAATTTTTTTTTGTCGCTATACACTCACCTTCGGTACAGCAGCGCCAGTACGCCAGCGGTGACAAATTTTTGAAACATCGATGCAATGCGCATGATCGTAAAGAGGAAGCTACCGGCAATAAGATTGCATGAATTGCATCAAGAATGCAATTGCACCCTTGTTATATTTACGATTGACATTGCATCCTCCCTCTCCGACTCTAATGAACCAATAAATATGAAATTTTCATTGACCTTACTCGACAGACTCTATAAAAGCTGCGTCGTCTATCGATCTAGCGCCAGTAACAAATCACATAGACTTCGCGAAATTTGAGAACTAATGTCTCGGATAAGAATGTGAAAAACTCAAAGAAGGGAAAAATAATGTTCAGCGTTATAGTTACGAGGATAGTGCACCTTTTGCTCGTCGTGATTTTAATCAATCGAGTATCGTGTCATGAAATTTTTTATAAAAAAATCTTCTCACATAATAATAACAATAATGTGATGGAATTGAAAGATTTGTACGCGAGAACAAAGAGTCTTACGCGTCTGATTTATCACATTACGAACGAATATTTCGAGAGTTGCGACATCGTGACTTACCACGATGAGAAATTTGACTCTCACGGAACCATTGTCTTTTCGGATTTTTACAAAAATTTTCCCTCCGTCCCTTTCGTCAAGAGCAATAAGAATTTTACTAATTTGAAAAAGTCACGCTATCAACACAGAGACAAATGTTACAATCACATGATTTTCTTGGAGGATATATTTACAATCGGTAAAATAATAAAGCGCGAGACGAGACATAAAGTATTAATTGTTTCGCAATCAACACCGTGGATGGTGAAGGATTTCTTGAAGAGTTACGCAGCGAGATTTTACATCAATTTGCTCGTTATTACTCACAGTATGAGCCGAAGAGCGAAGGCACGTTTCTAATGTATACGAGGTCTGTTCAAAAAGTATCGCGAATTTTGAATTTACGCGGGCTACGTACATTCGATTTTCGATTTTTTTGTGGCGTTAGGTTGGTACTCGTGTCCCTCACTTGTGCTGAAAGAATCGGCCATTTTGAATGTTTAGTTAATTGTTGACAGCTGTTTTGGTTAGACGTGTTTTGGCTTGTCATCGATTTTTGCCTATTCCAACAAATGGATCAAAGAATCTGTATCAAATTTCGGAAGAACTCACGGGGGGGCCAAGTCTGCGGAATACGGTGGCTGCGGCATCATTAGAGTGTTGTTTTTGGCGAAAAATTCGCGCACAAGAAACGATGTGTGAGCAGGGGCGTTATCATGGTGCAAAAGTCAATTTTTGTTCTTCCACAAATCCGGGCGTTTATGGCGGATTGCTTCGCGCAAATTGCGCATAACTTGCAAGTAATATTCTTTACTGACTGTACGACCCTGTGGCAAAAACTCACGATGCACCACGCCCCTGCAATCGAAGAGAACTGTGAGCAAAACCTTCACATTCGACCGAACTTGACGCGCTTTTTTCGGTCTTGTCTCATGCGGCAGCTTCCATTGCGATAATTGAGCTTTGGTTTCCACGTCATAACCATAAACCCATGATTCGTCACCAGTTATGACCCTCTGGAGCAAATTTGGGTCGTCGCGGACCGAGTCCAACAGCTCTTTGGCAACGCGACACTGTTTTTGTTCGAAATTGAACAATTTCGGCAAGAATTTCGCGGCGACCCGTCTCATGCCCAAATCATTGGTAAAAATTAGAGCTTGAACTTTTCCGGGTATCCGGATACCCAAGTAATTCGGGTTTCACGGATCCGAAGCTTCAAATCCGTATATCTCGATAACTCGATAATATCCGGGTAATAACGGATTCGGGTATGCGGATAGTTTCGGGGTATCCGGGTAACCGGGTACTCGGATAATAACGGATAATATCGGGCAATTACCGCCGATAATTGATGCCGAAAATGCTGAAAATAATAGTTCAATTTACACAATTTGTGAGGCATGCGTAGATGTTACCAAAGAACAATGTTTGCGAAGCACATTTATATGACGAATAATAAATCATTACCGGAAGATTGAGAAACCGGGATTATATCGGTGTTCATGTCCGATCATTTAGTTGACCATTTTTTATTTTTACCGACTGATATCAATATTAAACAATTCAGATTATCATTATAACGAAGATTCTTGGAAAGAATCTTGCAGGCGTATTTACTATTACATAATCTTCTATACAATGTTAGGGAAACACATGATCATTTCATAAGAACTTAATCAACATTGACCTGCACTATTTGCATCTTTAATATTATTTTTTCATCACGATTTATTATTATTTAATAAATATCCTTAGTTTCTGAAATGTATATTTGCTTTATGGGCGTGTGTGCAGTTTTTATGAACTTTAGAGTTGGAGAGAAAATATAGAATGTGAAGAAGCAGATCTCGGCTATTCTTAATATGCGCAGGCAAGAAATTGTGATCGTAACAGCAGATTCTAAAAAATTGTGGGTGCCACATGTAAAATGTTTTCCCGAGTAAATACACAATTATTATAAATTGGGAAACCGTGACGTCTGATTCGTCAACACTAAGTTTTCATTTTTACCGTAGTTTTGCACAATTTCTTTTAACAGAGCAAATTTGATACAAGTTATTTTCCAATTTTTTTCAATAGTAACTGTTAACGCCCTATATTTCGGCTTATTTGATGACCAGACTAATACAATATCATTATTTTTTACACGCCGGCGGTCCTATTTGAGCCTGTACGCGAAAAATCGGGTATCCGGATACCCGGATACTCGGGTACTCCAATACCCGGATACCCGGATATTCGGGTATTCGAATCTGAAGTGTTGGATCCGATTTCCCGGATACCCGGATACTTTCGGGTATCCGGCTAACCCGGATAAAAGTAACAGCCCTAGTAAAAATCGAATAGCACGAGCCAATCGATATGTTTAGTTCCTCAGCAACTTCTCTAACGGTGATTCGACGATTGGCCAATATTATTTTCTTCATTTCATCAATGTTTTCGTCTGTTGGTTGATGTGCTCGGGCGTCCGGAACGCATTTCGTTGTTCGCATCTTCTCGGCCCTCTGAGAACATTTTGTACCACCGATAAACGTTGCTTTGGTCCAAGGTAGCTTCACCATATGCCACAGTCAACATTCGAAATCCGTCCGCGCACTTAATTTTGTTTTTCACACAAAATTTCATACAGATCCTTTGATCCATTTTTTGGAATAGGCAAAACTCGAAGACAAGCCAAAAAACGTCTAACCAAAACAGCTGTCAACAATTAACCAATCATTCAAAATGGCCGATTTTTTTAGCATCAGTGAGGGGCATGAGTACCAACCTAACGCCACAAAAAAATCGAAAATCGAATATACGTAGCCCGCGAAAATTCAAAATTCGCGATACTTTTTGAACAGACCTCGTATATTCAAGATTTTTCACGTATTATTCAGGAACAACCAAAAGTTAGAATCGATGAAAATTTTGCGAATAATAAAATAAAAATCTTACAAAAAATTCTTAACCAATGATTAATGCCAAAATGATACGAACAGAAAAGTTTGAAAATAAGGTTTGCTTACAAAAGCTCAACAGTTTCTTTGTAAAGTGTAAATCTTCGATTTTTTTTTCATACCCACAATTTACTTTTTAAATAAGTTAATTCTAATATTTTTGTTGCTATAATAACATTGATTTTAATCAATAATAATGTCTATGAAGTTAAAAATCGATGAATTCAATCTGATTCTATTTCAAGTAGGAATAATGAAATTGTGAAAATGTCTACAGGAAGGTTCTTATCTCTTGTACACTCACAAACTTTACACGGATGGTAGCGGCACGAGTGCGCCATTTTTATTAACATCATGGCTAAACGATTCCCTAACAACGCCTAAAATTGACTTGTTCCCGAAGAAATTCAACGATGGTTTTAAGGGTCATCGCATTTTAATATCGGCCGCTCACAAACCTCCGTTCGTCATACGAAAGTCAAGTCGATAAATAAACAAAAGTTAATCTGAACCGAGGAGAGTTTAGTACTATAAAGTCGGGACAATTGAGTTACAAAATTAAAAAATAAATAAAGATGATCCATTCTTAGAAAAATCATCACCCCTCACTCATATTTACCATTTAAAAGTGTCAACAAACAATTTTGAAAGCTTTACTCGAGTTGGCTTGGCTTTGTGCCTAAAGTTTCCTTGATTAAACATAATTATATCGTTAATGAATGACAAAAAAACTAATCCTTTTGCAGGAATGAACCGCAAAGAGATGATACAATATGGGACGGTATAGACGTTCGTTTGTTGAAACTTTTGGCAGAAACATTGAATTTTACCGCCGAATTTCGCGATGCAACATCACCGACACTCAGGTTTCTATGAATCAAATCTTACATCGTGAAATTGTCATAATACTGAAATTGCCATACGTATCACCAGTCCAAATGCCGCGGCGAAAAATGACGTGAAACTCGGTATAGCGTCAGCTGCGATCGGTGGTATTTACGAAACATCGGATATCGTCGCCGAATTTGACACTCCGACAGCTCACATGCAGGATTGCGCAACTTTCATCTCGTTGGCATCGACAGCACTGCCAAAGTACTTGTAACAAACGAAACAAACAATCAATATCGAACAATGGAGTCGTACAGCCAATCGTTCTATACTTATAGAGTTGACTGAAAAAAAAAAGAAAGTAATGCGGAAAAAGGAGAGGAAAAATTTAATTTAATATTCTTTCGGCCCGTTTAGATATCGGGCGGTAATGGGACCATTTCAGTTATCAGTTTGGCTGCTCCTGTGTGCGGTTTACATCACCGCCATAATACCATTATCGATGAACAGTCGTTACAGCCTCAAGTCTCTCTTAACCAAACCGAGCAATCTAAACTCGATGTTCTGGTACGTCTTCAGCACGTTCACCAATAGCTTTTACGTGAAAAATCCAATGTTGAATTCCGGCCTTGGACAAAACTCCACTTCGATTCTCATCGGTATTATTACTCATTAATGTATTTATGTCTATACGTATATATTTTACACGACGATCATATTGTTAGTTGTTATACCACTGTGGTGAAACACACGTGAAACTCATATTCTCGTTACTGCAAAGTTAATGAAGTGCATCGCGACGCTTGTGTTGTTACACACACCGATCGAGAATAACTCTCATGAAGGCTACGTAGCACGTGTTATACCCTATAATAGTATTATCATCGTTATTATTATTATTATATTTAATCCAGGAATCTATTGGGTCTTCACGATTATAATAACTTCTTGTTACACCGGATCGATCATGGCCTTCATCACTATGCCCGTTTATCCAACCGCGGTTGATACCGCCGATCAGCTACTCCACAATCGCTATCAGATTGCAACACTAGGTAACGCGCCGCTGTTAAATCGACAGAATAAAACAAACGAGGGAATAAAGTTTAGAGAGAATAGAAATGAAAATGGACGTACCACTTTTCACGCGACCTCGTGAATGAATTACCAACGTTTTTACGTGTGTACTGACAAAGTTTAGATCCGATTAGAATTTTAGTACATCGATATCGGATAAAAATCTTGGAAACAAAAAAAAACTAATAGTCTCGGACAGATATTTTCATTATTATCACATTCGTGCTTCCTTAAAGGGGGGAAATACGGTTAGGACAGCGTTTTCTCAATGATTTTCATGAATTTTTTTATAGTATCAAAAATAAATATAATTTATTGAAACTTTGAGAATATTTTATACATATATTTAAGTATATACTATAAAATATTAGCGACCCCATATTGCAGGTCACAATCAGACTCAGCATTTTGCGTACATTCTGGAAGCCGCAATTTTCATCTGAAATCAAACGAGGTTGGAATTTACTTTTATTATATGTCTCTCTTCTATACGAACCTAAATGCTATCAAAAAAATAGAAAATTGAATTTTTTACAGGGGTTAAAACAAAAAAGCATGATTTTTTGCCATTTTTTACAACTTTATTTGCAAAAAAAAAAATATTTTAAATAATGATAATATTCCGATTTTAGGTTCATATAGAGCGCAATACTATGAAGAAAGTAACTGCCAATTTTCAAAACGATTGGTTGAAAACTTTTCAAACTAGCGTGTACGCAAGTTAAAAAAAAGTCGTTTTCAGAAAAACGCGTTTGAAAAAATAGTACCAAGAAAAACAAGCAATATGGGGTCGCTAATATTTTATAGTATATACTTAAATATATGTATAAAATATTCTCAAAGTTTCAGTAAATTATATTAATTTTTTATACTATAAAAAAATTTATGAAAATCATTGAGAAAACGCTGTCCTAACCCCATTTTCCCCTTTAATGGCTTATAACAATAGAACGAGTCGGAATTTTCATTAAAAATTTTAGGAAAATATTTTTCAATAGTTTTACTAACAATTTATGAAATTAAGTAAAAATCGATTTTTTGAACCGTCCAACCCTATTTGCTCCCTTAACGGGTTATACGCAGTTGCAAGGCAAAAAAAGGCGTTTTTTCACGAATTTTTTCTGAAAAAGAATTTTATTTGACAAATACAAGAAGTATTAATAAATGTTGTGGTAGCTTTTAACTTTATATCGGCATTTTTCATTTTCAAAATTATTCATTTACACTGATCCTGTAGACGATTTCCCGGAGGTCCTCCAAAAAAAGGTGTCTGGCGGTGAGCACGATATTTCCGGTTTGGATTATGTAAAATAAAAAAACCAAAAAGATTCTATTAGTGGATACATAAATCTAGGTATTGATCGAAGGAATAGTCGAAATTTTGATTTTTGACAAAATGACGGCTCCAAAAAGAAACAATTCCAATTTACGAGCAAAATTTTTTCGTCGAATTGTTTAAAGAAAATAGAAATAATTATCGGAAATCTTATTCCTTCGATCAATACCTGAAGAATATATCTGAGAAGGTTGTGTCAAAATTGCAGACCGATCGGTTGAGCCGTTTTTGAGAAATCGTGCTCACCGACTTTCAAAACACCGTTTTGCGATAAACGCGTTCAAAGTTTCATGCTGCTACTCCGGTCTTTAGGCCGCCTACTTTGTAACGCTCCGAGCGTCCTTACGAATATGCATGTATCTCCAAGAATGTTTGCCGGATCGATTTAAAATTTTCAGAGAATATACTCAAATATATGTACATTCCGAAAATGTAATAAAAAAATCGATTTTTTTAAATTCCCAACTGCGTACAACCTGTTAAAAGTAATAATTCTGCCGCGACGATACAGATCACGATGGTTGGGAGAGATGGTTCAATTACACGACAATCGATGATCCATTGGCCATCAAATTGTTGAAAAATCTCGAATACGTGCCTACCGTCAAAGAGGGGATCAGAAACGCTAGTCACGCTTACTTCTGGCCTTACGCTTTTCTCGGTTCTCGAATTCTTCTCGAATACATCGTTCAGGCTGATTTTTCACCCAAGTAATTAACTTGTCATTAAATAATTTTTGTCTTTCTTTTCTGCCTACGAATTATGAATTAATTAACCATTGATTCGAGAATAATTAAATTAAAATAACGATTGCAATTTTTGTTTCCTTACAATTCTAATAATTTTGCCGAGTTTTTTTAAGTTATATCATACATTT
Source organism: Oxytorus armatus (assembly GCA_958009045.1). Classification (NCBI taxonomy): domain Eukaryota; kingdom Metazoa; phylum Arthropoda; class Insecta; order Hymenoptera; family Ichneumonidae; genus Oxytorus; species Oxytorus armatus. Next base: position 22,109,718 of record OY253748.1, read on the forward strand.
AGTTGGTCGACGAAGAGATCACTGATGCACATAAGCAACGAGTGCTTCGTGCGATACGGAGTCACGATAGTTTTGCCGATCGAGTCGATTTACACCGAGACCTTTACCAAAGTGATCATTCAGGCTCGACAATCGGGACTATCGCAAAAAATTATTCGCGACGTCGAGTGGGACGCGCAAAGATCGTCAACGGGAAAATTACTATCGGTACTTTCTTACATTCGTCTATCGCTTGATAATAAATCAAATTTATTTTATTTCATTTATCATTTATATTAAAATATATTAATAAAGAAAAATTAATGAATATCATTTATTATTTAGGTATCGCCGAATGTTAAACTCGAAAGAGTTTCTGTGGAAGACCGTCAATTGGCTCTCGACGATACTCAAGGAATGTTTTTAATTTTGGGATCCGGTACACTTATTGGATTTCTCGTTCTCTCGCTCGAATGTTGCATTCACAGTATTAGAAAACGTTATAAATCGAGACGGATTAGCAACGATTGGGACAGCTCGCCCGAGGAGTTGTACGAAAGAAATTTAGATTTTTGGACAAACGAGCTTGAAGATTATTCGAAACGCAGATATTCTATCAGTAGTATTTAATAAGGATAATTAATTGCTTCATAGAGAGAATGAAAAAAACGTCTTTGTCAGTGTAAAAAATGTTTTTTTTTCTCCGTTGACAATTGATTAATTTTCAGTAGCAATGAAAAATGTAGAATTACACCGAATAAAAGAAACGAAATTTTCTCAAGTTCGATGTTCTTTTATTTTACGATGAAAAATTATAATTTGACGTTTATTACGGAATATTCGTTGCTCCTGAACTCAATGTTCCGAGTGTGTCAGTGAAGCGCGATGTTTCGCTTCAGAATACTGGAAAAGCTGTCGAGAATTGATCGCGCGAGTCAGAAGCTCGAGAAATTTTCGCCACTCACTCATATCGACCGGAAACTCGGTGAATTTCATGAAATCAGTTTCAAACTGAATTCGACAAATTTACATATACGAAATGAGTCTAGTCGTGTACCATAAACACACACTTATCCCTCAGAGCTCGTAAATTCGAACCGAGAAGCTCACACCGACTTGCCTCCACCGAATTTCGACGAGTATCGAAAGAAAAGTGTCAGAGATCCAAATGTACCGGCAAATCGTAGTTCCAACGAGCGCAAGATTTCCTTGTACGCGGCGCCTTTGGGTGAGTACGTGATTAAAACGAAAAAAAAGTGAAAAAAAATCTCGTGTTAGATGAATCGGTAGAAAGACATAAAAAATGCAGGTAAATTGATTTTGTTCATTTATTTTTATTGTATATTTCATGTGAATGATATAAATTATTTTCGTCCGAAATTTTTCATCTTGGCACAAAACAATTGTACAATTAATTTTTTAATGATTAATTAAGAGGGGAAATAGGGTCAGATCAGCGTTTTCTCAATGATTTTCATGAATTTTTTTATAGTATAAAAAATGAATATAATTTATTGAAACTTTGAGAATATTTTATACATATATTTAAGTATACACTATAAAATTTTTGAAAAATTTCCTTGAAAAACACTGAAGATATAAGCGACCCCATATTGCAGGTCACAATCAGACTCAGCATTTTGCGTACATTCTGGAAGCCGCAATTTTCATCTGAAATCAAACGAGGTTGGAATTTACCTTTATTATATGTCTCTCTTCTATATGAACCTAAATGCTATCAAAAAAATAAAACATTAAATTTTTTACAGGGGTCAAAACAAAAAAGCATGATTTTTGGCCATTTTTTACAACTTTATTTGCAAAAAAAAATTATTTTGAATAATGATAATATTCCGATTTTAGGTCAATATAGAGCGCAATACTATGAAGAAAGTAACTGCCAATTTTCAAAACGATTGGTTGGAAACTTTTCAAACCAGCGTGTACGCAAGTTCAAAAAAAGTCGTTTTCAGAAAAACGCGTTTGAGAAAATAGCAAACTCTGATTGTGACCTGCAATATGGGGTCGCTTGAAAAACACCGAAGATATTCGGTTTTTTTCAAAGAAATTCTTCAAAAATTCTATAGTATATACTTAAATATATGTATAAAATATTCTCAAAGTTTCAATAAATTATATTCATTTTTTATACTATAAAAACATTCATGAAAATCATTGAGAAAACGCTGTCCTAACCCTATTTCCCCCCTTAATGGCTTATAACAATAGAACGAGTCGGAATTTTCATTAAAAATTTTGGGAACATATTTTTCAATAGTTTTACTAACAATTTATGAAATTTAAAAAAAGTCGATTTTTTGAACCGTTTAACCCTATTTCCCCCCTTAAAACGAAAGAAAGTGAAAAAAAAATCTCGTGTTAGATGAATCGGTAGAAAGACAATAAATGCGGGTAAATTGATTTTGTTCATTTATTTTTATTGTATATTTCATGTGAATGATATAAATTATATCGGTCCGAAATTTTTCATCTTCGCACAAAACAATTGTACAATTAATTTTTCAATGATGAATTAATCATATGCAGTTGCTGGTATTGCGGGTCTGTACGCCTATAAATCTCACATGTTACACTACGTGATGTTCATGGCGCCGTCCCGTGACGTTTTGGCCATAGCTCAGACCGAATTCAAGCTCACAGCCGTGCCCGAGGGCAAGGTTGTCATTGCTAAATGGCGAGGCAAGCCGGTTTTCGTTTATCACAGGTAACCAAAAAAAGATGAAGAAGAAACAACAAAAAAAAAACGAACGAAATCATTTACATTCTCGTTTAACTTGTGATATTTCGAAGTTTATTTTATTATCAACATTATAATACATAATAACGATGTGCCTTTTGACTAGACACTCGGGGAACACTTGTGGGCACTCGCAGCACTCATAAATATCCAAAAACACTCACGGTTTCATCTCCAGAGACAAACGTAATAGTAATTAGCAAATTGCCGTAGTTCCGTCAGAGCAAAAGACGAAAAATATAAATTGTACAGCAATTTCAGTAAATGCCAAAATGCAAAAAAAATATGATAAACCAAAAAAACGACATACGTAAAGAAAAACGAAAGTTCGTTGAGAGGTATGGCCACGGTAGCGGGTATAAAATCATGTTCACATTTAATAATTTTTTTTTGTATGAAAAAGTGATTTATTTATAAAACTAATTACACATCTATTCAGTACAAATATCAAGCTAATAAAAATATTTTTTTCTTTATACAAAATAGCCGACTCTACTGCTATTTGCTTTTAGTATCTTTTTTTTTTGAGCCGCGACGTGACATTTGGCATCCACAATTTTTGACTTAGAACAAACAAAAAAATTCTCGTTATTCTACATCAGAATGCCTAGAGAAGTACGTACCGAATTTCTGATTAATTAAAAACTTTTCATTTTATGGACAGTTTTATACGAAATTTTTCACTAAAAATTCACCTTTTAAGTTCAAATGCCTACAATTTTCGAATAAAACAATATTTTTCAAATTCCGTACGTACTTCTCTAGATATTCTCATGTAGATTAACGAGAATTTTTTTTTTTGTTCTAGGTTAAAAATTGTAGATGCCAAATGTCACGTCGCGGAACGCCTCAAAAAAAAGGATACCAGAAGCGAATAGCAGCAGTCGGCCATTTTGTATAAAAAAGAAACAAAAAAAAATATTTTTTATTAGCTTGATATTTATACTAAATAGATGTGTAATTAGATTTCTAAATAAATCACTTTTTCATACAAAAAAAAAATTGTTAAACGTGCGCATGAATTTCTACTCGCTACCGTGGCTATACCTCTTAATTCAAAAGTTAACATTCCTATATACACCCCAAGGACATACAAACATCGCAGAATTTTACTCTTTTCCCTTTATACACGGCAACGATAATAACAATAGTTGTAATAATAAAATGATCTATCGTACAATAAACGTCGGGCCGTTACAGATCACAAGAGACAATAGAACAGGAAAGGACCACCAACGTGACGGAGCTCAGAGATCCCGAACCGGACGAGGCGAGAGTTCAGCGACCCGAGTGGCTCGTTGTTATCGGTATATGCACACATCTCGGCTGTGTACCCATACCCAGTGCTGGTATAATAAAAGGAGGATTTTACTGTCCATGTCACGGATCTCACTACGACGGGGCGGGACGAATCCGCAAAGGACCTGCCCCAAGGAATCTCGACATACCCGAGTACCATTTCGTCGATGACGAAACATTGCTCATCGGTTGAGCTCACCTACGTTATCCGATTATTATTATATATATATACATTATACAGAGAAATCATTATCCGAAAATTTATTTCGTTGTCGAAGTGATCTTGTTGCATTCCCTTCCCATTTGGAAATTATTTCATCATTTCTCGTTAAGGCGAATTGAAACCTTAATCTACGTCCTGTTACCATTCCAAAGGGAAACAGGAAAGAGTTAATCTTTGATGATGGAGATAAAAATTAAGAAAAATGACGTATTCATTACCGATCGATGATAAAGTAAAATATTCAGTGCGCGGTGTTTTTTTATTTCATTTTTATAGACGACGAGAGGTGGAACATTGGTGAAAGGTAAATGCGGCTGTGCGGATACGAAGGGTCTCCCCTCTTAATTTTTGTGTAAAAAAAAAAAAAAATATTCGACTCTACGGTTTTTTTCTTCGATCCAACGTTGAATTGATATTACGGTTTCGTTATTTTTTTATATTTTTATTCTTCTAATATACCGTCGGGACATAATTTCATGGTTTTGATATGTTTGAGGCTCTCGAGGATGGTCTACTGGAGTCGTCGATTTTTCTGTCCAAACTGGAGAAAACAAGTGACAATTTAAATTTCGAAGATGATGAAGAAATTAATGATAACTAATTTTTCTTTACCCATTGCTCCTCGAACTTCGTTTAAACATGTCTGTTAGTTTCTTCTTTAAATTTCTCTTCTCGTGCTTTGCCTCGTCCGCAGTGATACTCGCCTCCGAACCGGAAGTCTATTATAGAACGAAACAAAGAAATTCAATATTTAATTTTCGTTCAGACTGTAAAATGAATCGTTGTAAAAGATAATGATATCTCTAATTACCTGCATGGAATAATCGAACGAGGCGTTTGGATCATCAACGCTCGCTGATTTTGTCAATTTAGTTGTTATTTTACGAATTATGTTTTTATTGTATTTCTTATCCCTCTGTAGCATCTCACTCTTGGTCGAACCTCCGGACAAACGACTGAAAAGTCGAATCAACGTTTGAGAAAAAAAAATGTATTTTTATGTAAAACAAAAAACCATTGAAATAAATCACTTTTACAGAAAATTGTTTTATTACCTATCGACGCTCGAGTCTCTCTGCATACTGAAGTTACGTGAATCAACGTCGGAATCGAGAGACTGCATACTCGAGACGTTGCTATCGGTGCCCCAAATTGACTAAAGACAAAAATATCGACGAAAATTTATTACAGCAATTAAATATTTTTTTTATACATAATATTTATATTATTATGTGCGAAAAAATTTTGTCGGCAAATTTACTTGATTTGTAGTAAAATAAATATTTTTTTAATGTGTAAAAAAAATATATATATATATGAAGAAAACTGGTGAAAGTACCTGATCGTTCTTTCCGGAAGTTTGTTCCAGTGACAGACTCTTCCGCTTCAAGCTCGGCTTGCTTCGACTTGGCGTCGATCCTCTTCCGCTATCATTATCGATAGAGGTCGATCTAAAATGTTTTACAATTGATTACACAACGTGAGAGAAGTTAATTCTAAAAAAAAAAAAAAAACAAAACAAAACAAAATCAAACAAAAAATGTCACATGGTCGTACCGTTTGTTGCCAAATTTCTTCGATTTCGAGAAATTACTTTCATCTATAGCCTTTTTCGATTCTTGGAGCTCTTTCGCAACTTCCATGAGCTTGCCAATCGTGTATTCGAGCTTTTCCGTTCTTCCCGCCAAATTTGTCATTGATCCTGGAATAAAATTAAGAAAAAAATATAAGATTAATTTCTTAGAAGCTATTAGCTCGGATTTTCGATGAAATAACATACCTTTAACGTCGTCCTTGCCCTCCAACATTGGCGAAGATTCTCTCGATTTTGGTCCCTGCGAATGAATACCATTTCCATGAAATTAAGTTTGTCTCGTTGATTGAGCATCATTTAATGAAGTTTAATTTGTCATTATCGTTATGTTAATCATTATTGCTCTTATCGCTGTCATCGTTACAATTATACCTTTGTTCTACGCGGTGGAGTGGGGGTATACGTTTCGGGCAATTTTCCATCGTTTCTCGTCGCGCTCAGTTCCGGAAAGAGACGCATCAAGTCGTCGACCTGTTGAAGCAAAACGTTTACGTTTCTCGCCTCCGCTTGCTCGAGACGTCTCTTGTTGCTGATAACGTCGCGTAGTTCCTCGCGTTCACGCTCGTGACGTTCCTTTTCCCTCCTCATCTTCTCGTTGCTCGTTCGCAACTTTGCATGAGCGTCCCTGAGCTCGAGAAGATCGCATTGAAGCTATGCACGTGGGAAAATAAAGAGTCATTCACGTAATTACGTATGATTAATAAAAAAAATGATAAAACAAAGCACAATTATTTTAGCGTTATATTGTTGTTTAATTGTTCTATCATGAATAATTTATAAATAATTGATTGTCCCGCAAACATCTCTGACGGAAGAGCGGATATGCAAAGTTGATATTTCACAATAGCTCCATTTTGTCACATCTTTTTTTTAACCCAATAGCTTCAATTATAACATATACAAGTTGTGAACTTGTCCTAATTTTGCTAACATCGACAATTCGATCCTCCAAGAATTCTTGATTGTGGAAATTTAATGAAAAAATAAAATAAACGATTAAATATTTTTTTTAAATCGAGATACTTACTTCCACGAGTTTCTTCTTGTTCTCGTCTTTCTCCTCGTCGAATACTTTCTTCAATTGATCCTGGCGTCTCTTATTCTCAAGACGCTCCTTGTCACGCTCCCTCTCGACCTTTAAAACGCGAGGTGCGAGCGAATAAATTGCATTGTAACGTTATAAGGTATTATGAATAGTAAACTATGCTCTGTACTCGATTATTGGGAAAAAAAGAAAAAACAAATATATATATATATATAAATGAATTCCACACAATGTTATATCGAGTCTATCGAGTCTGTACTAAGTTTTCATATTACAAGTACGTATTAGGTGTACCAAGTATTATTTCTATAATGGTACTATGCCATTTTATACCTCGAACAAAGTATGCCGGAGATCCCTCGCTAGAGTAGCAGTCTCCTGCAACAATCTCTGTTGCTCCTCTCGTTCTTTCTGCCAGGCAAGCTCCATGCGAACTTTCAGACCTGGAATCTTTGTTCTTCCACTAGCGAGTAAACGATCCTCTTCCAACTGTAACAAACTTCTCATATTAAATATATTAATAGCATTAATTTGAGGATATAACAATTTTCATTAAGATCATTTTATTTCAACCAGGAGACGATGAATTTAATAAATAAAGGACTTATTCGATAAACAATTCTCGATTAATTTTCATCTTTGTCAATTTCAAAGGATGCTTAACGTACACAATCTCGTCCAATAGTTTGATCGAATGGCAATTGAGATAAGTTCGTGTTCTCGTTTGTTTTTAAATTCAGAACTCAAAAATTCATTTAAGGTAGTAGTCTGGTAACTTAAACCGATTTTCATGTCTTTTTTGGAGGATGTTTTTTTGTAGGAAAATAAAAATGAATCGTTTTGGATATTTAGGATATTTTTATTTACGTATTAAAGATACAAAAAAAAATTTTTTTGAAAAAATTTAATAGTTTATTATTATTATTATTATTGATCGAAGTTGGCACCTCGAAAAAAAGCGCGTGGGTGGCCCCGTTGATTTTGGCTCTTGATGTTATCGGAAATCAAAAATTCTTGATAATTCTTAATCTATAGACATGTCATTCTGGTCGGAACTACTGAAGTTAAATTTCATGGATAAATAACAAAACGACGGACTTTGGAAAAAAAAGTCCTTTTATTTTAGCAAAGAAGGGGTTGTAAAATAAAAAGAAATTTAACTTCAGTAGTTCCGACCAGAATGACATGTCTATAGATTAAGAATTATCAAGAACTTTTGATTTCAGATAACATCGAGAGCCAAAATCACCGGGGCCACCCACGCGCTTTTTTTTCGAGGTGCCGACTTCGATCAATAACAATAATAATAATAAACTATTAAATTTTTTCAAAAAATTTTTTTTTTGTATCTTTAATATGTAAATAAAAACATCCTAAATATCCAAAACGATTCATTTTTATTTTTCTACAAAAAAACGCCCTCCAACAAAGACATGAAAATCGGCTTAACTTACCAGACTACTAACTTAAAATGAACTCAAGAATAATTCATTGAAAAAAGTTAATTTAGTGTCTTTGTTTCTGAAGCTAATTTGTCCGATATTTCATGAATAAGAACAATTCAACTCTCAAATTCAAACGAATGAAGAAAAAAAAAGCAAAAAAAAATATCTACGTTCTCCCAAATACGGTTTATTTATCTTCTCCCTGTAAAACGTTACTGTCGCATACCTCGTTGATCCTGGACTGCATCTCGGCGAGTTTGATCTGCCAGCCGGACTTCTCGGAAACGAGCTCGGTCTTGAGCTTGGATGCCTCCAGTCTACTCTCGGATAGCTCGTCCTCCATGCAGCTTATTTGTCTCTCGAGAACCGAGACATTAGTCGTTGATGAATTCTCGTCGTCCTGCGAGAAAACGTGTCGTAAAAATTAGAGCAATTTTTTTTCCAAAATACGACAAAGATGTAAAAAATAAGAATTCCTCTCATAATTTTTGTATAACGATAGAAATATCTTTTTTACACGACCAGAAAACCATATTGAACTTTTAATCCAGGAGTCCCCACAACACCATTCACTTTTTTAATCAAAAGAGTAAAATTAAGAAAATTTAATTCATCTTACCTCGTCCGATTTTCCTGTCGATGTTGTCGACTGTCGACGCTGCCTAACGACTTTAAGATCGGCGATAGTTCTCTGTGCACCCTCGAGCATGTGCTTGTAAGTGTCACGTTCTCTCTTGTATCTCGATAGCTGATTCTGTATCGACTGTATCTCGTCGTTTATCGCTTTAATCCTGTGCTCGTAGCGCAATTTACATTGTGCCATATCGGCCTTCTTCGACTTCTCGGCATTGGCAAGAGCGTTCTTGGCACGACGAACTTCGGCCTCGAGAGCGTCCGTGTCAGCTGTGAAATTACGCTGAACCTTCGACACGGAATTGTAGTCTTTCAGTTTGCTCGTGAGATCTTCGTTCTGGAAAGGAATAAAAAAGTGTTGAGGGACGACTTCGTGAAAAGTCGTAATAGGATTACAGGTTTTTTTTTTTCAATATTTAATTAATATTTTCGGAGAATTATCCACAATTTATTGAAATATAGCATTATTTCGCATTACTTTTCATTTAAATTCGCAAATTATGTACTCACGATTTTTCTTATGTCAGCTACTTGATCCTTCAACGATTTGTTTTCCTTTCCAAGACGTATTACTTCTTCCTTCGCTTCGCCGAGCTGGAAATTGCTCTGCGATCGCTCGTTCTCGCGTAATTTTTCCTAAACAAAAAAAAAACAAACAATCTCCCAAAGTGTTTGACACTAAATTTCGTTAGTAATATCGAATTTTTGTTCTTCCTCACCTCCAGGCGAGTCTTTTCTTTGGTCCAAACGCTCGATTGCAATTTGTGTGCGTTCTGGAGCGTCTTTAATTCACTTTCGAGGCTACTCAGCTTTTTTGTCTGTTCGGATAGTTTGCTGCGTAAGAGAAGAACGAAAGGCAATGGAGAAACAATTATGATTAGTCGGATAAATTTTCGTTGTCTTCCTTTTTTTTTTAACCTACACCTCGAAAGCAAAGTCTCACTTTTCACCTGTTTAGTGTCTGATTCTCGTTCTCGATACGTTCGCGTGATTCCATCATCTTTCCATGCTTCGTATTTAACTCGTCGTACCTTTCGAGATTTCGCTTTGCCTCGTTCTCGAGATCTGTAAACGAGAAATCGAATATTGTGAAAATTGATCGCCAAAGCGAAATTGAATGAACATAAAAAAGTATTATACATCAAAGTTACATACTCGCTATTCGTTCAGTGTAACCTTGCTTCAATTCGTTCATCTTCTTCGCGTTAAGCGCAGCCTTTTCCAACGATGCCATTTTCCTCTTCAAATTTCCAACCTCGGTGTCTCTCGCCAATTTCTCCTCGTCCGCCTGAGTCTTCATATTGTCCCGTTCCTTCTTGATTTCCGCTAGTTCGGCCGTCATCTTGGCGAGTTTGAAGGAGGACGAAGACTTCAAAGAGTCCAACTCTTGCCTCGCACGTTTCAAATCATCTTCGAGCAGAACCTTCGTCTGCTCAACCTGTAGTTACGAAATGAAAAAGGAAAAAAAAAAAAGAAAACATCGAAAGATCAACGAGAGATTTTGTTGTAACGTGTTGAGAGCCGGGAATTTTGAAAAGGGACTGAAGCGACCAAACACTAATGATTGGCGAAATGCTCACAGAGGCGACTGTCTGCGACATTCGGCACTCTCGTTCCGTGGACGAGAACAAATCGTGCATAAACTTTTGACACTTTTCCCTCTCCATAGATAACTCTTTTCTCAGCTCACTCACCATCGTCTCCATTTTTGCTGCCTTCTTCTCCGTAGTCGTTGCCGTTTCTGTTAGAGACAAAAACACGGTTTCCACGAGAAAATAATTAGAAAATTATTTAAGGGATGCCTCCCGTGATTGAATGCCGGAAAAATCGTGTTCAATATTGTAATTTTGTGAAAAATAAATAAATTAATAAAATTGATCGTTTAAAAAAATTTTATAAAATTTACCCAAATCCTTCTTAAGTTGTACAACTTCGTTGTGAGTTTTGAGCTTCTCCGCCGACAGTGATAACAATTTTGCCTTCAATTTTTCCTTTTCCTCCTGCAGTTTCGTTCTATCTGTGTCCCAAACTTTTCTGTCCGATTCTCTTGCGGCCACCGATTCGTCCAATTTTTTCTTAACTAAAAACACAAAAGCACAAGACACGACGATTTTTTTTACGAGCGTCTTGTATTTTTATTTTAACTTTTTGACAACAGGTGATTAGAAAAAATTCTTACGACTTTGGGCATCAGCATTTTTATTATCAACCGCTAGTTTCGTTTCCGGTTTCTTCTTTTCCTTCTCAATCGCCAATTCCTTCATTGTGTTTTCCAACTTTAGCTTCAATACCTCGTGTTCCTTCAATAGTTTCTCATATTTCGCATTGTTTTCCGTACTTCTGACTCCCGTCGTATCGATCTCCTTTCCTTCGATTATACTCGCAAAAATACCAAAAACGTCACCTTCAAAAGGAACAAAAATATTCAGCATTAATCCTCATTAGAATTTTGTACTTGTCATTCTATTCTCTAAGGGGGGAAATAGGGTTAGACGGTTCAAAAAATCGATTTTTTTTATTTCATAAATTGTTAGTAAAAGTATTGAAAAATATGTTTCTAAAATTTTAAATGAAAATTCCGACTTGTTCTATTGTTTTTCTAAACGAGTTTTTCTGAAAACGACTTTTTTTGAACTTGCGTACACGCTAGTTCGAAAAGTTTTCAACGGATCGTTTTGAAAATTGGCAGTTACTTTCTTCATAGTATTGCGCTCTATATGAACCTAAAATCGGAATATTATCATTATTTTAAATAATTTTTTTTTGCAAATAAAGTTATAAAAAATGGCAAAAAATCATGCTTTTTTGTTTTGACCCCTGTAAAAATTTCAATTTTCTATTTTTTTGATAGCATTTAGGTTCATATAGAAGAGAGACATATTATAAAAGTAAATTCCAACCTCGTTTGATTTCGGATGAAAATTGCGGCTTCCAGAATGTACACAAAATGCTAAGTCTGATAGTGACCTGCAATATGGGGTCGCTAATATCCCCGGTGTTTTTCAAGAAAATTCTTCAAAAATTTGATAGTATATACTTAAATATACGTATAAAATATTCTCAAAGTTTCAATAAATTATATTCATTTTTTATACTATAAAAAAATTCATGAAAATCCATGAGAAAACGCTGTCCTAACCCTATTTCCCCCCTTAACAATTTGTTTCAAATTTCTTTTTCACAACTAACCGATCTCCTTTTCCATATCTTCGACCATTTTTTTCAATTGAACCTTCGTCGTGTAATCCGAGGTCGTTTTCTTTTGACTACGATTTTTATACTCGTTGCCAAATTTCTTGAGAACCTCCTCTATCCTCTTCACCTCGTCGTATCTCTTCTCGATATCCGTTTTTTCCGTCTCCAATTGTTCGGCCTTACGTTCGATTTTTCGCAGCTTGAACGACAATATACGACAATTTTTGTTCGACTGTTCGAGACTCTTGCGCAAACTCGTGTACTCGTCAGCCTGTTCCTCCCTGAAGTTATCCTGCATCTCGTAAATTTCCTCCTCCAGATCCCGTATTTCCTTCTTCATGTCCTCGTTCTCGTCCATCAGACTTTCGCACAGTGTCTCGGCCGCTTTCAACTTCGATCGTATCTCCTCGTTTGCTTTTTCACGCTCATTTCTTCCTATTCTCGTATTCGTGTCCCTCTCGAGATTCTTCATCTTCGATATCAGACCGACCTTTTCTTCGCTCAGTGCTGAAGACCAAAAATAAAGTATAAAGAACATTTGGTAATTATTCTTATTGACATAGTATTTTTTTTATAAGCATAGAAGCACTTTTTTTATCCACTACTTGCATCAATTTAATGAAAATTATTTCCTTGAATTTATTTCCTCGAAATGTTTGAAAAAAAAATCACTAAAACCGAGGTTCCTATGTAAGAAAGAAAAAGTATTAAAAGAACATTATTCTCACTTTCATTCTTCGCTTGGAGTTCTTTCACCGTTTTTTGAAGTTTAGTCATCTCGTTGCTCGAACTCTTCGAGGACACATTGTCAATTGTCGACAAACGACGCAACAAAATATCACTCTTTTCTCTCTCAACTCGCTCGCACCTCGCTTTCATGTCGCCCAATTGTGCTCTGAGCTTCTCAATTTCGTTCTGCAATTAAAATCACCAGGATCATTTTTATTGGCAAAGATGTTGAAACGTTATTTTCATTAGTCATTCGAGTTCAGTACATTTTTTAATGAATATTTTTGCTGAAATTTCAGTTCACATAAAAAATTCTTCAATAAATTAACAATACAGTGAATCTGTTCTGATGAACTCAAAATAATGAATTACACATTTTTTATTTTATTTTCATTTAAATTTATAATGATTTAACTAGAAATTTATAATTACTACAAATCAAATTCATCATGCCTTTTCCGTTTTCCCCCCTTTCTCCGACATTCCATCCTGTCCATCATCGCTCTGTCCATTGTTGGCTATGCTCGTTAGTTCGTTCGTCCTCGATTTTCTAACTTGTATGATAAATTCAACGTCGTTGTTGGAATTGGTCCCGTTGCTATTGTCAATTACACCTTTTATTTGTAATTTTTGGGGTCTTTCGAGCAACGTGTCGTCGATCGAGTGACGTCGATAATTACAACTGTCCGACTGCGAACCCGCATAATTTCTCGTTCTCGGAAGTGTCGCAGCATTTACTTCCGGCTTTCCGAGTGTTTCCTGAACATCATCAGTAACGTCAAGTGCCGAACTCCAGGTCAAGGAGGTCGACGCTTTTAGCGGACTTTTCGACTCGTCTTTCGTCAAATTCGAGGTCGATGCCCATGTTCGTCTCGTCTCGGGACTCTGGCTCGATCTGTTTGTTGCCATTGTGAGATTGAAAAATTGGTAAAACAAATAAATAAAAAATGATGATAAAACGAAAAAGGATTTTTTGTTCTCTCACCGGCCCGTAGACGGTTCCCACGTTTTTGCCGAGAGACTCGGTGACGATGCTGTCGTGTCTTTTAAGCTCCCTCTCTTCCCAACGTGATCCTTGTAATCTCTGTCATACAAAACAAAATAACGTCGTTTGTCGCCAATTGAGGTTCATTATTGTCGAAACATAGCACACAGAATAATACGATTTTAATGAAATTTTTTCAAATCACTTATATCGAAATTAAAGTGAAGAAATTCAAAGCACGAAATAACGTTTTCTATGTAGCAAAAGAAAAAACACAAAAGTTAGGCAACACGAACTATAATTAGTATCTGTTAGCCCGTCGATTTTCAGCTCCAGTGTAAGAATGTTGGATTTCAAAATCGTGTCACAGAGTGATTAATTTGACACGTGAAATGAAACGAAAAATATGATGCAATTTCGATGAGAATAGCACGCGATTTTAAGAATAAACTTAAAAATACACTGGAGGTCATTAAATTTTTTTTTTACATTTTAGTTTATATGGTGAGAGTGCTGAATACCAGCATTAAGTCGGAAATATCGTTCGAATGCATCCTGGAATAAACGGTCGATTTGTATTCCCGTTGAATAAAAAATTATCTATACCGACACACAACACACACATGCATATATGGTCTCGAGAAAAGGGTTGACTCGCTCCCTATGTTTCCGCATATTTTTGCCCGTGTTCTTCTCTCTTCTTCCTCAGTATGGCGTTTCCACTTTACTTACGTATATTTACTACGACACAGTGGTACATGCTGTTAACAAGTTGGAACTACGAAGCTCGCCGTTTAACTTACAATTTATCGAACGATCGGTGGAGCTCAATGGCATATTTTATAGAGAAAATGCTCCAAATGGAAGATAAATAAATTCATGGTGTACTATAGGAAAGCTGCATAATAGTGAATAAGCGGTTATCGTATCACGCCTCGTCGCAAATTGGTGGCAGTAAATTAAACGAAATGTTTACTCCATATGTGTTAGGAAATGAAAATTTCTTCTATTTGGAGCAAAAATGACGTTAAAAAATAATAGTAAAAAAAGGAAACACATCTATATTATTAATTATAGTAAAAATATGTAAAAATTATAATTATTAATATAATGGAGCAAAAATGACGTTAAAAAATAACAGTAAATAAAGCAAACACTCTATATTATTGATTATAGTAAAAATATGTAAAAATTATAACTATTAATGTAATGATAAGCGATAGAATTCATTGTTTTTTCTTAATTCTAACTGAAAAATCATGGAATTCCAAGAACAACAATAATAATGTCGAAAAAAACAACGCAATTACAAATTCAGAAAGGGAAAAGAATCTCATAAAATCCTTCTCCGTTTGATGTTAATTACACATAATATGTACCTGAAACAGCGTTTACATCGCGTTGGCCATCGTACCTGAGGATGAAAGCCAAGCGGACACAAAGTATCCCCTGTTACCGAACCGTAGGTCTTGTGATGCATCCTAAACGGTACATTAACAAGAGTTCAACCCCACGATTACACTCCACTTAACGTTTTATTGATTATTAAATTTAAAAATCAACTAAACGGTACATTAACAAATGATCAACCCCACGATCACACTCCTCTCAACGTTTAAGGGGGGAAATAGGGTTAGACGGTTCAAAAAATCGATTTTTTTTTATTTCATAAATTGTTAGTAAAACTATTGAAAAATATGTTCCCAAAATTTCAAATGAAAATTCCAACTCGTTCTATTGTTATAAGCCATTAAAGTGAGTAGCTCTCCTTCAGGCCCCGAGCGCGCCACGTGTATAACCGAGCGTTTTTCTGAAAACGACTTTTTTTTAACTTGCGTACACGCTAGCTTGAAAAGTTTTCAACCGATCGTTTTGAAAATTGGCAGTTACTTTCTTCATAGTATTGCGCTCTATATGAACTTAAAATCGGAATATTATCATTATTTTAAATAATTTTTTTTTGCAAATAAAACTTGTAAAAAATGGCAAAAATCATCCTTTTTTGTTTTGGCCCCTGTAAAAAATTCAATTTTCTATTTTTTTTTATAGCATTTAGGTTCATATAGAAGAGAGACATATAGAAAAAGTAAATTCCAACCACGTTTGATTTCAGATGAAAATTGCGGCTTCCAGAATGTACGCAAAATGCTGAGTCTGATTGTGACCCGCAATATGGGGTCGCTAATATCTTCGGTGTTTTTCAAGGAAATTCTTCAAAAATTTTATAGTATATACTTAAATATATGTATAAAATATTCTCAAAGTTTCGATAAATTATATTCATTTTTTATACTATAAAAAAATTCATGAAAATCATTGAGAAAACGCTGGCCTAACCCTATTTCCCTCCTTGATTAATTCCCAAATTTAAAAATCAACTATATACGAGATCGACAAAACCATAACAACATATTTTATAGAATTCTAGGTGCTTATTCCATTCCAATTTTTTTTTTGTACGAGCCACATACGGTGACTTGAACAAAAAAGTCGAGAAAATCTTTTCAACCGGTACTACATGAGGATGAAGTTTTGAGAAATTCTACGAAGTCAACGAAACAAAAAAGTGGCTGAATTGGTGGAAGAATGTTTTCTCTATATTTCGTGAAGATAATAAACGAACTCAAGATGTACATTGCTTACGTTATACTCGATGCTGGGACGCTCTCTCAAAGATCTATCTTTAGATCAATCATAGTGAGATTTAGTGCGCGTGGATGACGATAGTAATCCAACGTATACGCGAATGTTGCACCCTTCGGCATTCGCCTCGAATCGAATCAACGATAATTCACAAAATTTCCTTATTTTCACCGTACAAACTTCATTTAGTTTCATTTAAAACGACAAAGCCTAACATTATATAATCCTTCGAACAAAAATTCACCTAGCACATCAATTACCACAGTGCACTTTTTTTCTATCACATCGCGAACACTTCTATTCCACGATCAGCACTTTGGAAAAATTCACTTCTATTAACTCTCGGCTCTCGTGCTATTAAAATTTGTTTTTTTGGTTTCTTCCTTTCGTAAATTAAACAATTCGAGTCTCGGCACTTACGTAATTAGCGAATCTCGTTCTATTCTAATTCGTCGTTCGCGTCGACGTCGTCGACGACAACGAACTGTGTTCTGGCATTGCCGGTTCTCGGACTAACGCTTCTCTCGCTCTCTAACCCAAATGCAGCGTTCGACGTGATTAAATTTATCCCCGGGATTGTGAGAGAGCGCGTGTTGGACGAGAGGAGCTTCGAGTCTCGGTCACCAACTTTTAGCGCTCGCTCATCTCACGCCAGTATCGTTGCCGTGCTACTGCTGTTTCATTCCTCGATATTAGTGACCCCGCGAAGCTGAAAGAAGAGAAAAAAAAATCATGAAAATTCACGAATATTCGATATTTTTAGGTATTTCGAGAAACGCCCAGAAACAAAAAGATGAGAAATTTCTTAGTTTCTTCAAATCAAATCAAATCGAGTGCTCTCGATATGAAATCTCTCGCTGATTGAGCCACATATTGACCCATATTTTTCCAATATTATTTTTTGAGACTTCGATCGAGAGAACCCATTTCCATTCAATCCTCTTGACTAACGAACAAGATCTCAAGATCGTTAAGTCGAGAAATTGAGTTTATGTCGCTCTATTGAAATATACAAACACCGAGGACCGGAAACTCCCCCCTAATCCAAGCTATATACGGTCGTAACATTGCCCTCGTTTTATATTTTCCCCAACAATGGTTAGACCCAATTTTGAAATTTCTTTTCTGATTTTTTTTTTGCTCTATACGAATTACCCCGTGAATTCTACGAGCTTTTCGCGTCAGCAGCTGCACTGACGCTCTAGTCCCGCTGGGTTATTGCTATTACCGTGTCTTTACGGGTGTACGACAAAGCAATTTACGCACTAATACAGAAAAAAATGAGAAAATCTCTCGCATGTATGGTTGAACAAAACGAGAGAGAGAGGGAGAGAGTAGCAAATATGTAGGAGGATAGAACGAGCGTGCGTGCGCGATTGGATTGCTGCCAGATTATATATTTATCTCTAGGATATATATAGGCCATCGGTCTCTCGTCGAGGGCGTAAGCTCGCGGGCGCCAAAACTTCCTCGGGGATATGTAACTGCAAAATTGCGGACGCGAGTATGCCGGTCACGTCGAGAAAACCTTTTACCTTATCTACATAATTAAATTTATGAATCATTGATTACACCCTTGAATGCATTATTGTGCTTTTTCGAACAATTATTTTTTAACAATTCCTTTTTTTCTTCGAACGATAAGTTTAATCTGTGGGTTTAATGAGGACTTCCAAATCAATCACTACATCTTTTTGCCTCTTGAAAAAAAAAAAAGTATGGTAAAACGGATGATGACAATATTTCGTGGAAATATTTGTTATCATCATACGAATTAGCATACGAGTTAGCAGACGTCTGCTGCCACAAGTGGCTTTGTAAAAGCAATTTTTACATCCGTCTCGTATTACGCTCGTATCCTCCTACCTGGAATCCCGGAAAGTACCATTTATTTGAGGCAATTCACTCGTCGAATCTTGTACACTCATCACCGGTCAGACATTTTTTGTCTCAATTGCCACATACCCACTCGTACGTCATTTATTACTCTGTGCAATATTAAATAACACTGCGACACTACTAATGTTTATATCTCTGCGAGATTTCAAAATTCTACAGTCAGGGAATTTTGTTAATCGTGCACAGTGTTTCATTGCCATTTATTAGACTATTTTCGTATCTTTAGTCTCATAGAAAGCTCAGCGTATTTACTACTATAATAAAGCTGGAAAGTTTGTATGTTTGTATGTTTGTTTGAACGCGCTGATCTCAGGAAATACTAATCCGATTTCGAAAATTCTTCTTGCATTTGATAGCACGTTTATTCAGGAAGGCTCTAGGCTAAATAACTTTGTGCTATGATCCTAATCTTACTATCTTACTACTATACTACGATATCTATATTATACTATAATAAAGCTGGAGAATTTGTATGTTTGAACGAGCTAATCTCAGGAAATACTTATCCGATTTTAAAAATACTTTTTGCATTAAATAGCCTGTTTATTCAGAAAGGCTTTACATCATATAATTTTATGCTATGACCCTAAGAAGCGGTGGCTGCGCGTTGAATCGGATGACGGAAATTTATCGCGGGTGAAATCACGAAGCACAGCTCTTATTATATGTAAGAGCATATAATGCTCTTATTATGTGTCTCGTATACGTGTACACTAGGGTGGGTCAAATAAAATGACTAATTTTTTTTTTCCTCGATGTAATGAAAAATGTGTTGTTTGGCATCTCAAAAAAACCCTCTGCAAGTATGAGCCCTTCATATTTAAATTAAGAGGTCCCTCATCGCGAATTTTCATTTCCCATTTAAATAACATGGAAACATTTTTTTTTAACTTTGGAATTTTATTAGACTTAAACCGTTGATGTTACGAGAGTTTTTTAGCACATTTTTGTAGAACATTTGATGCTCTACAAAAAAGCTCTCTTGTGTCTAATCGATAAAAGTAACCGTATAAAAAATAATCGGTGATAATTACCTCTGGATTCTCTCATATTTGTTTGAAAACAATTACTAATATGTTAGTAGTATATTAGTATATTAGTAATATATATTAGTAGTATATTTATTCATATCGATAACTAAAATTTTAAAAAATTTGAAATTTATGTACTAATAAACGAGATAAGTAGAATCCAGAGCTAATTATCACCGATTATTTTTTATACGGTTACTTTTGTCGATTAGACACAAGAGGGCTTTTTTGTAGAGCATCAAATGTTCTACAAAAATGTGCTAAAAGACTCTCCTAACATCAACGGTTTAAGTCTAATAAAATTCGAAAGTTAAAAAAAAAATCTTTCCATGTTATTTAAATGGGAAATGAAAATTCGCGATGAGGGACCTCTTAATTTAAATATGAAGGGCTCATACTTGCAGAGGGTTTTTTTGAGATGCCAAACAATACATTTTTCATTATATCGAAGAAAAATAAAATTAGTCATTTTATTTGACCCTCCCTAGTGTACACATTAAAAGATGTGGGAGCGTCTCGGTGCTAAAATAAAAATAAAATAAATTAAATTAAAGAATTTTGACCCTCAACTGGTATGAATAAATATTTATTTATATATTTATTCGAAACTACGAAGGAATAAAGACACACAGAACTGTAGTAGACGATGCTAAGCTCTCGGTGGCAGCGTGAGTAAGCGGTGTAACGCGTGCCCACGCATTTCGCAAATCTTCGCGAGAATACAACCGGGAGAACGAGAGAATATGAAATTCCTCGCGATCCGCTCAAACGTTTTCTTCGTTTCTCTGGTGGTTTTCCCCTCGTACGAAGATGAGAGAGCGAGAAAGAGAGAGAGAAATCCCTGCCAGGGCGTCAACATAACACGTCCGTATACCTCGTGTTGCATTAACGAAGTTACGCTCGGCTTTAAGCCAGTTCAAAGATATGAAATTCCTATCGGTGACGCGTCTCTCTTTACTCGTCCCGTCGTCGGTACTTCCCAAAGTCATTGCGATATATGTTATTACGATCAAATATTTCAACGCACAACGAGAAATAATTATGATCCTTCGGAATTCTCCATAAAAAAAATGTGATCCTCCAAAACCTCGCTGATACACTCGGAGTAGTTTCAACATGTACGCGTATGTAGAACATTTTCAATAATAATTCATAAATTACTAACCGATTTTACCTCGTATCCGCGTACTTAAATTGCTACGTACGACGTAGACATTTAAAAAAAAAAAGAAACTATAGTAAAATCGAGTCCAAAAGTTATGGACTCCGTGACTTTGACGTATCTAGAACAATTGCGAAAACTGTTAACGACGGTACAGCAGTTATGGACTGAACACTCAAACGTCTAGCATTACACTAATTACAACTTTACTTGTAGAAATCATTCGCACGCTGAGAGAACTAAAAATATTTATGGAGTACTTATTGTAAGAGTGCATTTTTAAGAATTAATTTAACTATTAGCTCTTAAGGGGGGAAATAGGGTTAAAAGGTTCAAAAAAACGATTTTTTTTTAATTTCATAAATTGTTAGTAAAACTGTTGAAAAATATGTTCCCAAAATTTTAAATGAAAATTCCGACTCGTTCTATTGTTATAAGCCATTAAAGTGAGTAGCTCTCCTTCAGGTCCCGATCGCGCCACGTGTATAACCGAGCGGTCACTATTTTTTCAAACGCGTTTTTCTGAAAACGACTTTTTTTGAACTTGCGTACACGCTAGTTTGAAAAGTCTTCAACCAATCGTTTTGGAAATTGGCAGTTACTTTCTTCATAGTATTGCGCTCTATATGAACCTAAAATCATTATCATTATTTAAAATAATTTTTTTTTGCAAATAAAGTTGTAAAAAATGGCAAAAAATCATGCTTTTTTGTTTTGACCCCTGTAAAAAATTCAATTTTCTATTTTTTTGATAGCATTTAGGTTCATATAGAAGAGAGACATATAATAAAAGTAAATTCCAACCTCGTTTGATTTCAGTTGAAAATTGCGGCTTCCAGAATGCACGCAAAATGCTGAGTCTGATTGTGACCTGCAATATGGGGTCGCTAATATCCCCGGTATTTTTCAAGAAAATTCTTCAAAAATTTTATAGTATATACTTAGATATATGTGTAAAATATTCTCAAAGTTTCAATAAGTTATATTCATTTTTTATACTATAAAAAAATGCATCAAAATCATTGAGAAAACGCTGTCCTAACCCTATTTCCCCCCTTAAACAAATATGTGTACGTCCTAGATTAATTTGCTTCCAAAGACGTACGATGTAAAAGTTAACTTCCGAACAAATTTATACGTCTTGTTGAAATTTAAGAAAGTGAAAAGAATTCAAATCAAAACTTTACTCTATTCAAATATCGATGCACGCTATTAGTTCGTTGCAGTGAAATTCACCGGAAAGTTAAGCGCGATTTCATCTAGTGTAAAAAGAATTTTACTATTTTTCTCAAGTCAACGTTAAGGTAATACGTACGTAAAGACATAGTTTGAACGGCATAGACGCAATTCTTCTGTAGTTAGTTACCGCATTTTTGACGCTCTATCGTCCGAGACAACAATTCGATGAAGCATACGGTCTGCCGACGCGGTTAAAACGTGGCGCGTGAGGAAAATAGACGCCGACGGGACTCGTCAATGTCCGGATGAATCTCGACATCATCGAGATGAGTTGAATGAAATGAAACTATTAAAGATGTCGGTACATCAGTGATTGTAGCTACTGAAAGATAGGATGACGTATCGTGGCGTCACGCCGGGGGCGATACATCATATCGTTGAGGTGTAGCGTACTCGCGAGGAAGAATGAAAAGTAATATAAAAAGAAGCGGAGAAAGCTCGCATCCAATGATAAATACATCTTTATCGGCTGTGAACGTAAGATCCTAACGGTCCACCTGACGAAGCAACAGTATTATCGACCAGTTATACACCACTCCGGTAGACGTGTTTTTTTTCCATTATAAATACCAAACAAATTTTTTGCATAACCGCGTGCAAGGGGGTGATTAAATTAAATTTTTGTTGCAAAATTACAACCGCGCATCGCGATGAATTTTAACAGCACTTGACAATTTTCTTTTTTTGTACCTGGTCCTTTAATCGTTATAAAGAATTATTTAAAAACTGACCAAAGGCGCGTGAGTTGCTATTTTCGACTGGGAACATTTTTCTCATTTCAATGAAAATGTCAATAATTCCCGCTAAATCACTGACACGTATTCATTTATTTGTATGTTTAGCAACGTTCGTGAAGTATAGATCGCCGAGAGCTCGCGAGCCCGATGACTCTCGCGGCATCACGACATAATTACGAAACGATGACGAAAGAATCTTCTTCCAGCATCGATGAGCGTACAAAACATACTATATATTAATGATGTATAAGTGTATAGTGAGAACCGTTGGAGATGTAACAGTTGCAACCAAAGTCAGCGAGTATTCAGTGAGAGAAACCATATAATCGCGCGCATCTCTCGATTCGAAAGTGTCGATCGGACGAATAAGAACTTCTAAGAGCTCGCAATCGTTGCAATTATATTAGGAGGATGCGCGCATATTTATGTGAAATCTTCGGCAATGTTGACCTTATTTCAACGTATATTTCTGTATTTCTTCAATCCGGTTAAGTACAAGAGAAACAATTTCTTCTCCGTCCTTCAATTTTTCCTCACCATTCAGTAGATTCGGAGAATTTAAGGCCTCAGGCAGTTTCACCGCGGACAATCATCGCGGATATTTAACCACTTTCGTTTATATACATTATGAGCTGTGCCCCGCGGTTTCACCCGCGCTAAATTTCCGTCTCCCGATTCAACGCGTCGCCACCGCTTCTCAGGGCCATATCATAAAGTTATATAGCGTAAAGCCTTCCCGAATAAACGGGCGATCTAATGCAAAAAGAATTCTTCAAATCGGATAAGTATTTCCTGAGATTAGCGCGTTCAAACAAACAAACAAACACAGAAAGATATCAACATAGAAGCATGCAAAAATAGAAACATAGAAACATAGAAACATAGAAACACAGAAACACAGAAACACAGAAACACAGAAACACAGAAACACAGAAACACAGAAACACAGAAACACAGAAACACAGAAACACAGAAACACAGAAACATAGAAACATAGAAACATAGAAACATAGAAACATAGAAACATAGAAACATAGAAACATAGAAACATAGAAACATAGAAACATAGAAACATAGAAACATGGAAACATAGAAACATAGAAACATGGAAACATGGAAACATGGAAACATGGAAACATGGAAACATGGAAACATGGAAACATAGAAACATACCAGCATAGAAACATACCAGCATAGAAACATACCAGCATAGAAACATACCAGCATAGAAACATACCAGCATAGAAACATACCAGCATAGAAACATACCAGCATAGAAACATACAAACATAGACACATACAAACATAGAAACATACAAACATAAAACCATACAAACATAGAAACATGCAAACAAACTTTCCAGTTTTATTATAGTAGTAAGATTTATATTGTATGTCCCCGTGTAGAAATTATAGTGGGGATCCATCCGGATTCGCGTAATTATCACTCGCCACCGCACCGGTAAGGATTCGTTTACAGATCCGATCAGATTCCGTCATCGAAATGAAACGGTCGTAAAATGGATTCCGACGGGGATCCCGAACTGGATGCCTAACTGCGTCCACCTCCCTGATTTCCCCTCGGGGAATCAGCTTGCCGATCATCGTCGTAAAAGGGATTATTTCCATTTTCGCGTTTTTCCCATTGATTTTTCGAGTTTTCGCCAAAAACTCGGTGTTATTCGTAATCAACGGAACGTTTCTGATTATAGGGCACCCCTAAAAAATCCCGACCAGGATTTTGCTGGAAACCGCGTTTCCTTAACAAATTTCTGTACGAGCATAGAGAGAGAGAGACAGAGAGATGTATATAATGAAATATATATGTATGAATAATTCCTTGACAATAGTCACGAGCAGCAGAACTCTTGACCAGGTTTGAAATACAGAGTTCCTTGTCGACGTTTCGAGATAACCATCAAGACGAGTTATCGAAGGATTCTAATTACGGTTTTCTTAACGAGGCAATTAGCGAACCCTTCCTGGTGATAATTAGTTCCCATATATCCTGACTTTGGATCGTTCGTAAAAAACGTTTTTGCTATACGTACCTACCATCTTTTACATTTTATGTCCGTTACGTTTTATAATAATTATATTACATTCATACGGTTATTAAAATATGCCGATGTCAATACAACCGATCAAATGTCCATTTAAACGAAATTTAACACCTGGACTGTCTTTGACATGAAAAACCATAAAATCAATTGATCCAAAGGAAAATTGGTTTCTGCAGATTTCCCAAAATCGTTGATTTCAATAAAAAAGGGCAAAACTTTTGACACAACAAATGTCATTATAATCGTTTAGTATCCCATCTATAAATACATAATCAGCTTAAAGAGACGAGTATCGATATCCAGGCAATCCGTGCAGAAGTATAAACCGAGAAGGACGTCGGGACTCCTTCGTCGGTGTTCTATATATATCCATATACAATATACAGATATACATAATCCTATTGAGTAGTGGAGGTCCAGTGCGGATCAGACAAGAGACGACGAACGTGTCGGACGAAGAGAACGAGGTGGAGAGAAACGAGAAGTCGGCGAGAGCGCGGGGATAGAGATCCAGAGTGTGTGTGTGTGTGTATTTGTGAGAGAGGAGCCAAAGCCAAAGACAGTTCAGTGGCCCCTCTCTTCATTCCTCTCAGTTCGCCGCAGTCCAGGACTATCTCTCGACTTTTGCCGTTGCTACTTTTATCCGTGTGTGTCGAGGCTCAGAGACTGCGTGTACGGCTCTGTCGCTTTTCGCTCCAACGTACAGTATTGGGATTCTACCCCTTCTTAAACTTCGCATATCCCTCCCACGGTTTTATAGGATATATAAGAAGGTAGTATACAGATACCCAAAGGCCACCAGCGCCTTGTCCTATTTCTGACGTCACACAGAACGCGCCAGCCGAGCCCGCGCGACTTTAAGGCGTTTGTATAGGGAAAGGGAAAAAGGCGCGTACATGAACAGGCCAGGCAACAGGCCTAAAGCCCCTCTCACTCGCTAGTTACCGAGATCAACTTTCATGTATATACAACGTCGCCGCTGTAGCGAAACAATAAGGTCTTAAGTGGCTTTACTTTTTCGAATTAAGATCTGTACTTTACGCCATTTTGTTTGGTAGCAGTCAAGACCCAAGATTATCAACGTGTACATTCGAACGCTGACAAAGAAAAGGCCGTAACCCATCTAAACTTAACGAGTGGTGTTACGGCCTTTTGTTTCTTAGCAATCGATGGATAAAAATGGGTTAAAGTCATAAAGACCTGTGCTTCGATGGTTTCACATTGGAAATATACCCTTTTTACTTCTAAACAACGATATATATATGCTTTGCGGGCAAAGAGCTCGCGGGTTATGCGCGCATAACGGCGCATGCGCGCGACTACCTTCACCACTTCGTACTTACCCACACCATTGGCGGAAACATTTCGTGAATGTTTGAGTGAACTCGCCGCGTTCACCAACATGGTGAACGTCTCTTGTAACTCTCACTCACGGCAAGGCTGTCACCGCGCGCGCGCCGTGTCCCGGTCCAAAAGCAACGGAGGAGAGCCTCTCTCGGTCTTTGCGACAATCTCGCCGCGAGATTCATGTCCGGATGGATTAGAAAGAGAGACGGAGAGACAGCGACCCCGCGAAAATTTGATAACAAATTCGCGGCAATTCCGTAATCAACGCCGTGTAGGTAAATCAACGTTTTTTTTTTGTTTGTTTGTTTGTTTTTCTTTCGGCGGAAAGTGTCGTTCGTTGTATTCGCAAAAGAAACGTGCGGTAGATTAATGAAGATTTTTTTAATTAGTGAGGTGTATAACGTTTCTTGTAATTACAAATATTTAATTCGATTAGTTACGTTGTCGTTTAATGATTGTGTTGTTAATACCGGAACTGACTGAAATCGAGTGACGGAGAGTTTTTGTCAGTGGAAGGAAAAAAAGAGAAAAGAATCCAGGATAGTTTCCCGAAACTCTCTTACGGTGTTTAATGTATTCGCATCCGGTTGATTATATTGTGTGATTTTTTTTTTTTATTATACATATTTTTTTATATCTAACGATCGATGTGCAACTGTTGAAAAAAAAAAAAAAAAGAAACAAACGTTACTGACAACTGGATTATGGAAGATATCGGTGTAGCGAGAGGGCGCGAAAAAGTCTGACGTCTTTTTGTGATATTGAGAAAAAGTCGAGAACTCGAAGAGGGACCATATTGCGATAAAGGCGCTGGGACGCCTACGTTCAGATCTCCTGTCAACCTCGCGAAGGTATGTAACCACATCGCGCACGCACACTTTTCCGTCCGCAATATCGCTCTATAAGGTGAGGGTGCCAGTTACTGACCCCTCGCTCTTTCCCACCTCGTAAACGATCATATCGAACACTTTAATAACCGTTAATATCTTATCCTTCCGATCAGTTGTACCAGTTCTTTTTATACGCCGTTCAATTCCAACAACACAAAAGTCTGCGAGTGGTACACATTCTTTTTTATAAATTAGTTCTCAAAGATTTCGATCAGATTTTATCGAATATTTTAATTAGTTTCAACTTGGTGGGACACTTCTTCGAGAACGAATAACTTCAAGTCCGATAGATTTGTCGTCGTGATACTAAAAGCTATAAATGTGCATTTTTTTTAATTCCACCATATTCAATTCCAACTGACAGAAATGAGAAAAGTTTGATCGGTTAGAGGAAAAATTGATATTATATTCCGCGAAGATATAGTGTCAATTACAATAAATTTTTTCGGTGTAATATTTCAAATTGAATTAATTACTAATTACGACAGTTCGTGAAATTTATTGACGACTTCTGAATTCCGGAATTTTAGACCATTTGATCTGCAAGGCAAATTTCAAATTTTGCTCCCTTAATTATCCGATTAGTAATAATTGAGGTAATTAATTGTTAATACTTATATTGTTACTTATAATTGCTAATATTTATATTTTCTAAATTATTTCTCAAAGATTTAGATCAGATTTTATAGAATATTTTAATTAGTTTAAAAGAAACGCTCCAAGGAGCCAGTTTTCTTTGGAGGAATCGTAGTAACCCTTCAACTAATTGGGATACTTTTTCGAGAACGAATAACTTAAAGTCTGATGGATTTGTCGTCGTGATACTAAAAGCTCTAAATGTGCATTTTTTTAAATTCCACCATATTCAATTCCAACTGACAGAAATGAGAAAAGTTTGATCGGTTAGAGGAAAATTTGATATTATATTCCGCGAAGATATAGTGTCAATTACAATAAATTTTTTCGGTGTAATATTTCAAATTGAATTAATTACTAATTACGACAGTTCGTGAAATTTATTGACGACTTCTGAATTCGGGAATTTTAGACCATTTGATCTGCAAGGCAAATTTCAAATTTTGCTCCCTTAATTATCCGATTAGTAATAATTGAGGTAATTAATTGTTAATACTTATATTGTTACTTATAATTGCTAATATTTATATTTTCTAAATTATTTCTCAAAGATTTAGATCAGATTTTATAGAATATTTTAATTAGTTGAAAAGAAATGCTCCAAGGAGCCATTTTTCTTTGGAGGAAACGTAGTAACCCTTCAACTAATTGGGACACTTCTTGGAGAACAAATCACTTACAGTCTGATGGATTTGTCATCGTGACACTAAAAGCTCGAAATGTACATTTTAAAAAATTCCACCATACTCAGTTCCATCTGACAGAAATGAGAAAAGTTTGATCGGTTAGAGGAAAATTTGATATTATATTCCGCGAAAATATAGTGTCAATTACAATTAATTTTTTCGGTATAATATTTCAAACTGAATTAATTACCAATTACGACAGTTCGAGAAATTACTGACGACTCAGGAATATATTGACGACTTCTGAATTCGGGAATTTTAAACCATTTGATCTGCAAGGCAAATTTCAAATTTCGTTTCCTTAATTATCCGATTAGTAATAATTGAGGTAATTAAATGTTAATACTTATATTTTCTGAATTAGATCTGAAAGATTTAGATCAGATTTTATAGAATATTTTAATTAGTGTAATCTTTTAAACTTAGAGCATTTCTTAATGCTCTTAGGAGCCACTTTTCTTCGCAGGATTCGTAATAACTTTTCAACTAATTGGGACACTTCTTCGAGAAGGAATAACTTAAAGTCTGATGGATTTGTCGTCATGACACTGAAAGCTCTAAATGTATATTTTAAAAAATTCCACCACATTCAGTTCCAACTGACAGAAGTGAGAAAAGTTTGATCGGTTAGAGGAAAATTGAAATTACATTCGCGAAAGTATAGCGTCAATTACAATGAATTTTTTCAATGTAATATTTCAAATTGAATTAATTACTAATTAAGTTTCGAGAAATTCACTGACGAATTCTGAATTCGAGAATTTTCGATCATTTTATCCGCAAAGCAAATTAAAAATTTTCCTCCCTTATAATAATTATTCTATTAGTAATAATTGAGTGCAATTAATTGTTAATACTTATATACCCCTGTGCGATAAATATAACTATATATTTTTCAGTTTTATACACTCTACCGTTCTACCGAATGTACAGCTTGTACCATAAACGCGATATATGGGTATATAACGAGCGAGCTCAATCGTTAACGGTATATATTTATCGAGCCTCGTCGTTCGCGCGCTATGAATACCCGAGTACTATGTCGATGACGAGACGCGGGGTACCCATCAAACGTACTTGTACATGTATGTATATATTTGCGTTCATCCGATTAGCTATTAAACGCACGAGCTTCGACACACACACACACACACACACACACATGCGTGAACGTGATGAAAAGTAAACGAGGACACTGATATTTTTCTTGACAAACGTACGAAGCGCCGTACGGGCTGTCGCAAACGAGTTTTACGCGTATAAAATCCTCCCCTCCCTGTAAAGGGGGTGCTGACGACAAGAGAGTGTGAAATTACGCTGAGACTACTTCTCTGCGGGCCCGAGACGAGAGAAAGAGCAAAAATGAGATTCTCTCGTGTGTGTGCCGTAACCATTGCCTTAGGAAACGCTCTCGGCTTGAGGCTCAACGAGCCAAACGCATTGGATTTCTCTCGATTTCTTTCGTCCCAGATATTAAGGAAGCTTATTCAGCGGTATAGTACGGTCAATCCATTACCGCGAGTTCTTTTCTTAAATTGGTTGCAGCCAACATTTTTCATCCTGAAACAGCTGATGTAAACAAGAGCGTGACTAAGATCAAAGAATGCTATGGAATATAAGGGAAATGGTATAACGATGAATAATTTAGAGAATGATGGAATCAGTCGTCCACGAGGTAGACATGTTTTTTAAGTAATTTCTTTTTAAGTTGCGATATTGGTGCGGTCTTGACGTATAGCGGTCGAATATTTGTCGTTGAAGCGTTAGAAATTAGCTACGACTTCACTGCCAATTCGGTCCTAAGAATATTGGTTCGTTAAAACCAAAAAATTTGCCAGGAATCGGCATGGATATCAGCAAAAGTTATTTCCTCGCGGAACGCTCCAATGAAACAAAGGTTATTTCTTGAAAATGTTGTATTAAATAAAAGTTTATGCAAATTTGATGCATGAAAGGGACGAGCGGAATGAGAGAATCGAAAAGAGAATGAGGCAGAGAGGGATTTTGCGCGAAGATAAAAGAGGGAGCGATGATCGGGTTGGAACGGACCCGGTATACGTATGTGTATAGAGAAAAGGAATAAATGGTTGAA
The DNA here is from genome assembly GCA_958009045.1 of Oxytorus armatus. Taxonomy (NCBI): domain Eukaryota; kingdom Metazoa; phylum Arthropoda; class Insecta; order Hymenoptera; family Ichneumonidae; genus Oxytorus; species Oxytorus armatus. The sequence goes on from OY253748.1 coordinate 22,140,028, forward strand.
AAGGAGAGGATAGGAAAGAAATGGAGGATTGGCGAGAAAAGGGAAGAGCGAGAGAGACGAAAAATAATGGAAACAAAAGTGTTTTCTTCTCTACAAGTTACTATATCTGTATATACATATGTTTATATACATGTGTGTGTGTGTGTGTGTGTGTGTGTGTGTGTGTGTGTGTGTGTGTGTGTGTGTGTGTGTGTGTGTGTGTGTGTGTGTGTGTGTGTGTGTGTGTGTGTGTGTGTGTGTGTGTGTGTGTGTGTGTGTGTGTGTGTGTGTGTGTGTGTGTGTGTGTGTGTGTGTGTGCGTAAGACTGAGCACATAGGACAACCTACGCTGGAACGGGCGCGTCCGTGCATAACCAGTTTCTTCGTCCACTCGTTGAAATCTCTGGGCGGTCAGAGCTGCGAGAGAAGAACAGCATCAGCAATCCACCCTCCCCGACCCCTTGCGCGGTTCGCCACTCGTTCAAGTCTCTCGCGCGCCCGCTCGTTTTCATACAGTTTTGATTCCTCAAGTTTGGCGCATATTGGAGACACAAACCGAAACATACATAATTGACGCTCCGTACAATGGAGAATGGTGCAGAGCTCAACCTGCCTCGATTTTCGTAACCTTCTCTCAATCAAACACGGAAATTGCGATTATTACAATTTGAAAATTAATGTTTCACGCGAAAATTTCCATAAATTTAGAAATCACAGCTTCGGTGCAGCAAGCCTTCAAATTAAATAACGAATTAGTCAAAAATAAGAAAATAAACAATAAATAATTATTCAGCTAAATAAGTTAACAATTAAACAACGATAAGTAATCATTTTGTTTCATTGCGAAACGCGGCAAATGAAAGTAACGACATTAGAAATTGTATTATTAAAATTTACCTTTTGAAAAGTATAACTGATCTGAGGGGTTCGCTGTTGAGCAGCTTGTCACCAGAAAAGAGATGTGAAACAAACCAACTTACGTTGAATGCATTTTCTACGATAAAAATGAATCTTTTTATAATTGAGCTAATTTTACCTTCTTTATTATTTTCGTATGATTTAAATTGGTCGGTTTTTTTCGTATTTTGCGTCGAACGCGAGAATGAAGCAGCAAACAAGCTCCGATATAATAGAACAGCAGAGAGAATTACAGCAAGTATATCTATATATAATACTAGCAAGCATGCGATACACAAAGTTGTTAGGAAAGAACATTCGTCGTTATGCAAAAGAGGTTCGTCGTTATAATGTTACAATGCTTCTCGCTTCGATACGGGTGCGGCGCGGGCGCTGGTCGTGCCCGGCCCAAGCGCGGCTTGTGTGCGGCTCGCGTGCGGCCCGCGCGCCTAATGTGCGGCCCACACGTCTGATTTGCCGCCCGCACGCCTAATGTGCGGCCCGCACACCTGATGTACGGCCCGCACACCTAATGTGCGGCCCGCACGCCTGATGAGCGGGCGTGATTTATTAGGATTATACCTACGTTTTTGTCTCAATTTCAGGAGAAACTTAGCCTTAAGTCCTTATACCATGAGAGCTCTTTCGCGATTCCACTCCCCTCGGGCAGCGAGCGCGTTTCGGTATGTACACATATATATACTAGGGGGGCGCTGTCCCCCTGCGCCCTTCGCGCACCGCCCCCCCCCCGCTCGATCCCCACACCCAGCCTACTCGATCCCGCTCGCTCTCCTCAACTCTTGTACACGGCGCCGGCGGCGGCGGCGATATATTTATATAATATAGAGAGATATATACTTTTGTATAACTCTCTGTAGGTCTGTAAGTCGGTGAGTACTCTCGCACCTCTTGGGTGTGCGCTGTGCACCGTCGACTCCACGCTCCCGGCACTAACTATTATTACAGTATAAATATATATATAGCACCGACCGACCAATCATTGACTATCTATGGGTAATTCCAACTATTAAAATCGACTAAATAAAAAAACAATTAATACTACAAGGGCATCACTAAAAACCGACTAACAGAAGCATTGAGTTTGAACTAAATTACTTCATTATAAACAATACTGTTGATTGGATAATGCGAGATCTATGTTTTCTGAAATAAGTAGGAAATCAGTATTCGTTGAGACATTCCAAAAAGTATAGATCATTGAGAAATTCGAATAATTTTTATGATTTTTATCGCAGCATCGCAGACACCATTTTATTGAAAGAATTTTATAAGGGGGGAAATAGGCTTAGGACAGCGTGTTCTCAATGATTTTCATGAATATTTTAATAGTATAAAAAATGAATATAATTTATTGAAACTTTGAGAATATCTTATACATATATTTAAATATATACTATAAAATTTTTGAAGAATTTCCTTGAAAAACACCGAAGATATCAGCGACCCCATATTGCAGGTCACAATCAAACTCAGCATTTTGCGTACATTCTGGAAGCCGCAATTTTCATCTGAAATCAAACGAGGTTGGAATTTACTCTTATTATATGTCTCTCTTCTATATGAACCTAAATGCTATCAAAAAAATAGAAAATTGAATTTTTTACAGGGGTCAAAACAAAAAAGCATGATTTTTTGCCATTTTTTCCAACTTTATTTGCAAAAAAAAAATTATTTTAAACAATGATAATATTCCGATTTTAGGTTCATATAGAGCGCAATACTATGAAGAAAGTAACTGCCAATTTTCAAAACGATCGGTTGAAAACTTTTCAAACTAGCGTGTACGCAAGTTAAAAAAAAGTCGTTTTCAGAAAAACGCGTTTGAAAAAATAGTGACCGCTCGGTTATACACGTAGCGCGCTCGGGGCCTGAAGGAGAGCTACTTACTTTAATGGCTTATAACAATAGAACGAGTCGGAATTTTCATTTGAAATTTTGGTAAAATATTCTTCAATAGTTTTACTAACAGTTTATGAAATAAAAAAAAATCGATTTTTTTAACCGTCTAACCCCATTTCCTCCCTTAATGGAACAGTATCAAGCGATTATTCTATTAAATATATTGACAATTTTTGTCCACCAGGGTTGCCTGAGTAGCCGAATCCTATAAATTTGATATTGAACTCTATACATTTTCGAAAAATCGGCAGTCATTTTAATATTTCGCAAAAATCTCGAAGAAATACGTAGCGCACTTCTCGCGATGAAAAGTGCCAAGCTAATTGCGAAAAAAAAATAATAAAAAATATTCGAGGTTGACAGCTAGGTCTATTTGGTATGAAACGTCCCGTACAGACGGCATATATACACATAAAGCGACGATATAGCTTAGTAGCATTCTACGGCGAGCTACTCGAGACCCGTAAGAAGTGAAAGCTAGCGGTTTCAGGGAAATTCTGACGCGATTCGCTTGCCGCAGCAGCCTCGCCGCTTCTAGAGCCTCCAATGTATACATATTCACCGTGTCTCTCACACTCTTCGTGCAATTTTCGTTGAGTCTCGTTGTCGTTTTTTTTTCTTTACTTTTACCGCCTTCGTGCTTTTGTTTTCCCGTCGATAATTGCTCAGTTCCATGAGGAACTTTGCGATCGTTGCGTGTCAATAAATCTTAAACTATCCCACATGGATTTAACGCGAGTTGGCTCGATATTGGGGTCCTTTTTTCGAGTCGTTTTCCATCTGTGAAAGTTGCCTCTAAGAAGAAATCAAGATAATCCTTCATAAATCTTGTTTTTCTTTTTTCAACCTGACGATTATAAATTTTCTTTTGCTGAGCCATCCATCGCGAATTAAACGACTTCCAATAGTGTCATCGACGGATATTCATCCGTGAAGCGATATTTTAAATATGGCAATGACTGAAACAATTGAGTATCCTGTAATTTTCGAATTATTCGGAAAAATGCGTTCGATCTACGACATCGCACACTTTCGCAATTGGAATTCTTCGGAAATAATTGCCGAAATCGTCCGTGGGGAGTATTCTTGAATATTTAATTAACTTTTACACCGGGCGTATCGTCGATTTTCGTATCTTCTCTTGATTCGACCATGTATCACACGTATGCGACGAGGAGAAGACGTGCCCGATCGAAGCCCCGAAGCGTATGTCGCAACGGAAGACGTGCGTCGAGAGAAGCCAAGACGCACGGCCTTCGGAAACAGGAGGCTATAACTTTTTTTTTCCTCTTTATATCGTTCTATGGATTAACAGAAAAAAACTGTATATTCACTCGCACTAACTGGTTGGAAATCATCGTAGGAGTGAAAGCCACCTGTTTCAGGAAAAATTTCCGATTACTCCGGCATTTCGTCAACCCAATCGTTCTCCAAACGACCTATGATCCGCGTCACGCACTTTTTCTTCCGTCTCATAGAATCGGTAGAATCGTGAGACAATTTAACGTGATAGCAAACGAAAAGAGCTTGATCCTACACGATTTAATACACGAAATTAATGTGGGAAATCGTTTTTTTATATTTGCTTCTGCTGCGAGACCGCGAGAGCCGAAGAATGAATACGATGAAATCGAAAAAATAAACGGTGGCGAATCGTCCTCGAGGTCGTGTCATTCCTATATTCAATGTGATGTCTGGCACTCGAAGCTCGGCTTCATGGTGCCCAGGCCCAGATGAGAGAACCGACAGAACCGAGCGAGAGGATCCGTCAAAAGGGAAAGTTAACGGCTCGAGCCCGTGCACCACCGGTACACTCTCTGGATATACCTACTTACGTATTATACGATACTTGCCTGTTTCTTTCGCTCACTCGGTTGAATCTACTTCGAAGTCATGAATATATATATACATATTAAGGCGATTTTTTTTCTCGACGATATTTTTTTTTCAGTCCCCACCCGAAATTTTGTTGGATATGTCGAAAAAGAAATTCCCTGAAAGTTACAGCCCTTAATATTAATTCTAAGTACTTTCCCAAAGCGTGAGAAGATTTTCCATCTAAAATACGCGTAAATCAAATTTTTATTTTTTTTCAAATTTCTATAACTCAGCCGCATTTTATGCTATCATATTGTTCTTGGTTTCGATTTACTCAGAATAAAACAATCGAAAAAAGTGCCTTTTGCGGCGAAAGTGTAAATTGTACTGGTGAGTTAGTACGGGTCATTGAAGTTGATTTTTACCCAAAATTCTCGTTTTTTTGCTGTTATCTCCGAAACAATTAACTTTACGAAAAAAATGTAAACGAAAAATTTGTTGGAAATTTAATTTCTTATAAAAAAGGTCCTATCGACCCAATTGCTTAGATTAATATTTCTTCAGATATTGAACTTTTTTTATTTTTTATTTTTTTTATTATTTAATATTTCATATTTTATAAATTTTATCCTACTCATAAGTTAAAGTTCAATATCTCAAGAAATATTAATCTAAGCAATTGGGTCGATGGGACCTTTTTTGTAGGAAATTAAATTTCCAACAAATTTTTCATTTACATATTTTTCGTAACGTTAATTGTTTCGGAGATAACAGCAAAAAAACGAGAATTTTGGGTAAAAATCAACTTCAGTGACCCGTACGAACTCACCAGTACAATTTACACTTTCGCCGCAAAAGGCACTTTTTTAGATTGTTTTATTCTGAGTATATCGAAACCAAGAACAATATGATAGTATAAAATGCGGCTGAGTTATAGAAATTTGAAAAAAAAAAAAAAAAAGTCGATTTACGTGTATTTTAGATGGAAAATCTTCTCACACTTTGGGAAAGTACTTAGAATTAATATTAAGGGCCGTAACTTTCAGGGAATTTCTTTTTCAACATATCCAACAAAATTTCGGGTAGGGACTGAAAAAAAAATAGTGGAAAAAAAAAATTACCCTAATATATATGTATATACATATACATATATACATAGGTATTGAACTCTATATATATATAAATAATCATAGTCTATTAAAAAAAAATAAGAACTTATACCGTAGGAATAGAAATTTTAGGTTGAATTTTCATAAAAATCGGTTAACCCAATTGACTCTGTCATTTTGTGGCATAATCCAGTTCCATTTTCCTTATCATACAGTTTTTAAGTTTTGTATTTACACAAAATTCTGTAAAGTTTCGTAAATATCGGTACATTCGACCGTAGCGGTCTGACAAGGAAGCAGCCAAAATTCTGACCATCTCTCACCTCGGTTAGTCAATTAAACTAGTAGTATATCGAGAGATTAAGAAACGGGGACAGATAGAGAGGAAATGTTTCTTGTGTGACGTAGCAATTCTTCTTTTTTCTTTTATACAACTAATCAGGAAATTTTTTTTTTCCGCGGTTACGTATATTATATATCTACAGGTTGAATAGTGTCGATGACCCTGAACTAACGAGTTTGCACGAAATTCATTTCGTGAACTCTCCTTGTTGAGCACGATGCACCCGATGCTCGTTGGTTTCACCGATGAGCTCTCCCGGGTTCGCTAAAAATATCCGAAACGCGTTCGGTCGCTTAATAAACTTCTGATGTCTCGCTTCCTCCCCCCGCCCCCCTCGCTCTTTCTGTTACTTTTATCCTCTTATACTTCAAGACCAGCTGATAAGTTATGTCTTATGTGACTCTCATTTTATTCATATTCTTTTTTTCGCATTCCACTTCACTGTTAAAAAAAATATTTCCTTATTTTACACTACTTCGCCCGATGTCAATCAAACAATAATCTGAATAAATGTCCGTTTGCGAAGATAATCCGGTAACGGAAAAGGTAATCCTAAATTAAAAATAATTTATTGATGTATTTGGATAAATAAACAAAACCAATATAAACCTATGATAGGATTATTCTAATCCTAAGCCTAAGTAAGGATGAAACGAATTTCATCATTAAAAGTAACTTTCAGAGACGATATATTGTTTTTTTATTCTTCTCAGTATTCATAAAAAATATTACTAAACTATTTAATACTTGAATAATGATTACAATTGATACCGTCAATTTAATTTCTTTAAGGTAGTAGTCTGGTAACTTAAGCCGATTTTCATGTCTTTTTGGAGGGCGTTTTTTTGTAGGGAAATAAAAATGAATCGTTTTGGATATTTAGGATGTTTTTATTTACATATTAAAGACACAAATAAAAAAAATTTTTTTTAAATTTAGTAGTTCATTATTATTATTATTATTGATCGAAGTTAGCACCTCGAAAAAAAAAGCGCGTGGGTGGCCCCGGTGATTCTGGCTCTTGATGTTATCTGAAATCAAAAATTCTTGATAATTCTTAATCTATAGACATGTCATTCTGGTCGGAATTACTGAAGTTAAATTTCATGGATAAATAACAAAATGGCGGACTTTGGAAAAAAAGTCCTTTTATTTTAGCAAAGAAGGGGTTGTAAAATAAAAAGAAATTTAACTTCAGTAGTTCCGACCAGAATGACATGTCTATAGATTAAGAATTATCAAGAATTTTTGATTTCAGATAACATCAAGACCCAAAATCACCGGGGCCACCCACGCGCTTTTTTTTCGAGGTGCCAACTTCGACCAATAATAATAATAATAATAAACTATTAAATTAAAAAAAAAGAATTTTTTTTTGTATCTTTAATATGTAAATAAAAACATCCTAAATATCCAAAACGATTCATTTTTATTTTCCTACAAAAAAACGCCCTTCAAAAAAGACATGAAAATCGGCTTAAGTTAACAGACTACTACCTTAATGAAATCGTATTTTCGTAAATATCAATTGACGAACTAACTAAACGAAAAGTCGATAAAAAATTAATCTTTAAATAACGCACCGGTAATCTCAAATTTATTGATTTTCAATACTAATGAAAAACGTATGAATGATTAATGAGAAATACCCTATAGATCTCGTGTATATAGATTGATGGTCTAGCGATACGTGGGAATCCCCGAAAGAATGAGCGACAAACCGCGACGTGACGAAGCCTTCTTTGGCCTTCCCTGATGTCCGTCTCTCAATCACGCACTCCTCGTCTGATATCTCTCTCTCAAGGTCTTCTCTTTTCCTGCTTCGCGTTTAAGTCACATCCGGTTCTGTCGACCGCTAGAAGTCGTCAGTAAAATCCACAAAAATATTCTCACACATAAATATAAAGACCAGCGGCAATTAGTATCGCAATATATCAATATGGTCCTCGAAAAATCTCGTCACCATTTTATTTATCTCATATATAGAGACGTTAGACAATTTCTTTTCTCGTATTTTTTTTTCTTTCTTTTTTTTTTCTTGAGTCATCAGACACGTCGCACGGATAAAACGACCGAGCGTTCGAGACACGTCTCCGGTATGCGATCGGTTCAAGATCGCGCGAATGGAATTGAATCGTTCGATTCGTAACACACACATAGATACACGATACGACAAACGGGGAGAATTGCTCAAGAATTATTTTTGTTACTCGTCATCGTACACGCTCGTGCTTTATAAATTTCGAAACTTACAAGGTGTGGATTTTATCGTGCTCTATATCTGTATGTACACGTATACAATTACATATTTATTTGAGAAATCGAGAAATAGGTTTTTTCTATATAAGGACACGAATCATTCTTTGTTCGTTATATACTATTTTCTATTGTATTTATTTTGATATAGAGACTTTGATAGACAGACTTTATGAATATAAAAGACGCCAGTTGTATATTTGGTATTGAGAAAAATGAAAGAATCTATTGGTTATGTTCAAACAAATATTTACGCGTCACTAGCTATGCTTTCGAGGGTGGCAAAGCTTCTGTTTGGAGTTGTCATATTTATTCTTTCACTAACAAGCTGTAATGATATTTGATTTCCGTTTAGTTGACACTTTTTCTGCCTCAATCAATTTTCATACATCATCGCAGACTTTTTTATACATTGCTTTTTATTAACGGGTTAGGCCACTCGAGAGGCCGAAAAAATAGGCTTTTTTGGGGATTTTTTTTCCGAAAAACTACAAAATAAATCGAGATTACAAAATAGGGTGTTTATCGTACATATCAGTGACTGTATACAATAATTTTTTTCAAGCGATTAATTTCAAAATGGCGGCTGTGCAGCGTTTTTGCGATGACGTCTCCGTTTTTGTTGGCCGGAAACATAATTCAGACAATATTCAACCGATTCACTTGAAATTTTGAATATATCTTTCAAAATACATTGTCTATGGAAGTGCGTAAGATTTTTTTTTTATATTGCATAGTTCATTTTTCACTTCAGAAGTGCGCCATTTAGTCAAAAATCAATATATCGAAAAAATCCTACACACTTCCATAGACAATGTATTTTAAAGATATATTGAAAATTTCAGTTGAATCGGTTGAAAATTGTCTGAGTTATGTTTCCGGCCAACAAAAACGGAGACGTCATCATAAAAACGCTGCACAGCCGCCATTTTGAAATTAATGACTTCAAAAAAATTATTGTATACAGTCACTGATATGTATGATAAACACCCTATTTTGTAATCTCGATTTATTTTGTAGTTAGTTTGAAAAAAAATCCCCAAAAAACCCTATTTTTTCGGCCTGTACAGTGGCCTAATCTTTTAAGGGGGAAAATAGGGTTAGAACAGCGTTTTCTCAATGATTTTCATGAATTTTTTTATAGTATAAAAAATGAATATAATTTATTGAAACTTTGAGAATATTTTATACATATATTTAAGTATATACTATAAAATTTTTGAAGAATTTCCGTGAAAAACACCGAAAATATTAGCGACCCCATATTGCAGGTCACAATGAGACTCAGCATTTTGCGTACATTCTGGAAGCCACAACTTTCATCTGAAATCAAACGAGGTTGGAATTTACTTTTATTATGTGTCTCTCTTCTATATGAACCTAAATGCTATAAAAAAAATAGAAAATTGAATTTTTTACAGGCGTCAAAACAAAAAAACATGATTTTTTACCATTTTTACAACTTTATTTGCAAAAAAAAATTATTTTAAATAATGATAATATTCCGATTTTAGGTTCATATAGAGCGCAATACTATGATGAAAGTAACTGCCAATTTTCAAAACGATTGGTTGAAAACTTTTCAAAATAGCGTGTACGCAAGTTAAAAAAAAGTCGTTTTCAGAAAAACGCGTTTGAACAAATAGTACCAAGAAAAACAAGCAATATGGGGTCGCTGATATTTTATAGTACATACTTAAATATATGTATAAAATATTCTCAAAGTTTCAATAAATTATATTCATTTTTTATACTATAAAAAAATTCTTGAATATCATTGAGAAAACGCTGTCCTAACCCCATTTCCCCCCTTAATGGCTTATAACAATAGAACGAGTCGGAATTTTCATTTTAAATTTTGGGAACATATTTTTCAATAGTTTTACTAACAATTTATGAAATAAAAAAAATCGATTTTTTGAACGGTCTAACCCTATTTCCCCCCTTAAACACATGTATGAAAAGGAAAATTGAATCTTTTTACAGTAGAAAAATGGCCAAGTCCATTTGACTAAATGTCAAAAATAAAATTACGGCCAATCATGACCCCGAACTAGGCAATTTTTAATAAAAATTGCAAATACATATCTCGAACGAATTAATTCTTATAAAATAATGAAACTATACTGTATAACTTTACCAAAACTTCTGGTTCGAATAATTTCCAACTACGGTTGCAATAAATTAACTTCCATATCTGGAGCACCGAATATTTTTGCATCCGCGTGCCACGGAGTTATAATTCCCCAACAAGATGCATACACAGACGCACATAGAACATACATACAAGAGTGAAAAACCTGGTGTAAAGTTTGTAAGGAGTTCTCGAGCGCGCAAACTTCGGCCTCTTTCTCCGTCGCAACCCCCGTCGTCGTCACGGAGATATTATGAAATCGGCGTGAGCTCGTTCCCCTCCTGCTCGGCGACTTCTCGCGTTATATAAAAGTCCCCGGGTACGGTTGGCTCGTAATTGAAGAGTGAAAATATGAAAGGAGTTTTCGTCGTCGACGCGTTTAGTCCTCGCGACAACCAGATAATTTTTTTTTTTTACTTTACAATACATATTCACTCCGGCGGACCGATTTTCTTCGACGATTATTTCACGACTTAACGAGAGTAACGAATTTCATACAACCAAAAAAAAACAAAAAACGGCTCACGACAAAGGAATATTCTATTTCCGTTCTAAGGCTCGCGAGAGTGGCAATTATTCGGTGTGAAACGAATTGTAAAACGTTGAAAAACGAATTATTGTCTCGGTGATGAAAAGTGGTACAACAGCTCAGAGTGAAACAGAGGTCGCAGAGACAAAATACGAAATAAATTTCCTTGCGACATTTAAATTATAGAAATGTAACGAAAAATTAATCGTCGGAAATATAAAGGTTCATTAGGCTTCTGTGTCTAATTATAATGCCATTAAAAATCGTACAGAACTATATAGAACTTCGGTATAACGTGCGATTACAAACGGAAATTTTACAACACGTTTTTACGGCTCCCAGCTTCACGTCACTGATCCCGAGCTGCTCGTAAAGAGAATTAGAAGAACGTTTCAAGATAACGCGAACTGAAATTACAAAAATTTTCATGATATTTTTTACAACATAATTAATGATAATAATAACGTTGATAATATATACATACGATAAAGTATCTTCTTGAAACAATGATCGCAGATGCCCGACGAAGAATTCGAGGGGATCGTCTCCGCAAATTCCTCGCGTTAAATCTTCCCGTTGTTATATACACGAAGCTTATGTACAGTATACTTGCATACTTTATATGACTGTGGTATAAAGCCTCGCTGTAAACATATAGTTCTCGAGGAATTGCGCCCAGAAATACACGGGGAATATTATTATAAAATCTTGCAAAGGATACAACGCACGTGCGAGCTTTAAACTTTTTTTTTTTTTACATACACATACACCTAGCACATATTTATCTATATATATTTATATGTACGATATAAAGATATATCGAATGTACACCTAATACGTAAAGTTTATATCTCGTTGGCGGGAGTGTCGGGATTCAAGCCGCGTATATGCGAATTGCAGTATATTCCTTTCTCTTCTCTCCTTTATAGAGCCGATTCGGCGTAACTCCCGCGGCGAGAGTTATATACCGCCGTTAACTTCGCCGCCGGGTCCCTCGCGGATTAAAACCGCTGCTATATTGGCGATGATGGTCATGCCAAGATTCCGGTGTGTTACCGAGTAACTATATGGAAGACCGGTTAACGTTACAAGTTTAAAAAAAACATACAGATGTATCGACGGTCGACAAACGAAAGGACGTAACGCCGACACTTAAACGCGTAACGTTACGTTTTTTCGTGTCGTTTTCTTTGCTAGCAATCGATTTATATGTTTATACTTACATTTGTATGGATATAAAAGTGTGAACGGTGTACGGAGGTAAATGGTGAGAAAGAGAAAGAGGGAGAGTGGTTTTGTGCCGCACACTTTGGGCATTATCGCCAAATCGTAACTTCCGGACGTCCACTTAAATAATATAAACGCACGGGATCGCGAGATACGCGAGAGCCGGTTCCCGGTGTACCGAGAGGTGGAGTCTGACGCAAAAAAAGAGTATATCACGTTATCCCCGTGCAGATAAAAGCGCGAGGTACTTGCGAAACGCGGAGCATTTTTTTGTTTTTTACATGCAAAAAAGTATCATTGCGATTGTCGCGGTGACTGAAAATCTTATGGCATTACTGTGGGAAATAATTATTTTTAACTGGTAATGTGGAAAAAGAATTAGCGAGGAACCGCTTTTTAATTTCTTGTGTAATAATGTAAACGACTTTTTCGTTTGTGACTAGAGTTACTGTAAATCGAATTTTATCTTATATTGATCATTAGAAAAGAAAAAAAAATGTTTCGACTAATAAAATGTTTACGATCACATCCGATAGCTAATGGCACTGTGACAAGAGTCAAGAGGAACGAACGAATATTCGAAACTTTCGTTTGTAACGTTGTGCTCTCGCAAAGAAATAAGCTGCCTGTATCATTGTTTGCTAATGTTCCTTTGACCGGGAATAATGAATTTAATGAGATTTCGGAGCGAAAAGATGCCGCAAAAAAAAACTATCTCGCGACTACGCTACCGTGTGCGTTTTTTTTTCCCCTGTCAGCGAATATATACACAGGCGGAGCAGTGAAAAGTGTACAGTTGTTCACGATCGTAGAAGCTCTCGCGCGTTTATGTATGCCGCGTGAGAAAAAAAAGTCGGCCAACTTTTCCACTCTCTAACGATCGTGATGATAAGTCCGACGTAATGTAACAATAATAAGAAAAATTATAAGAAAGAGAAGACGGTGATTTTAAAAGCCCACCGCCCAGAGTACTACGTTATATATGATTCGTCGAATGCTCATAAAATATCGAATAGAAACAAGGCTATTTTGTGCAGAACAAAGTAAATAAAATGCTCAAACTAAGAAGTGAAGTGAAAAAAAAGAAATAAGGTAGTAGTCTGGTAACTTGAGCCGATTTTCATGTCTTTTTTGGAGGGCGTTTTTTTGTAGGAAAACGAAAATAAATCGTTTTGGATATTTAGGATGTTTTTATTTACATATTAAAGATACAAAAAAAAATTTGGTTGAAAAAATTTAATAGTTTATTATTGTTATTATTATTGATCGAAGCTGGCACCTCGAAAAAAAAGCGCGTGGGTGGCCCCGGTGATTTTGGCTCCTGATGTTATCTGAAATAAAAAATTCTTGATAATTCTTGATCTAATGACATGTCATTCTGGTCGGAACTACTGAAGTTAAAGTTCATGGATAAATAACAAAATGGCGGACTTTGGAAAAAAACTTCTTTTTCCATTTTGTTATTTATCCATGAAATTTAACTTCAGTAGTTCCGACCAGAATGACACGTCTATAGATTAAGAATTATCAAGAATTATTTATTTCAGATAACATCAAGAGCCAAAATCATCGGGGCCACCCACGCGCTTTTTTTTCGAGGTGCCAACTTCGATCAATAATAATAATAATAATAAACTATAAAAATTTTTCAAACAAATTTTTTTTGTATCTTTAATATGTAAATAAAAACATCCTAAATATCCAAAACGATTCACTTTTATTTTCCTACAAAAAAACGCCCTCCAAAAAAGACATGAAAATCGTCTTAAGTTACCAGACTACTAACTTAACGTAAATACAATTGTACACTCAATGTCAAACCTTCATCAACGATTTATTGATGTAAAAAGTTTTTACTCGACCTTTTTAGAAGTTTGTTCGTGCGTTTAAAAAAGGAAAATTGAAAAATTTTAATGGGATCGCAATATTCTCGTGAATTTTAACTAAAATCATCGGTAACACCAGTAAATTATCGCGTTATACGCAGTTGGAAATTTCAAAAAATCGTTTTTATTTATTGCATTTTCGGAATGTACATATATTTGAGTATATTCTCTGAAAATTTCAAATCGATCCGGCAAATATTCTTGGAGATACATGCATATTTGTAAGAATTTGCAAACGACTTTTGAAACTTTGAACGCATTTTTCTCAAAACGGTTTTTTCAAAGACGGTGAGCACGATTTCTCAAAAACAGCTCAACCGATCGGTGTACAATTTTAACACAACCTTCTCAGATATATTCTTCGGGTATTGATCGAAGGAATAAGATTTCCGATAATTATTTATATTTTTTTTAAACAATTCAACGAAAAATTTTTTGACGAAAATTGAAATTTTTTCTTTTTGGAGCCACCATTTTGTCAAAAATCAACATTTTCACTATTCCTTCGATCAATACGTAGATTTATCTATCCACTAATAGAATCTTTTTGGTTTTTTGTATTTTGGATAATCCAAACCGGACATATCGTGCTCACCGCCAGACGCCAGAGGAGCTTCCGGAGATCGTCTATAACAGCTTTAAAAATCATTATTTTTACAAATAAAAAATATGAAAACAAAGTTAAAAGTTACCACAATACGTATATAAATTTTCACTTTAATAAATAAAAATGTCTTTCCAGGAAAAATTCTTGAAAAATCGCCTTCTTTCGGTCTCCTGACTGCGTATAACTCCTTATTGCTTAATTTGTGAGGTATCAAAAAAACATATACAATTATAATAATGTTGGTGAGAAGTGTCATTGAGAATAACGAAATTGTCTTTACAAAGGAGCTTCGAAGATCCGGGAGGATTCGTGCATCAGCCAGGATTCTCGAAGCTCGTAGAAATGCGTTTCAGGGTTAAAAACCGCGTAAGACGAAAGGGAAATCCTTGCTTCTCTCATCTCCCTCTTTCTCACCGAGCTCCTGATCTCACTCCCAGCCTCCTCGGAGTGGCGTCGCCTAGATCCCAAGGCCGTTGAAGGTCACTCGAGTTCAGTTTCGTTTTTTTTTCTTACATTTTATTTAATTTTTTTTTTACACTCCTCCCGTTGGTCCTCCCTTTCTGTCGAGCTCCGGTGCACGGATATCTCAGCCTTGGGTTCCATATTCTCAATTCCCTCGAGCGACGAGAAATGGTGGGTAAATGCGGTCCTGTCCGCGAAGTGGTCAACCCGTCCCTTCTATAGATGTATATATGTATATAACTACCCAACAATATCGTCCTTCTGTCTCGGGAACTCTCGAAGGACTTATTTTCTTCTTTTTCTTCTTTCTCTCTGTCCTCTGCTCTTATCTTTACCTCTTTCTGCCCATTACCTCGTTCATACCAGATATATATATATATAGCGGACATACTTTCGTTCGGTATAATCTCTTTTGTACATTTTGCTCGCTCTCAAATCCTCCGTACACGTTCTCGAGATTTTCAAGTCAATGCAAAAACTCCTCGTGATCGCGAATCCCTTTTTTGAGACTCTGAATATTGACCTTTCATTGCCACAGGGACCGGTATGAAATATTACGCCATTTTCTTAAATACTTTTCAACAAATCTATAACGCTATTTTCTGTTTTTGAAAGAACAACTTCCCTAAACGCTATTTTTCCCGCGAAATAAAGCGTGCCTATAAATATACTTAAAGACAAGTGGAAATCTAGTGATTATGTCCTGTAGTAGTCAGACAAGTGTCGGTATAAGGATACGAGTCTACCGGGTTCCCGGTTCTCCTTAAAAGTAAACAGTTTCGTGAATTAACAAGAAAAAAAACATATGCATGGGCTTTTCCACGTGAAATTTTATCGTTTTTAAGCCGATTAATTTTTGAGAGTTGCTCAATTCGCTAACGGTCACTTTAAAATAAGAGAATAAAGAAAAAAACGGTCGTTTAAATCGAGTTTGTTCGGTTGTTATTTTCGTTCGGTTTTTTTCAAGCCACTATTCGGGGAAATCTCGAAAATTCCATCCGGAAAGAATCGTTTCACTTTGCACGAAATACCTCGTGCATGGTGCTCGAAAGGCACGAATTAATATTTAAAATTATACAAACACTTTAATGCTCGTGCGTGGGTCGAGAGAGAATCCGGAGGGTCTGTGTAACAAGAGACGCAATAAAACCTCGCAAGGTGTAACGCGTAAAAGGGCTCTCACGAAATTCTTCTAATTTCCTTGAGAAGTGAAAAAAAAAAAGAAAAAGATACGGATGGACCCACGGAGGTGAAAGCACGATTCGCTATAAATAGCCAGGGCCCCACAACGTGATTATACACTCCACCGGTATAAACTTACTGTATACATACATATATAATGTACATATACATATACAGTGTAGTTTAGGTGTAAGAACACCCGTTGTATTTCCCAAAGCGTGAAGGCGTCGAGTAGCATCTTCATAGTACCGTCTATACAGTAAAAATACATATACACAGATTTGCGCGAAAGTAAAAAGAATTTTTATGAATATGCAGTAATGATTCCATCGTTATTGTTATCCTCTCTGAGTATCATCGTTTCGTTGAGTATTAAAATGAAAACTCTCGGCCACGAGATTAATGCAATTTCTTCATGGCAAATTTTTTCTTCGATTAATGGCAGTCCCAAAAAAAATAATATCTATCATCAAAATTATCCATAAAGTTATCAATTACAGATCTCGTTAACGGGTTATACGCAGTTGCAAGGCCGAAAAAAGTCGTTTTTTTACGAATTTTTTCTGAAAAAAGATTTTATTTGACAAATACAAGAAGTATTAATAAATGTAGTGGTAGCTTTTAACTTTATATCGGCATTTTTCATTTTCAAAAATATTCATCTACACTGCTCCTGTAGACGATCTCCTGGAAGTCCTCCAAAAAAAGGTGTCTGGCGGTGAGCACGATATCTCCGATTTGAATTATTTAAAATAAAAACATATACAACCACTCGTACGAAGACAAAAGCTAATTTAATCCTAGCCAATATACACTCCAATTTGCCGACGACACAGCCCTAGTAACACACCAATACAACCTAGAGGAAAGAATAAATACACTTCAATAATCAGCAAATCGTATAACAGCATGGTTCAATAACTGGCGCCTAAAACCAAACCCGCAAAAATCACAACTTCTCATCTTCAACCACCAAATCACCCCCGACTCACCTAGAATACATTTATTCAACGTAGAAATCCCACCATCTCCCATAGCAAAACACCTAGGAATACAAATAGACCACAAGCTAAACTTCAACCACCATCTCCAGCAATCCAAGATCAAACTAACAAACAGTGCCTCCCATTTCAGAAGCATCACATTCTTTAAGCAAAAAATTCGTACAAAACAAGTCGGGAAAATATATAAATATATCTGTCGACCAATTATTAAATACGGCCATCCAATCTTTGTTAACTGCAGAGAAAACGCACGGAAAAAAATTAGAACTGCAGAAACCAGTGCACTCCGACGTCTCACACATATCAGAAACCCGACAAACCCTCTCTACAATCCGCGCAATTCACTTATATATGAAAAAACAGGCATCACGCCAATAACAACCAGAATACAGACCCTCACCGCAAAGTTTTCAATAGAACAACTGGATCATCTTAAACCATTATGTATACAACGACTACCGGACACCACACCGAAACACAAATTTCCGAAGCATACTATTTTCCAAAACCTACAATACATGCATAACGTCAACCGATATTACGCTCATTCAAAGTATAATACAAAAACCAAACTTTTATACACTTTGGACAATAAAAATTCCTAACCACACCTAAGAAAATCATAGGCTGAAGGACTTCGGTCGATGGCCTATTGGCCTTTTATGTTTGTAACCATGTTTATATTTGTAACCGTGTTATATAACATTATGTCAATAAACACATTTTACTACTACTACTACTAAAAAAAAAAACCAAAAAGATTCTATTAACGGATAGATAAATCTAGGTATTGACCGAAGGAATAGTCGAAATTTTGATGTTTGACAAAATGGCGGCTCCAAAAAGAAAAAATTCCAATTTTCGACCGAAATTTTTCCGTTGAATTGTTTTAAAAAAATAGAAATAATTATCGGAAATCTTATTCCGTCGATCAATACCTGAAGAATATATCTGAGAAGGTTGTGTTAAAATTGCAGACCGATCGGTTGAGCCGTTTTTGAGAAATCGTGCTCACCGACTTTGAAAACACCGTTTTGAGAAAAACGCGTTCAAAGTTACAAAAGTCGTTTACACATCGTTAAAAATCCTTACAAATATGCATGTATCTCCAAGAATATTTGCCGGATCGGTTTGAAATTTTCAGAGATCATACTCAAATATATGTACATTCCGAAAATGCAATAAAAAAAATCGATTTTTTGATACTTCCAACTGCGTATGACCCCTTAAATTGAATTAAAAAAAATGAAAAAAAAAATCAGCACGCATTACGAGATTTATTCGTCTTATCTCAAATTCAAAACGAATCACTTGACAACGTCGATTTTCTAACGAAATAATGATTTTGTTATCAAATTTCATGCTTAAATTCCGGAAAAATTATTTCTTCATAAAAATACGTAATAATATAGTTTTTATTGTGATCTAAAAAAAAAAACCAAAGGTGTAAACAGTCGATGAGATTGATTGCAATATGTTCTTGACGGCTGAATCTGATAAAAAAAATAGATGGTATATTTAATTTCCTGTTTCAAATAAACTATTCGGCTCTGCGAGAACATTCCAGACGATTAACGATCCGATGAAAAGAAGGAAAAATTTGAAAGATCGTATAATTGATTTCGTACACGAATGTGTATAAAAGACAATAAATATTAACAAGACGTCCTCAAGCCACCCACGTGTACGAGTGCGCAAAAACGCTTTATCATACACTCGTTTTATGTACAATAAAAGAAATAGCTGGGCGTATTATCTCGCCGAGGAGGACGAAAGGAATATCGAAGAGAGTTTATCTACCAGAGTCATAAGGACTTGGTAAAAGCGAGTTTGCCGTGGTACGTACACTATCGCCGTACACATACACACTTATATACTTTTTTTTTTTTCTACATGCTTATTTTACAATCTCCCCCGATCGTTTCTCGAGGTTGATCACTGCGTGCACACAGAGGACTGGCGTCGCGACGTTATAAATTACCCGCTCGGTACGCCACTCCTCGCTTTGGCATTTGATGAGCCCTAATAGAGGACATATACTGCAATTGCGCTGCATTCACCAACGTTCAATGTGTTAGCTTTAAACGCGCGAGTGCTCCAATGAAATTGGGTTAACGACGGTCAGTTTGAAGAGGGAAAAAAAAAACATGATGCATATGCAATATACCAGCCGTCAGTGTTTTATCTCTGTTATATACCTGTATATATGCGTATGTACAGGTGGCACAAGATGCTGCGGACGTGTAGCTACCGGCTATCCTCCGAGCTACTCGTTTTATATACCGTATACCCCACAGCCAATTGTACGGTGCAGCGGTGAACGGGCGTCAGGTACAACATTCTCTGAAAACACATACACATACATGATTTGTCAGTCATGAAGTATGCGATATAATATACACGCGCGCGTAACTTAAGCGGGGAAATAGGGTTAGGACAGCGTTTTCTCAATGATGTTCATGAATTTTTTTATAGTATAAAAAATGAATATAATTTATTGAAACTTTGAGAATATTTATTACATATATTTAAGTATATACTATAAAATTTTTAAAGAATTTCCTTGAAAAACACCGAAGATATTAGCGACCCCATATTGCAGGTCACAATCAGACTCAGCATTTTGCGTACATTCTGGAAGCCGCAATTTTCATTTGAAATCAAACGAGGTTGGAATTTACTTTCATTATATGTCTCTCTTCTATATGAACCTAAATGCTATTGATATAGAGCGCAATACTATGAAGAAAGTAACTGCCAATTTTCAAAACGATCGGTTGAAAACTTTTCAAACTAGCGTGTACGCAAGTTCAAAAAAAGTCGTTTTCAGAAAAACGCTCGGTTATACACGTGGCGCGCTCGGGGCCTGAACGAGAGCTACTCACTTTAATGGCTTATAACAATAGAACGAGTCGGAATTTTCATTTTTAATTTTGGGAACATATTTTTCAATAGTTTTACTAACAATTTATGAAATAAAAAAAATCGATTTTTTGAACCGTCTAACCCTATTTCCCCCCTTAAGAGACGAATGAAAAAGTTGATCCCGTATCGCGGTAAGAGTTTGATATAAACGCAGATTGGTATTCGCAAAGTTTCGTCTAATCTTATTTCACGGTTTAGTGTCGAAAGAAAAATAGAAGCTTTACTTTCGGATCTTTGATCGTTGATCTCTTATGAATTTCAAAAAAGCTTAGAATCCGTCTCTGGTTGGAAAAGAGACGCGAGCTTTACTTTCGAGTAACTTCAGTTACGTGATAACAGTTATAATCGTGAGATCGTGTATTAGTAATTGCAATAAGAAACAGACCGATCAGATTATTATCCGTTCCAAACGAAACTTAAATCCACTATTCACAAACTCGCAGTCTGTCATCAAAACGAACAGAAGTCAAAAAATTAACGAGAGGAAAGTGCAAAAAAAATGTCAGGACATGAAAATGTACGCTTTCGAGTGTAATGCAGAAAATCTCACAAAAATATATACACAAATGTATCATACGGTGAACATATGTAGATCCAGTGTGGCAAAGGTGCTACACGATGTAGACCTCCGTATATTTATGTAGTCGTGCACCAGCGGTTCCAACAATCATGCTTTTAAACCGCAGAAGTAAGTGCCCACACGTCGTTCTTTTCTCCTCATATTTACCCACAAATATACACACTCCCCAAAGTCCACATGTAAGACCAAAATGAAATATACACAAGTTACTTCGTGTCAAATCAGCCACTTATCGTTCACGAGTGATTTCGAGTTGCCGTAAATAAATAGAATATATTATATTTTTTTAGATAAAAGTGAATTTAGTGAAATAGAAATTTGTTTGATTCTCACGCTTCGCGACCACGTGGGATTCGTCGGTGAATTTAAAAAAAACATATCGATTGGTTTACCAGGTATTTGAAAAGATCAACTTTAACGAGAATAACGTTGTTGAATTACGAGAGGTTTGTTTGACATGAAATATCCCATGTATACGAATAAGAGTATGTGAGCCAAAGTACTTTGCGGTGCTGCTGGTCTCCTGTCCAAACATTTGCATATTCGACTCTGGTTCTTATACTGCATCTGAGTTTGCTATGTATGTATATATACTTTTATGTATATAAATGTGTACATGTACTGATTTGAGCATAAGCGGCAATCTCACTCGGGTTACACCCCAAACCGGAAATAAGTGGCTGGAGACTCATGCTGTATCAACTGGACCACGAGATCTGTTCGTACACGTTATATATATATTAATATTTATTATAAGACAAGTACGGGGTTAAACCTCATCTCTGTCGTCGTCATTTACGTCTGGCGTACTCGTTTTCGTTTTTAACGAAACTCGATATTCCTATAAACATGTGTATATGTGATCGTTCACTGTATACAGAGTTATTTGGAAAATTAATGATTCACCGTTTTTTTTTTTTCAATCAGCACGAATAGTTAAGGGGTCGGATCACCCTTTCTAGCCTGTTTTTTTTAATAGATATGCAAAAGTTTCCAACCCACTGCCAAGAAATTTAATGATGATACGACTTTCGTGTAGAGATAAACACGAAAATTGTACCATAAGTCCGATTGTAATCGTAAGTTTATCTGAACACGAAAATCGTACCGTCATAAAATTTCTTAGCAGTGGTTCAGAAACTTTTGAATATCTATTAAAAAAGACGCTAGAAAGGGTGGTCCGTACCCTTAAGTAGTACCCTTAAGTATAAACATCCATGAGTTTCAACAAAATCGGAGGGGGACACCTCGGGTACTTTCCATGTAAGTACTCGAGACGTTTTGAAAATTCCCATCAAATCCCAAAATCGACGGACGGGAGCCATCTTATAACCATTTGAAATTTCAAGATTTTTAGGTTTCCGAAAAGGTGGGCAAAAAATGAAAAAATTTGTTTTCTCTTTTTTTTCAATGTTTCAATACTCTGTTCGATCAGAAATTTTCCGCTGATTACGAATAACACCGAGTTTTTGTCTAAAACTCAAAAAATCAATGGAAAAACGCGAAAATCGAAGAAAATCATCTTTTTGGACGATTTTCAATAAAATTTCCAGTTTCTCAAAAAAATGGCTGCTGAATTAGTAATCAGCGAGTCAAAATACATCGATATAGCGTCCTAAATGAAAATTTAAAAATTCAAAATTTTTTTGCATTTCGGCCAAACAGAAGTGGCTTCACTGAAGTCGCTGTAACGTTGCTTCTCGATGGAGTTGACACCCCACTCTGTGCTCATTCTTTTCGTGATCGAAAACCCTTTAAAATGGAGCTTGAATCATTGTGCTATCATTATTTTTCGATTTTTCACAGATTTTTAAAGTCGGACCATCGATTTTTGAGAATTTGTCCATACACAATTTTAGCTTAATGATAAGAGTGCGTATCGGCAAACACATTTGGAATGACAAGGAGACAATTGGAATGTAAAAACTCAAATAGGGGTAGCTTACTCCCTTAAAACTGTTTTCTTGTAGAAATACAAAAATGCGTGAACTTTAATTTCATTTCCGCTATAAAACAGCATAATTTTCATACCGATCGATTCGTAAGTTAACAATGTTGGATCCAAGAAGTCGATGTTCAAGGGTGTTTCAATCCCTTAAAATATTTTTTCTTTTTCATTATCTGGTGGGTTCTTCATTCCTTCGCATAAGAAACCTTTCAATTTTTGTTTCATAAAAATCGATGCACTGCTTGTATGTGAAACTGCAAAATCGCCCCCGACCTGTGCAACTTTAGTGGGTGGTTTCACCCCTTGAAACCGTTTTTCCGCCGATAAAAAAAAATACGTGTCGCTTAGTTTTTAATGCTCAATAACATACATGAGTTTCAACAAAATCGGAGGGGCACACCTCGGGTACTTTCCTTGTAAATGTACATAGAGGATAATATGATGTATAATATACATTCTTGCAAGTATACACTATACTCGTTTACGACGAGGATGTAAAAGAAAAACGTCCTCTGGAACAGTGCACGAAGTTATCTGTATATAGATACACTTTACGCTGTATCAAGCAGGAAGGGTATTCCGGTACTCGCTCGACAAGTATTTGTACACAAGAGCCGTACGTCGCAGAAAGTGCAAGTGGATCGAGAGCTCCGAGTTCTCCGCGCGGTTTTGCAAGAGCCCGAAGATCCACTTCTCGTCCTTTCAAACTCATCTCTTGCGCAACGTTCAATATAATTCTTTTATTTATTTCGCAACCGTTAGACATTTAATCTGTTCGACAAAATCTGTCGAAAACCACTGAATCCTGAAAATAGTAAACTTTTAGTTAAAAATCCTTTTAAGGCCGTCGTCTGGTCTAGAGCGAGATTTTTGACGTCATTTCTAATGTGCAATAACGTTTAAACCGTTGAAGTTGTC
The DNA here is from genome assembly GCA_958009045.1 of Oxytorus armatus. Lineage (NCBI taxonomy): Eukaryota > Metazoa > Arthropoda > Insecta > Hymenoptera > Ichneumonidae > Oxytorus > Oxytorus armatus. The sequence continues at coordinate 22,163,751 of OY253748.1, forward strand.
TTGATGAAAATTTACACGTGCATTTATTGATCCTTAGAGAATACTTGTACATGAAAAAAAAAAAATTATTTTAAATATTTTCATGTAGTTTTTTGCCTTGTTGCACCTCATGGTGCGCCTCAATCGGCGCCCACTCTGGACGACGTTGTATGCATCTGAAAAAAAAAAAATATATATATTCTCAATCTGTATGAGTATTCTGAGCACTGGTAGCAGAATTGGTACTTAAAAAAAATGATTGACAAAATGGCGGCCTGTTGAACTTTCATTAATGATATTTCATACATTTTCGGGTATTCGACGCGTTATAAAATGTCGGCATAATTATTGTTCGACTCAATTCTGCTACCAGTCCTCAGAAACAGGCTACCTAAGGTACGTACAAAATTTGAGCTCGATCGGTCCATTAGTTATCGAGATATCGTGGGCGCGGATTTGAAAAACATAGTTCTGAGATAAACGCGTTCGAAGTTGCTTTCCGACCGCGCTACCTGAGCGCGCGGCTTGCTTAGAATTTTTATTTCTCGGCTAATTTTTTAAATATCAATAAACGGTTTTCAGGACCGTATGAAGAAAGGTCTAAGGAATAAGAAAATGAAAAAAAAAAAAAAAAATCGATTTTTTCAAATTTCTAGACCAGACGACGGCCTTAATTAATTCTTTTTTTATATCACACGGTGTCGGAACGCTGACAGTCTCTTTTGATATATATATGTATAAACATTTTTGTTATTTAAGCCCGCATCGCGTCGTACATCATGGCGCGATGCTGCCACGCCATATTATAACACGTGCTGCGCCACGGCGACGCGAATTCAACGGAATAAAACGCGCGAAATGAATAAAGCGAACCGAGCAATACACGAAGAATATATATATGCTTGGAACTGAAAAAAAACAGTAATAAATACATATGCGAAAAAAAATTGTATATGCATAAATAAAGCTGCGAGCAATCCTATGGTATTTTTCGATTTTTTTTTTTTTCTTCAGATCGTTCGCCACGCAACTCGGATATATGGTACTCGTGTATAGATCGTATGCAACGGTTTGCATACTCATGGGACAATTATGCTAAGCGAATAACGATCCAGCAACGCGCTTCGATTCGATCAAAAATGCACACGCACCGAGATATAAAATGTGACCGTACAACTGTGGAATTTTTTCAATGGAGCGAAGAGAACATTCGTACGATTTAGACGGGTTGAATATAAGAATTTTACGGAGAAAAAAAAAGTATATCTTTGCAGTTTTTCTAGTGCATTTATTGCTCGAATTACATCACAATTTCATTACATTTGGCATTTATCCACTTTCGTAAGCATTTTTTTTTTTTTTCAAACATTCATTCATTCTCGTAAACTCTTTCATCGTGTTTCGCAAATATTTTTCAACTCTTACTCAATCTCTTGCACATTTATTGCATCTCGTGAACTTTTTTTTAACCATTATTCAATCTTTACAATATTTTTTCAAGCTATTCATTCTCCGTCACATTAACGCACGAATATTGCGGATTTTTCGTTGAAATAATTCAAAGATAACATACCTCATCGGAAATTTTTACAAACTACTCGACTCTTTTTTTACGAATTCATCGCCCCAAACACTTTTCCATCTTACTGACATATACGGCAGTACCATTCATCTTTTACTGCTGTCAATTAACTCACGACAATTTGTCGAAATTATTCGATAAATTTAGCACCTATTTGACTCATTGTCAGTTGGATCCTAGTAATTATCATCTTACTACTATAATAAAGCTGGAGAGTCTGTATGTTTGTATGTTTGTTTGAACGCGCTAATCTCCGGAAATACTAATCCGATTTGAAAAATGCTTTTTGCACTAGATAGCTCGTTTATTTAGGAAGGCTTTACGCCACATAACTTTATGGTACGACCCTAAAGAGCGGTGACGGCGCGTTGAATCATAAGACGAAAATTTAACGCTCATAAAACTGTGGGGCACAGCTCGTAAGAAATAAATTTCGACCTGACAAAAATTCGCCCACCGGAGAAAGAATTACAGTAGTGACGTGTTCTCGTGTCTTTGCAATTTGGGTTAAAAAAAAAGACTCGTCTTCTCTTATTCCCTCGTCTCTCGTTCTCGTCGTTTTTTTTTTTTTGTTGCTGCTCGTGCGGTTTTTATATTATTCCTCTTCGCGAACAGCCGGCCGCGTCGCATAAATTCCAACCACGCTCATAATTCATCCCGCAAACGATGCTTGGCAATTCTTCGTGCCTGCCCCCGGTGTCAAATCGCGAAAACGTATTCTCTCGTGTGTGGACGAGAGAGATCATCCATTTGAAAACGATTGAAAATAATATATATATATAAAAAAAACGAAATTACTACAAAAATATTAGCTAAAATACGATGCCACTCTGAAAGATGTTTCTTGGAACATAAGATCACGAATAATCCAATCTAGTTTGCGAATGAATTCCAGGACTTTCGACCATAGAGCGGATCATCAACGCTGTCGCATTAATAACGGAGTATCGAATTTCTTTATTCAGCCGCAATTCCCAATGCGTGATCTAAAATACTCGATCATCCTGTTGGTGATCTTTACACGGTCTAATAGCTTCGTTGAGACCCAGATATTAACCGGATAACGAAGCACGAAGCTTCGAACGCGAGGTAATGACGTACCTGTGGATATATAGCGAAAGGGGGCAATTACAATGATGAAAAAAAAATCGTTATTGAGCTCGGAAAATTATTGAGGACATGAACGAGAGTATAAAGTCGTGAATTTAGATTCATTCGTTGTGAATTTGTGAGCTCAACAAACGGCAATCGGGTTTTTTATAGCGACGAAAAATTCTCGATTTTTTGCCTCTTGGTATTCAGAGCGCGGAAGTGTAAACAAAATTATATGGAAGGATTGCTGTGCTTCCATTTAGGTAGCAGTCTGGTAACTTAAGCCAATTTTCATGTCTTTTTTGGAGGGCGTTTTTTTGTAGGAAAATAAAAATGAATCGTTTTGGATATTTAAGATGTTTTTATTTACATATTAAAGATACAAAAAAAAATTTGTTTGAAAAAATTTAATAGTTTATTATTATTATTATTATTGATCGAAGTTGGCACCTCGAAAAAAAAGCGCGTGGGTGGTCCCGGTGATTTTGGCTCTTGATGTTATCTGAAATCAAAAATTCTTGATAATTCTCAATCTATAGACATGTCATTCTGGTCGGAACTACTGAAGTTAAATTTCATGGATAAATAACAAAAAGGAAAAGGACGTTTTTTTCCAAAGTCCGCCGTTTTGTTATTTATCCATGAAATTTAACTTCAGTAGTTCCGACCAGAATGACATGTCTATAGATTAAGAATTATCAAGAATTTTTTATTTCAGATAACATCAAGAGCCAAAATCACCGGGGCCACCCACGCGCTTTTTTTTCGAGGTGCCAACTTCGATCAATAATAATAATAATAATAATAAACTATTAAATTTTTTCAAACAAATTTTTTTTGTATCTTTAATATGTAAATAAAAACATCCTAAATATCCAAAACGATTCATTTTTATTTTCTTACAAAAAAACGCCCTCCAAAAAGACATGAAAATCGGCTTAAGTTACCAGACTACTACCTTAAAAGAAATTGTCCTCAAAGATGCTTCAACGATACGGTCTATCGACAAAAAAAAGAATAAAGTCAAATTTGCTCAAGAATATTCTTGTTTCGTCAAATCATGTAGTGGTAAAAACAACCCTTCAAACAATACATAAAGTATTATTAGTAATAGTTAAAGAAAAACCTTCTGAATCCTTTGGACATTATTTAAAATTGAGATGAAATAAAATTACCATTAAATAAACAAATCGCAATTGGATACACCCAGGGTATTTACATTGTTTGCAAAGTCGACCGCGATGAAAAAAAACGAGAAAATGAATGATCGATACAAAAAGTCCGTTCGCACAGTTGAACTTTGATTTTTATTTTTGTTCGCGAATCCTTTGCTCCTTCTTCAACCTTTTTTCCACCGCTGTGTTTTTTCTTCTTTTTTTCTTCTTCTTCTTCAACTTCACGATCGATTCATTCTCGTTTATTCGTTCGTTTTGTTCGCCTCGCTCTTTTGTTCACCGACGTCGCACGAGAGACAGGTAGAGTGCCTTTTTCTTTTGAATCGCTCTTTTGCTACTATACACAATACTTATATATTTATGAACGTTATGTACAAGAGATCCATTCTTGTTCGTTCAGCCGAGAAATGGAGATTAGCATGTTTTTTTAAGGTGCCCAGTTTTGGGCCCTTGCTTTTGGGACTCGAGAGAAACGGGGCAACAGTCTGTGTGTGCAAGCCCCGAACAGTCAGAAAGAAATGACGATATGAATTGCCGAGAGTGCAAGAATAAAGTTGCAGTATTTTCATTGCTTGTCGCGCGGACGAAATTGTACGTATTGAATATCGCACATTGTGTTATTCTTTTGGTGCACGATCTTTTAGTACAAGTATTTACAATGAATTCGCAATACTCGTGAATGGATATATGGATCGTATCGACTCCATTTTGGCATCTACAGAATTGATAGAAATGAAATACTTTTATCGTTGTTGTATTAACTAAAATATTTCTCTTAAATGAAAGATTCACGATTAAGGGGGGAAATAGGGTTGGGACAGCGTTTTCTCAATGATTTTCATGAATTTTTTTATAGTATAAAAAATGAATATAATTTATTGAAACTTTGAGAATATTTTATACATATATTTAAGTATATACTATAAAATTTTTGAAGAATTCCCTTGAATAACGCCGAAGATATTAGCGACCCCATATTGCAGGTCACAATCAGACTCAGTACATTCATTTTGCGTACATTCTGGAAGCCGCAATTTTCATCCGAAATCAAACGAGGTTGGAATTTACTTTTATTATATGTCTCTCTTTTGTATGAACCTAAATGCTATCAAACAAAATAGAAAATTGAATTCTTTACGGGGGTCAAAAGAAAAAAGCATGATTTTTTGCCATTTTTTACAACTTTATTTACAAAAAAAAAATTATTTTAAATAATGATAATATTCCGATTTTAGGTTCATATAGAGCGCAATACTATGAAGAAAGTAACTGCCAATTTTCAAAACGATTGATTGAAAACTTTTCAAACTAGCGTGTACGCAAGTTAAAAAAAAGTCGCTTTGAGAAAAACGCGTTTGAAAAAATAGTGACCGCTCGGTTATACACGTGGCGCGCTCGGGGCCTGAAGGAGAGCTACTCACTTTAATGGCTTATAACAATAGAACGAGTCGGAATTTTCATTTAAAAGTTTGGGAACATATTTGTCAATAGTTTTACTAACAATTTATGAAATAAAAAAAAATCGATTTTTTTTTAATTGCCCTTTCGGAATGTACATATATTTAAGTATATTCTCTAAAAATTTCAAATCGATCCGGCCAATATTCTTGGAGATACATGCATATTTGTAAGGACGCTCGGAGCGTTACAAAGTAGCCGGCCTAAAGACCGGAGTAGCAGCATGAAACTTTGACCGCGCTTTTCTAAAAACGGAGTTTTCAAAGTCGGTGAACACTATTTCTCAAAAACGGCTCAACCGATCGGTCCGCAATTTTGACACAACCTTCTCAGATATATTCTTCAGGTACTGATCGAAGGAATAAGATTTCCGATAGTTATTTCTATTTTTTTTAAACAATTCAACGAAAAAATTTTGGTCGAAAATTGGAATTTTTTCTTGTTGGAGCCGCCATTTTGTCAAAAATCGAAATTACGACTATTCCTTCGATCAATACCCAGATTTATCTATCCACTAATTGAATCTTTTTGGTGTTTTTTATTTTTAATAATCCAAACCGGTGATATGGTGCTCACCACCAGACACCTTTTTTGGACGACCTCCAGGAGATCGTCTACAGGAGCAGTGTAAATCAATATTTTTGAAAATGAAAAATGCCGATATAAAGTCAAAAGCTACCACTACATTTATTAATACTTCTTGTATTTGTGAAATAAAATTCCTATTCAGAAAAAAATTCGTAAAAAAACGACTTTTTTTAGCCTTGCAACTGCGCATAACCCGTTAACATTTGTCACTGTCGTACATAGCACGGATTCACAATGAAATAACACTAACTTTTGCGTAATAGGCAACAAACGACATCAATCGATACTACAGATTACAATCGAATCAGGTGATTAATTGCTTAATTTCTTAAGAATCAAAAGGTTACACTCTCGCCGGTGATTTTTTTCATTGTACTCCCTACACGTTACGCCTAATCTTATGATTAGCCATGAGAAAGTAAAAATTGATTGATGTATCGTAATTAAAAATGATAAATTAAATGCTGTATTTAAAAAAACGTGATTTTATACAATCTATTAATATCAGGCGTGTAATACCAACTTTTTCATTCGTGTCTCGACGCACTTTGCCCGCTAGGCATGTGCCTATAACAGATGACACTTTACATAATAGGCGCATCCTCCTCGAGGCCTTTCGCGTACGAGAGTCCATCTGAAAGCATTTTTTTTTTTTTTCGTCCTCCCTTTCGAACACGCTCACTCATGCAAAATCATTAGTTCGTTACGCACAATTCCTTGTTCCTTCTTATCGGTGTAACACACTCTTTAACACCTGTACGGTAAATTAACTAGCTTCTCTAGAAGTTCAAGGCGAACCACCGATAAAGGCACATGTGCGGTAACACTCCTTCTTATGTTATGAGCACAACTCGTCAATGCCGTTTAACGGTACTGTCCACATACCTTGTCCCCCACACACATATATATATATATATATACAGCTAGTTGAATCCACTCTTTTTTTTTCTTTCTTTAAAGGAATTTCTGTTCCCTGATTTTTCGTTTAAGAAAAAGCACAGCGAATACAACATTGAAAATGTTTATCACTTGTTCCTCGTGACTCGAAATGGCGCAATTAACGACTAGGACAAAAACATATTCGACATTCAAACGAATAGGTATTTTCAGTGATAAAATAGTAATGTAACATCTCAATTGTACTGCCGGGTTCCAAATCCGTCCGGGAACTCAAAAAAAGTACCCAAAACTGCCATTAACTTCAAGAATATACTTGCCTTTAATATATGTTGTCTAGGGACCCTTTCTGAACAACTTTTTCCTCTGACACAATTGGGGGTCGTTATTTATTTAAAAGTTATTAACAAATAAAGTTAATAATTCATATAGCCATTTTCCCTATAGCAGCCAGTCCCAATCATCTTGTCCTTCATATGTGTTGTTAAGAATACCCCCCTGAGTAACATACCAAAAGTTTTATCCGTCCTCATTGTTTGTTAAAAAGTTATTAACAAACGAAAATTCATAAATAGAATATGAAATACTTGCATGGTGGCCAGTACACGTATGACCGGAGGGGCTGCGGCCTCCCTGCCCCCACCGCATACCAGCCCATCGACAAACCAATAACAACCCAAAACAACCCCAGTAACCTAAAGAAACAAACAGACAAACCCAACAAACAAACAAACCCAAAACAAACCCAAAACCCAAACGAACAAGCCCAACAAACAAATCCAAAACAAACCCAAACCCAACAAACAAATCCAAAACAAACCCAAACCCAATAAACAAATAAATCCAAAACAAACCCAAACCAAAAAACCCAAACCCAATAAACAAACAAATCCAAAACAAACCCAAACCAAAAAACCCAAACCCAATAAACCAACAAATCCAAAACAAACCAAACAAGCAATGAGCGACGGATAAAACTTTTTGTATGCTACTCAGGGGTGTATTCGTAACAACAAATGTGAAGGACAAGATGATTAGGACTGGCTGGTATAAGGAAAATAGTTATATGAATTATTAACTTTATTTGTTAATAAATTTTTAATAAATAACGACCCCCAATTGTGTCAGAGGAAAAAGTTGTTCAGGAAGGGTCCCTACACAACATATATTAAAGGCAAGTCAATCGGAAGTGGGTCCCCTTTGCTCCATATTTATCCAAGAAAATTACTGAATAATTCCCTCTGTTATAAATATTCATAATTACAGTGAAATATTCCTATATCGTATGTCACGACGAAACGCAATTGGAATTCCGATTGCTACGTGTGGGGCATGGCGTTTTAGGTCATAATTGGAAAGCGAATGAATTATGGAAGCTTGATTCTATGAAGCCCCTACAATTCTGTGTTTACTCCGCATTATGTGTACACAAAATTGTATGTATGAAATAGTACAGAGTTGGCTGTCGAGTTTTGCAGCAACAATGCGACCATACGTCGAACGTTATATCAGTTTAGAAAAGAATTTCATAAGTACGAGCGAGATACGTTCGGATATTATGGCACAGAACATTTTTTTTATTTTTACGAAATACTCTTTCGTTCTCCTTTTACGATATCTATGTATATAGCTTTCGTTTTTTTTTTCCCTCGAGGGCAAAATGCATTCACTGAACGTACGAATCAGAACCATATATGGAATGACCTGTAATTTTGGGGTTTTAAAAATTTTCTTATTTTTTATTGTTACTCGTTAAAAAATCTTGGAATATTTTTTTTTCGTCGAAAAAGAAGGGCGTTGGAAAATGTAATAATTACATTTTTTCTATTCTTCTTCCAATAGGAAAAAATGTACATCAATAAACGTATACGTTTTTGCGATCCACGAAATGAAATAAATGTTAATTCATTATTAGAAAATTCTAATGAAGTCAAAATTTTTATTTATTTTTTCATAATCACCATTTTTCATTTCTCCTCACTTTTAGCTCAATCAATACTTGCCTACCTCGCCAAGCATTTGGTAATAATTATTAACGTCATGACTATTATTATTTATTTCGAGGTATTCAACAAAAAAAAACCATTGGAACAACATTTCTCAGTGGGTCGATACAAAGTCTTGGGAAAGTTAGAAAGAAAGGAAAGAAAAATATCACTTCGATGGATCAACAGAACGTAGTATGAATTTCCCTTGCATCGATCTCTCATTTTGTATGCGTGAAAAAAAAAAAATTTCTTACGCGGTGAAAACTCTTCTATATGTGGTGGTATCGTTATTCCACATCAGCTGAGCTCGATTTCCGTCTCGTATGAGTGTTGTTTTGTTGCATATACGAGACTTTTACCACTGTACATGAAATAACATAGATTGACCACTGTCGGACAAAAGGACATATAACTCACACGATTTCCGTGATAGAATAATGTCGGTTAGGACCTTTCGTTTGATAGCCGTTACCAGCGTTGGTATTCAACGATCAGCAGAGCGGCTCGCAACAGACATGATCGACTTTTCACAGTGTAACGCGGCCACTCAGCCGCGCCCATGCTAATTCGCTACAATATGCAATGGAAAGGGATTACCGGGGTTGTGGTTGCCTCTCTCACTCTCTTAGTGAAAGTTCAGAAAAAAAAACGAATTCGATATCCCCTTGGTCTTTCGTCGATCGCAACAAACACGGTCTACGTGTGTATACAGGGTGTCCCAAAACTGGCATGTCAGAGTGACACGGGGATTAAATCGGCTCCGGAACTATAAAAAAAACAAATATGATTTCAGTAAAAGTCTCATGGTTCTCGAGAAAAATTGTCTTTTTTTATTTCTTGGAAAATGACTACCTAATATTTGTTATTCCGGTTACCATTACTATGAAAGACAAATCATAAGCAAATCGTAAACAAAGTCCAAATTTACACGAAATCCTTTAGGATTTGTGTCTCCGACCACTTTAGTGGTCGGAGACACAAACGAAAATAGCGAGATAACATGAATAGCGATTTTCTGAAAAGTCGACTTCTTTGATTGTTCGGAAAATTGATATTCTTGTTATCTCGCTGTTTTCGTTTGCGTTTCCGACCACTTTAGGATTTGCTGTGAATTTGGACTTTAATCTAATCACGATTTTAACTTTCATAGCAATAGTAGCGGAATAACCAGTATCAGGTAGCGATTTTCCGAGAAATAAAAAAAACGATTTTTCTCAAAAACTATGAGATTTTTACTGAGGTCATATTTGTTATTTTTTTTGACATGCTAGATTTAGGACACCCTGTATATACATATATGGAGTATCCCATCTCAACTCATAGTGGTGATAAAAAAAATATCCTGCATTTCGACGAATTGTTTTTGTTTTATTTTTACATTAAAAAGAAGGTTCCAAATCGAGAATTCTTACCAGCACAAATTTTCGACGAATTGAGTGACGCAAAAAGAGTCGAAAGAGTCTGATCCTTCCTTCTGTAGGAGACACGTCCTAAAAAGAAAAAAAAAACAACAAACATTGCGAAGATGAAGATAAACGAGATGAGAAAGGTGAGAGATGATAAAAGTGACTAAAGAAAGACGAAGAAAGACGGTATAAAATTTCAAGCATTCAGATGTACGATAAAAAGATTCATGAATATAACGCTCCGAAAGATTCTCTCCGCGAGATCCCTCCGATTCCTCTCGCAGTTGTCCGATAAATGTAAATATAATGCAGCAATGATCGAAACAAAAAAAGAAAAAAGAAACTGCACCGGGTACATGCAACCTTGCATTTTTCTTGAGACGGGTACGATGACACGAGAGTATTTATATATGCTTGTGTATGTATTTTTTATAAATAATGTTGCATATATTATTAAACAGTACTCGACGGTTGCGTAATCGGTTGATAAAAAGTATTCTACCTGTACAATCCGAATTATAGAATCAATGAAAAATTCTATCTTGGCGAAAATCGTATACTCGAGGATTTAAGGTAGTAGTCTGGTAACTTAAGCCGATTTTCATGTCTTTTTTGGAGGGCGTTTTTTTGTAGGAAAATAAAAATGAATCGTTTTGGATATTTAGGATGTTTTTATTTACATATTGAAGATACAAAAAAAAAATTTGTTGAAAAAATTTAATAGCTTATTATTATTATTATTATTATTGATCGAAGTTGGCACCTCGAAAAAAAAGCGCGTGGGTGGCCCCGGTGATTTTGGCTCTTGATGTTATCTGAATTCAAAAATTCTTGATAATTCTTAATCTATAGACATGTCATTCTGGTCGGAACTACTGAAGTTAAATTTCATGGATAAATAACAAAATGGCGGACTTTGGAAAAAACTTCTTTTTCCAAAGTCCGCAAAGTTAATGATAAAAATTTTTTTTTTGTTTTTCTTCAACCAACAATATCCTTATTTATTCGCAATAGTTATCACATAATCTTCATAGAAACCGTTACATCTCGGTAATTTCTATTAGCGACACGAGTAGAATCGATTCGAATCGATGCTCGTTGGTTTATCTCGTCGTCGTCACGATTAACCGAGCACGCGTTTGAGGATAAAACCAGAGAGGCACATATACGTTATAAATGCGCTCCGAAAACCGCAAACCAATAATTTGAACGATCTATACGCACGAGGTATAAACAACATTCACACAAATATATATATCGTATGTACGTGTTAAAGTTTCCGTGCGGTCGGACAAGTGGACCAGTGCAAATAGACAAGTCTAGCAAAGACTTGTCTATTTGCAGCCCCACCCCCATCCCCACCGTAAAAACCACAAGTAGGGAAAATTGTTTCGTCCCGGCAAATATATACGTTAATATTATATGTCTGTTTATATAGAAACATCGGGCGATGCGTGTCTTTTGAAATAGAATCAGCGATGCATCGAAGTCAATCGTGTATATATCGAGCATTAGAAAATTGGTGATGGAGGACATTTGATTTTCAAATATGGAAAAAAGTGGCAGTGAAGAATAGTTTGTTGAGAGTTTTGTGAAGTTACAGCGTCGATTTCGTTACAGGTAATGAATAATAAAAATGTATTTAAGGGTGGAAATAGGGTTAGGACAGCGTTTTCTCAATGGTTTTCATGAATTTTTTTATAGTATAAAAAATGATTGTAATTCATTGAAACTTTGAGAATATTTTATACATACATTTAAGTATATACTATAAAATTTTTGAAGAATTTCCGTGAAAAACACCGAAAATATTAGCGACTCCATATTGCAATCAGACTCAGCATTTTGCGTACATTCTGAAAGCCGCAATTTTCATCTGAAATCAAACGAGGTTGGAATTTACTTTTATCATATGTCTCTCTTCTATATGAACCTAAATGCTATCGAAAAAATAGAAAATTGAATTTTTTACAGGGGTCAAAACAAAAAAAAAGCATGATTTTTTGCCATTTTTTACGATTTTATTTGCAAAAAAAAAATTATTAAAAATAATGATAATATTCCGATTTTAGGTTCTTATAGAGTGCAATACTATGAAGAAAGTAACTGCCAATTTTCGAAACGATTGGTTGAAAACTTTTCAAACTAGCGTGTACGCAAGTTAAAAAAAAGTCGTATTCAGAAAAACGCGTTTGAAAAAATAGTGACCGCTCTGTTATACACGTGGCGGGCTCGGTGCCTGAAGGAGAGCTATTCACTTTTATGGCTTATAACAATAGAACGAGTCGGAATTTTCATTTAAAATTTTGGGAACATATTTTTCAATAGTTTTACTAACAATTTATGCAATTAAAAAAAAATCGATTTTTTGAACCGTCTAACCCTATTTACCCCCTTAAAAAGTTGCCTCCCAAGTACGCAACTGTAATGTACGACAGTTGTACTTTGAAGTTTGTGAATGAAAGTTTCGAGGGACCGTACACGTTGAAACGATTTCGGGGCCATCGACATTCCCCGGTGTCGAAACGAACTTACCCATTTTTTGTCTTTTTTTTTTTTTTTTTTTTTCAACATAATTTCAAGGTTCGAGCCAAACGTCTCGTTAGAAAATTCTTTCGCTACATTCCCTCGACGAAGAAAGAAAAATGTTTTTTTCTCATATTCCGCAACGCGTTACATTTTTTGATTATTTTTAATCTAAATTAACGCGACCGATATATGGAAAATAGCGAAACGATTTTGTATTGAGCAACCCTCTGTCTCGAGGAGCAAGAGAAAAAAAATATTATTGAACTCTGCAATGTATTGAAATAAACGGCTTTTTCCGTAATGTAACAAAAAGTTTTATCGCACGTTTTTGGTCATAAGCACGAATGTACGAACGACAATGACGAGAAAGCAAAGTAATAAAGTGACCAAACGACAGCTGCTTGACGAGTGTGCTCGGGGAAAAGAGTTAAACGTGTTGCAAGAAGGGAAGGGAGTAAGAAGAAAAAAAAAGCACAAGACAATGTTACAAAAGATGCAAAGAGACCACATGAGAAATTTTGCGCCCCCCTCTTCAATAGGTTACGTGTCTATAAATTGTATAGAAAGTTTCCATTCATGCTCGAACGATCATCGATCTCGTGGGCCTTTCGCGCCGATAAAATCGCACAATACGATCGATATATACACGTCTATACTATTATTTTTATTATCCTCGTGTATATAATAATGCGCGAACTAAAAAAGAAGAGATTCGAGCGGATGGACCGCGTGCTACGAGCCTTGAGAATTTTCTTTTATTTCGTTCCTACACGAGCCACGCATACGCGTTACATGAGTAATCAAAGAGAGGAGATTTACAATATGTACAGTTGAATTTATGAGCCGCAAATATTTATTACGTTTTCCGGGCTCGTGTACCGATGATAAATAATTAAATACCGGATCGACAAGGCTATACACCTATTTATCGATACTGTACGTACATACTTTGATATGGAACATTAAATAACAAATAGACTCCACAGTACTCACAAACTTTTAATCGACTCATAATTTTTTTTTTCTATCGTTCAAGCAAGTAAGTACTATGTACTCGATTTATTTTATATTATTTTTATGCAGACCGTCGCGGATTTATTGTTAATCGAACTTTTCGAAATGTTCACTACAGACAAATTTACAGTTTTATAATTGAAGGAAGAAAAAAATGAAGAACAATCGTGAGTTGGAAAATGAAGATTTTGAGACATGGCTGATTTGTTAGTATGTTGTTTTTTAAGTTTTTATGTCGAAGTTCGAGATGAAATGACCGTTATAACATATATAGAGATAAGTGTGTAATTCTTACGGACGTCGAGCTCATCGTTAATTGATTATTGACCATGGACGATTCTTGATTCACGCTCCCACGTTACAATTTTACAGAAGTCTTATAGACACTCCACAGTCCTATTATTATTTACACCTTGTATTTATATATATATAGATTCAACTCGTAAAGTGCATCTCGTAATAAAGAAAGAAAAAAAAAAACAACGAAACAATAAAACAATTTTCTCGTCCGGTGGTGGGAATGAAAAAGAAGGAAAAAAAAAAACGAGGATAAATCTCCGTTGATACAGCATGGAAGTGGCACGAGTTGATCTTATAAACGGAGAGGTCTTGCCGCGGAGCTTGCCCGCGATTTTCTAATCACCGACTTGTGATTTTCTAATCAGCGCGTGTACTTATTTTCGCGCAATTTTCAACCTTCACCCGATGAGCTGGAAGGTGTTTCTATAAATGCTTATATATATATACATTGGGGCGATTTTTTTTTTCGACTATTTTTTTTTTCAGTCCCCACCCGAAATTTTGTTGGATATCTCGAAAAAGAAATTCCCTGAAAGTTACAGCCCTTAATATTAATTCTAAGTACTTTCCCAAAGCGTGGGAAGATTTTCCATCTAAAATACACGTAAATCGAATTTTTTTTTTTTTCATATTTCTATAACTCAGCCGCATTTTATGCTAGCATATTGTTCTTGGTTTCGATTTACTCAGAATAAAACAATCTAAAAAAATGCCTCTTGCGGCGAAAGTGTAAATTGTACTGGTGAGTTGGTACGGGTCACTGAAGTTGATTTTTACCCAAAATTCTCGTTTTTTTTGCTGTTATCTCCGAAACAATTAACGTTACGAAAAAAATGTATAGGAACAATTTGTTCGAAATTTAATTTCCTATAAAAAAGGTCCTATCGAACCAATTGCTTAGATTTATATTTCTTGACATATTGAACTTTTTTTATTTTTAATTTTTTTATTATTTAATATTTCATATTTTATAAATTTTATACTACTCATAAGTTAAAGTTCAATATCTCAAGAAATATTAATCTAAGCAATTGGGTCGATAGGACCTTTTTTGTAGGAAATTAAATTTCCAACAAATTTTTTGTTTACATTTTTTTCATAAAGTTAATTGTTTCGGAGATAACAGCAAAAAAACAAGAATTTTGGGTAAAAATCAACTTCAGTGACCCGTACCAACTCACCAGTACAATTTACACTTTCGCCGCAAAAGGCACTTTTTTAGATTGTTTTATTCTGAGTAAATCAAAACCAAGAACAATATGATAGCATAAAATACGGCTGAGTTATAGAAATTAAAAAAAATAAATTTCGATTTACGTGTATTTTAGATGGAAAATCTTCTCACGCTTTGGGAAAGTACTTAGAATTAATATTAAGGGCTGTAACTTTCGGGGAATTTCCTTTTTCGACATATCCCACAAAATTTCGGGTGGGGACTGGAAAAAAAAATAGTCGAGAAAAAAAAATCGCCCTATTATGTATATATATGCTTAATCCCTCAACATAATGTATATTTCGTATACAAAAGGTAAAGTTGCCGGCTGATTATTGGGACAATTGTTCGCATTCTTTATAATTTTTTATTCAACAAAAAATTTAGTAAATTCGTGAATTCAGTTGGCTTTCCAACTATGTGGGATTGAATAAGAATGAAGAAAAAATTTACTCTTTATTCTTATTCCCTTTTTTTCGTTGTCCGAGATTGCTATTTTCGTACATACGATTATAACGTAAAAATATATTTATATTATTTAGATAAATAATGATAGGTTGTTGTCGGGAGAGCAATCGGTAGTCCGAAAACGAGTGCAACTACACACCGTACTCTATAAGTAACCGACAGGTTGAGAAGGAGGTTTCAAGCTCTCGAGCTCTACTCGTTTCTCGTCTTAGACGAGCCGGCATTTTGATGCCTAAGAACGGTCATAGAGTTAGCGGTACTTTTTTTTTTTTTTTTTATGTTACTCACTTATTTTCTCACAAAGGTTGAGGCACGTACGTTTGACATACACGGGTGGGCGTTAATGATATTCGTGAGGTCAGCGAGCGCGAGAGGGGCAAGAGACGGAGAGAAAAACGACGTTGCGATCATTGTTGCTCGTCAATTTCGAAGCGTGTCATCGATACGAAATATAACGAGGAACTGTATCGAACAATGCGCGTGAGTTATGCACTCGGAATACATATAAAAGCGCTACTACATAATAGTATATACATCAC
Organism: Oxytorus armatus; assembly: GCA_958009045.1. Taxonomy (NCBI): domain Eukaryota; kingdom Metazoa; phylum Arthropoda; class Insecta; order Hymenoptera; family Ichneumonidae; genus Oxytorus; species Oxytorus armatus. The sequence goes on from OY253748.1 coordinate 22,179,979, forward strand.
GTTTTAACGGGATATTTATTGGTGGGATACAAGGCTCGACAAACGCCGGCAGAAAAAAAAATAGGCTGACCACGTCGACTTTTTGTCGATTATGTGTATATGTATATATACACGGTGTCTCAAAACTAGCACGTCAGACTGACACGGAAATTTTATTGGCTCTGGTCCTATCAAAATAAACAAATATGACCTCAGTAAAAGTCTCGTGCGTTTTCGAGAAAAATCGTCTGTTTTGATTTTTCGTAAAATCGCTACCTAGTACTTGTTCCACTACCATTGCTATGAAGTTCCAAATCGTAAGCGAATCAAAGTCCAAATTCACACGAAATCCTAAAGTGGTCAGAAACACAAATGAAAACAGCGAGATAACAAGAATAGCGATTTTCAGAAGAATCGTCTTCTTTACATACGCGATTTCGCCGATTTTCGAAAGTACTTTTCTGGACGCGGTTAAAAAAAAATGACGCATATATTGACAACATTTTATTTTACATATCATTTATGTACATGGTTAAGTAAATGCAAAAAAAATCAGAAATATTAACAAACGGCGGAGATACAAAATAATAAAGCAATGTATTTTTTTGCGCGGGCGCCGATGGTGAAAGTTCTCGGCATCGATGTGGGTATCTGAAAAAAAAATGAACATATTTATAATTGCATAATGAATGTATCTTCAGTGTGAACCAACAATATTATTAAAAAAAAATTATTATTATAAAAATTTGAATTTTACAATTTTTTTTACTCAATTTTCTGTCGGTATTTTATTTTTTTTATTTTTTTGTGCCATTGAAAATTTTGTTTCTGTGGTTCACACGATAGGCGATGATACTTAGAATATGTTGTGAAAATTTCAAAGCGATCCGAACCTTCGTTCAAGAGTTAGAACTTTCACAAGGTTCAAAAAAGTGAATCGTGGCAAAACGGCTTTGAAGTTGGCGGTCGGGCGCGCCGCGCCGTACTATAAATGCATTCTTACCTTATTTAACAATTTTTCAGACTAATGGAATTAAAAATAAATAAAGAATGAAAAATTTTTTCGCCTATATAAAGCCTCAATCTTTCGGACAATCGCTATTCTTGTTATCTCACTGTTTTCGTTTGTGTGTGTTCCGATCACTTTAGGATTCCGTGTAAATTTTAACTTAAATTTGCTTACGATTACCATAGGAATGGTAGTTATGGTTCCATAACGTCCAACATAACAAGTTATGGTTCCATAACTTGTTATGTTGCACGAAAACCATGAAGCTTTACCGAGGTCATATTTGTTTATTTTGATAGATCCAAAGCCAATCTAACCCCCGTGTCACTCTGACCTGCTAGTTTTGGGACACCCTGTATACATGTATATACGTACCATTCTTTGGATAGCACAAACGAAAGATTTAAACTGAACGAAAAAGAAAGAGAAAGGTGCCTCAAAGAGAGAATAACGAAACGGTGATTCCAAATCACGGTTTACCTCGTGTCCGTGTTCTTGATTGCCTTTCCTGTCATTATTCAATTTGTGCAGGTTTTATTAATAGTCACGGGGGCACAGGTACGTACGAGAGACAGCTGTTAGAAAATTGACGTACCAATTCATCCATGAATTTATTACAGTAATGTAAAAATTAAGGAATTATGGAATCCGAGAGTTCCATTCGTTTGTTTGTTTGGTTTGAACTTCTAAGAAATCGGAGAGGAAGAAATAGTTTAACTTTTTATATTCATCATGTTCGTTTTTTTTTTCTTCTATTTTTATCTTCATTTCGTACGATGAAGCGTTAGAAAGTTGCATGAAGCAATTGATGCAGATTTCTTTGACTCATCTTTGGTCGCTACAGAGGCCAACGGTATAGAAAGGAGGAAAAAAAAACCGTAGAAACAGCATTATGAAAAGTCAAGGCTCTAGACTCGAACAGGCCTCTTCGAATCGTAACGCTTTGAATGATTTTTGTTCTTCCTTTTATTCCTGGAAATAATGGGACAATGAGATTAGAAACTTTGCTGAAGCTGGAAACGAGAAGAAAAAAAAGATTGATTTACTCTCGTAAATTTATTCTCGTCGTCGTTAAAGAAAAAACGAAATTGCGTTAAACTCTTTGCAGGAGGAAAGAAAAACTAATCTTTCTTTCCCTCCCTGCGGTTATGTAATGTTTGATTTTTTCAAATCAAAGTAATTACTAAAGTTAATATTTTTTAAATTATACAGCCCATAGAGCGTGATGAAAAAAAGATTTCATCACAAATAATAATCACATTAAAGAACTTACTGACAATTTTATATGGATAAAAAAATCGATAAAATCCCGTTAGAAAAATGTTGTCTGGGACACTTTTAGTTTCAATGAAAATCTCTGCAAATTTCAGTTTTACTCGCAATCCCCTTTAAATTCTCCTCCTGGCGCTTCGAATATCAAACGAGCTATGGATATGTGCCTTCTGGCACGTTTACCCGATTAACGATTTCGTAAGACCTCGTGTACCAGATATAATGCATGTATAAATGTATACCTGTGTATAGAAACTCGAGAGTTTCTCGAGCAATCGATCAGAATCGCCTACAGGCCGTGTATAATACTCTTACAAATACTCGGTAAGTGTTCACCGTATATATTGCATATAATATCATATATGTACACAATTGTGACGATCGCGTGAAAGTTTTCTGTCTTCTGGGGTCGCGATCCGTTGGTCGTTTGATCCTTGGTCATCCGCGCGACCTATCCGATATTTTTTCTTAAATTACCGTTCAATTGGACGCTAACGATTTGTAATAAAAATAAAGAAAAAAAAACTATGATTGATAATGTTACGTAGGAATTTTCCTTTCACAATCATTTCACTGGTTTCCCAGAGGGACGAGAATGAACGAAAGTAACATTTTGCGTTTCTATCGAAGTTTCAATGTGATAATGCAACTACCATCCCTTATTTACTCATTTCACTAATTTTTCCACGCACAGTTTACTCATTTAATTATTTCACAAAGTTTACTTATCTTTGTCGTCTACATTTAACGATGTATTTTAGTGATTGTCGTATTATCTAATGAATCGTCGTACGCGAAATAATTATACACACCGGGGATAATGTAGACACATAAAAGAAGTACGAGGACGGCGCGTGTCGTGAGTTGTCTCGCGAGAGTCTCTTAATGATGCCGGTACACGCTGTTTAATATAATATACATGTATATATAGAAAGAGTTGATGCGTCCTCTAACGTTAATAATGGACGATAATATTCTCGTCTCTGTATCATACCGTTCGCGTTAGAAAGAAAATTGGTATGATAATTGCTTTTTCAATAGCGGGAGCGCGTGCAACACTCGTCAGTCTCGACGAATAACGGTACATATGTATTTTTTTTTTCCTTTCAATCTTGATTTTCTCATTCATTTTCATCTTTATTTTTACTTTTATCGAGATGCACTATTAATCGATGCACCGCCGAGAGTCGGGGGGTGTAAGTCGCTACTGCTGCTGTTAGAAAATACGGAGTGGCAATGTGTGGAGTAGGGCATATGTAATAATGCGGATACGAGGTAGACGAGAGGAGCTCTCCTAGATTATACTTAGAGCTGTATAGTTGCCATAGAAATATGAATACAGGGTGGCTCAAAACTAGCACGTCAGAGTGACACGAGAGTTAAATTGGCTCTGGACCTATCAGAATAAACAAATATCATCTCAGTTAAGAGGGGAGCGTTTTCTCAATGATTTTCATGAATTTTTTTATAGTATAAAAATGAATATAATTTATTGAAACTTTGAGAATATTTTATACATATATTTAGGTATATACTATAAAATTTTTGAAGAATTTTCTTGAAAAACACCGGGGATATTAGCGACCCCATATTGCAGGTCACAATCAGACTCAGCATTTTGCGTACATTCTGGAAGCCGCAATTTTCATCCGAAATCAAACGAGGTTGGAATTTACTTTTATTATATGTCTCTCTTCTATATGAACCTAAATGCTATCAAAAAAATAGAAAATTGAATTTTTTACAGGGGTCAAAACAAAAAAGCATGATTTTTTGCCATTTTTTACAACTTTATTTGCAAAAATAAAATTATTTTAAATAATGATAATATTCCGATTTTAGGTTCATATAGAACGCGATACTATGAAGAAAGTAACTACCAATTTTCAAAACAATTGGTTGAAAACTTTTCAAACTAACGTGTACGCAATTTCAAAAAAAGTCGTTTTCAGAAAAAGTTTGAAACACGTGGCGCGCTCGGGGCCTGAAGGAGAGCCACTCACTTTAATGGCTTATAACAATGGAACGAGTCGGAATTTTCATTTAAAATTTTGGGAACATATTTTTCAATAGTTTTACTAACAATTTATGAAATAAAAAAAAATCAATTTTTTGAACCGTCTAACCCTATTTTCCCCCTTAAAGTCTGATGGTTTCCCGCGAAAAATCGTCTTCTTTGATTTCTCGAAAAAAATCGCTACCCTATCACTTGTTATTCCGCTACCATTGCTATGAAAGTCCAAATCGTAAGTAAATCAAAGTTGAAATTCACACGAAATCCTAAAGTGGTCAGAAAGACAAATGAAAGGAGCGAGATAACAAAACTTGTCTTTTTTTTGTTTTTTCTTTCGGAAAATCGCTATTCTCGTGATCTCGCTGTTTTCGTTTGTGTTTCTGACCACTTTAGAATTTCGTGTAGGAATTGGACTTTGATTTGCTGACGTTTACAAGTTCAAGTACTGAGTAGGGATTTTCCGAAAAATCAAAAAAGGCGACTTTTCTCGGCAACCATGAGACTTTTACTGAGATGATATTTGTTTATTCTGATTGGTAGCCAATTTAACAATCGTGTCACTCTGACGTGCTAGTTTTGGGACACCCTGTATATATGTTACTGGCGTACTTACGTATTACTCTTGTCATGTACGTGCTCCTCAAGCCATGAGCAAATGCTTACGTACTATATACAGGCGATATTCCACTCCAATTCGACCTATTTTTAATACTCCCTCTTTCCAAATTGTTCCACATTTTTTTTAAAATCATACATACTGCTCTGAAAAACATTAACGGGTTATACGCAGTTGCAAGTTCAAAAAAAGTCGTTTTTTTACGAACTTTTTCTGAAAAGAGATTTTATCTGACAAATACAAGAAGTATTAATAAATGTAGTGGTAGATTTTAACTTTATATCGGCATTTTTCATTTTCAAAAATATTGATTTACACTGCTCCTGTAGACGATCTTACGGAGGTCCTCCAAAAAAAGGTGTCTGGCGGTGAGCACGATATTTCCGGTTTGGATTATGTAAAATAAAAAAACCAAAAAGATTCTATTAGTGGATAGATAAGTCTAGGTATTGATCGAAGGAATAGTCGAAATTTTGATTTTTGACAAAGTGGCGGCTCCAAAAAGAACAAATCCCAATTTTGAGCAAAATTTTTTTGTTGAATTGTTTTAAAAAAATAGAAATAATTATCGGAAATCTTATTCTTTCGATCAATACCCGAAGATTATGTCTGAGAAAGTTGTGTTAAAATTGCAGACCGATCGGTTGAGCCGTTTTCGAGAAATCGTGCTCACCGACTTTGAATACACCGGTTTGAGAAAAACGCGTTCAAAGTTTCATGCTGCTACTCCCGTCTTTAGGCCGCCTACTTTGTAACGCTCCGAGCGTCCTTACAAATATGCATGTATCTCCAAGAATATTTGCCGGATGGATTTGAAATTTTCAGAGAATATACTCAAATATATGTACATTCCGAAAATGCAATAAAATAAAATCGGTTTTTTGAAATTTCCAACTGCGTATAACCCTTTAAGTTCTTTCTTACAATTTTTTTTCCCATCAACACTGAAAACCACGGTGTTGACAATAATTTTAACATTAAAATTTCATCCAAAAACATTCGTCCTCGTTTTATCGACATCGAGTCATCGGTAAATTTTCGCTAAAAGACACAAGTAGACTATTGCCGTGCAAAAAATGCTCCGAAAAGAAAAAATCGAAATTTCGATCACGTTCGGCGTTTTCAAATGATGATTTTTTTATTTGGCTCTGTTCTTCATTTTGTATCGGAGAAATTTCGCGCAGGTAAATCCAAGGATTGTGATTTAAGATCCTCATAAACGTATTCCAATGGAGTGTCCGTACGACGAGGAATGCCACAACGTCGACGCGGACAGCCTATGAGCTACCGGTTACTCCTCGTCGTACGTGACACGTTTTTGAGGACCTTAAAAAACCTAAATTTTTATTTTCTCTCGTCTCAACGGTGTCGTTTTTAATAAATAAAAATAGCAGCGATTTTCAACACCTCAAAGAGTCTTTTGAAATTAGAAAATGATAGAAACGAGATTGCTTAATTTTTATAAGTGCAATTGAATGTTTGCAATTACAATAAAAAAAAACAAAATCGGTAGGACCACAAGCTCACTTTCTAAAAGATAATAGAAACAAATGTTGCGATACACACGATAAAGTGAACGTTAAAAATTAATAGAATGAAAAATTTCCGGTTATGCTTGTTGCGAAAATTGCGTTCGTAAGTGTGAAAACCGAAAAATACGACAGTTAGGCGAGTCGAGTACTCGCAATATAAGCGACACGTAAATCCAGTTTGAAAATACATGCGTCAATTAATTATTTTCGTATTCAAATGTCGAAGTGAAAGGGAAACGGACCTGTTGCGAAAACACTGGAAACTGTACTTTGGTGGTAATGTACCATAAATGAAAAAAAATTCTTTTGAAAAATCCGGTTCAATGCATCGTTGATCCGGAGGAATTGAAAATGAGAACCACTGAGTTGGTACTCTGAGGTACCTCTCGTGAATGTTGAGTTACGTTATAAACTGCGCAAGACAAACCGTAATTTCTACTCACTCTCGTGACTCTGTGTACCACCAATTGTACTATATACAAATCGTATTCCATATTAGGAACTCGTATGCTATAAGGAAGATCGGTGGGAGGTGGAAATTATTGGGCCTTTTGTAATAAACAAAAAGTACATAATTTTATTTCACTTAGAAGAGTATTATTATTCGAAAACATGCGAATTCAGGAGTACTCAATCAGGAGACGGAAAAAAGCGATTATTCAAGAATTTTTTCTGGAAAGACATTTTAATTTATTAACGTAAAAATTTATATACATATTGCGGTAACTTTTAACTTTATTTTCAGATTTTTCATTTGTAAAAATAATGATTTTTAAAGCTGCTATAGCCGATCTCCGGAAGCTCCTCTAAAAAAAAGCGTCTTGCGATGAGCACGGTATATCTGGATTGGATCATTTAAAATGAAAAAAAAAACAAAAAATATTTCGTTAATGCAAGGTATTATCTAGTATTTAATCGAAGGAATAAGTAAAATATTAATTTTCAACAAAATGGAAGCATCTCAAAAAAAATTTTGATTTTGGATAAAAATGTTGGCCTTAAATTGTTTATAAAATGGAAAATATTTATCGACGAGAATAAAATCTTCGGTTAATCATTAAGAAATATATTTACAAAGCTTGTGTAAAAATTTGAGACTTATCGGTTTAGCCGTTTCCGAGGAATTTTGCTCACCAACTTTTAAAACACAATTTTGAGAAAAACGCATTCAAAACTTACGACGCTACTTTCAAACGCTCCGAGACGTCTTTACAAATAGGCGTGTAACGTCGAGAATATTTGTCGGATTGACATGAAATTTTCTGTGTATATACTTAAATATATGTACATTAGGGTGGGTCAAATAAAATGGCAAATTTTTTCTTTCCTCGATATAATGAAAAATGTATTGTTTGGCATCTCAAAAAAACCCTCTGCAAGTATCAACCCGTCATATTTAAATTAAGAGGTCCCTCATCGCGAATTTTCATTTCCCATTTAAATAACATGGAAACATTTTTTTTTTAACTTTGAAATTTTATTAGACTTAAACCGTTGATGTTAGGAGAGTCTTTTGGCACATTTTTGTAGAACATTTGATGCTCTACAAAAAAGCTCTCTTGTGTCTAATCGATAAAAGTAACCGTACAAAAAATAATCGGTGATAATTAGCTCTGGATTTTACTTATCTCGTTTATTAGTACATGAATTTCAAATTTTTTAAAATATTCGTTATCAATATGAATAAATATACTACTAATATATACTACTAATATATTACGAATATACTAATATACTACTAATATATTACTAATTGTTTTCAAACAAATATGAGAGAATCCAGAGCTAATTAACACCGATTATTTTTTGTACGGTTACTTTTAGCGATTAGACACAAGAGAGCTTTTTTTAGAACATGAAATGTTCTACAAAAATGTGTTAAAAAACTCTCGTAACATCAACGGTTTAAGTCTAAAAAAATTCCAAAGTTAAAAAAAAATGTTCCCATGTTATTTAAATGAGAAATGAAAATTCGCGATGAGGGGCCTCTTAATTTAAATATGGAGGGCTCATACTTGCAGAGGGTTTTTTTGAGATGCCAAACAATACATTTTTCATTATATCGAGGAAAAAAAAAATTAGTCATTTTATTTGACCCACCCTAATGTACATAGCGAAAATGAAATAACAAAAAAAAATGTATCTTCTGAAAATCCTGACTGCGTATAATCCCTGAACGCCTTAAATGACTTTCAATCGCTCTGTCTCTCATATTACCATAATACCATCCAATTTCAGGTCAATGCCTAACTCGCTAGAAATTTAAGTATTAAAAAAAAAAGAAGTTGTTTCTACAAGTCTCGAAACACTAATTAGTATCCCGGGCTAATGGGATTCTCCAATAAAACAAATGGCGTTGACCATGTTATTACGACAACGAGTATCAACCGTTATTATGAAATTATGAATTAATCGTGTCAAAGAAATATTATTAACCGTACTAATAATGATTTTTATAAGGACCATTCCAGTTGAGGAATAGCTAATGGAAGTTCGTACCCAACACTTTTCTCATGAACCCGAAAAAAAAAAAAACGAAATGAAAAAAATCAATGACCGCAAGAACATCGAACATTTTTGTAGAAATGCTTTAACCAGAACTTCGAAACTACGGACAGGTTTTTGTACGACAGAAATTTGTTAATACTCTTTCAGTTGATTACCTTATACAGCTCATTACCCTGGCTTACATGGTTTCCACGATAAAATTCATGCACATTGTTGGCGAGGCTGTAAGAGTGCGAGAAATCGAGAGGTTTAACTCGTCGGGCTTCAAGAATACAGTACAAAACTACGGAACGCCATCGCATCAGCGGCAGCGGCTAAATCCAAGCCAGGCCTTCGCATTTTATTAGAAGTGAAAGTCGCGCCGTTTTAGGTTGGCTACCTATATAAAATATGCCGTCGCGAGAACGCGCTCGAGCTATGCGCTATTGCGAGGCTTTGGTAGCACAGTTACCGGGGCGCCTCTACGCTATATATATAAATCGCTATTAACACACTATTAAATTGTCCACAGGACATGTACGAGATACTCGTGAAAACATAATTGATTCTTATTTCGCCGATTCTTATTGAAATCAATCTTTTTTTTCATTTCTGTTCTTCATTCGCTTACGAATGTTTTCGAAAAGTTGTCCATTTTGGTATAATACCAGCATTATTATTGATATTACAAAGTTTCGTTTTTGTTAGTTTGACGAGTTGCCAAGTACTCCGAAGTACTGCCACAATACTTCGGATAAAATCGCAGCCCAAGCATATAGCGGGCGACAAAAAAACATTCTTTATTTATTTTTTTACATGATTTTTTAGTTGTTAATTAATTTATAAAAAATATTTACGTTACTTTCCAGTAATACATTGCGTGGCACACAAATATCACCAAAAATCAGTACGAGTAACGAAGAAAATAATGATCGTTACTCTACATCGTTTCATTTATTCTTTAAGAGGTATGCCTCGGTATGCCTCGGTAGCGGATACAAAATCATGTGCACATTTAACAATGTTTTTTTTGTTTGAAAAAGTGATTTATTTATAAAACTAATTACACATCTATTTACTATAAATATTAAGCTAATAAAAAAAAAATTTCTTTTTTTATTACACGAAATGGCCCACTACTACCATTTGCATTTGGTGTCGTTTTTACGCGGCGTGGCATTTGGCATCCACAATTTTTGACCTAGAATAGAAAAAAAAAAATCTCGTTAATCTACATCAGAATACCTAGAGAAGTACGTACGGAATTTGAAGAATATTATTTTATCCAAATGTTGTAGGCATTCGAACTTGGAGGTGAATTTCCAGTGAAAAATTTCGTATAAAACTGCTCATAAAATGAAAAGTTTTTCATTAATCAGAAACTTCCGTACGTACTTCTGTGCGAAATGCAATCAGAAACGTAATTTTTAAATTTGAAGTCAAATCGGGTAACAAATTGTCGAAGTCATTTGTCACGCGACGCGCTCGGGTACTCTATGGCCGTGCCAGGGGTAGGTTTATGTAATACGAGGTCTGTTCAAAAAGTATCGCGAATTTTGAATTTCCGCGGGCTACGTATATTCGATTTTTTATTTTTTGTGGCGTTAGGTTGGTACTCGTGTCCCTCAGTTATGCTGAAAAAATCGGCCATTTTAAATGTTTAGTTAATTGTTGACAGCTGTTTTGGTTAGACGTGTTTTGGCTTGTCTTCGATTTTTGCCTATTCCAAAAAAGCAGCTTCTATTGCGATGATTGAGCTTTGATTTCCACGTCATAACCATAAACCCATGATTCGTCATCAGTTACCCTCTGGAGCAAATTTGGGTCGTCGCGGATCGAGTCCAACAGCTCCTTAGCAATGTTAACGCGACACTGTTTTTGTTCGACATTAAGCAATTTTGGCAAGAATTTCGCGGCGACCAGTCTCATGCCCAAATCATTGGTAAAAATCGAATAGCACGAGCCAATCGATATGTTTAGTTCCTCGGCAACTTCTCTAACGGTGATTCGACGATTGGCCAATATTATTTTCTTCGCTTCATCAATGTATTCGTCTGTTGTTGATGTGCTCGGGCGTCCGGAACGCATTTCGTTGTTCGCATCTTCTCGGCCCTCTGAGAACATTTTGTACCACCGATAAACGTTGCTTTGGTCCAAGGTAGCTTCACCATATGTCACAGTCAATATTCGGAATGCGTCCGCGCACTTAATTTTCTTTTTCACACAAAATTTCATACAGATTGTTTGATCCATTTTTTGGAATAGGCAAAAATCGAAGACAAGCCAAAACACGTCTAACCAAAACAGCTGTCAACAATTAACTAAACATTCAAAATGGTCGATTTTTTCAACATAAGTGAGGGACATGAGTACCAATCTAACGCCACAAAAAAATCGAAAATCGAATATACGTAGCCTGCAAAAATTCAAAATTCGCGATACTTTTTGAACAGACCTCGTACCTTCAACATCGGTCGAAAAAGAAATGCTAACTACTACCTTAACTCAAATCGTCTTATTTTTTATCATGATCAAGCATCGCAAAATAAAAAAACCGATCTTTTGAAAATTCTGCCGTGGCCGTGTCACTTAATATAAAAAATCTTCGTTAATTCTCCTGTGCCAAAAGTAAAATGCAATAAAACAAATTATCCTCAAACAAAATATACGGATTCACTTCCTTTCGTTATACGTAATACGAGGCAAGACTGGTTAACGGCAATCTCGATTCTGCAATTCTCTCAATTCTCACGAATAGTTACTAACGATTAGTAACTTATTTTTATGATGATAAAGCCATCGTTTGACCATAAAAAAACATTGATTTTTTGAAAATTCTACGATGGCCATATTCCTCAAGATTTTTTTGGCCATACAATGGGAAAAAAAACACAGATTAAACTAAAAATGGCTTTATTGAAAGTAACGAGAAGGGCTCGTCTTCGACTGTCCATAAATTGGAACAACTATTGATTTTATAAAATAATATAGACTTGTAGGTGTAGGATTTTCTTGCGGGTAGTAGAAGAAATGTTTTGTTAAACAACACATTCGTGCGCGTTATGCGGGAGAGAGTGTGTCTCGTTGAGAAGATTGAGTTCCTGCCAGAGGAGGTTCATGGTTTATTTTATGGGATATATGCCGAGTGCAGTACCGAGAGTTATAAATATAATATCGACTACTAACGAACGAATGGGCGTAACTCGGATCGATTTTCGTACTAAATGACGTGGGCTACAACCCTTTTCTTCATTAGCAGCCGATATTATATTTAACCCTCTTTGTTTTTTGTTTGTTTTTTTTTTCTTTTTTTTTTCGTTTGCCACAGAAGAGTGTATTGTGCCGGAGTACAGTTTGAAAGTACCGCGAGGTTGTTACTTTCGAGATTGTCGATTTCCAGTTTCGCCGTCAAGGGCAACGAGAGATGAAATATATTTTCGTTTGTTGGTCGAGTCGTTCGCTATCGAATAAGTGATGTCGCGACACACCCACACTATTCATCCATTAAATATACATCTATGTCTTTTTCACCCATACCGCCTTTTTCGTAAATACTTATTTGTGTGTGATTTTTTTTATTATATTCGACCTCGATCTTTGAGGTAGTTATTGTGGCATCTTGTTGAAACGAAGAATTTTCTGGCATCTTGACGCAAAATTCGAAAGGAAGATTCTTAGATTGTAAATATCGTGAGATTATTTTCACCGTAACTTTTCGATGATATATACACGATCGTAAATTTTGCAGACTTTACAGTAAGCTTATGGAGGACACACGTCGAAACATTCGACACTTTATTACAACCGGTACAGCTACAAAAATGTCATTAATCGAAATGTTTTTCGTGTTTCGTAGAATAAAAATCGCACCGATATATAAATAATTGTGAGAGTTGTATTTTTTTTAATTGTCGGTTTATTTTGACAAAAATAAAATCGTTCGCTTTGTTAATTTACGCCAAATTCGATATGATACAAGCTTCTATCCCGGTTTATATGGGTCAAAAGTTTTGGCACTGTAGACTTAAAATTTATAAATATTGGAGCAATCGGAAAATGTACTTTCTTGACGGAACCATTCTGAGATTTTCAGTGAAAAAAATTATAATCCACTATCCTCTAAACGGTGTACGGTAAAATCCGCTTTATTTACGGTCAATCGATGCTTAGGGAAGGAACCTTGCGATACATCACAAAAATAAAGTGTTGGGTCAAGTGTGAAACGGTTTGAGGGGGGAAATGGGGTTAGACGGTTCAAAAAATAGATTTTTTTTAAATTTCATAAATTGTTTAAAACTATTGAAAAATATGTTCCCAAAATTTTAAATGAAAATTCCGACTCGTTCTATTGTCATAAGCCATTAAAGTGAGTAGCTCTCGTTCAGGCCCCGAGCGCGCCACGTGTTTCAAACGCGTTTATCTCAAAACGACTTTTTTTAAGGTAGTAGTCTGGTAACTTAAGCCGATTTTCATGTCTTTTTTTCAGGGCGTTTTTTTGTAGGAAAATAAAAATGAATCGTTTTGGATATTTAGGATGTTTTTATGTACATATTAAAGATACAAAAAAAAATTTTGTTGAAAAAATTTAATAGTTTATTATTATTATTATTATTGATCGAAGTTCACACCTCGAAAAAGAAGCGCATGGGTGGCCCCGGTGATTTTGGCTCTTGATGTTATCTGAAATCAATAATTCTTGATAATTCTTAATCTATAGACATGTCATTCTGGTCGGAACTACTGAAGTTAAATTTCATGGATAAATAACAAAATGGCGGACTTTGGAAAATAATTTTTTTTTCAAAAAATAAAAAATTCTTGATAATTCTTAATCTTTAGACATGTCATTCTGGTCGGAACTACTGAAGTTAAATTTCATGGATAAATAACAAAATGACGGACTTTGGAAAAAAAGTTTTTTTCCAAGTTCCGACCAGAATGACATGTCTATAGATTAAGAATTATCAAGAATTTTTGATTTTAGATAACATCAAGAGCCAAAATCACCGGGGCCACCCACGCGCTTTTTTTTCGAGGTGCCAACTGCGATCAATAATAAAAATAATAGTAAACTATTAAATTTTTTCAAAAAAATTTTTTTTCGAATCTTTAATATGTAAATAAAAACATCCTAAATATCCAAAACGATTCATTTTTATTTTCCTACAAAAAAACGCCCTCCAAAAAAGACATGAAAATCGGCCAAAGTTACCAGACTACCACCTTAAACTTGCGTACACGCTAGTTTGAAAAGTATTCAACCAATCGTTTTTAAAATTGGCAGTTACTCTCTTCATAGTATTGCGCTCTACATGAACCTAAAATCAGAATATTATCATTATTTAAAATAATTTTTTTTTTGCAAATAAAGTTGTAAAAAACGGTGAAAAATCATGCTTTTTTGTTTGGCCCCCTGTAAAAAATTCAATTTTCTATTTTGTTGATAGCATTTAGGTTCACATAGAAGAGAGACATGTAATAAAAGTAAATTCCAACCTCGTTTGATTTCAGATGAAAATTACGGCTTCCAGAATGTACGCAAAATGCTGAGTCTTTTTTATTTTACAGTATATACTTAAATTTTATAGTATATAGTATATACCAATTTTATAGTATATACTTAAATATATGTATAAAATATTCTCAAAGTTTCAATAAATTATATTCATTTTTTATACTATAAAAAAATTTATGAAAATCATTGAGAAAGCGTTGTCCTAACCCTTTTTCCCCCCTTAATGACGTGTACTAACTCAAAACACTCGAAATTTTAATGCATACTTATTTGAAACTTGTGTGTCCATTTACATGTATACAAGAACCGTAGGATTATCGTTTTTTATATCGCATTCCCGAGTGACATCCGGTTCGAGAATGAGACTCGGTGATTGCTCTCCCGTGTGCTATTTAATTATACGTACTAGTCGTGTTCCTCTAGGAGGATGCTGATAGAACCAGCTTCTCGATTAACCTTCCCGGAAGAGAAGAATTTAATTCGGGTTCTCATGGCTCTCGACGAGAATTACCGTCGTTGCTTCTGTTGCCTCTCGTCTATATAGACATAGGATAAGCTACGTACATGCACGCATACATACGTGAGATTAAAACGACGAGATTCTCTTCTGAACGTTTCGCACACGTCTCGTTCGACCAAAACAAAATTACTCGACCACACACTCGACGATTACATTCATCGACCCGAATTTCGAGATTATCATCTTTCATTTGTAATTGCCGATTTCTTCTCTCCTGTCTCTTCTATCGTCCGATCGTCGCGATTTCGAAAGCTATCCGGTGACGAAGAAAAAAAAACTTTTCACAAGGTCGAACCGTCGGAACGATATATATTTCACATTATGTTAAATCTTCGATTCTCGAGTCCGGACGGTTTTGATTGTTGTTCTGACAATCAAAGGGGGGAGGGAAAGTCTGGGTTATGTAAATTCGTCATATTTGTCATTCCCTTCAGTCGGGATTTTTATGAATATTGTTTTATACGCGTTGACATTTCAATATTTAAAATAGCCTTTTTAATTTGAAAATGTATGATAATTAAAGGTTCACGCGTGCTTTAAATGCTGAACTTTGTTTATTGTTCCTCGGGTAAATTATGTAATATATATGTTAATGTACAAATATTTCCGGGTCTATCCTCCGGTAGAAAGATTAAAATGGAGAAATATTTTTTTCATTTTTTGTTCCATGATACCGATCCTCGGGTTTGTCTGACCTTTAATGGATGAAATATCGGCTGGTTCGTTTTTTCAAAATCTGTAAAGAAGATTCAACAAATATCGTGACGCAATGAGTCACACGGCATTTTAAAGCTTGAACCGTTAAGGAGAGAATGTGAGCTGAGTGCCACAGAGTTGAGTGCCGCATTCCAGCGAAATTAGAGCGAATTCATTTTTTTAACAAAATGGATAAAAAATGTTTGATTTTTTAATCATTTCTTTTAGGATCCTATGTCGATATGTATTTTTTTTCCCCGTTGATCATTATACGCCATCTAAAAAAAAGTGACACCCTGTGTTTGGTTTGTTTGGTTTGTCAGCGATTTTTCAAGAATTTTTCCTGGAAAGACATTTAAATCTATTAACGTAAAAATTGATATACATATTGTAGTAACTTTTAACATTATTTTCATATTTTTCATTTGTAAAAATAATGATTTTTAAATCTGCTGTCGCCAATCTCCGGGAGCTCCTCTAAAAAAAAGTCGTCTTGCGGTGCCGCACGATATCTCTGGATCGGATAATTTAAAATGAAAAAAAAAACAAAAAAGATATCGTTAATATAAGGTATTATCTAGTATTTAACCGAAGGAATAAGCAAAATATTGATTTTTAACAGAATGGCGGCTTCTCAAAAAAAAAATTTCGATATTCGATAAAAATGTTGGCTCTAAATTGTTTATAAAATGGAAAATATTTATCGTCGAGAAAAAACCTTCGATCAATCACTAAACAATATATTTTTCAAGCTTGTGTAAAAATTTGAGACTGATCGGTTTAGCCGTTTCCGTGGAATCTTGCTCACCGATTTTCGAAACGCAATTTTGAGAAAAACGCATTCAAACTTACGACGCTACTTTCAAACGTTCCGAGACGTCTTTACAAATGTGCATGTAACTTCGAGAATATTTGTCGGATTGACGTGAAATTTTCTGTGTATATACTTGAATATATGTACATAACGAAAATGAAATTAAAAAAAATATATATTTTTTCAAAATCTATCCAAATGAATGAATAAATATCGTGCTATCGCGGAATAGAGAATCATGGCGCTATTTCCGAACGCGAGAAATCGTGATTGAAGTGAAAGAACAAAAAAAAAAGCGCTCTATTATATTGTCGGCTGTAAAAGCTCGACCTGGGGTTTTGTTAAGCGTTGCGCAACAAAACGTTTCATAGCACGTGGCGTTCGGAATAAATATATATAGGCAGTACAACGAGAAACTATTCAACTGACCGTTACTATGCAAATATACGATATAGACACATAGTTAAAGAAAAAAGGAAGATAGAGATTGAGCTCCGGGAGCGATATACGAGTATAGCCGGCTTTAAACGTTCAGTTGATTATGGCCGATTGTCTGTAAATGCCGAAAGTTTCACGAACCGTGATTTATACGATTGCTAAATAATTTAATTGTTTTCGCGTAGTCCTGTCAACGCTATCGCATCCGAAATCGACGTCTCGCCGTATTAAAGGGGGAAATAGGGTTACGACAGCGTTTTATCAATGATTTTCATGAATTTTTTTATAGTATAAAAAATGAATATAATTCATTGAAACTTTGAGAATATTTTATACATATATTTAAGTATATACTATAAAATTTTTGAAGAATTTCCTTGAAAAACACCGAAAATATTAGCGACCCCATATTGCAGGTCACAATCAGACTCAGCATTTTGCGTACATTCTGGAATCCGCAATTTTCATCCAAAATCAAACGAGGTTGAAATTGACTTTTATTATATGTCCCTCTTCCATATGAACCTAAATGCTATCAAAAAAATAGAAAATTGAATTTTTTACAGAGGTCAAAACAAGAAAGCATGATTTTTTGCCATTTTTTACAACATTATTTGCAAAAAAAAATTATTTTAAATAATGATAATATTCCGATTTTAGGTTCATATAGAGCGCAATACTATGAAGAAAGTAACTGCCAATTTTCAAAACGATTGGTTGAAAAATGTTCAAACTAGCGTGTACGCAAGTTCAAAAAAAGTCTGAAAGTTTGAAACACGTGGCGCGCTCGGGGCCTGAAGGAGAGCTACTCACTTTAATGGCTTATAACAGTAGTACGAGTCGGAATTTCCATTTAAAATTTTGGGAACATATTTTCAATAGTTTTACTAACAATTTATTAAATAAAAAAAAAATCGATTTTTCGAACCGTCTAACCCTATTTCCCCCCTTAATATAAAAAATCTTCGTTGATGATCCTGCGACAAAAGTAAAATGCAATAAAACAAATTATCCTCAAACAAAATGTACGAGTTCACTTTCTTTCTTTATATATAATACGAGGCAAGACTGATTAACGGCAATCTCAATACCGATTTACCTATACCCCTGCAATTCTCTCGAAGCTTTTATTGCTCCTGATCACGAGACTCCGTCTCTTTCTCTCTCTCTCTCGACACATAACAGCTGTTGCACGATTTACTATCCCACACGCTTTGGCATTTCCGACTCGCCAGCCCGTGACGTATATAAATCCGTACTCCACTTTAGACTACTATCCGAAAAGCTGTCATTATGACAATTACGTGTAATTCGACCGAAAGTACGAAAGTTAGAACAACGAGAGAGAGAGAAAAAAAAACAACAAGCGGATCTTAAAGAAAAATCGTAAATCAACTGTGGGATTCGAGCGCGGAGTTACTTAAGAAACAATAAATAATATCTACATAGTTACTGGCATTTACAGCGAGCTGTCGGACTCTTAAAAACTTTCGCTCATCTTTCCTTTCCTTCGTAAATTTTTTTTTTTGCTTTTTTAATTAGCTATACGAAATTCCCGACGAATATCGAGACCGAATGCCGTGTGAAATGTATTTGTGGCACGAAAATTTCTTTAATAAATTGATTACTGGAACAACAACAACAAAAAAATAAGAGCGAATAACTGATCTTTCTTTATGATTTAATTTCAGCCAGAAGCCTCGGGTCAAAAGACCGTTTCGTTAATCATCGAGCTCTGTTAAATCTCGTTATCCATCTAATCTACGATAAATTCGTTCTCTCGTTTATTTTTTTTTTATTTATTTTTTTGCTTCGTTGCAACATTCATAAATAATACTGTACAGAAGCATTGGCACAATGGATATAAATTGCCCGAAGACTTCCGTTGTCCTTGACGCTTTTTTTTTCTTTTAGCTCTACTTGAAAAAAAAAATTATCTATCGACATGCCAACGAGTAAATCACATTCTCCACGGTTTACCCTAATCACCGTGCCGGAGTTTGGGCGGATTGATTCGAATCTGGATATAATCATTAATTCTCGAAACACCGTTATTAATCTCACGTGAAAAAAAAAACATACGAATGTTTAATTACCACGTCAACGCATTAAAAGTTAATTTTATTTTTGAGTGTCTGAATTTTTTCAATCTTACAATTTCTATTTCCTTCCTCCTTTTTTGTTTTTTTTGTCAAATTCACTGGAAATTTTGTATTTGCCAATAAACAAGGACTTTTTTTTTTTTAAAACGTATGTTTGCCAATTGTTGATGAATCGATTATTTGTTAATTACAGATTTAATATTGGCATCAAAGTGAGCCGGTGCGATGGTGTCGAGGCGCAAGATTCTATCCCGCTCGAGGGACAACCTCGCCGAAGCTCAGTACGAGGAACAGGAGGAGGAAGACGTCTGGTATAATTTGGACAAACTCTACAAGGTGGGTAGTCAAACCGACGATAATTATATACGGAACGTAAAGTTCCGTATATAATTACGGAACTTTAGACGGTACAGTCCAGTAAAATCGAAGGGCTCTTGAAAAATTTGTTTTGCACATTTTAAAGGGAAACGGATATAAATTAAAGTGTACCTGAATCAAATAATATTTAGGTAAAGCAGAAAAATAAATTCATGGAGCTGAATTCAAAGAACGAAAAAATAGGATGTCATTCGTTAAAATTGAAATAATCTTACGGATTTTACTTCGAAAAAAAAAGTCCAAGAAACTCTTTGTTGCCCTGCTCATTATTAATTTGTATAATAACAAATAAATATTTTTCAGTCTAGATCCATTACCATTAACATTACGTTGTTTTTGCAAAGTTTTACAAACTATCTCATTTCTCATTACACGATTGACCTGGCTGTACATCTCAACCTTTCTCAGATGCCACACTCTCAAAGTGTCTTGAATAATAGGGTGTGTCGAAGTCTTTCGTTGCCATAACGAGAATTTTTTTCTTTTTCTTTAAATATATAGATTTTTTTTTTTCGTTATTTCAACGCGTAATTCCTCGAGGTATCAGACAACTCTTTCGCCAGACAACTAAGCAAAGTGGCTGTGTGGTTGTAGGTCATGGACCTCCGGAATTATTAAATTTCTTAAATTAATGATTTTAATCATTTTTTCTTTTCATCAAACCAAATTTATAACGATTAATTTTTTAGCGTTCAATTAAATAATACCAAGTACGTCAACACCTCGACACAATATCACCGCTTTGCAGAACAATACCAATGGGAAATACACCAAAGCACAAACACCCAACGCACACAATCCTTGAAATTATGGAAGCCCTAATAGCATAAATCGAGCAAATTTAAGGTAGTAGTCTGGCAACTTACCCCGATTTTCATGTCTTTTTTGGAGGGCGTTTTTTTGTAGGAAAATAAAAATGAATCGTTTTGGATATTTAGGAGATTTTTATTTACATATTAAAGATACAAATAAAAAATTTTTTGAAAAAATTTAACAGTTTATTATTATTATTATTATTGATCGAAGTTGGCACCTCGAAAAAAAGCGCGTGGGTGGCCCCGGTGATTGTGGCTCTTGATGTTATCTGAAATAAAAAATTCTTGATAATTCTCAATCTATAGACATGTCATTCTGGTCGGAACTACTGAAGTTAAATTTCATGGATAAATAACAAAATGGCAGACTTTGGAAAAAAAAGTCCTTTTATTTTAGCAAAGAAGGGGTTGTAAAATATAAAGTTAGGGGTGAAAAAATTTCTCGGCCGTTCCGACGAGAACTATAAGTGTGTAAACCCCTGTGTGTTGCCAGTTAAAATTTGAAAGCAATCGGTTCGGTAGAAAAAAAGTTAGGACCCAGGCTGCCAACTACGAGGTGCCAACTTCGATCAATAATAATAATAATAAACTGTTAAATTTTTTCAAAAAAATTTTTTTTTGTATCTTTAATATGTAAATAAAAACATCCTAAATATCCAAAACAATTCATTTTTATTTTCCTACAAAAAAACGCCCTCCAAAAAAGACTTGAAAATCGGCTTACGTTACCAGACTACTACCTTAACATACATGTATTTACGTTATTTTATTCATCCGACTTACACGAGTGAGCATCAGATACAAGAGCACTGTAACCCGCATCCCACTAAACTAATGAAAAGGAAAAAAAAACCAACAATGCACTAACCGAATATTTGGATGCATGGGCTGACGGACTTCGGTGAAATGGCCCAGCCCCCTCCGCCCCCCCAAAAGAAAAAAAGAAAAAAATATTTTTATAATTTGGAGGCCAATAAACCACATTTACTACTACCACTTATGGGGGGAAATAGGGTTAGGACAGCGTTTTCTCAATGATTTTCATGAATTTTTTTATAGTATAAAAAATGAATATAATTTATTGAAACATTGAGAATATTTTATACATTTATTCAAGTATATACTATAAAATTTTTGAAGAATTTCCTTGAAAAACACCAAAGATATTAGCGACCCCACATTGCAGGTCACAATCAGACTCAGCATTTTGCGTACTTCCTGGAAGCCTCAACTTTCCTCCGAAATCAAACGAGGTTGGAATTTACTTTTATTATATGTCTCTCTTCTATATGAACCTAAATGCTATCAAAAAAATAGAAAATTGAATTTTTTACAGGGGTCAAAACAAAAAAGCATGATTTTTCGCCATTTTTTACAACTTTATTTGCAAAAAAAAAATTATTTTAAATAATGATAATATTCCGATTTTAGGTTCATATAGAGCGCAATACTATGAAGAAAGTAACTGCCAATTTTCAAAACGATAGGTTGAAAACTTTTCGAACTAGCGTGTACGCAAGTTCAAAAAAAGTCGTTTTCAGAAAAACGCGCTTAAAAAAATAGTACCAAGAAAAACAAAGTCAAGGCAGTCATAAATTTTCTTCGGTGTTTTTCAAGGAAATTCTTCAAAAATTTTATAGTCTATACTTAAATATATGTATAAAATATTCTCAAAGTTTCAATAAATTATAGTCATTTTTTATACTATAAAAAAATTCATGAAAATCATTGAGAAAGCGCTGTCCTAATCCTATTTACCCCCTTAATGGCTTATAACAATAGAACGAGTCGGAATTTTCATTTAAAATTTTGGGAACATATTTTTCAATAGTTTTACTAACAATTTATTTTAAAAAATCGATTTTTTGAATCGTCTAACCCTACTTCTCCCCTTAAATAATACCTTTTCCATTCTGTGGAGAATCAATTTTGCCCCTTGTATAAATTTAATTTTACGTTCATTTTGCTTCTTCCAAATTCATTCAGGACCACATACAAGAGGTCCTCGACAAATGGAATCAGATCGACGACGAGATCTGGGCTAAAGTGATAGTGTTCGAACGTAACAGACGAGTTGCCAAGGCATACGCGAGAGCTCCGGTTCTCACGGTAAACGGTTCCAACGATGGATTCGATGGATTTAGGTAAGCTCACTCTTACCGCACGCTGCAAGTAACTACTGGACGGCAAAGAAGAAAAAGAAAAAAAAAAACTTATCCGAGCTCTGTAAAGTTTCTCAGCTAATTTGTCCTAACGAAGATTCGTCCAAGCTTCTTGTTACATACAGCGAATATAATTGTTAATAATCGTGAGAATCGTCAGAAGAAAAATGATTGTACACGAGAATACTATATACTATATAGAAAATATAAAATAGATTTCGTACAAATCTTCCACCCATATAAAAATACTTAATCTTTCACGACAAATACGTAATAATACATTTCGCATCTTCAACATGTCGTCACACGTATATTTCTCTTTCTCGCGTGGGTTCAAATCGCCTAGAATATTTTTTGTGAATAACCACTGAACCGTTAATTCGCCAAATAAAAAATACCGTTATCCTCATCACAGTCGTGTAAATCTCGTTAGGAATGCTTAGCATATACCGTTACAATCAATAGTTTAATGCAAATTTTATTACATAGCGTAGGAATGAAAATTCGATAAAATCAGCGATATTGATGATACTAAGCACTTAATTCTTCAAATATCGTGAGACAACTGTATTCCACAAAACTTCTCATGTCAACACTCCCAAAAGTTTGCAGAGAGGCTGATCAGGAAAATATATCCAAAAGTCACGTCCTACGTTTCATTTTTCCATAAATCTAATTCCTCGATGACACGTTCTCTCGGATAGAGTTTGCACTAATCGCTAATTTACAATCCTGAATTCCCTCGATATTTCAAAACTTGTTTTTTTGTTTTTTTTTTTTTTTCGTTGCAAACTCTGGCTATTTCCAGCGTTGCGGTTTCCAGAGAGATCTCTCGTCTGAAATCTCGCAATTATATATCGGGCCGGTTTCCGGGCATCGGTGAAATTAAATTCGTACGGTGGTGCGCTGCAAAAAGCGAGAAACAACGAACATACATGCGGCTAAATTCCGCGCATCAAATGCAACACTCATCCGTCACGCGAGACACGCAAACCTTATGGCTTTTCCCATGCGCAATATTTCAAGCATGTAAACATCTAATAACGATTTTATTAATAATTACCCTCGCGATTCCTCGAAGCTCGCCCCAATCATGACTCTTTGTAACACGGCAATTTTCTCGCGAGATATATCACGCCAATGTTTTTCCCCTTGTCGAACATAGCGTGTTACAAATTTCGATATTCGTCGTAAGTAGTAATTTTTTGATTTTTTTTTTAAGTATCATTACTCGCAGTAAGTAGATGTAATTGTCGTTTTCTTTTTTCTTTTTTTTTTTACGTACAATCATTTTTAATACCAGCTATTAATGAACGAATAAATCGTCGGAGTGAACTATAATGTCTTTATTGAATTCTTGACGGAATGCGAAAGAAAAAGAAAGTCATATTTTCTCCACCGGTATTTTCATATTCGAAATGGAAAATAAAAGGGCATTTTTTTTTTAACGCCACTCTCGAACGACTCATCGAAGATGCAGAGGCGTTTGATCGGAAATTTTTTCATTTCTTACTGTATATTACAGGATAGGTCTGTGCGGCTTTGATAATCCGATGCGCGACCCAAAAACCGAAGAAGCCAAACGCCACATAAATCAGGGTGTCAAGATCAAGATGGACGATCAAGGAAATATATTGATAAAGAGGTTGTGCAAGAGCAACGTTTATATAAAAACGACGAATCAGGAGGACAATGCGATAGGCGGTGAGATCCTGAGAAATTCACAGGGAGCGCTCGAACTCGAGAAACCTGGAAAAGTAAGTTTAAACAATTGTCTTCTTCCTCTTTTTTTCTTCTTCGCTCGTATTCTACTTTCATCGATGATAAAGTACCATGCTCGAGTGAATATTTTTCTAATAAACATTGTAACAGCGATATTAATCGAATTAAAAATTCTATTATCATGATCATAGGGAAAATTGTCATTAAAGATGATAATTTTTGCTTTTCGTTTCCCGCAGTTGTTCGATATGAACAAATATCAGACAAATTTATCGAGAGAAACGAGACGAGCTTATCCGGACAGGCGGAGACTGGAGACACAGTGTCTGAGCGCAATTGTATTTGTTCGCACCGAGGCCGATCTACTGCAATGTCCAGTATGGGTTTTAATTGTAAATGTCGTTGGTCTCGATATGCTTAAATCCAAGCTACCGCCCGTACTCGCCCTTCAGAGGCCCGTCGACATTAAAAATCGTCCGAGAATTCCGATACCCGACGAGGATCCTTATAGCGTTGCCGGTGTCTCGTCGTCGTCCGGACCGAGCGAAGTCCTCAACACCGGCAGAGATCAACGCGAACAGATATACATTCAATCGGGTACATATCAGCAACGACGAGGCGAGAGACCGCCAAAATTGCCTCCGCGCGAGAATCTCTATGGTCACGACATCTCTCACATTCCTAAGGTATATGTTGGGCTTAAGGTAGTAGTCTGGTAACTTAAGCCGATTTTCATGTCTTTTTTGGAGGGCATTTTTTTGTAGGAAAATAAAAATGAATCGTTTTGGATATTTAGGATGTTTTTATTTACATATTAAAGATACAAAAAAACATTTTAAAAAAAAAATTTAATAGTTTATTGTTATTATTATTATTGATCGAAGTTGGCACCTCGAGAAAAAAAGCGCGTGGGTGGCCCCGGTGATTTTGGCTCTTGATGTTATCTGAAATCAAAAATTCTTGATAATTCTTAATCTATAGACACGTCATTCTGGTCGGAACTACTGAAGTTAAATTTCATGGATAAATAACAAAATGGCGGACTTTTGAAAAAAACGTCCTTTTCCATTTTGTTATTTATCCATGAAATTTAACTTCAGTAGTTCCGACCAGAATGACGTGTCTATAGATTAAGAATTATCAAGAATTTTTTATTTCAGATAACATCAAGAGCCAAAATCACCGGAGCCACCCACGCCCTTTTTTTTTCGAGGTGCCAACTTCGATCAATAATAATAACAATAATAAACTATTAAATTTTTTCAGAAATTTTTTTTTTTATATCTTTAATATGTAAATAAAAACATCCTAAATATCCAAAACGATTCATTTTTATTTTCCTACAAAAAAACGCTCTCCAAAAAAGACATGAAAATCGGCTTAAGTTACCAGACTACTACCTTAAAGGAATTAAATTATATTATTTTAATGTATTCGAACGATTATCCACAGAGATAGTAGAAAATATTTGTCTTCAATCGTTATCTAATAGTTTACGATGAAACAAAAATCAATTTATGTCAAGATGCAACGTAAAAATTTTCATATTCTTGTTTTTTCCGCCCCTCACATTTAGCCCGATTATGATGATATCGAGGACGATTATGGCACGAATCATAGACCAGCGGTCATAGTTAATGACGACAAGCCGAGTAAAAAGGGTGATAGTAAAAAATACGGTAAGTTCAAAACGAACTACGAAATCACGAACGAACAAAAACCGCGATGTTAGAATTTTACTTAGTCTTTCAAAAGGTAACAAAATAGAATTAATGAATTCAATGTTTTTTTTTTTTGTCAGACGATCCGTACTACTGCGGTCTCAGAGCGAGAGTCCCGAATTTCGTGAAAATGGCAAAAAACGGTCACACGAAGATAATGACGGGACACGGATACGCGAGACCACAGCCAGCACCTTCCTACGTGAGCGGCAATGGCGGATACGTAAGTAGTCAGTCGTCACAAATTTATGGACATCACGTGCAAGCGAAGCGACCACCCATCGTCTATCACGCGAGAAGCTTCGAAAGCGGACTCGGTACGTACGTAACACAATCTTTAATACTTTTTTTCCCCCTTCCCCCGCGCTTCTGACCTTATTTAAAATCGTTCTTCAGTTTTGCGTTCTTTCAAATTGAGAAATCTTGCGTATGACGATTTTTGGAAAATCTTACGAACCAAATTAACCTCCTGAAAATTATTTTCGTTATGTTTTTTTGTCTTGCAGATTCGGACGACAGAATTGATTCTCCCTACAATCACATATACGGCAGGTTACCCATACCGACGAGGGGCGTAATACCACCGGCTCCCCGTGCTATGTACATCGGCGAATGGGACTAACTTTTAAGTAAACATATGCTTCGTATCTTGTACCTACAAACTGTATATTGTTAATATACCACATAAATACTCATATTTTCTATGTCATCTCCTTGTACAGTCTTTGTATATGTTTTTTCTTTTTTTTTTCGCACAACGATCTTCGCCGAGTCACACATTTCTTGAGGATTCTACGGGAAAATCTTTGAGCCCATTCTATATGTTAAAACTTGTGTGGAAAAAGGGACGATTATAAAACTGGTTCGATAACGTTACTTTCTATTTTTGTGCATAATCGATACAAAATTCATCTCCTTTCTTTCGTGTATTGCGTAAATTCTAGTTTGTTTTTTTTTTTTTGTTTTTTTTTTTTTTTTTTTTTTTTTTTTTTTTTTTTTTTTTTTTTTTTTTATGGAGATAAACAAAAGATCCAGGCGATGACACACTGCGTGGTATGTACGTATGAGATTATTCTAAGTCGACGCGATGGTGTTTCATTTCGATAGTGAAAAAAAAAATGATCGATTGGAATTATAAAAAATTAACGATTATTTCACTGGGTTCGATTACGAGCGCGTGCGCTGTTGAGAGAGAAAAATTTAAAGAGTGCACCGGCACTCCGAACCCATCGGAAGTTCACGGAATATTCTTCGGAAAATTCACGTTTTTTTTTTTGCGGTTTTCGTTACCGCTTTAGTTTCCTCTGTTTCGCAAATCTTTGACTTTGTAGATGCGTACAAGCCAGTGCTCGGTAGTATAGGCCTCCTCAAGAGTATCGAGCTCGAATTCTTTGTTTCCAATTTCCATGTTTCTAACCCTGTCGTATCCCGATGGTTTGCCTGAGAATACAAAATCAATGATAAGATTGAATGGAAATTAACGGGAGACCGCTATGATCCTCGGTAAAGAAATGTTGAAAAAGTTCACAAAGAGAATTTTATCGTTACCTCCTTCGGTGTAAACTTGGCCGAAACGATAGTAGCACATCTTGTACATTAGACAATTGAGAAGAGTAGGCGAACCCTCCTTGTCGACGCGAAATTCACCGGAAGGATTATAATACTCCCACTCGGTTATGGATTTTCCTTTCTCCGTACTGCCACCGATGCGCACCATCCATAGGAACTTGTTGATATCTGCGAAACGTTGATAACGAAGGGAAAAAAAGGAAATTTTACGAATGAGAGTGAGTTTTCTTACCGTCGGACGAGTAACCCGTGAGTCCACCGAAAATCACGAGAACATAATTTACGTCGAGCTCCCTCATGATCTCGTAAGCCTTTTCCTCGGAACTCGCCATTGCCTGACCGACACGCGATATATGCGTATTGTTCCACGTGTTATTGTCAACGAGTATAGTACGATTAGCCATAGCCGTTATCTGATATCCGTAATCCCACCAAGACATTATTTTTGAATCCTCGGGTGTGTTCATACGTAGCCAGTAGTAGGCTTCTCGAAAATCGTCGAATATCATACGACCACCGTCCGGCGAACGGGCCGACAGTACGATACTGGGTGAGCTGTAAGCCTCGGCAGTGACCCAGGTACAGTGGAGAGTGTACGAGAAAAATAGAACGCACATGACTATCACGAAAAGCGTAGCAATCTAAAAAAAAAAAAGAAAAAAATACATACGATTAAGGTTCAATTTGAATTGAAGGTAAAAAAAATATATTATCATGTGATGTTATTCTATTATGAAAATGGCTCACCTCACTCCTCAAAACGTAATTGTTCTCAAACTTTCGGGTTTTTTTATCAATCACTTTTCCGCTCTCGACTTGTTTCATATAAGTCAGGAGGAGCGACGACGCCCCGATACCACCGAGTATGCACATAACAGGTGCGAGTACCAACATCAAACGCACCATAACACCCTATAAAATAATCATCTAATATGTCTAATTCTTTCTCCTAATGTAACGACATACGCTAATCAGTTGACGTGACGTTTTTTTTTTCAAACTTACCGCAAAGTAGAGGCTCGTAACGCCGTAGAGTATCAGAAATATATTGGAGTCTGTGAGCTTGGAGAAACAAAAGTATAGGCCAGCGGGAAAGAGGAACACGAGAATTTGAAGATCAAAGTAGAAGGAACTCCATGAGGTAGGCTGATGCTCCGATACGGAGGCGATTATTGGAATGTGATTTTTCGCGTAAGACGGATCCAAAAGGGAATAAAATCGTCCGGTCCAAGGCGATATTTTACCTGAAATTTCGAACAAAAGAAGTTTAAAAAATGTATAATTGTGTTTTTTTTACATAAAATATTGATTGAACTCACCCGTAATCGTTAAAACACCACCAATGACGATCGAAGCGGTGAGCATCGAAGCAATGAGTCCACGAAAAAGTAGTTCAAAATCGTTCTCGGAAACTTTGCTACGCAGATAATCGACCAGAGCGTGAATTTGGCACAAACCAAAAACTCCCAGAGCCTTGATGTAATTAATAAACATATCATCTAACGTCGTTCAAATTGTGAAACAATTATAGTCACTAAAATACGTGTTACTCACGAGCATGTGTTCGGAGCTCTGAACCGGTTGAAAACCGACAAACGATATTTGCATCGAGAGAATTGTACCGATGCAGTAGAGTATACTGTAAGCTATGTATATTCTGTGAGAAAAACGTCCGGTAACCATCAGCGTTAGTACGTGCAATGGTATAAGATTTATCAGAAAAACGTATCCTCCCCACGAGGATACCATGTAAAAATAGGCGAGAGCAGCGCACGTTGACCAAAATATAGCACCGGTTTTTACGGCTTTTATCCACATGTAGTATGTGAACAGCATGCAAAATATAGCTATTCCTTCGTTGTCGTAAGATCCCGCTACCGATCGCGATATGTAACCAGGCACTATGGCTATCATCGATGCCGCGACTAAACCGGAAGCGGAATCCTGAAAGAAGAAAAATGTTTTACTTGACATCCAAGTCGTTTTAATTTGACAGTAGAGACTGGTGAGGCATGACCCAACAACTGTTACGTTTTATATTTTTAAGTTTTTTATTGAACGAACCTTCAATTCTTTAGTGAGCAAATACGTAACGATAGTAGTGAAACTCGAGAACAACGGCGCCAAAAAAACGCAAACATTGCGAATATCTATCGTTATGTTTAGCCACCATGCTAGACGATAAAGAGTCGCCGATGTTATCATAAGACCGGGATAGATGGTACCTTAGAAAAAAAAAAAGAGAATTGAAATAACAGCAAATACATATATTTGCTGCGTTCTTCTTCAGAATTTCTAACAAAAATATAGAAATAATTCTTATCGTGTATAGAGCAAACCTCCGATTATTCTGCCGAGCGGATACCACACTCTGTCATCGAACCAATTGTGAAAACTGTAAAAGCCTTCTTCAGCGAGAAACTTGGTTGTTCGATAGTTAAAGTAAGGATCAAATTCGTGAATAACGCTCTCGTATCTCAGCACCGAGAAGAGACGTGTCGCAAAAGCTAAAAGAGAAGATCGTTAACCATTACATTGTTTTTTCCCATCTTCAATATTTTATCTAGTTATAAAAATTATTATGCCGATATAAAACTTACATAATACTGCGGCTAGCGAGAGTATAGTCAGCTTCAGAAGCGTTTCTTGCTTCTGAGCTGACATTCGCAGGCCCCTCACTTTGGAAAGGCTTACCATTGTCAGCCTTCAATAAAAATCAAATAAACAATTAGTTTTAGGAAATCGGAAAAAAAAATAAGCACAACGAGCTTCTACTCGTCGAACCTTTGAATATATAAAAATACGTTGTAACGAGTACATACGATATTAAAAATATGACATAAAATAGACAAACTAAGTAAATAGAAAATAGTTAAACATTTTTGTTTCCTTTAAATTTCCACAGCAAGTTACTCCGAATAGTGTGAGGTTATGAGAAACAGATGCTGGAGATTGTACGTAAAGTTATTGGAAAAAATTAGCGCCACATAAGAAACGCTCGTAACATTTGTGTACTGAAAAAATGTATTTGCTTTGATTTAGTGAAAAAATTAACAACCAAAGCCGCGAAAATCGTTGCTGGCACGTTTCAATATGACCACGTACACAAAATATTACCGGCCGGCATGTAAAAAATATTTCGTCTCGTGCTTTCAAATTCCTCCGCGATCTTCCTACGAAAATCTTTCAATTTTCGTCTCTATAATTTACTTTAAAATATTTATATACTTACGATTACGAGTTATAAAGGTAAATTATCAAAAACTAGCTAACTATATCGACTCAGGATCAACCGAGAAATGTCACGTTGATGAAAATTCTTTTTTTGTCCTTTTGGAAGTCCCAAGTTTTTTTGTTACACACTTCTGGCACCACTGCCATGCGAATGGAATAATTGAGTTGGTACGTCCTTTAACCGCTATTGCCATCTGGCGATCTTCGAAAGATTTTCGATTACTCGAATCTTCAACTCTCAATCTCGTTTATATCCACGGTTGGCGGAATAACCGCAAACGTAGTTTGCGCTTAAGGTAGTTCTAGCACAAATGAAGAGTAATGCAAATTCAATGAATTTTTGGGAAAAACTAAAAAAAAGTACGGAAGAATACTTATGCGAAATTTGAGACTGTTTTACCGTACCGTTTTCAAGATATCGTTTATCAAAAATTCCAAAATTTGCATACGAACGCATACCTATACCGTACGGAATGAGCACTTTCCGGATATTTAGTCACCAAAATGTACGAAGGAGTAACGAAAAATTCTTGAAATTTGGCACGAAAGTAGTTTAGTAGATGAAGAATAACATATATTTTACAGAAAATTTTCAACCATACAGTAAAAAAGTATGGACTTATTAAAAAAATATTGTTTTTTTAATAAATCCGAGGAGAACTCGTTAGTGAGCATGACAACGTCGCTTTATTACCACTGGCGCGTCATTCGTGTGTGTGCGTGTGCGCGCGCGCGCGCGTGTGTGTGTGTGTGTGTGTGTGTGTGTTATGATACGAATCGACGCAGCGCGGCAATATAAATTTTAACGGTTTTTCATTGAGATTCGAATAGAAATAAAAATATCAGCAATAAATAATACATTTGTCATAGAAATTGTATTTATTCAAATCATTATTGTTTTGAAATTTCATAAATCTTACGTACCGATGCTTTGGTGATTTTTTATGATACTTTGATCATCTAAAATGTTCAACGATATTTTTGAGAACAGTTCTTATCTTTGGTTACTTTTTGTGACAAAAATGTGACCAATGAGTCTTCTCCGCTTTGGTATAATTGTATCAATTGCTCGTACGTGAGTTCCAGCCGTGCAAGTTTTGTGATCATATATTTGGATAGAACGTCTTTCAAAGCTGATAATTGTTTTTTGTTTGATCCAACTTTGAATTTACCCATAAAATCTTTCAATGACTCAACGAATATTATAGTATTTTCAAATATATCATCGAAAGTCAAATATTGCTTGATCAAATCTTGCAGAACGACAACATCATACGTAGCTTCATGAAAGTTTCCTGCGTATGAATTCGTGCCGAGAGAATCTTCCGTTATCTTGGACAAAGTAAACATTCCTCTGCCTTGACGCCCAGGAGATTTTCGCCTCAATAATTTCAGTGAATCTGTGAATCCATAAATGATGAATTCATTTTCTAGAGAATGATTCACAATCTCTCTTTTCCTTTCAATCTTTTATTAGACATCTTTTTGATGCTGTTATTTATTCGCGTCACTGACATCCATAACCTCACTTTCGGCACGCATACACGCGGCAGATGAATCACAGGGATATACGAGTAGAGCAACGTGTTTTAGAACTACGTTTAGTGAGCATGACAACGTCGCAGCGCGACGTGGCTGCCCGCCTCGCGCACCTCTCCTTCTATCCCCTCCCATTTCTTGTGCTTTTTTTTTTTTTTTTATTGAGCATGCAAAAGTAGATGGTTATAAAAATATGAGGCCTTTGGAACACTTGCCCCATCTAGCCCGGATATACTTAACCCTAACCTTATGTCTATTTTCACGGCGCACACCCGGTGGCGCCTTCTAATACTTCTAAAGTTGAACGTTTCATTACTCACACGTTGCACGCATCGAGATCACAATTTAAACAACTAGGAACTATGACATCACGTCGACCAAAAACAAAAAAAAAACCGAAACGAAGGTGTATAGTATTAACAGTAATAGCGTTACTTATGTGCTAATGTAAATTCTCTTCATAAAATTCTCTGTCTCACCCAATTTTGTGACCAGTAGAGTAGAGTATCACGTTTCCAAGAAGAATAGAAAAGAGAAGAGACAAAAACAAAAAAATAAACCGGGGAGTGCATAATACTAACAGCAATATCACAAACCTTATATACTAATATTTATCTTTCTCATAATCTCTATCACACATAGAGTTCTGTATTCCATAAAATGTAGAAATGACTCGATATTGTACGGCGAAAATCCGTGTCGTGGAGATATAGTTTTTAAATAGTTCCTCTCTTTCTGCGTCGAACCGGGGACATTGCCAGAAGACGTGATTCGGCGTCTCATCAGCTGTGTCGCAAAGGCATCTCGCCGACGGTAATTTCTTGTGCTAGAACTACCTTAACCGCTATTGCCATCTGGCGGCGTTCGAAAGATTTTCGATTACTCGAATCTTCAACTCTCAATCTCGTTTATATCCACGATTGGTGGAATAACCGCAAACCCAGTTTGCGCTTAACATTATAGATCATATTAGCATATAAAATCTAAATGACTCATGACCATCGTAATCAGTCTTAACTGAAACGCCCACGCGCACAAAAAAAAAATTTCTTCTTTTTTGTCAACATCCCACACTCCTGCGACCTTTCCGCGTTTCTACCAAATACTGTTGACACTATCTTTTTATATCGCTCGTCGAAGGTGGAAGAATCAGCTGATGACGTAACAGACGAAGAACGGCTGATACGGAGTTATACCAGGCGAAGTTGGCTAGAGAAGGATACATAGAAGAAAGAGAAACAAGGACGAGAGAGAAAGTCGAAAAACTCGGTGTGTGTATATTCTCTCGTCGTGGCAAGAGGTTGGAAGGAAGACGCGGGTGAGTGAGTGAAACAGAGACAGAGAGTTACAAAGTAATGGCGTAAAAAACGTTTGTATATCGCGTCCTTTGCAATCTCACAACGTGTTCGCTGTGCGTTTAGACGGAATTTGCGTTTTCTTTTTTCACGTTTTTTTTTTCATTCCTTTTTTATTGTACAATTCCCGATATCTCTGGCAATCTCTGGCGACTCCGGGCCCGGAGATAGAGCGAGAGAGCGTCTCCTGTTGTCGATCGCGGTTAAAAATCAACGAGTGCGTTTAGTTAAAGCGCTACTAAACCGGGGGGGGACCCCCATACGTGTCGTGTGTACGTAACCGAAACGAAACTGTGTATGTCTCTGTCCCTATGTTCCGACGAAAAACCCCTTACTGCCCCTTACGTCTTAAGTTCTGGCACCACTGAGAGAAATTTGTGATCGTCGTTGCAACGACGTTGACGTGAAACATCGTCGTTGAAAAGTAAAAACATATTTGTAATTGATCGTGGAATAAAGTGTTAAATAGTTTCGTGGGAAAGATGAGTGTCGACGCTTACGGGCCCAGCAGTCAGACACTGACGTTCCTCGACACCGAGGAAGCCGATCTCATCGGTGCTGACACTCAAGGCAGCGAATTTGACTTTACCGATTTTACACTACCGTCACCGAGTCAGACACAGGCTTCCCAACACGATGCCGCACAGAGCCAACAAAGTCAGCCTGTTCAGGTAACTTTTTTTTTTAAATGATTAAACAATTTTTTTATACGCGCCTTAATGTTATGTGCTTTTGATTAAGAAGACGGATGATTTTTCATTCTTGTTGCTTTACTTCTCGTCGAGAAAATTTCGTGGGCCCATGCGGTTCTCACATAACCTCAAAATTTATCCTGAATGTCGCGAATTTTCGTCGATTCAAATATCGGGAAAGCTCGTCTGGAACAGGAAAATTCGTTATTAACAACTTTTACGATGTTATTGTCACTTTTCTATTCTTTTCTTTTCTCCGTTTCAACGACGTGTCTTAAGAATCTTTGAATTTTTGGCAAAACATCCTCCGGCAATGTGACCTTCAGAAGTTAATTTTTTCCCTGCGCTACTGTTGACAAAGTTTTCACGCTTTTGATCTTTGGGCTTAAGATATTTTTTTAACAGTTTGATTGCGGAGGTTTGTTTTAAGGAATGCTGGTTTGAAGCGGTAGGAGGTAGGAGTTTATCGCGATGCAACAGCTATCGAGTAGTCGTAGCTTCGGGGAACTTCAATACTGTGAATTTAGTATTTTGCATTTGTCATAACAATTCATTCGTAAAGACAGGGTACTTACGGCTAATTAGTCTTTTATCAAACTTTTGGAAAGTTTCGTAAGAATGAATGAATGGACGATGACACAAATCTGTGAAATTCAAAGAAAAGAGCAAAATTTGAATATCCATCCTCGCTGTAATATTTTCAGGTCAACGGTACAAATGGTAGTTCGGCCTTGGACTTGAAGATAGCTGGCGTAGGACAGAGTTTTGCGGAGCTTCAATTCGAGGAAGAGGAAGAAGAGGCTTACTATCATCGCGATTTACCCGAGCACGCGTGCAAATATTGCGGTATACACGAGGCATCGTGCGTTGTTATGTGTAACGTTTGTCGCAAATGGTTTTGCAATGGACGCGGAAATACATCCGGTTCGCACATTATCAATCATTTGGTACGAGCAAAACACAAAGAAGTCACTCTCCACAGGTCGGTTTAAATTGTTTCAATTTTTTTTCCCCTCAATAACGTTAGTCGTATACAATGAAGTACTTTTTTTTTCTCTGTCGATTTTTCTTTTACTTTTCTTTGGCAATTATCGTTACGACGCAGAGACGGACCTCTGGGCGAGACCGTTTTGGAATGTTACTCCTGCGCCGTGAGAAACGTTTTCGTTCTTGGTTTCATACCCGCTAAAGCCGATTCTGTTGTCGTACTGCTCTGTCGTCAACCTTGCGCGGCTCAAAGTTCACTGAAGGACATGAACTGGTGAGTATCGGGGCTTAGGGAAAAATTTTATATAAACGTTATACGGCTAATGAAACGAAAATTACATTCCATAATTTTTTTTCTGTCAAGATCGCTCGTTGATCATTGTCGTACTCAATTCAATCTTCGATTCAAATGCACGTTGAAATTCACGTATCTTTTTATTTCATAATTAAACGTACGTTAAATTTTGATATATGAATAAAAATATTTTATTGCCCACTGCTCTTACCATTCGGTTCAATAATTATGATATTTTAAATTGTCTATGGCAAAGAAATGGACAAAATAATGTTTCTATTGAATTAATCAGGGATCAGGAACAGTGGAAGCCACTGATAGAGGATCGTAGTTTTTTGGCATGGCTGGTAAAGATTCCATCCGAGCAGGAGCAACTTCGAGCGCGTCAGATATCCGCTCAGCAAATCAATAAACTCGAGGAACTGTGGCGCGACAATGTCGACGCGACATTTCAAGATCTCGAAAAGCCTGGTGTCGACGAGGAGCCTCAGCAAGTTTTGCTGCGTTACGAGGATGGCTATCAGTATCAGAATATATTTGGTCCGCTCGTTAAGCTCGAGGCCGATTACGACAAGCGTCTCAAAGCCTCACAGACCCAAGAAAATATCGAAGTTCGCTGGGACGTCGGTTTGAACAAGAAAACCATTGCTTACTTTATGCTCGCTAAAACTGACGGTGATATGAAATTGATGCACGGTGACGAATTGAGATTGCGTTACAACGGTGAGTTGCACAAGCCATGGTCCGGTCTTGGACACGTTATCAAAATTCCCGATAATTACGGCGAGGAAGTCGGTATCGAATTGAAGAACAATTCGGGCGCACCAACCGAATGTATAAGCAACTTTGTCGTTGATTTTATCTGGAAGAGTACGAGCTTCGATCGGTTAGTATATTTAGGCAATATTTTTAAACGTTTTGACAAACAGAGACGGTCAGAGTTTGAATTATTACGTTTTGACCTATGCTTACTAGGGTGGCCCATTTCGAAAAAATTTCAAATTTTCGTGTTCACATATTTTCAAATAATAGTTTACTATACAAAAAGACGTTATGATTTTTTTCAGATTTTTAAACTCAAATATGAGTCTGCGCTAATGATTTTAATTCTTTATGAACTTTAGCCCACGATGAGGGTAATGAATTTTAAAATAAAAATTTGGTGATATAATCATTGAGATTATTTATGTTTTTCTTCTGGAAGTTGTTTATAAAACATCAATGAACATAATGAAGTTTTGTTTATTTTATATTTTCCATTTGTTAGAGAAATAAAAAACCCGATTTTGGTGAAAATTAAGGGTTTTTGAAGGCTTCTACGGACCACTTAAAATGGACGGATCTTATTCAAAATACATTGAGTGATTATTTAACTATCGAACTATCATTACACAAAAAAAGAAATATGTGGCTTCATTACATCATTAAAAAAAAGGCGATGAAAAGTTCTTGAATTTTTTAGAAGAATCAGGTGTTGGGATTATCAGGTGCATTTACAAGTATCATAAACAGTGAAAGTGAGAGGGTCAAGCACAGAGATCACACCGACATAACTTGTCCTTGTGAGCGGTACCTCCACTACTTTTGCTGCTTGCTGCTAGCATTTGCAATATTCGTACACGGGCAGGTATTACTCATGACTACAGAAATGTTCAATGTGCCCATACGATATTTTTCTACCTGAAAGGGACTGCAATAAAACCATTTGACTTCCGACCAATGTTTACTGCTTAGAATTGCCAGTAGGTCAAATATTTCACTTAAACTTTGGATGATTAGCGCAGACTCATATTTGAGTTTAGAAATCTAAAAAAAATCATAACGTCTTTTTTTATAGTTAACTATTATTTAAAAATATGTGAACACGAAAGTTTGTTTTATAAAATGGGCCACCCTAATGCTTACCGTATAAAAAAATCTAAATAGATATTTTTTATCGATTACGTTCAATTGCAAGGACGTTAAAAAACAACGCGAAAACATTTCTCTCTTTCCTCCGCAGAATGCAATTGGCTCTGAGAAAATTTGCCGAGGACGGCACATCGGTCTCCGCTTACATCTATCACAGGCTTCTCGGTCACGAGGTCGAGGAAGTCTTGTTCCGTTGTCATCTGCCAAAGCATTTTAGCGCTCCTAATTTGCCGGATCTGAATAGATCGCAAGTTTACGCGGTAAAGCACGCGGTGCAGCGACCACTCTCGTTGATTCAAGGACCGCCGGGAACTGGAAAAACTGTGACGAGCGCCACGATAGTTTATCAACTTGTCAAACAAAACGGTGGACCCGTTCTAGTTTGCGCTCCGTCAAATACCGCGGTCGATCAACTGACGGAAAAGATTCACAAGTCAAATCTAAAAGTCGTGCGTTTGTGCGCAAAATCGCGCGAGGCTATAGACTCGCCGGTGAGCTTTTTGGCGCTTCATAATCAAATTAAGAACATGGAAACAAACACGGAATTGCAAAAGTTACAACAGCTGAAAGACGAGACCGGCGAATTGTCGAGCGTCGATGAGAAACGTTATAGACTATTGAAGAAAGCAGCTGAAAAAGAATTGCTCGAAGCCGCTGATGTGATATGTTGCACTTGCGTGGGCGCCGGTGATCCAAGATTGCACAAATTAGCATTTCACTCGATACTCATTGACGAGAGTATGCAAGCTACCGAACCCGAGTGTATGGTGCCCGTTGTACTTGGGGCACGACAATTGATACTCGTTGGCGATCATTGTCAGCTTGGTCCCGTTGTAATGTGCAAAAAAGCCGCACGCGCCGGTCTCTCACAATCATTGTTCGAGAGACTCGTTGTTCTTGGTATACGTCCGTTTCGTCTCGAGGTACAGTATCGTATGCATCCAGATTTGTCGCGTTTTCCATCGAATTTCTTCTACGAGGGTTCTCTACAAAATGGCGTTTGCGCCGACGAGAGAAAATTGTTGAAAATCGATTTTCCCTGGCCCGCAACGGATAAACCAATGTTTTTCTACGTTACCCAAGGACAAGAAGAGATTGCCGGTAGCGGTACGTCCTATTTGAATCGTACCGAGGCATCGAACGTCGAGAAGATAACAACGAGATTTTTACGTTGCGGCGTTAAACCCGAACAAATCGGCGTTATAACACCTTACGAGGGTCAACGAGCTTATCTCGTTCAGTATATGCAGTATCAGGGTTCTCTGCACTCGAAGCTCTATCAGGAGATCGAAGTTGCTAGTGTCGATGCTTTTCAAGGACGTGAAAAAGATATAATAATCATGTCTTGCGTTAGATCCAACGAGCACCAGGGAATTGGTTTTCTCAACGATCCAAGAAGATTGAACGTCGCCCTTACGCGCGCTAAATACGGCATTATAATAGTCGGTAATCCGAAAGTACTGTCGAAGCAGCCACTTTGGAATCATCTACTGAGCTTTTACAAAGAACAAAAGGTATTGGTCGAGGGACCGCTGAACAATCTCAAAGAATCAATGATACAATTTGCTAAACCTAAAAAACTCGTAAATGCCGCTAATCCGGGCTCGCACTTTATGTCAACGTCAATGTACGATGCGCGCGAAGCTTTGATCCCGGGCTCGATCTACGATCGTTCGGGCGCTCAGTTGAACGGCAATCAACAGCACAATCCTTATTATCAGAGAAATTTGCCGCTCGACATGTTTAGTCGTACGCACGATACGATAAGTTACATAAGTCCCGAGCGAGCACAGGCAGCTATGAATAATGTTCCCGTGCCAGTTGGAATGTTTATGAACATGGCTCATGTACCACCGCGTTTTTACAATCAACATCAGCAGGCACTGCAAGCGCGACAAAATCAGCGCAATCGACGCGGTGTAACGGGCACAAAGGCTAAAATTAATCGTGGAATCGGGAAATTGAGCCAGGGTGAACAGACTACGCAGCCCTACAGTCAACAGGGTCTGCCGCTTACCCAAGGAACGACACAGGGTATGTCACAACCGGGTTTCAGTCTGTCACAGCCGGGTTTGAGTCAGGCCGAATTGTCGCAAGATTCCTTTGCCGTTGGTGAATTTCAATCGCAAATGGACGGTCTATTGTCCCAAGACTCGACTTATCAGGGCGACAGAAGTGGTTTTTATCAGAGCGGACAGTCACAAGCGGGAGGACAGTTCTCCCAGCCTTACTGAGCCGTTTTAACAACGGCTGTTCAACGCATTCGCCATGCAGCGTCGCGGGAGCGACTCAAGGCTCGTTCGACCAACTTCTTCATCGACGGAAAATGAGAAAAACCACGAGACATTTTTAAATGTGACGAGAAAATTACGCAAAAAGAAAAGTAAGAACATAACGACGAACAACGACATCAACAACAACAATAACAACAACAACGACGATAATAGCACCATCGAAGATGAGAGTGAGGAAAGTGGGAGGGAGAGAAACAAAAAAATGAAGCTGCGCCAAATGGTGCGCTGGAGATGGGAAAAAATGAGTGAAACAGGCAGAATGCAGGGGAAAAGAAAAAGCCGCTCGGTCGACTTGCCGTTTAACGGAATTCGTTCGGCGCGGGATTAAGAAAGCTCTCTTTTTCGTTCGCAAAAGGTATATGCCTGTACATTGCGAACGAGGGAATGATAAACAGAGCGGGAATGAAGGATTGGGCTAGGAGATAAAAATACAGAGATTAAGGAACGCGATAATTAACGTGATCGCGCGAAAGGAATGGCATCTTAATCGCTGTATCGAATGATAATGATACGACAAGAGAGACAGAGAGAACGGGAAAAGTGAGAGACAAAAGCAAGCGTGAAAATAATCGAGAATGGGCAATTCGAGAGAAAAAGCATACACAAACACACACGACACACAAACATACACACAACGATTGTCGCATTTCGTTTCCGATGCACTATCGCGAGGCTCAAATCCGTTGAGCTAAATAGGTTTTATCGAGCGGTTATCGAGTTACGCTGATATTACGAAGAATGATGGAAGAAAAAAAATATTGAGCGTACACGAAGGAAAACAGAGAAAGAGAGAGAGAAAAAAATATCAACGAGTGTCCGGTGTTTGGTCAACCTGGTCGAATCGACGGATAAGCTGGAACGAGAGCTGTTAAAGCAAAGAGAAGAGATACCGCCTCGTTTCGTTGTGACAATCCGAGGAATCCTTGTGAGGATTTTAAAAATCCATGCCGACGACCTGGATTGGTGAACGATTCGGTCGCGAGAACGCGTCAGAAAAACGCGATAGAATTGTTGCGGGAATGCTCCCGAGAATTGCCTCGAATATCCCGAGTTAACGAAACTCGAACAGAGAGATTTAAGGGGAAAAAGCAAAGAAAGAAACACGCCAGCCTCGAGGGTGACAAGATCCGAAATTGCGTTCCTTGGATGGTGAACCGTCTTTCGATTTGATCCCACAAACGAAAAAGCCAGCCAGTGGTAATATCCCGATGGCGATCGCTTTGAGAGGGTTTGTATTGGATTTTTAGTTTGTTCGTTTCGTCGCCAAAAAAAAAAAACAAACAACGCGGACCTCCAATGACCTCGGTACAACGGGCGAAAAAAAGCATATTTTTTTCAACAACATCGAAAAAAAAGAAAAAAGAAAATGATGATCGTCGTCGAACGGAGCGAGGGCGAACAACTTCGTTCATGAAATTGATGCGGAAGATTTGTTCGTACCTCGTCGTGACTCGACGCTGAAAATTACCGGGGAAAATGTCCTTCGATTATTTTAATCATGTTAATTCGTTTGATCTATTTTTTTTTCTTCCTCGTTATTTCGTTATTTTTTCATTAAGCAAAAAAGAAAAATAAAGCTATCGCAGTTGAACGTGAAGGTGCGAGACATTGACATTTTCGTTGAAATTATTAATTTATGTACGTTGCAATCGATGAAGCCGGACAAAAAAGAATGGAATTTCTTGAGAAAACAAAACAAAAATGGCAAACTGTTGTACGATTCGGGATGGAGTTAAAGAAACGGGGACAATTTGGGAAGAAAGGAAAAAGTCATCGGTACAATGCTCGAAAATTCAGCGAAACGAATGACAAAAATCTTTCGATCGCTGTACACTAGAATTGCGATTTTTTTTTTTCAGTATTATTTTTGAAGGTCTGTGAATGGGCGTAGTCTTCATTAGTATCGAGAGTGCATTGACTTCTTAAAAAATTATTCACACTCGGGATCATGACTTTCATTTTGATAAAAATTCAACAATTTTTACCGCCTTGCGATTGATCTGTAAAAGAAAATAAACCGTTTTACCGCGTAACCCGGCTTCTGGCGAAACAACAACACTTCCGGCATCGATGCAACGCAATATAAGTAGTTTAATGGACGAAATAACCGAAAATCGCAACAATAAAAGTTACTTTTATTTTATCATTATTTTTGTTTTCCTCCTATACCAATAGCGCACCGCCAACTGCAGATTCTAATAGGAAAAAAAAAAAAGAAAGTTTTACTGTAAAATCCTTATGGTATTCAATAAATATGATGTGAAAAAGGGGATAGTTTTTGTTCGACGATTTATTCATTCCAAATCAATCTGCGTATTCTAAGTCTATTCATGGCGTTTTCAAACCTCACCCAAATAGGTCAAACGTTTTGAGTCTTCTTCGTGAATAAAAAAAAAAATTCCACACTTTATATAAACATTGCATTTATTTTCAACGACAAAATGAAATTTACAAAAGTATTATTTAAGAATATCCTTAGGAACTAAGAATTTAGAATTTACTTGAAATTCCGTTACAATCCAGCCTTTCGGTTGTTAATTTGAAGAAAGAAAATAATCATAAAATCCTCTTACATCTGATTGAAAATATTTTCTCGATTGTAACGGTTACAGAGATTTTATTAATTACAATGTGTTTTTTTTTTTTACATAACTTTTCGGCGGTTGAGTTTCATATAAGTCTACTCTTCGGCTACGATATCACGCATTTGACGAACTTAACGGATCTGTGCAAAGGACAAAATTAATGTTCACTCTCACAGTAGAGAGCTGACCAATCGATGAAAAACTAAATTTACAATAATTATGGATTTTTGGGATTATGAGGTAAGGTACAATTGCGACGAGACAAAAACTGTGTCATGGATAATAAAGTTGATATTTCATTTTTTTTCTTGATAATGTTTCGTTTGCACAGAACCGGCGAGAACGATATTTATAGTTGACTTATTTTTTTTTAATATATATTTTTTAAATTTAGAACAAACATCAGAAGTCTACAATGTATTGCTGACACAGCCTCACGATCTCGCGTCGTGTTTCTCCGATTGTTTTCGTCCGGAAACGTAAATTTAAATCTTCTTGAATTTTCAGATTCTTTTTTAATGAAAGCTTTATCTGTTGAAATACTACTCGACGCGAGAAACTGGAAAAATAATTCTTAACGACACGATCCGACTCATCACGAAGGAAAAAAAATATAGAAAACATACAGTGAATGTATACAAGTTCAAATGACATCCGATCGTGTCGAAAATCTGATAGATCACTCGGTAAATTCAAGGATTTGCTGTTTGCCAGAAATGACTCAAGATTTGTTGTTTTTTTTTTGTCAATACGTACGAACGAAATATTTTCTTCGGACATAGATCGAAATATATTTTTCTAAAGACGTGAAATTTTCTTATAGTAAATGAAAACACGTCGCGAATTTTTCGCAAAATTTTCGTTGACCCTCCGGAATGTACGGACAACGATGATCACCGAAAAACCCACCCTCGACTCTCTCTCTCTCGTCTACCTCCAAAAAAAAGTTTGGTGAGAGAGAAAAAAAGCCGAGCGACCCCTTCTAAGCTTAAGAAACCACACCTAGTGTCTATTCACATCGCGAGCTGAGTGTTGTTTTTTTATTGTTTTGATCGCGATTAGAATAGACATGAAAACAAAAAATCTCGACTCCCTTCCGTC
Source organism: Oxytorus armatus (assembly GCA_958009045.1). Classification (NCBI taxonomy): domain Eukaryota; kingdom Metazoa; phylum Arthropoda; class Insecta; order Hymenoptera; family Ichneumonidae; genus Oxytorus; species Oxytorus armatus. The sequence goes on from OY253748.1 coordinate 22,223,333, forward strand.
ACATTTTCTTACCTTTCTCTCTCTCTCACATTACACACATGGCATTCATACAAAGAAAAAAAAACTCTACCATGATTATTTCCTCGACATTGTTTTGCGCCCGACCCTGCATACACTCTTACAAACAATTAATACTACAAACTTAAATATCATTAACGATGTTTTATATATATATATAATATTTTTTTTTACATTTTTTTTCTGCGTCCAGTGTTTTGTTGTTTTTATTTATTGGTTTGTTCTTTTTTTTAAATATTTTTTTCGTTAATATTTTATCAATTATATGTTTATTTTGGTCGAGGACGGCTGTATGGTGAAAAATAAAAAAATATACCCGCCTCAAAAATACATACAACTATCGAATTGTTAAAGATCACGCGCTGATCGTTTTTTTTTAATTCAAAATAAGTATTATCAATGATATCATTTGGGTTTTTTTTTAATTTTTTGTTATGTCTTGTTTAATTTTTTTTTTTCAAATCTTTCTTTCCCTTTATATTCTTCTCGTTCGAGCGCGAGTCCGCGACGGAAAAACGCGCCATATAATTTCCAAATAACTGACCGAAAGTTTCTTTTACCACAAAGCTATTCTTCTCACTCTCGTGAGTAAAGGGCAAACGATTGTCGCGGGGCCAATATGTATCAAAACGACAAAATCGGAACTGGCCATTTTTTGTTTATTTGTTAATGGCAATTATTTTCAGTCCCTCAAAGTTCTCGGTGCTCGCGGGCGATTCTCTAATTCACGAATTCACTCATCATGCGATTCCCTGACTCGATTTTGAGCAAAAATTCTGTCATTCTTGTTATTTTCATTTTATTTTTTCACGCATTCTTGGTTTCTTCTTTTATTTTCTCATCCTATCATCAATATACCGAGCAATCAATAAACAACAAGGCACCGATTCGCAATTTTCACGCGGATTAGGAGTATAAATAAAAAAATATTCGCGATCTAGCAATTACACGTATTTTTTACTTATATATGTATAATATCACCGCGTTTTGTGCCCCGTACTACTCTCCATCTCTCTCTGGCTCTACTGACAAAACAATCTCATCGAATAATTTAATACGAGTGTCTCTCGACGTTATTGCCAAAATTCATTCTCGAATTATCGAACGAGAAGAGCAAAAAAAATCATCTCGTTCCAATCCCGAGCTCATTCTTTCTGCTCCTCTATTTCTCATTTTGATTTTGGCAATAGTCGTCTCCATTGCACAAAGTTTTGCACGTTTATTTTTTTGCTTGTCTAGCATAAAAAAATCCTTTCACCCGTTTTATTTTATTTTATTTTTTTCATTCGCGGACAGATTAAGATAATCGCCGATGCGCAAGATTGTCGAGCAATTATTTCTTCCCGTCCCGAGGGATAAAAAGAAAGTTGCCCATCTTTCGCGTTACGTTATGTGTCATCACAAGTTGCTTTTTTTTTTCGTGGACGAGAAGACATAGCGACATTCGAGTCGTTATTTTTTCGCCACCATCCTGTCGATTATTCGAATTTATAATCGTAGTGCGGTACCGCTGACGAGCTACCGTATTCCCCCCCCCCCCCCCCCCCCCCTCCCCCAAATTACTGCGAAGGTCTCGAAGTACAAGAACAAAAAATAATAATTAAGGAGCAAAACGAAACAAAGAAGACATCGTGTGTGACTTTGTAGAATAAATAACGTTGTATCTCGCGTTCATCTAGGGCCCGGAGTGAGGTTGATAAGGTGGTGGCATTGTTTTAACGAAGATACTGCCGAGATCACGATTGTCCTTCAGTCTTTGATAGGCCTGAGCGAATATCTGCTTTATTCGCATGAACACAACGTAATCGTAAACCGAACGCGCCGTGTTCGTCAGATCGAACGGTTCTGAGCGAATAAAATTTTATGTTCAACAAATATTGTCAATACAAAATAGTAGTATTGAAAGAAAAAAATGGTAACTATTCTTACCACGTTTAGCCACAATAATTTAATATTAAACATAAAAATTGTTCATATGTACCTTCGATGCAGAGATATTTCCACTCGTAAGGATCGTTCTTGCTGGACACGACACTGCGGCATTCCTCGACTGGCACTTTTCTCGCCAGTCTCACGGATATCGCGTACTTGCTGTAACTGATTTGTGATATTTTCTTTTAACCACAAATGTGCCATACCTTGACCGCAGTAAAATTATTTTTAACAAGGAAAGTACCCGAGGTGTCCCCCTCCTTTCTATATCTTTGAACAATGAAAAATAAGTTAAAGCCTAAATGACTAATTATATTTGTAATAATTAATCCTTCAGCGAATGACTACATCGACTAGATTAAGGGGGGGGGGGGGGGGGGGGGGGTAAGGTTAATTCGTACAAAAAAAGGCATGTTTTTGTGATTTTTTTGTGACGACGCAGTTAAAATCTCTTTATTAAAGCTAATGGTACAATAAAATATGACATTCGAAGAATATTATATAAAATTTTCACGAAGAAATATTAAAAAATACGGCAATTGCAGCAATTATTCGGACGTGTCTCGGAAAAAAATAGAATTGCGGTGTCCCTCATAACTTGGTGCTGGATCATCTGAAATGAAAAAATGAAAGTTCATTTGTTAGATAATAGTTTTCCCCAGGTAACGCTGGGAGAGTTTTTCGAAATTTCAATTTTTCAATTTTTTTGAACATTTTGAAGGGAAAAACGCGGTTTTTTTTTTCGTAAAAATCGCGTTTTTCCCTTGAAAATGTTCCAAAAAATTGAAAAATTTAAATTTCGAAAAACCCTCCCAGCGTTACCTGGAGAAAACTATTATCTAACAAATGAACTTTCATTTTTTCATTTCGGATGATCCAGCACCAAGTTATAAGGGACACCGCAATTCTACTTTTTTCCGAGACACGTCCGAATAATTGCTGCCGTGGCCGTATTTTTTAATATTTCTTCGTGAACATTTTATATAATATTCTTCGAATGTCATATTTTACTGTACCATTAGTTTTAATAAAGAGATTTTAACTGCGTCGTCACAAAAAAATCACAAAAACATGCCTTTTTTTGTACGAATTAACCTTACCCCCTCCTTAAGTGGCGATGCACAAAAAACCCTTATTGTAAATAAACTCACTCAAACGTGGCGTAGTACTTGAAGAACTCGAATAGTAATTCACCGAGTGGTTGACGATTCACCGGCTTAACATCGATGTTCAGTTCCTCTTGTATGTCGATAGAGTGTATGTCCGAACTGGGACTGAATTTGTTCGGATATACCGCGTGAAGGCACGGAAGTACGCGTGGATAAACACCACCTACGAAGATTTCATTTTTTTGTTTTCCATCAAATCTCAATTCGCCAGTAAATAAAAATAAAAACTGCATCGGAAAAGAAATGAGGCAAAGATTTGATATATTTGTTAACTCACATTGCAAAAAGTGTAAGACCATCAGGACCAACGAGTAGCTGGATATCGTCATGTTTTTGGCATCGTTGATGTCTTGGCACTGCGCCCAAAGTTTTACAACCACAACGAGAGGCCTGACTCGCCAATCGACTGAAATTTATCGAGAACACAATAAGTCGACAATAAATCGACACAACAAATTGGTTGCCAAGATGTGGGCTTTATCTAAATTTCTAATTACTTGATAATTAAAATTTGGCATTACGTCTTTACGTTGCGTGAATTTGTAATAAAAAAAAAATGTCATTCACAAGTAATTTGAAATTTATATTTTGGCCATTTGATTCTAAATGTATGTGGAGAAATAACTTACTTCGCGAGTAACAGTACAACAAATGGGTGTTTCTAATTCCCACTGCATTGTTGCAGTTAAGATCGACCTCTAAATTTCTCATGTAATCACGAAATTTCAGTATTGGCACTTTGGCTTTTATTAATTCTAGATGCACTACCCAGTCTGTAAAACACGATATGGGTTAGCGGTTAATTTTTTTTTTATACATGAAACGGAACAAAACAACACAAAAAATTGTTTTCGACAAGCTATGTGAATAGTTGACGATTTACGATCGAACTCACCACAGCCTCTCAGACATTTTTGTAACTGTTGCAAATGAGCTATAGCTTCGATTCTTTGGACCATTTCCGTTTGTCTGACTAGAAGACAAAGATCGACATCACTGTTATCGGAACCGAAACCGTTCATGGTTGAGCCAACCAAAGAGAGACCGTATTTCGGAAAGGACGTCTGTAAAAATCGTTACCGATCTACATCAATAATTGATGATCTCCGCGTCATGAACGAGAAAACATTATTCTCAAGTGAAGGAAATTTTTGATATATGACGAGAGGGAAAAGTCTACCTTTATATAAAAATAGAGACACTTCCACAACATCATTTTGCTTCTGAAAGTAGCTTCGGTCTGTTGATTCGCCATAAATTTCGACCATATATCCCGGGAAAGTTTGTCCCAAACCGAGATACCGCAAAGATCGTTTGGCGCCACGTGGACTTGAACGAGATGTGATCTTGCGAGAAAACGATCGGGACCTACCCCTCCTCTCGACAGCATATTGTAGGACGGCACTACGACACTCGTGTATCTTCTTCCCTTTTGGGTCCTTTGTGAGGGGGGAGTGTTCCTTCCTAAAATTCAACAATGAGTATTTTACGTAACAGTAATTTTTTTAAAGTAGTTTTCTCACCCCCCCCCCCCCTGTTTATTTCATTAGTGTCATGGTGCAAAGCTTTCAGCGTGTAAAGTGTGAGTGCAGAAAAAGAAGAGGAAACAAAGTAATGAAAAGGCACGAGGTCCTTTGGATTCGGTTATGAAAATGAAAAATAAAAATAAAAAAATTTAATTTCGGCTGCACGAAATATCAAATCACGAGGGACACGTGGGAGGAATATTTATCATAAACTCGACCGATTTTTGACAACCTTACCGGGGTGATTTCTCTTTTTGCCTGGATAATTTTGCGTTTGAGGTCTCGGCGAATTGTTATTGTAGTTATTTGGGTTTCGTTGATTCTGGTAATAATGCTGATTCGCAGAGCCCGACGATAATCCACCCTGCGTGGCATATACGTTGCTTACGATCGAAGCATTTTTATTCATCGGATTCAATACTCTGTTGAAATTATTGCTCAATTAATAATTAATATATCATTTTATTTTCCGATGTATATTTTTCGTTTTCAAAGTTTGTTCTTTGCGTAATTTCATTTTTCATATACTGTTCTTTATCCCTGTAGAATTTTTTTAACGATCGCTTTGTTAAAATGTTTTTAGATTACTGATGGGTTCTTAGCTTTTTTTTATATCATCCTTTTTACCCAACCAAGCTTGCGTCTTTTCTGTAATGTTTACAAAAATCTTGTTTTTTTTTGTATTCGATTCTTTTACGCACTTGGTATCCTGCTCGACGGACGAAGAAACGGAATCTCGCTCGTCCGAGCTCTCGGTCTGGCTACTATCGCCACGATTTTTGCTCGGTGTTGGTGAACGTGAACTAAAACCGCTGTCGCTGTTGTACGTTTCATTTTTTGGCAATGATTCGCGATAACCAACGTTACGTTTGTTGGTTCTGTTGTTCCAATTTTGTTTTTTATTTGCCCCTCCATTGACGTATTCGGGATGGTAATTCGAATGATTTGGCGGTGGCATATTTGGTGGATTATTACTCGAGAGGCTTGCCCGTCTTTGCCAATTACCACCGTTGTTTTGCATTCTATAATCTGCACCTCTAAACGGTGGTATATCCACACCCATCAGTTGCAACACTCCCAATCGATACGATCCGTTCTGCAATGATCTTTAACGCTTTTTTTAAACTGCACAGACGGTCAGAGAGTAATTTATTAGAGATTTCAGGAATTCTAAGGGCAAGATCGTTTTTTAGTTTGTTTTTTTTTGTCTTTCTATACTATATCGAAAGGACCTCGAACTAATACGATGCGGCGCGACTGAAAAACTTGATTTTATTGTTGACACAAAGAAAAATGATTTTGGATAAAAATGTATCTCTCTAATTAATTCAAATCTCGCGAGTTTAGTTCCCATCTCACAAACTGTTGTATTTCTTCGCTTTACTTTCTCCGACAAGTGTTTCAATCGTTCGTTATAATAAATGAAGCAATTTCAAGCACAATGAAACCCAGAGCCTATTTTACAAAAAGTTTCGATACAAGCAGAAGCGGTACTAATGAAAATTCACAAAAAGCAAAGGAATAATATGGAAAAAAAAATGACGTACCTGAACATAGGATTGTGTGTTGTTACCAACTCTGTTGGGACTATTATAAGAATTAAATTCTGTACGGCGAGGTGCGCCATTAGAGCCATTGTTAGAACGTTGGGAGTGAGTCTGCGCCGATGTGAGACCCTGAGCGTTTGTTTGTTGATTGCCAACTATCTGCACCATCATGGATGGCACCACAGTTTGATACATAGTCAAAGATACGAGCTCACCAAAAAAAATATAAATCTACGCAAATACTTTCCTCTAAAATCTATGTTGGAGGGAGCAAAGCTGTCTTTATTTCTCCCGAGTCTCGATAATGCCGAGGTATAATCGAGTAGAAAATAATTTAAAAAAAATTATCTTCAGAAGCGACGATACTTTCTACAATTTTCATTCAGCGCTAATTGGTCATTGGACAGTCGGACTACACGTTAACACAAATATTGAAAAAATTTGTTTCTACCTCCGTTAAAGCAGTATATAAGCAAAAAAAAGTATATCTCTTAATGGTAAGTTCCTTGGACAAGATTTTTCATGTGTACGGCCAGCATTCTATATTTATTTTTTCCCTCGTTACGTCGTTTTGTGGATTAGCGAGTAAATTGCCGACCAGATATAAGTTTTTTGTCTCTCCTTTTGATAATCTATTGTAATTCGCAGAATGCGGCGCGTATCCTGGAACAACACATATGTCCAATTTAGAGCTCATCAGTCGGATCAGAATTTTTGTTTCGACAGATTGTTTGTTTCATTTTAAATTCCTCTCAAATTCGTTATTCGTTCGCAATCAATTTCCATTCATCTTCGACAAAATGTCCGTTCATTTCGACATTAAAATTCTCTGAAATGAAGAATAGTTGGAGGAGAAAAAAAAAATTGAACATTGCAAAAACTAGATTAACGCGAAAAATTATAAATGAAAAAAAAAAAAGTATCGCCGATAAAGACGTCAAGTTGTTTTTTTTATTTTGTAAATAAATAAGACGAATTAACGTATTAACCGAAGTCTATCGTTCTCTTCGGTGTTATTAGGTTACGTTTGAAATTTGAATTCGTAGTCAACGAACCTTGGTGACGTGAGAGCGCTCGGCCTTTTTTTTTCCAAGATTTTTCCTGCGTCGTGGCTGTTACACGCGATATGACAAGCAAGAGAAGAGCAAGAGGGACGGAGAGCAAAGAAAAAAGTAAAGAAAACAATTATTTCAGCGCGTACTACAAGCGAAAGAGAAGAAAAAAAAAGTTTGGACGTTTCAAAGCTGATAAAAAAAAAACAACACGACGACAGAGCGGGATACGAGGAACGCGTGAAAAAAAAACAGGCGGGTTTCGAGGTATCGGAAGAATCGTAAACGCGCATAAATGGTTCAGCATTTGTCACAATTAAAAGCGTGCGAATTTGTCGAGATTAGCGGCAAACAAAAAATCTACAAATCCAAAAACTCACTACCGTCAACTTTAACGAATTATTAAGTATAATTAGCTTATAAGTAAACAAGCAAATAAATGAAATGAAAAATACCTGTTTTCAGTAGGAGAACCGTGCGGGCGCCATATTACCGTCATCTAGCTTATCGCGTATTATATCAACATTCTCCTCTTGTCCCGTGTCGTCCCCACTTCGTAAATTACCACGTCGAGTTTGAAACGATTTGAGTGTCAATAAACCGGTGCTAAAATCACTGCAACGCGATGTTTATAAAATTTTCCGCATAGATCTTTAACACCGTGAACAAATAACCGGCTTTTTTCTCCCACTCCCGCTAATTTTCTCGCGATTTACTTATCGCTGTACAAGAGAGAGAGAGAGAGAGGGAGCTCAGACCTAACATTTGTACACAACATACAAATCTCTCCCGATTTAATTATAATTTTCTCGCGTAACGGTTAACTTTTGATGGTCTCTCGATCGTTGGTTAATTCGCGACGAACACGGTTAGACGGTTTCTCTTGTACGACTATATTCTACACACGACGAAACGTTACAACATTTTTGAAGTTCTGCCCAAACCAACCCAAACGATCTCGCGTACGAGGAGTAGGTAGCACCGCGAATGCCAATTATTTTCATTTCTTTTCATCAACGACCAGAAACGTTATTGTTTTCAACGACAGATGACACTGCAAGATTATTCTCGAGATGACGATTAAAAGTTCGATAACTCGACGACAGATCACGCCGTTGATATATTTTCTATAGTCTTTTGTTCAATGGTGCCGGTATTAATAACACTCACGAGAAGTAGTAACAAGCAAAGTAACTTTTATTATGAATAATCGTAGAGAAGAGTATCACAGAAATATCGTAGAGATCGTGGAGAATGTGGTTTGAATTTTATGCGTCGTAGAATAATTCCCTAGACGGACATCGACTACTGTTGTAGCTAAAGAAGGAGCTCTTCGACTTTGGCGACTAGTGTCTGCTTTCGTCGCTGGCGCTGGAGGTCCAGTCTAGGGTCTTTGGTGTGTTTTGTACCGACCGGGGTTGAAGGAGCGGCCGAGGCCGCTACATTTTCCTTTGTTTGGTCAATATAATGAAATTGTGTTACCGTACGAAAACGTTAACCCTTCGTGGTCACACATTCTAAAAATAACACGTTGGTTCACTGGGGCCGGAATGACCCTAGCTATGTTTAAACAATTGTCGCGTTGCCGGTATCGTTCCGAACGACACATGAAAATTCAAGATACTAGTTTGAACCTTTCAGAATGAGAATATCATGGAAAAAAATTTGTGTCAAATTTTCAAAATTGCGAAAAAAAATCAGCAAAGAGGCATAGTAATTCCAGATTGAAGTTGCGCTTGGGGTCGTTTTGACTCCGCGTGACCACGATGGGTTAACAACCACGTTTCGCTTCTTCTTCGATAACTAGTTCGTGATATATATCGCGAGAGAATACTGCACTAATGATGAAAATAATGGGAAATATTATAAATCCCGTGAACATTATGAACCCTAGGGCTTGGATTCTGTACTTGTCTACCGACAATTATCGGTGTTTTAGCGAGCGATAGCCTATGAGAGTCGCGGCTTTCCGCTGGAATCTTTCTTGCAATTGGCTGTCGCTCGCTAACGACACCGATAGTTGTCGATAGCCAAGTGCAGCATCCCAGCACAGGAAGTGTTATATAAAAAAGTGGATATGTGAGATTATTTAAAAATTTTCAAGAACCTTTATCTAGCGTTAAAAAATAAATAAAACATTATTGGTTGTCGGAAAATATTGGACAAAATTTGAGGATGCCTTTTAGGATCAGTACAATAATGTAAAAAATAATTAACTATATCCAAGAGGGTCAGACGTTGTTTGAGTTGTCATCGAATGGCCCATATATCGTAAAGCTTACACGACCCGCGCAGTGTCTCTCGGCGCTGCGGACGCTTATAGCCGGTCGAGCCGAGAGTTCACTAAGGCGGCCACGAGACTCGAACGCGTATCTTTCCTACTCGTTGTTGCGACAAAAATCTATCCAAGAAGCGAAAAAACTTAGTATAGCACGGAAAAACGAGGTGGAAATGTTCATGAAGATTCGGTGAGTGTATTTAGACAATAAGTTGAAATGGAGATTGCGTAATTATTGTATAATCAGAGATCGAATTGAGCGGTTCGAGACACAGTAGACGAGTCGCTCGATGTGTTTCATTACACATGGAAAAAAATGTTGCGTCCGCCGTCTGCGATTGACGCTCATTTCTCGATTGTCGAGGAAAAGAAAATAATCGTACAGTAACCAAACTATGAAGAACATTTTTTCCATAATAATATTTTCTAAACATGACGACGATCGCCGCCGCTGGAGTGGGGGGGGGGGACACTTGTTAGCGCTAGTTGTCTGTTGCCGAGTAATGGGGGGGGGAGAGAACGCGCTGCCGCGAAGGAACATGGGGGGGAGAGGTTCGTGGCGCTAGCGACCAGTAGTCAGAGTCGGTCGTACTTGATCGTACTTGGTTGTATTCTACGCGAGGAAACTGGCGGTTCACTGAGCTTATGCTCGAACATTTTTATCACGATAGTTGCTTATATATATAATCAAAGAAAGTCCGTGATATTTTCTACGGACATGGAATCCGGTGAGCTTATATTCTTTTATATTTGATTAAAAATACATTTTTCATACTTTCTTACTGTGAGCGGGAAATCACGAGAATGGGGGCGAAAAATATAGAGAGTTCGATAACGAAAATTTAAAAGAGATATTAGAAAAAAGAATTTACTCTACTCGAAATGTTTTTCAGTAAATATATATATACGTATATACTTCGCTCTTTGTCGATCGGCAACGAGATTCTTTGTCAAAGCGTTTTGCAAGGGCGAATATAGATATATATAAAAAATCGGCCGTTGAGAGGCACAGCTCCCACTCCTTTCAATTTCAATAAATGAACCGACGCGAAAAAGCGAGCAAGAGAGGGTTAAAATAGGGAGAATAGAAGAGAAATATATTTAAAATAAAAAGAATTAATCTGCTCGGAAGGGTTTTGAGTATATATACATATATATATATATACACTTCGTTCTTCATCGTCAACGCGTTTTGCAAAGGCGAATATTTTCATATATATAGAAAATGGTCGACGCGAGTGCGCAGCTCCCCCTCTTTGCGATTCCAAGAAATGAGCCGAGGCGAGAAAGAGGGAACGAGAGGGTTTGTATAGCGAGAAAGGATGAGAGAGATATTAAAAAAAACGAAGTAGAAAAAACAAAGAAACGAGAAGTTTTTGAGTATATATATATATACTTCGTGCTCAGTCATTCCCCACGCGATTCTTTGTCTACGCGTTTTGCAACGGCGAATATCCATATATGGAAAAAATCGGCCGTTGCGAGGAACAGCCCCCACTCCTTAAATTCCGAGCAATGAGCCGAGGCAACGAGAGCCATGGCGCTTCTCTGAATTCGACGACTCGCGCACCATCTAGTTGCGTATAGTAAACAAAGCTTACAGCAAGGAAGCTACTAAACACGCACGGTGATTGCATGAGTGCAGCAGAGGTCGTGGCACAGGGATTACGCGAGAGCGACAGAGACGGTCTTTCCCTTAAATGCTCTCGATATTATATTCCAAATATCTTACTCAAAAAAATACTTTTATATATTTTATCTAACTCGACAATAATCTTTTAATCTATACATTGGCGTTTTCCATTGTGAATCGAGGCTATTTTATTTATTTACTGTACATATAAATTTCTTTTTTCACTTTAATCTTTTTTACAATTGAATTTTTTAAAATTCCTCCGAAACGAAATACGCTTCATCAAATAATTTTCATACATACAATTTTATCATAAAAATTTCAACTATTTAACCAATTTTTTTTTCTCGTTGCTTTTCTATTTGTGCCCAGAGGATTTGACCCCAATGGTACAATGAATAAATTATTATTATTATGTCACGGAAAATATCTTATAATGCTGAATTTCTTTTCGTAGAAATTTACAAAAAAACATTGAATAGTAAACGAAGAATTGGTTAAGTTTTGTGAGGTTTTTTTTTTTTTATACATTCCCCTTCATATTTTATAAAAAATTTATTACGTTACAGGATTTATTTTCTGAGGACGACTCGGGCACTCAAGGACGATCGTCATTCGGCGATGGGAATCATTGGGCTATGGAAATCATTGAGCTTTGGAGATAATTGAGCTATGGAAATCATGGAGCTATGAGAATCATTGATCTATGGGAACTATTGAACTCCGTGAAAGTCCAGGAAAATCGTTTAATTTTCGTCGTTGGTATCGTTAATTTGTAAATCCCTCCGTGCTTCATGTCGTAGGACGAAAGGTCCGAATCGCCATAAAGTTACGGTTGTATTGTTATTTCACCGCCTGGCCGATGCATAGTGACCGGGATTCGAATCCGATTATCGGGACGAAAGTGCTCAATGTGACGATGAGATTCCCGAGTGGCCCCATCTTTTTGTACTCAATGTTTAGCCAAATAGGACTCGCTCTTCTCGTGTTATTTCTTTTTTTTCTCACAATTCTCTCAATACATTTTATTTTCATGAAAAAGAATGTTCGTAACACGCGAGAAGACATAAAATTTTCAAGTTGAAAAGTCACGATGTAAAAATAGTAGAATGGAGCAATGTTTGTTTTTGTTCGTATCACAAAAAAATTGAACCTTGACTATCTTGAGATCCTTTTTTTTTTTTGTGATTTCCTATTAAAATTATTAGAATTATTAAATTATCAAATTTTATTATTATTAAAATTAATCCATGAGTACTATTACAAAGAATATTTTCATTAATAAATAATAAAATATCATGACTATATTATACGTACTAATTAAAATGCCTGTTTTAATTATTGAATATATATTAACATATGTTTAATAATTCAATTGTCGATATTTTAATTATTCTACTCGAACAAATTTTCATCTATCGAGCACGGCAAATATGTGGTTAACATATTGGAAATCTTTGACGTTGAAAAAAAAAACCTGTACATCGTTTCTTCATTTTTTTTTTCACATTCAGAAAGTTTCCTCAATGAGGAAGTGTTTACTCTTTTGATTCCTTTTTATTTCTTTTTAAAACTTTAAAAGCTTTTAAAACGTTTTTTTTTTATAAAACTGCACATTTTTGAGTGCAGGTATAAAACACTCGTGTTATAATTTTTCGTTTTATCCAATAAAATTTCAACTATAGATTCAATAATTCATGACTAACAGAGCGATTTTTTTTCTTTTAAATATTTGTCAGTCTACGAAAGAAGTCGGAACAATGGCGCGGTTTCTGGCCAAAACCCCGTCATTGAATACGTAAATTATGAGATTCTGGCCAAATCTCGCAATTTTGAAACGTTTCTTTTATTAGCTGATCTTGTATTAAAAAAATAAAATAAAATCTGTCTTTTGGTATTCGACAGTTTTACCAGTTCGCAGGTTTTTCTGCAATTGCAAAAAAAAAAACACAATAACAAAAATGCACATAATGAAATAATAATTATTCAAAATACAAGGAATTGAATTCTTAACAATTTACCTTCTCGTGGATAAAGTTTTGCGAATGCCGAAGAAATTATGACGAAGCGCTGTGCAAGTTTTACTTTTTACCTTTTTTTCCTGTTGTTCAAGCTCGATAGTCTGGTATTTGCTCGGATTGACGATTGAACGTTATAGTAATACTTTTTTATTTTATTTCATGTTTCAGAAAATGAGAAACTCTTTACTTTACCGGAATTCAGTGACGAATTGTCATTAACAATCTTATATTTGCGCGTAGAAAATTTATGCCCCAAAAATAAAAATGTATTGAGTAATTTTTCCTACAAATTCACAATTCTCAACATATTTACGAATCTCATGGGTAAAAAAAAAAATTAATACGAACACGCAATTACGAACGTTTCTCCAAACTATTATTTTTATCGTCATTGATTTTCACGGGTAAAACGAGAGACCGAGAAGAGCTTTCGCGGGGCACGGCGATGTTGTCAAAGCGACTCGATCCCTGTTGTACAATATTTTTGCTGCTTTGCCTTCTGTTCAGTGATATGTTCGCTTTGACATGGTCACCAAAGCCGAGGGTATATTTTCAGCTCTTCTAGCGGAGCGACTCCACTTTGGAGAATCGTACAGGCACTTGGCAATTCACGATCGATAAAGTAAGCTCATAAAGCCCATTGAATGATTCCACTTTGGAGATCATCTTCCACTTGAAAAAAAAAAAAAAAGTGAAATACATTTTTGTTCCGGGTTACCGGCAAGAGTAGGGAAATTCGAGTCATTGTTGTACATTGAAATATTGCTTTTTTTTCATTTTTATTCACAAACAAAATGCACGTTATCAAAAGTATACAAAAAAATGCATGCTATCAAAAGTATAAAAAAAAACGCATGTTATCAAAAAATTTGTCGAGTCAACAGCGCGCTGCTCTCACCCCTTCTCGTTTTTTTGCGCTCATCTATGCGGAGCGTCTAATACGCGATTTTTGTAATCTTGATTCTCGGCAAGGCTTCACTTTGCTCAGAAGCTCCTAGGAGAGCCTCACTCTTCTCGGAGAAACAGTCCGCTTTGTGTCAAAAATGATAAAAGCGACTTTGGGTAATTACACGGTTTTATTTTCCTCTTTCGTTGAATATTTATGAAATATGAGAAAGATATTAATATGTATTTCTGAGATGTGGGTATTGCACGAGACAGCGTCGTACGCGATTGTACATTTGTTAATCAATGAGCACCGTAGTCGCTCGTAGAATCATTGATAGCTGCGTAATTCAGAATTTTTCGAGTCAGAAGATCGTTTAGAAAATTTTACTAATCCGTTTGAGGCATTTTCAGCATTGTCTTTAAGCAAAATAAAAAACACGGCCTTCCAGAACTTCAGTAGTTGTTAATTGATCAACTCGGCTCGTCCTCGGTAGCAGTGGCACGGTAGCTTGTGCGATTGTCACCGAGATGACGAGCACGGGGATGACGAACATTGTAAGTGTGCGTGATGCGCCTCCTTTGGCAGGGAGGCCCATTCTCTGACGTGTGACATAGGCGGGGTATGACTGTGAACCATGGAGATAGACGGAGGCAGGGTGGGGTTGTAGATAGGTGTCGCGTTTTGTTTCATTTGCCAATTGCCCGATAGCTGAAAAAAAAAATTAGGCAGGATATGTCGCGTAGTTGCATAAGTAACGTAATGTTCTTTTCCGAGTGTGCTGATTCGTCGATAAGGTATAGGCAGGACAGGAAACGTCAAAGTTTGTTCGATTTTTCGTCGGAATTCGTTCATTCCTTTGCTCGTTTCCGCGTACAATTTTAAGATACTAATCGTTTTTTTCATTTCGATCGAACTATTCATTCGAGGCTCCGAGATGAGTCTGTGCTGGCCCGAGATGCCGCACAGAGTTCATCTCGTAGCCGAAATGAATACAGTACATCGTTTTTTTTTTCTTGTCAATCGGTATGTATCTCATCGAGCGACCGATTGACTATGTATAATGGCGACCGTGACCTTCCGTCCGGACATGCGCCAATTGTTATAATGTTGCTCACGGATGTTTTTTTTTTTCTTCAATCGATTTTTTATTTTGCTCAATTTTTACATTTACCAAACATCCTTGCGCAACATATATTTGCAGATCGTCATCGTGGGATCATCGAGGGAGAAAACATCCGTGGTCGCATTTATTCTCGAAGAATCGGCATGTAGATCGATTCGAGGATAGACGCGGCCACCTATCTTCCACGCCGTCACTATGCACACGACCCAAAGTCACAATCGTCCGTGACACCCTTTGCTTTTTTTTTGTCGATTTTTATAAATCCCGGAACGGAGCTATCGCGGGATAACTTGGTTCCAGTTTTTTGTTTATATATTTTTTTCAACTCGCGACTAGTTTTGTCGAGTCTTTTATGAGAATATCTCCAGAATCGACCCTTAAACAAAATCGCGTTTTATAAACCCATTGAACGAATGTCGCAACCGCAAAACTTGCGTTGCCAATGTTAAAAATGAAAAAACGCGTCTGAAAAAAATAAAACTCGCGTCTAAAAAATCCTATCGCGTCCCGTAAGCTTTACTGAATAGATGTCGCACCGCAACAGTTGCGGTGCCAATGTTAAACAATAAAAATCGCGTTTAAACGGTAAAATCGCGAACGGTCTTTCTTCCACTCGTTCTATGTGGAATCAGTATTTTTTTTTCTTCTTCTTTTTCATTTATATTTGCAATACTATATGTGGCTTGTGCTAATAATTTTTTATTCTTTTCAGGTCCATCTAATTTGTCTGCTTTTTGTTACAGGTACTTGAGTCGACCGATTGTCTTCGATATTTTTTGTTTAATTTCTCCTTTATTCTGTTTCAGTTTTCCTCCATCACGCTGTTTTTTTTGTTTGTTTTTTTTTTAAAAAAAAAAAAAAAAATAACGAGTATAAAGCGTGTATCGGTTTTTCGTGTGCACATTAGCTTTTCCCCGCTTTAATTTGCTTCGCTAACACAATGCGTAAACACATCGTACCTCCGTTTAATTGCTGTCAAGTTGTTTCGATACTCTTAATTCTTTGTCGCATAAATCGCTTAACATCGGCACCAGCTTGGTTTTTAAAGTTGCACCACGAACATTTGCATACACGCTCCATACTCCGGGTCTCAACGAGCAGTGACCTTCGCGTGGTGAGACCTGAAAAACCAATTTTTATGAGAATAACGGAAGAACCAATGTGCGCTCTGTTATTCCAATACTATGAGTTTACTAACAGCTGCTCGATTAGCCTTTCCAAGAATTCTAACAATTTTAACGTTTAGACTTTCCGAATTTTAATCGTCGAGCCCATTCTTAAAGCGAATGAAAAAAAAAAACAGACACCAGAGTCAACTGATAATCCGTTGAAAGGATAAGTGAGTGGGACCCATCGTCTAAACGAGAACGTCTAAACAACTATATTTTAATTTATTTATCAATTATTCATATATATAATAACTTTTTCTAAAATGTACAACGAGCGAGCGCGATTACCAAATCAAGTAAACGGCAGTGGTCATAGTTGATTAAAATGACGAAAAAGGGAGTGGGGTCGGTTACGGGGCACGGGGATTGGTGAATGATTACGAAAGACGCGCACCGTTCAAACGTCTTACGAAGATAAAATAATCACAATAGCAACGGGCGCCGTATACGATCATACGTTATAGGAGAATAGACATATGTCCCGTTCGTCGTGCTCTCGAATATCTTTGATGAAAAAAAAATTAGTACATCTCCCTCGTATGTGAGTAAAAGTCGTTTCGCGGTTTTAGGTGCGCGGCGGGGACGAGGAATTGAGGCGGAAAAACATAATACATTTTTTTTTCTTTTTTTTTTCTAGAAATATCGAGTGTCCGGACGAATCGTTGTTAGTTTGACTAGGGTATGGAACTATACGAGGTCGAGATTTTCGGGTGTTTTTTTTTTTTTCATCCTTTTGTCGCCGTATAAATATATACATCGGGTATGTTATACGCGATTTAATCCAGCGATAGAACCGATTCGATGGAGGTACGATTTCTCGGCTGTAGCCTCGGTCCTCCCAGATAACTCAGCGGATTGTTGTAAGTTCTCTTGTCGCTCGCGAGAAATACCGGCGACACGTTCAGAATCTTCAGTTTCACTCTTTCTGAAAACAATTTTGATAGAAAAAAAAATCAACGAGTCAAAACATTTATTGGCAATCCATTTTTTTTTTTGGAAAATTTGAGACGCATGAGAATCGGTTTTCTGAACGATTTAAAATTTTTTTTTTTTTATTCAACCATCGTAACAGCGAAATGAGTTTTGAACGATTATCGTTGCACAGAGTAACTTTTTGGATAACGTACCTGGTGAATTTCCCTGTGATCCCAGATTCATTTGACAGCCATTCGGCGTACCCTGTCGAACAAATTTTTTTTTTTTCTCCTTAACAAAAGAAATATTAGGTGTACGAAAAAATTCAAGCCAAAAAATTAGTCGCGATCGAAATTTTTTGTTGGTTTCTTCTTCCTCTTTTTTTTTTTTTTTTTTTTTTCTGTTAGTACGAATTATTCAAGCTCTCACTTACTTCGGCATTCTCGCAACGACTTCCAGTCACATGACAATAGGCGGTTAATGATGTGTTTGTGTGTGTGACATAATTGAAAAATTATGGGCAAAGAAAAAATAACTTTTTTTTTGACGTCGGAAAATCGATGAAACACTCAGCGATGTTGTATGTTGAAAAAATAAATAAATAAAGTTGAAAATGAAGCAGCTTGTGAATGATGTCTTATCGCGAAACGTTCAGCACTGCAGGCCCAAAGCGGTAGCATGCAATGAGATGAACGTTGGCATTTTGTTATAAATTTTCATTTCACAAATCGGCACGTCTTTCTATTGTGAACAGATTGTGACAATAGAGAATGATGCAAAAGACAGACGTTACGATGTTAAATTATATATTTTTTTTTTTCATTCTCATCTCTTCACGGTTTATAACATGCTATAAAATAGTATTTGGCTCGCGACAGTCCTTATCCTCTAGAGGGCGAGTCTATTTTTCGGTTTTTTTTTTTTGCTATATTTATCGTTATTCTCTAGCGAGCGGATTTTGCTATTTACTTTCAACCAACGGCCAATTCGCGATCCAGTGTCTAATTTATATTTTGAGGGGATTTTGTGGCATACTGATTAAAAAATTCCCGTCAATTTTCATCGTAAGTAATGGATTGGATGGAAACTTATAAATGTCCTCTCAGAACAATCATTTTACTTCGGTATTTTTAGGCCAATCTTAGGTAGAAAAGGTCCTTTAATATCTAAAATTTTAGCCAATTTTAGGTAGCAAAGGTCCTTTGGATAGTGTCATCGTTACGTCGGTTTTCATTATAAAAAATGGATAAGATGGAAAATTATAAATTTCCTCTTGGAACAATCATTTTACTTCGGTATTTTTAGGCCCATTTTAGGTAGAAAAGGTTTTTTTCTATCTAAAATTTTTAGCCATTTTTAGGTAGAAAATATCCTTTGCGTAGTGTCATCGTTCCGTCAATTTTCATCAAAAAAAATGGATAAGATGAAAATTTATAGTTTCCCCTTAGAACAATCTTACTTCGGTATTTTTTGGTCAATTTTCGGTAGAAAAGGTCCTTTTCTATCGAAAATTTTCGTCAATTTTAGGTAGACAATTTTATTTGGATAGTGTTATCGTTACATGAAATACGTACGAGGATGTAACTGGTAATTATTGGCCATTTATATTTCAAAATTAGCTTAGAAAATCGGAAAAAAAAACTTTACTCCGAAAAACAGTGACTTCACGAAATAGCCCATAGCAATTTATTCGCACAATGCTACCGAGCGTTAAAATCAAAAAAATGCATCGTATTATTGACAGTGAGTGCACGAATCAAGATTTAAAAGAGAAATTAGCCACTGGAATCCGTTATTGGTAACTCGTTTGATTTGTCGACTACTTTTTTTTCGTTTCCGGGGATAAAGCACGTTCGATTATCAAGGCAGCGAAAAGTTCGTAGTTTCGAGAAGGAGTTTTTCCACAAAATATCATTTTATGCGTCAGCTATAAGGCACGCAGCTCTCGAGACTCTTCTTTCTCTTCATTCAATTATTCCTATATGCGTAAATATATTTCACTTGTTGTTCATCATTAATTAATATTAATCGTATTGTCGTGCACGTACGACGAGGAATTTGTACCTCTAGAGTTGTATGGTCCCCTGAGTCTCGTCTGGTTTTGTAATGCAGTTTAACGGTATCACATTATCCTCGATACTCGTCCTAGACCAATTCTTTATCTGTAAAATATATTCTTCGTCTACATTGAACGAGCACATCGTTCTTTAAGCATCTACACCGGTCGATGCCCCCTTTTTTTTTGTTACGAAAAAAAAAAAGAAGTTTTCTCTCGAAAAGATCCTTTTCGACAATTCCGTGTCGCGAAGTTTGTTTGAGCGGATGGATTCGATGATGATTATGCGTGATTGATAAACGTATAAATTAATGACGCTCGCCACCATTAAAGCCACAGCACACCAATTTTGTTTTTTTTTTTCCTTTTCTTTTTCTTGCTTCATCAAGTTAGGGCAAAACAAAAAATTAAATCGAACGTGAAACTATGAACCACCCTCGACTAACGAAACTCGGGTTAAGTATTCGGTGAATTAATTAATCAGCTAATAATAATAATTATAATGATAATAATAATTATTATAATAAAATGAACAGGCTTGCTTTCGATTTTTCGATAATACTATGCTAGAGAGAGAGAGAGAGAGAGAGAGAGAGTCACAGACTATACCGGAAAATACTAAATATTACATATAATTTTGATTTATTCATATATCAGACTTTCGAACTAAATGAATTTAAGGGAGAACACCACTGTGACCCCCTGTTTTTTTTCACATTTTTCAAGAATTTTTTTTTGTGGGAAAAAAAAGAGATATTTGAAAAATTTTTTTGGGTTTTGTTCCTTGTTTATTAATGTATCAAAAAACATTTTTTTCACATTTTTCACGCCGCATGGTGGCGCTGGGGAAGCTCTCGCGTCAGGTGCTGTCATTTCCGCGGCACGCAGCAGAACTCTCTTCAACGTCGATCTGAAAAAAAATACCGATTGTTTTCGTTAATAATATGATATTTTGAAGAGAAGTACACAGGGATTTGGAAAAATATTGTTTTAAATATATATACAATATTTTTTTACAAAAATATTTTTTTACAAAAATATTGTTTAAAAAAAAATAGGCACGCCTTTGAAATTAAAGTTAATTTCAAAGGCGTGCCTATTTTTTTTAAAACAATATTTTTCCAAATCCCTGTGTACTTCTCTTCAAAATATCATATTATTAACGAAAACACTCGGTATTTTTTTTCAGATCGACGTTGAAGAGAGTTCTGCTGCGTGCCACGGAAATGACAGCACCTGACGCGAGAGCTTCACCAGCGCCACCATGCGGCGTGAAAAATGTGAAAAAAATGTTTTTTGATACATTAATAAACAAGGAACAAAACCCAAAAAAATTTTTCGAATATCTTTTTTTTCCCACAAAAAAAAATTCTTGAAAAATGTGAAAAAAAAACAGGGGGTCACAGTGGTGTTCTCCCTTAAATATTACAACGGCGGAAAATATCAGTTTGATTTCTACGTATATTCACATTATCAAATTTACTGACTCTCCAACAGGACACAATTCGAATGAAATATCGAAGAAAATTATTTAACGACAAAACAATGACGAATAGTTAAAAATGATAGTTTCATTCTCGGATAAACGAAACTTTTGTTTTAAATAATTATACTCAATTGTTTAATAGGAAAATAATTTTTTAAATTATTTCTCATTCGAATTTGCTCATCAATTTCAAGGATAAAGATAAGTTTCTTTCTTTTTCACTATGATTTTGGAGAATCGAGCATTTTCGCTGTGACTCTCTCGACGTAAATGTCGTCAGGTAATTTTCCATAACCGAAAGATGACATTGGATAACCACCGCGCAGATCGAGACTCGCTGGTCTCTTGATTGACGCCGTTGAAAAATAATTGTTTCCACGAGCCTCGATCTCATCGGACAATCGCGAGACCTCGTTAGTTCTTATCTCGTTGATACCGGTTACGGAAAAATTCGTCTCCAACAAACGTTTCCCCCGCGACAATTGTCCACGGTCGTTGTCGCGTTTCGTAAATCTCCCTAGAGAATTTCTTACCGGTGTTGGCCTCACGATTATCTCGGAATCCCCGACGCTCGTAATTCTCGTATCTTCGTCGTTGTCGCTCGTAATTCTTTCCATATCCTCAGCCTCGTCATTTTCCTCCTCTTTTTCCTCGAATTCTTCGAGTTCCGGCTCCTCTCTGAGATCCTCCATTGACTGTCGAATGGAAAATCAAGTTACACGGTGATATTCACATTTTTCGCGAGCAAAAAGATGGCCCGGCACGTATTGTTTTTGTTTTTAACATCAGCCAGGGCGCGCGATAAAGCAAATACCTTAATTTTTTTTTTAAACACTATTTCACTGGGTGCAAAAAATAAATAAAAATAGAACACTTCCTCTCATGCTGAGGAACCTTGTTGCGCCTCGAAAAGCCAAACTCTTAAAGCGTTCCAAGCTTCGCGCGTGTACAGAGTCATTCGGGCATTCGGGAAATGTCTCTAGCACTCGAATCGATTTTTTTGAGATTCAATTTCCAATAAAGCTTTCCCGTATAACTTCTCGCGATCGAATTTCACGATTCATCGGTATTTTACTTGTTCTTTTTTTCCGTAAAAAAAAAAAAAAAGTGTAAAGGGTTGAAATTTCGGAAGGTCCTGTGCCAGATTCACTCTGTACGTTGATCGAACGAAGAAGAAGAAGAAGTAGTAAAAAAAATATGGTAAAAAAGATCTTTACGAATGGATTTGGTTTCGCAGGTTTAGTGACGGTGCCTGTATTTACCCCTAGAAGCTCCTTCTTCTCGGGTTCATCGTCTGCTGAAATGGAAAATTTTCATCCAACCAGTCGTTAACGAGCTCGGAATTTAATTATTTACGAATAATTCCGCAACCCCCCGTAGGATAGAAACGCACCTTTACCGAGAACTTTTTTCTCATTGACCAAATCATTTTTCGGCTCGGCACTCGGCACTGCCTTGTAATCCTTGGAGATGCTTTTAGCGTGCGTCCCGTTTGGTCGTTTTTCATCCTCGACCGTAGCTTTGAAACCGACGGTTTTAACGACACCGGACGGATTCACCGTGTCCGAGTATGGCTGTTGCCATCTTATCGTTGCCGATGGTGAATCACCGACATTTCCATTACTGGCTGCTGCTCTTCGGCGTTTTCTATCGCGTCTTGCACTCCGTAACACTTCGTATGTGCAACCGACGACAGCAGCCACGAAAATGCAACATAAAGCGATGAATATGTAAGTTCCGGCTCCTTGTTCCTCGTGCGTCTCGTCCGGATAGAGAGATTTGTAAAGAACCCTCTCGGGTGGATCTTCCACCCATGCGCGATCGCGACCCTGCTGCATTGAAACGGAAAATATCTTTCAAACAATTGCAATTATTGACGATTTTTTTCTCTCTCTTTGCTCGTACGCGATCAACGTGAGAAAGGAAGGTTTAATTGTGGTTAATTTGAACTTAAAAATTGTTACTCACCACGCTATCGTTTCTCGGTGGCTCGGGGCCTTTCGGCTGAGCATGAAATACCGCGCACTGTGCGCTTCTGACACCGGCTGGCATAGTAGCCCTAACAGTTTCGCTACCCTTTTTCGTAAAAAGCATATATTCCTCGAGTGGTTTCATACCAGCATCCCCGTTCATCGATACCACAACGTCTGAAAAAAAAAAAAAAAACAAAACAAATTAAGGGAAGGTTCCCGTCCAAATCGATGAAAAAATTTGAAAAAAAATTTTTTTTTGCTTAATTTTCTACTTTATGTTGTCGAGAATACGTGGGAGAAAGGATATTTCGATGATGTACTTCTCGAGATATACGGTGTCGGGCGGAGCAGTCTGACCTGATGGGTGAGTCTATGGTAGGTAGCATAAAACTTTAAGGTAGTAGTCTGGTAACTTAAGCCGATTTTCATGTCTTTTTTGGAGGGCCATTTTTTGTAGGAAAATAAAAATGAATCGTTTTGGATATTTAGGATGTTTTTATTTACATATTAAAGATACAAAAAAAAATGTTTTTGAAACAATTTAATAGTTTATTATTATTATTATTATTGATCGAAGTTGGCAGCCCGGGTCCTAACTTTTTTTCTACCGAACCGATTGCTTTCAAATTTTAATAGGCTACTCTACACACTTATAGTTCTCGTCGGAACCACTGAGAAATTTTTTCACCCCTAACTTTTTATTTTACAACCCCTTTGCTAAAATGAAAGGACTTTAGCAAAGAAGGGGTTGTGAAATAAAAAGTTAGGGGTGAAAAAATTTCTCGGTAGTTCCGACGAGAACTATAAGTGTGTAGAGTAGCCTGTTAAAATTTGAAAGCAATCGGTTCGGTAGAAAAAAAGTTAGGACCCGTGCTGCCGACTTCGAGGTGCCAACTTCGATCAATAATAATAATAATAACAAACTATTACATTTTTTCAACAAAATTTTTTTTTGTATCTCTAATATGTAATTAAAAACATCCTAAATATCCAAAACGATTCATTTTTATTTTCCTACAAAAAAACGCCCTCCAAAAAAGACACGAAAATCGGCTTAAGTTATCAGACTACTACCTTAAACGCGTTTTTCTCGAAACAACGTTTTTTCGACGCGCGATACGCTCTACAGCTTCGAGGAATGCACCGATTTCAAAGTTTCACCCCTCAAATTGAAGCTAATTAAATTTGGGGGCCCCTGACGGAGCGTTTTTTTTCGAAAAAATTATTGTAAATATTTCTTTTTTAACGTTAAAGCCCAAAAAAAAAGCATGAAAAAGCGAGTTTTTTCTAAACGGCCGCCATTTTGTTTTGAAGGGCTTCTTTTAAAAATCGGAAACCGATAGGGAACCCACAAATTTCATCTATTTCAAGAATATTTTTGGTTTTTGGAATTCAGACCACTTGGCGAGGCTGTAGAAGGTACCGCGCACATCACTTTGCGTCGGGAGCGGCTTCTTTGGCGGGAGCCGGGGCCGCCATTTTTAATTATTTTATTGTCAAAAAACTCAGTACAATACTTCTTTTATATACAAATAAAACCCACAACAAAATTGTCGCAGAATAATTTATTTTGTATTGAAAAAAAATTCCTCAAATTGAGGTATTTCTGGGGTCTTTGGACGGGAACCTTCCCTTAAGGTAGTAGTCTGGTAACTTAAGCCGATTTTCATTTTTTTTTTGCAGGGTGTTTTTTTGTAGGAAAATAAAAATGAATGGTTTTGGATATTTAGGATGTTTTTATTTACATATTAAAGATACAAAAAAAAAATTTGTTCAAAAAATTTAATAGTTTAATATTATTATTATTATTATTGATCGAAGTTGGCACCTCGAAAAAAAATGGCGGACTTTGGAAAAAAGTTTTTTTTTCCAAAGTCCGCCATTTTGTTATTTATCCATGAAATTTAACTTCAGTAGTTCCGACCAGAATGACATGTCTATAGATTAAGAATTATCAAGAACTTTTGATTTCAGATAACATCAAGAGCCAAAATCACCGGGGCCACCCACGCGCTTTTTTTTCGAGGTGCCAACTTCGATCAATAATAATAACAATAATAAACTATGAAAGTTTTTCAAAAAAATTTTTTTTTGTATCTTCAATATGTAAATAAAAACATCCTAAATATCCAAAACGATTCATTTTTATTTTCCTACAAAAAAACGCCCTCTAAAAAAGACATGAAAATCGGCTGAAGTTACCAGACTACTACCTTAAAAACGCAAATAGAAGTTTGCCGACCAAAAAGCTAGTTACTAACTAGAAATTTCTCAAAGAAAGGAAATGTTGGGTTTCTCTTTAATAATCATTAAAACTTACTGCTCAGACAACCGGTATAGCCCTTGTAAGCGTTGAATCGTTGATCAGTCGTGTTTAGACCACCCAATTGAATTTCCGTAGCTCCCGGCGTTTCCGGCTCCTCCTCGTCGTCATCGTCACCGATATTCAATACCGGTATTGGCAACAATTGCACGGGTTCACGATCGATCAGCAGAGTAGCCGTATTATTGTCGCGAACGTAATAAACACTGTGACGTGCTCCGTTAAGAAAATTTCGATCATTCAGACGTACACCGTAGGCCGAGCCCTCTCTGTCCTCCTCGAATATCAACTGGCCCTCGGATGTCAGAGCGACGAGCAAGTAGTAACTTCTTCTGGGGGGAGAAAAAAAGTATTATTTGCCGGAGTTGTAATTCATGAAAATCAATTTTTTATTGAGGAAAAACAATCTATTTAATGGAGATTCAATTTTACACCAGATTAAACGATATTTCGTCCGATTTCAATTCGTTTTTTTTTCTCCAATTCCGCTTGTATTGAATATTTCTGCTAATTCATTTAATTAAGGTAGTAGTCTGGTAACTTAAGCCGATTTTCATGTCTTTTTTGGAGGGCGTTTTTTTGTAGGAAAATAAAAATGAATCGTTTTGGATATTTAGGATGTTTTTATGTACATATTAAAGATACAAAAAAAAATTTTTTTTTTAATTTAATAGTTTATTATTATTGTTATTATTGATCGAAGTTGGCACCTCGAAGTTGGCAGCCCGGGTCCTAACTTTTTTTCTATCGAACCGATTGCTTTCAAATTTGAACAGGCACACACACAGAGTACATAAGTGTGTACTCTACACACTCATAGTTCTCGTCGGAACTACCAAGAAATTTTTTCACCCCTAACTTTTTATTTTACAACCCCTTCTTTGCTAAAATAAAAGGACTTTAGCAAAGAAGGAGTTGTAAAATGAAAAGTTAGGGGTGAAAACATTTCTCGGTGGTTCCGACGAGAACTATAAGTGTGTAGAGTAGCCTGTTAAAATTTGAAAGCAATCGGTTCGATAGAAAAACAGTTAGGACCCGGGCTGCCAACTCCGAGCTGCCAACTTCGATCAATAATAATAATAATAATGAACTATAAAATTTTTTCAAACTAATTTTTTTTTGTCTCTTTGATATGCATATAAAAACATCCTAAATATCCAAAACGATTCATTTTTATTTTCCTACAAAAAAACGCACTCCAAAAAAGACATGAAAATCGGCTTAAGTTACCAGACAACTACCTTAATTCACGAATGATTTTACGTATTAATTTTTCGTAAAAATTTGAAATATTCCAAAAAAAATAATCTTTTAATTCGAACAAATTTTGTAAAGAACCAACAAAGTGAACTCACTTGTTCTCAGTTTGCAGAAGTAAAAGTGCGGCCGTTCGTTGTCTGAGATCGTTGGTCGAGAATGCCAATTGAACTTTGACCTGATTGATCTCACCGTCAAAATCAAAGTCACGTTGTAATACGCTCTCGCCGCTAAAATCCGCTCCCTTCTCATCGGCGCAATGTTCCCCGAAATATGACGTCAATGCGCAATTGCACGAGGACTCTTGTCGGCCGAAATCCTCGGTGCATACCCCCAAATTTTTGCACGGTACCGCGTCGCACTTCATTCGACAATTTGGCAATACACCTTTGCTACCCTCGTGATTCGCTTCGCTAGCTAAATTCGGCAAATCAACGAGATACTCGCCGATCATTAATCCACGAAGGCAACCCACGTAGCCCTGTATCAGAGTTCCCTCGGTTCCGACACGCAGAAGATTGTCCGGATCAAATCCACCGAGATTTACCTGAAAATGCATTTAAAAAAAAATTAAAACAAAATAATTAAAAAATGTATAGAAAAAATTGATGAAGCTCGCTTTCTCCTTCGAGGTAACGAGGTGCACTTTTTTTTTGTTGCCAAAATCACCTGAAAATAATCTGTAGGGGGTGCGGGTGGCCTTTGTGGTGCGAGAACTTCCTTTTCCGGATTGATCCACGGTTTGTTCGAGTACGTGTCGAGAAGCAGCGGCACAGCGTCCAGCGTGACGTTGTGCTCGTTCACGTGTAGGGTCGTAGATTTTTCGGCTCTGACAATAGCTATTTGAACCGATATTCCCGTGTTAACGCCTGCGAGAAACAGTAAAACGAAAATTCGTATTTGACGAGTAAAACAGATTTTTTCCATCGACAACGATCCCGGCCCACCTGGATGCTGAACGGTGATGTTCTTGATCTCGTTTCCCGCATTAAAGAGATAAACAATGCTCGTCCCGTTGCTGATGTAAAGATGAACGAAATTGTTGAGATGATCGTTGGCGTAAAGTAACAACGAGTGAGTATCATACGTCCGTAGATTGATAAGAATGTTCTCGACCAGCATGCTCTTCAGTAAAATTTTTTCCTCGTCCTCGCCCGTGCCAAAATAATTCTTCTTCAAAAATGCACCGGTCGACGTGAACGTCAGAGCTTTGCCGTTGATATCTGCAAAAATGACGTAACAAAACAAAAAATTATATTTACCTTTTCATTAATTTAATTCGTAAAATGTAGGTGCTTCTCGATTTTCTTGGTAATTCAAATTTCTTCAAACACGCAGAAAGATAAATACAAAATGGAACGAAAAAAAAAAAAAAATCGTTTTATTGCTAAATAATTTACTAACTCGTCTCGCAAAATGTACCCTGATGAGCCCATCTGTTCTCGCATACGCACTCAAAGTTACTCCATAATTCGACGCAACGCGCACCATTCTGGCACTTGTTTGGCTGACACGACGGTTTACAATCTTTTATTATTTCCGACAGATGAACCGACATGTAACTGTGAATATCGAGAATCTCGCCGTTGACCACCAAACCCCGGAAACAGCCTATGAGACCTTGTCGCACAGCGGAAGTTTTGAGATGATCGCTGGAACATCATGAAAATTAAAAAGGTTGTTAATTTTTTTTTTTTACTCAATAAAGTCTCTCGTTTTTTTCGTTTGTATTTTTTTCATATGTTTACATTGAACGCTTCTATTTTATTTTATTTTATTTTATTTTCATTGCAAGATAAAAATGTCAATTAGCACTTACGCTGTAGCGCCACCGATGAACATCGAGCCCTCGAAAGGTCCGAATTCTTCCTCCGGCAATAGATCGACCATTTGAAAATCCGTGTTTATCATAAATCTCACGTGATAATCGTTGTAATCGATCCAAATTTTTTGCCACTCGCCGTTGTTCAATTTTCTTTGGCTCTTCACCTCGAGTTCACGATTAGTTCCGGTATTAAGAGTGAAATTAAACGTTAGCCTGTAGTCGGACGTTAGCGCGACCATGAACGAGGGATAATTGTTGCGTATCGGTGGCTGATATAACAATATTGCTTTTTCTCCTGTCGTACGAAAACTGAAAGCTATGTCACCCTTTCGCCAGCCCGGCACTTCGATGTAAGACTGCGATGTCGTGAAAGTCACTACGTACTTTTGCGTGTCTGAAATTTAATGATTTTTTTTTTTTAGACGTTTTTATAGTTTGGCATAATAACGAGAATTGCTGCTGGAGGAGGGGCATTTTTTTGTCTTTAGAAACTGT
Organism: Oxytorus armatus; assembly: GCA_958009045.1. Taxonomy (NCBI): domain Eukaryota; kingdom Metazoa; phylum Arthropoda; class Insecta; order Hymenoptera; family Ichneumonidae; genus Oxytorus; species Oxytorus armatus. Next base: position 22,252,020 of record OY253748.1, read on the forward strand.
GATAACGAGGATTTTTTTCATTGAAATTGTGAATTCCATCCTCAATGAGAAACGTATCGTTTGCCGAATGTGATAAAATTGATTCTAACTAGTCTCGACGCATTCCAATGGTCCCAACGTTATTCTCCCTTGGGCGTCCTCCTCGAGATCCTTTGGTTGTAGAAAAACCATTCCTGTAATACCGAGCGAGTCCGGACTCTCGTAATATCCCTCGTCGGACAGCCATTTACCGGCGGAAACGTCGCAATTGCAGCTCAGATCGGTATTCACGCAGGTTCTGTTCACTGACATCAAGGACGATATAATAAATCGTTTTTTTTTTTCATCTTTTTTTTTCTTTTCAAAGACAAGTCGATTTTGAAAAAATGGATATAAAAGAAAAAACTTACTTCCGCACGGGCATGAACCTCTGTTGACGTTTCCGATGTAATCGACGATCGACGTCTCTTTAGAACCGAAAAACCAGGTTGCACTGTGAAGCTCCAATGGGGCTTTGTAACAATCGTACTTGACGTACTGACTGCAATAGAGCGAGTGCGATATCAATTCTTGTAGCATTTCCGCTGTAAATTGCCGATACGTTATGTTGAACGAAAAATCATCCTCGGCGATCGATCGCACGTCCACTTGCGACGGTAGATTGTGCTCGACGATCGTTTTTGTCGAATCCTCGATCGATTGAAATTCGCACTTTACGACAGCCGGCGGAAATCTTCCATTCCCGTCGATGTCAATTTTGTAAACGTCGTCCTGCGTGTAACCGAGTAGGGCAAGTTCCTCGCAGGTTTTTCTGTGCTGCGCTGAAAAAAAAATATTTTCTTCATGTTCATTTATTTACAATAAAGGCGTTTTTTTTTAATGCATAAATTGTTTGTAAAGCTGAAAAATATATGTTTTCTCCCTTTAAACAATTGGAATTCGATCGACGAAATGCATTGATAATTCATTTTTTTAAATCGTTATTAGGGTTCGAAAAATATTGTTTCGTTTGTTCGGAATTAATTTCCAAATTCGATGAGTAATATTTCAAATTTTCTTATGAAAACACATCTTCAAGAAAAAAACATAAAAAAATTAATCATTGATATTGTAAAGAGGAACGAACTCACGGTGAATATCGACCGGATGGAACGGCTACAGGCAAGATATATAAAAATGGTGATGGGGATCAGAAGGAACACACCGAGTTACATATGGAGAATAGAGGCGGGATGCCGAGGAATTGGGGTAGAGCTGTGGAAAAGAGCGGCAAAATATATAGGGGAAGTGATAAAAATGGAAGACGGAAGATGGTCCAAGGAATGCCTAAAAGAGGAAGTGAGAGGAATAACGAATAGGGACCCGACGAAATGGGGGAAAGAGCTAAGAACAGCAATGGAGGAGGTGGGAGAAGGACGAATATGGGAAACAATAAGGACTGGAAATAGCAGAGAGCTGGAAAAACAAAAAAAAGAGAGGGATCAGGATCAAGACGGAACAAGAAATTCAGAGCGACTGGGGCAGGATCGACGCGTCCAACTACTGTAAGGAATATAAAACCAGGAAGAGGGGGGTAGAAATGGAAAAATATTGGGAGGACAAGAATATCCGAGAAGAAACGAAAGAAACATGGGCAAGGATGAGATGCGGGAATATAGGGAAGGATAAGGAAAAGGGTTTCAAGGACACGAAATGCTCCCTATGTGGGTAAAGAGAGGAAACGCTGGTGCACATATGCGAATGCGAGGAAGGAAAAGTGTTAGCGGGAAGGGAGTTGGTAGAAAGGCTCAGGAGGTGGCTAGGCCCAGGAACTAACACCAAACAGATAATAGAGACAGCGCTAAGGGGTGAGAAACCGGTGGTGGTCCTCTGCGACTACGTAGCGGAATTTGAGAGGTTAGGGAGAAGGAAACAAACCGGACAAGGGCATAGGATGGAAGGAATGTAATGGATAGAGAGCCAGAGGGAAGTAGATATAAGGCCATGGAATGGAAGGATGCAAGGAAGCAGGGAACGAGGAATGTAAATAGAACGGAAGATTCTGTAAATAGTTATGCAAGAGAGGGATATGTACAGGGAGGGGCACTGTAAAAACCCGAAAGGGTGTACATGGAAATAAACTACTACTACTAATCATTGATATTTAATAAATTTGTCATGAATTTACCAAAGTGACAATTTTTCCCAATATAACCGGTGTCCGTGCAGTCACACGTTAGCTTGTTCTCCTTCACCGAACATTTGCCACCGTGCTCGCACGTATTTGGCCTTTTGCAAGGATCGACAAATTGGCAATTGTCCAGTGCAACCTCGCCGACAACTCTCTCCGTGTTTATCACGTATCTCGGCTCGATAACGTGATCATTGACCTTTATGTCTCTCATACAGCCAATAAGACCGGCATTACTCTTGCCACTACCAATTATTACTTTGCTACCGAGCTCGAACGTCATTGCGAAAAGTTTGCTCTGCTTGTTTCGATAATCGACGAGTATGCTTAGCTCGCCTCTCGTGTAATTCAGCTCAACGGCGTGCCACGATGTGTTGTACGGCGGAAATTTAACGGCCGCCGAGACGGTTATGTTGTCGGAGAGAACGGGTATCAGTTGAAAACGAATTTCATCGTTTACCAGACGGAGCTTTAGGGAGAGAAGGACAAAGTTCACTAATGTGCGAATGCAAAAAAAAAATCGAAAGTGTTCGTTTTTTTTTTAATGTCCAAAATTAATTATTTTCAATAGGAAAATCAGTTAAAATCAATATTAATCATAATGACTAAAATAATTGATAATTAATACATTATTTGAAAAATTAAACAAAGTTGTTGTTGATTAACTACGAAAAAAGATTTTTTTATTTTATTAATATGCGAATGCAAAAAAAAAACGAAATCGTTTTTTCTAATGTCGAAAATTAATTATTTTCAATAGAAAAATCAGTTAAAATCAATATTAATCATAACGACTAAAATAATTGATAATTAATACATTATTCGAAAAATTAAACAAATTTGTTGTTGATTAACTACAAAAAATTTTTTTTTTCTTTTATTAATATGCGAATGCAAAAAAAAACGAAATTGTTTTTTTTAACGTCGAAAATTAATTATTTTCAATAGAAAAATCAGTTAAAATCAATATTAATCATAACGACTAAAATAATTGATAATTAATACATTATTCGAAAAATTAAACAAATTTGTTGTTGATTAACTACAAAAAAAAGATTTTTTTTCTTTTATTAATATGCGAATGCAAAAAAAAACGAAATTGTTTTTTTTTGTCAAAAATTAATTATTTTCAATAGAAAAATCAGTTAAAATCAATATTAATCATAATGACTAAAATAATTGATAATTAATACATTATTTGAAAAATTAAACAAAGTTGTTGTTGATTAACTACAAAAAAAGATTTTTTTTATTTTATTAATATGCGAATGCAAAAAAAAACGAAATCGTTTTTTTTAATGTCGAAAATTAATGATTTTCAATAGAAAAATCAGTTAAAATCAATATTAATCATAATGACTAAAATAATTGATAATTAATACATTATTTGAAAAATTGAACAAAGTTGTTGTTGATTAACTACAAAAAAAGATTTTTTTTCATTTATTAATATGCGAATGCAAAAAAAAACGAAATTGTTTTTTTTTGTCAAAAATTAATTATTTTCAATAGAAAAATCAGTTAAAATCAATATTAATCATAATGACTAAAATAATTGATAATTAATACATTATTTGAAAAATTGAACAAAGTTGTTGTTGATTAACTACAAAAAAAGATTTTTTTTATTTTATTAATATGCGAATGCAAAAAAAAAACGAAATCGTTTTTTTTAATGTCGAAAATTAATGATTTTCAATAGAAAAATCAGTTAAAATCAATATTAATCATAATGACTAAAATAATTGATAATTAATACATTATTTGAAAAATTGAACAAAGTTGTTGTTGATTAACTACAAAAAAAGATTTTTTTTCATTTATTAATATGCGAATGCAAAAAAAAACGAAATTGTTTTTTTTTGTCAAAAATTAATTATTTTCAATAGAAAAATCAGTTAAAATCAATATTAATCATAATGACTAAAATAATTGATAATTAATACATTATTTGAAAAATTAAACAAAGTTGTTGTTGATTAACTACAAAAAAAGATTTTTTTTATTTTATTAATATGCGAATGCAAAAAAAAAACGAAATCGTTTTTTTTAATGTCGAAAATTAATGATTTTCAATAGAAAAATCAGTTAAAATCAATATTAATCATAATGACTAAAATAATTGATAATTAATACATTATTTGAAAAATTGAACAAAGTTGTTGTTGATTAACTACAAAAAAAGATTTTTTTTCATTTATTAATATGCGAATGCAAAAAAAAACGAAATTGTTTTTTTTTGTCAAAAATTAATTATTTTCAATAGAAAAATCAGTTAAAATCAATATTAATCATAATGACTAAAATAATTGATAATTAATACATTATTTGAAAAATTAAACAAAGTTGTTGTTGATTAACTACAAAAAAAGATTTTTTTTATTTTATTAATATGCGAATGCAAAAAAAAAACGAAATCGTTTTTTTTAATGTCGAAAATTAATTATTTTCAATAGAAAAATCAGTTAAAATCAATATTAATCATAACGACTAAAATAATTGATAATTAATACATTATTCGAAAAGTTAAACAAATTTGTTGTTGATTAACTACAAAAAAGATTTTTTTTTTCTTTTATTAATATGCGAATGCAGAAAAAAACGAAATTTTTTTTTTTTATGTCGAAAATTGATTATTTTCAATAGAAAAATCAGTTAAAATCAATATTAATCATAATGACTAAAATAATTGATAATTAATGCCTTATTTGAAAAATTAAACAAAGTTGTAGTTGATTAACTACAAAGAAAAATTTTTTTTCTATATTTTTAAAAAGACCTAGTGTTAATTTGCTATTTTCCTTTTTTTTTTTTTTCTAATTTGATTACAGTACCTCCCAGTAACCGAGTCCCTGTTCGCTCTTGACATCGCCAGACGCCACGACAGCGACCGGTTTTGAGCTCTTGAAGTCAAAATTAAGATGCAACGAGTCGGTACTTTCGATCGGCCACCAAATATGACTTCCGGCAAACGGGTAAGTGATCGGTATGACGTCAACGTCGGCCTCGTAATATTCGGGCTCGAGGACACCGATATAATGCACCATTGGATTCGATCTCTTGAGCTCGTATATTATCGATTTGTCGTTAAAAAAAACGTACTTTAGCGCACCGGCAAAGTTGTTGTAAGAGAGGAGACCGCGTTTTTTGTGCAATTCCGGACCGCCGCCGATATAAATCTCCGGATCGATAATCATGTTGTAATTGTCACCGGGCACCTCGTGCACCTTTGTCTCGAAGTCCAATATCACGTGAACCATCGAGACATTGTGAAATATCGTCAAGTTGCTCCAATGATTCGACGATACTTGATCGCCCATTACCGTCGTTATTTTGGCCCCGTGACCAAAATCTAGCTCAACGTGAACCCTTCGCTTTATTATCGAGGCAGCTACGTAGTGCGGCGTGCCGGCGATCTCGCCGGATGCGTAAAACAATACGGAATCGTCCCATCTCGTCTTTTTGAGAAAATATTAACAAAAAAAAATTAATTCGACGAGAATTTATCGCGTGAAAATGTAAAAAGAATGTTTTCTCTGATAATTTGTTAAATAACGCTTCCTTTAAATTATTTCGCTTATAAACTTTTTCACACTCTTATTATTATGCAAAATCGTCGAATCTTCAAAGTACCGAATCTTTTTGTTTTCTTTTTCCGCGCCAAATTTTACATTTATATCGTAAAGTGCGGAAATTCTTATCGAATGAAACGTTTGGTTCGGAAGTGCGTGTGTGTGAAACGTCCTTAAATGAAATGATAATTAAATTATCCATGATGATGATAAAGGTCATAAGAAAATTCGTCTTGTAGCGTGATCCAACCTCTATTATTTTATCACGTGAGAATACCTCACCGTTTGAGCGAATTAATGAGACGAAAAATTTCTCACCTTGAACATCAAGCTTATCCGGTTGACCGACGAGTGAACACGATCCTTCCAATCGTAGACACGAAAAGACACGTAAGACGAGCCTCTGAGAGTTAAAATCGTGGCGGCTATGATTTGAAAGAAAATATAATAATTATTAGACTTTTATTTATTCGTTCAAGTACTCTCGCGAGAGCCACTTTCTCGTAGCCACTTTTATAAAACGCAATCCCCCCCCGACCCTTTTGTAAATCATGTCAATTGATTACGTACTGTAAACATCGCATCTCTCGCCCTCGTAATACGTTCCGAAGCAGTCGCAGGTCAGACTATTATAGTGATTCACGCACTGACTACCGACGAAACACAGATTTTCTCTCGACCAGCATCTTGAAAAATGTTCAATTTTGTAAAATACATTGAGTCGTTGTTTTTAGCATTTTTTTTTTAAACTACATCACCCTATTGTCAATTATTTTTCGTAGATTTCTTTTCTAATTTTTAAGTATTTTTTTTTTAAATTTTTACTTCACCAACTATTTTTTTTATCTAATTTTGACGGGCTTGAACTTCATACTATTGTCAATTATTTTTCGTAGATGTTTTTCTAATTTTCAAGTATTTATTTTTTACATTTTTACTTCATCAACTATTTTTTTTTATCTACTTTTGACGAGTTGAAATTATTTCATTTACGATTTTAGGCGATTTTTCAATAATCCAACAATTTTTCCTTTTTGCCAACTCAATTATTTTCAAGATTAATTTACATTCAACGGGCATTCAATTCGTTTCACTCACTTGTCGATGCAGCCCTCCTTAACGTTCTCGTGTTTCGTGGCTATTAGCGGCCTGATCGGTAACAAATCGCTCGCCGATTTTCCCGAGCTCAGTACCATATCCCTGATGCATCCAACGAATGACTCGATAATGTACTTGACACCGTGCAAACGTTCCTCCGAGCTGAGTCCTGAATCGATGAAAATTTCGATTTTCATTTCGAACGAATAAGTAAAATTCATTTATGAAAATAAATCTCCTTACATTTTTTTTTGTCATCAAACGAAATATTTTTATCCAACCGGAAAATCATTATTGATCAGTATCACGTACGGGGATGTTTTATATGATTTTTTTTTGTCGCAAAAGAAAAACGTACAGCACGTTTGGTCAATGGAATATTGAAAAAAAAATTGTAATAACGTTTGAACTTATTTTATCTTTGCTCGATTCTCGCTCTTTTTTGATTATCAATTCCCGTCTTACCTCCTATGAGAACGACCGATGCAAGTTCCTCCGATACACCGTAATTGACAACGCGCTCCAAAACCTCGAGAGTCGTTTCCTCCTGTGTGTCGTCGACTCGAGCAATTAATTTAGCGCCGTGAACGTCTATTCTAACGAGTACGCTGTGCCATTCGTCCCTGTTTAGACCCTCGCCAACCGTTAAACTCGTCGAACGTTTCCCAAACACGTGGACCACCTTCAATTGACCCTTCTCGACGATAACGTAAAGCGCATAAGGATCGAGACTCTCCGGTCGATCCTTGACGCTGTGATAAACGAGCAGACCGTGGGGTAACCTTGTGCGAAATTGAAAGGATATCTCGCGACACAATCTGCAAGGTTTAAATGAGCGGATTTTTTTGTTTGTTAGTTTTCAAAAGATTCAACGAAAAAGAAAGAAAAAAAAAAAACTATTTTTTCTTCGTATAGTTTTTTTGTTTGTTAGAGGAACTGCGGGACCTCAATTGAAAAGTCTTGATGCCACTGCCGTCGAGCTGAATGAACGTATTGCTCTGTGCGAACATGAAAGTCTTCTCGTGTCCCGATTCCATAAATGTTAATTCCTGTAATAACGGAAAAATTGATTAATTTCTAAAAATCTGTTGCTAAAAATCCATGTATTAATTATAAATTATGATTAACGAGAAGTTTTTTCCAATTTTTTTTAAGAACTTTGCGTAAAACTTTCGGAGAATCGTTGAGAGCCTTTTCTTTTTCACCTTTCCTCTCTTGTGCTTCGGTACAGGAGGCCTCGTTGGTTCTGGGGGTGAAAATGTTGGCGGGGGTGTACTCGGTGTCGTTGTCGGTGGAGTTCCCGTGGTTGTCGTACTCGTCGTCACGAATACGCTACCCTTGGTCACCATGTAAGCCGGCAGGGTATCTAAACAATTTTTTTGATAATTTTTTTCCAACTTATTTTATCAAGAGGACGTGAAAACGAAAAATTCTGAGACCTAATTCAACTCTTCATTTTCTCGATTGAGTCGTGTTTTTTTTTTCATTTTTTTTTTTTTAGTTTTCTTTATTCACTCACGATTTGGTCCTCCGACACAATGATGAAGACACTCGAGCTGTGAATTGAAACGATTCTCGTTTCCCAAGCAACCACCGTAAACGAAAGTTCTGCACTTTCCCTCGGCCTTGTTGAAGGTCCATTTGTGTATGTAGTGCTTGCACGGTCCGCTTTCCGTTTTCACGAGGCAACGATCCGGCAATGGACGTTTCGTTGTTACGAGACTCTCGTTGTTGTTGCTGTTGTTGCTCTCGTCGAGAATATCGACATCCGGTGATTCGGTTATACTCGCCTCGATGCCAAATGTAATCAGCGCGGTGTTTAGCAAAGCAAGGATCACCAGGATCCTCCTTTCGCGGTTCACCATTGTTCTTCATTCGCTAAAAATTTAAAAAAACCATATTCAAGCCGGGATCTTTCTCAATTCGCCGAAATAAAATCGTAACGAAAATCCATTACGAGCGAGGATTGGAAATGATTCTATAATAGCGTTAACAAAAATTCGAACTTGATTCTGAAAAATTGTAGGAGAATCATTGAAAAAAAAAATGTTAACTAATAGAACTGTTGGAATTTTTTACGCACGGACCTAATTCCTTTTTTGTATATTTATATCGAGCAGAAAATCATTTCGAAAATTCTCGCGTTTGGAGATTTTCAATTTTTTTAAAATTATCTCTCGCAAATACATCTATTTGAGTGTATCTCCTATTTCCGTAGTATTGAGAATTGGAGGGAGAATGAAGGGAGAGAGAAAATAGTTTGAAACTCGTTAATTATCGAAATTTTTCAGTTTCTTCGAAATAATTCTTAAGGTAGTAGTCTGGTAACTTAAGCCGATTTTCATGTCTTTTTTGGAGGGCGTTTTTTTGTAGGAAAATAAAAATGAATCGTCTTGGATATTTAGGATGTTTTTATTTACATATTAAACATACAAAAAAAAATTTGTTTGAAAAAATTTAATAGTTTATTATTATTATTATTATTGATCGAAGTTGGCACCTCGAAAAAAAAAACGCGTGGGTGACCCGGGTGATTTTGGCTCTTGATGTTATCTGAAATAAAAAATTCTTGATAATTCATAATCTATAGACATGTCACTCTGGTCGGAACTACTGAAGTTAAATTTCATGGATAAATAACAAAATGGCGGACTTTTTTTTGGCGGTTTTTTTTTTCCAAAGTCCGCCATTTTGTTATTTATCCATGAAATTTAACTTCAGTAGTTCCGACCAGAATGACATGTCTATAGATTAAGAATTATCAAGAATTTTTGATTTCAGATAACATCAAGAGCCAAAATCACCGGGGCCACCCACGCGCTTTTTTTTCGAGGTGCCAACTTCGATCAATAATAATAATAATAATAAACTATTAAATTTTTTCAAACTAAATTTTTTTTGTATCTTTAATATGTAAATAAAAACATCCTAAATATCCAAAACGATTCATTTTTATTTTCCTACAAAAAAACGCCCTCCAAAAAAGACATGACTATCGGCTTAAGTTACCAGACTACTACCTTAAAGAAAATGTTTGATCACATTTTTTTATATCTCTGCAATAATTGTAAAGATAAAGTTAAAAAAAAAAGCAATTTCCTTGTTTTTTTTTTTTTCGTACTAACGTTCCCCATCTCTGGGATTTGGTGATGCGTCAGGGATGATCCCCCCTTCCGAGAGATAAGAATCGACCATCGAGGGAATGAGAATATGAAGAAAAGAAAAGGGGAGTGTCTTAATATTCGTTTCACGGTTTAGGTCGCCCACGCTGTATATCATTTCCGCGTATAAGCGTCCCTTTAAAGCCTTCCGGTCTTCTCGCCGGCCTATTCGAGTATCACCGAGATAAAATCAAAAGTATCATCAGAGTTCTCTTTGCGCGAGCCTGCGTTTGATGCATTTTCGCGATTGTCGACGCTCGCGGCATGGATTTACGACTTCCGGCCTCGGAAAAAAAAAATATATTATGAGATTCCTTATACGTTTTATTCTATCTCGCTCCAGGATCCTCCTGCACTCTGGCCCAGGTAGACGTGACTCATCGAGACTTTCAATGATACATCATGCAATATAAGTGCGCGGCATAATATACTGAACTTCTGGGAAATTCGTGATTCCCGAGAAAGGAAAAAAAAAAGAAAAAATTCTCCCTGCTTTGTTATCCAAAGGGTCTCTCGTAGATAAGAGATCGATTATCTTAGGGATGTGTGTACAGGACATTTCAAGCAAAATTCATAGGGTCGTGGCTCGAGCAATTTTTGTTCTCCTTGTACTAGGGTGAAGCAACAAAAAAAAAAAACAACCGACATAAAATTAACATCCCTCGATAAACCTTCCATGGATTTTTTTATTTCTAAAGATCCTCAATAGTAAAAAATTTACCTCTTATTTCACCTCAATTCGATCGTAGGAATTATCTTAAGTGCCATTTCGAGTATTGTTTTTAACAGAAAACTGAAATTTTCATTATTTTCATTATCACAGGTCGGAAAAAAATCAGAAGAAAGAAGAAAGTGATTGACTTTAAAAATTCACTACGACACGCAAAGATGTTCACCGAAGTGCGCGTCCACTCGGGTTTTTAATGGGTTACTCACGAGGAGCGAGAGATAGACGTGGCGTAGAGAGCGCAAAGAGAGTCATGTGAGTCAATTCTCTCGTGCCAGGCGCTTCCTCGGATAGTCAATTGAATTCGAGGCTAACCCGAGAGTAGAGTGTCAACGAAGATGACCGCGACGACGACGACGACGACGACGACGACGACGACGACGAGCAACAGTCGTATCAAGAGGGTTAGAGATGAGAGGCCCCGAGATCAAAGAGTTAAAGAGATGAGGTACGATCGTTTGACCGGAACGAATTTTGGAACCTAATCAACTTCCGGTTCACGGTTTATCAAAACTCTCAATTTTCTTATTAACTGTATTAATGATGAAAAAAATTCTTTGAAGAATTATTTTATTACGAAATAATTACGAATCATTGAGATAAAAACGGAAATCATTGGTTTAAGTGGTTTGAAAAAAAAAATAATCATGTTTGTAATTGGGAATAATTTGGATCGAACGTTCTTTTATAATTAACACTGACGCAAAGTTATTTTTAACGATTTGTTTTCTTTTTTTCTTCATACAAATGGCGCTCAAAGTTTCTATATAGTCACGCGCGGATTTCGGAGCTATTTCGTGTGTGTACTGGGGCAAAAAGCCGGAAGGAAGCGATTCGCCAGCCGGTACATAAAGAGAATTGCATGATTACGCGCTGGCCAACGTGTGTACTCGGTGTCCGTTCTATTATTGTTATTATTATTATATACGAAGTTTACACTCGTCGGCTCGTTCAAACGTTACACTTGCTGTGAATTATTTACTTAAATCAAATTTCATTTTTCCTTTTATTGCAAATTAAATGAGTTAAGAACGAATGATCGATTAGTTAAAAAATTTATTTAGCGATTTGTGACGAAAAAATAGTTTGATTTTTTAACAAAGATCTCAGGTCCATACATTGGATATATATATTATAATAATAAAATAGCGGCATACAGCAGTGACAGCCTTGTCACGTTCAAGACCAATTATACATATACAGCGTGTGTTCCCGGAGATTTTTCAAGGCGAAGTGCACTTAGCGGATTGAAGGAAGGATATCGCATCAAGTCCCTATGAAATAATCTTGCCTGATTGCACGAAATAGATAATACGGATGTACCTTCGGCTCGGATCTAACAATTTTAACGTACAAGTAAACCGCCAACGATCACGCACCGAAAAATAATTGGCGAAACAGTAAATTAACAACGCGTTTTTTTTGTAGGAAAATAAAAATGAATCGTTTTGGATATTTAGGATGTTTTTTATTTACATATTAAAGATACAAAAAAAAATTGGTGTGAAAAAATTTTATAGTTTATTATTATTATTATTATTGATCGAAGTTGGCACCTCGAAAAAGTGGCGCGTGGGTGGCCTCGGTGATTTTGGCCCTTGATATTATCTGAAATAAAAAATTCTTGATAATTCTTAATCTATAGACATGTCATTCTGGTCGGAACTACCGAAGTTAAATTTCATGGATAAATAACAAAATGGCGGACTTTGGAAAAAAAAAGTCCTTTTATTTTAGCAAAGAAGGGGTTGTAAAATAAAAAGAAATTTAACTTCAGTAGTTCCCACCAGAATGACATGTCTATAGATTAAGAATTATCAAGAATTTTTGATTTTGAATAAACTATTAAATTTTTTCAAACAAATTTTTTTTTGTATCTTTAATATGTAAATAAAAACATCCTAAATATCCAAAACGTTTCATTTTTATTTTCCTACGAAAAACGCCCTCCAAAAAAGACATGAAAATCGGCTTAAGTTACCGGACTACTACCTTAATTTTCGAATAACCTAACGATTTCGTAACTTCTCACGAGCCAGAAAACCCACGAAGGAAATTCTCCTAAATCGCAATAAAAAATAACGAATTTTAAATAAGAATTTTTTCAACTAACTCGATAGTTCTGTTTTTTTTTTTTCTTTGTTTTTTGTTTTCAGATATTCGACAAAATCGCAAGGGATAACGCGTCGTCGTAGCTTCTCGCACGCGGTGGTATGCGATCCAGATGAGATTGCAACGAGCAGGGTTCGGGGGCACCAGAGGCAAAACCAGAGGCCGGTAGTACTGTATAGTAAAACGAGTAACCGACGAGTTTAGCCAGGATGTGACGTCAGGAGTCCCTCGTCGGGGCACGACGAATGATCGTCGAGAGGGGCGACGTCGGAGAGTCTCGACGTTGGGCTATCTGGCCTCTCCTCGTTCCAGCAGCAACGGAGAGCTTAGCCCCCCCCCTCGTGTGTGTATATACCGGCGCGCACAAACGCTGCCACTCTCGGGTCTACAAGTCCAATTGTCTTCGCACACTGGCTACTCTACCAAAAGCCCATCGCTTCGGTAACGCTTTATTTGTCTTTCACTCGCGCATACGATAAAACGAGATAGAAAGAGAGCGAGAGAGAGAGAGAGAAAGAAATTCTCTCGAGTCCAGCACAGACACTAATTTATTAATGCCACTCCAACCGTACCGGCTGCCTCTCCGTTACTCATCACGGTTTATTGACTTTCATTGCGATCTCTTCGCTCTAGGTTCGCGAGTCCGATGAAACCGTCTTTTTTTTTTTTTTTTCTTCTTCAAATATTACAAATGCTTGTTTTTCGGTTATGTAAAACAAATATTGAGGACGGTATATAACAACAACAAAAAAAGTGTAAGGTTTCAATTTTTTGGATTTGTTTAGTGTGAAAAACAATGTGACAATGTTTTTCTTTCAAATGCTTACTTACTTTTTATATTTGAATATCGAAATGTCTGTTTACGTGATCGTAGAAATATTTCTAACAATAATACGCTTTAGATGTTCGATAAAAATTGTTTTTTTTTCCTGCTAGTTGAAAAAAATCGCTGGAGCCCCCACCTCAAATAGGCTGTAACATTTTTACGTTTTTTTTTTCTTCTTTTAACTTTCTTTTTTCGTAGCTATCGTTCGATCGCGAGATAAGAAGAAGTTCTTGAGGGGAACACCTTTGTGCTCCTTGAATCCTTTTTTATTCGGGCCGTTTTCACCGGTTGGCCACCTTTTGTCACCCGTCTCAAGATCGATATATCGAGCAAACCACTTCGCGGCGGCCAGCTGGAGTGGGTCACCCGGGTTCGTCGACAGAGTATATACATATAATATTATCATACTCGTTTCGTCCCTTGATACACCATTATATAACAACGGGTTTAACCGCGCTATACGTGCAGAGCTTTTCTCTCGCATTCATGAATAACATCGAGAGTCTCGACGATTCATATATTTTTTTTTTTTTCCTTCTCTCGCACAGCCTACCATCCTATTTTAGCAACCGACTGTTCCAGCTTAGCTATAAGTTATAAGTAACATAAGTAAGTAGTTGAAGAACGAAAAAATAGAAAAAAAAAAACAAAGTGAAATGGATCAATGGATGAATTCGTTCCGGCGATATAATCGATTGAAATATTTTTTAACTATATTTTTCATCACTTTGACAGAATTAGAGTGCCAACATTTTTTTGGACATTCTGGATATTTTTATTTATTTTTTAATTTAGAAAATTCGAATGAGAAACAATTTTTTTTAAAACGTTTCATTCACCTTTATCCATTGATTATTCATTATAATCACATTATTGAAATTAAGTACGGACTTTGAGTTTTAAGATTCATCTCGATTTGAGATTAATTTTTTTTTTTATTATGAGATGTTTACTTATTCGTTGCACAATCTCGTATTTTTTTTTTGGCAATGAGAAGAGTTGAATGAATTTTCATCCCGTTTGCGTTCCCAGGAGAGGGCAAGGTCGTAGTTCCACGACGGAGAGAAAGAGAGAGAGAGAGAGAGAGAGAGAGAGGCTGGAAGCTGGGAGAGAGAAATGCGCGCGCGCGCGCTTCTGCATCAATCGAGACTCCGGGGAAACAAGGCCATGGCCAAGCCAAGGGGATGTGGAGAACGTATACAGTGGAGCTCTCTCTCTCTCTCTCTCCCGCTCTGTGGGCTCCATGACCATGGCCTCTCCTGGTCAGGGTTTTTTGGCCTCGGTTGCCCTGGCAATGACCCTGAATTTTCAGCCCGAGATTCGTATAATTTGCCATTAGTTCGTCGAAGATGAAAAGAAAATGGGGAAGAATTGTCGTAGGGGATTTAAAAAAAAAAACAGTTGACGAAGCTAGGAGTAATAAGGTCATTGGATGAGATAAGGAAGAGAAATAAGTTGAGAAGAGGACAGAGACGAGGAGTGAGAAGTTGCGTGGAAAAGACGAGCGAAGAAAACAAAAAAAAAATGGGCAAACCCTTTTCGTCGTTAAAAGTTCTCGGTAGGGTCCTTTCGACCGGAAGTCACAGGGTGTAAATTCATCCTACCGCGGACTTCGTGCAACGACTTCAAATTCACAACTACCTGAAATATCCTCGGCTCTTTTCCGCCAATGAAAAGAGCGCGTGACTCCACTGACAACTATGTAAGAATCACGAGCTAGTCGTTTTTCATCCATTACACCGTCCGGTCTTTTCTTCGTTTTTTATTTTTTTCTTCTTCTCGTTTTCTTCATTGTTATTGTACGATCGCTGACCGATCTATCGAGATTATTCCTCGTGACGGGAGACACAAGATTATTATTGTAATACTTATAAGCACACGCGACTATCGTGCGCGTTTTCTTTTCTTGTACCTCATTTGCATTCGTAAGATGCAGCCACTTTACATTCTGTCTGGATGAGAATTATTTTTAGAAATTGAAAGAAAAATTGTTTCAATCGATTTGAGCAAGTGGTTTTGTTTTTTTTTTTTTTCTTTTGGTTTTATTGACTAGAAAAAAATTATTAAATTCCAACAAACTTCATGATTATTAAATTCTAATGATGCCAATTTTTTTTCACGACGTTATCGGTAAATATGAGAAACAATCGTCATCCATATCGCGAGAATTTAACAGTTGAGATTCTGGAGTTTTACACCGGCTGCAAGGATAGATAAACATGGCGGAAATTCGACCACTTCTCTTTATACGTACACGGAGATATTGGTTTAATATGAGCTCCAATACAAAAGATTGTAAACAAGTTCAAAAGGGCCGCCTGGTTAAAAAATATATGTGTGTGTGTGTGTGTGTGTGTGTCGACATGGTACTCAATATATAGCAAAACGAACGTACATATGAATATAACGTATGCATATAGTAACAAACTTGTATTATCTGCGATTCAAACATCTTGAATTTATGAAAGGCAAACATACGTGTGTTACGGCTACATAGTGGTGTCGACATCTTTCCACATACACGCACTTGCAACACTGTGAAATTTTGAGGCCGGTTGAAACCAGATCTTCGTGAAGTAGAAATATATATACGAGCAATTATCGTGGGTGCAACACCTCGAGCACGATATACAACTTACTTACGAACAACATATAGAAGCGAACCCTTTTCGACGAACATAAGTTTCAATGATGGAATTTGTGATATAGGTAAAAAGATTTAAAAAGTTTGCCCAGTGTCAAGTTAAAATATGCGAATATTAGTTTGGAAGAATTTTTTTTTTCGTCGCCCTACAACATACTAAAAAAACAACATATAGAGTCAACCCTTTTTTCCATGAACCTACATTTCAATGATGGAATTTGTGATATTGGTAAAAAAATTAAAAAAAAATCTAATCAGATTTGAAACCATGAATTTACGTGTTTGCCTAGTGTCAAGTTAAAATATACGATGAGGGTTTGGAAGATTTTTTTTTCGTCGCCCTACAATATACTAAAAAAACAACATATATAATCAAACCCGTTTCGACGAACATACATTTCAATGATGGAATTTATGATTTTGATAAAAAGATTTAAAAATAATGTAATGAGATTTTAAACTGTGAATTTACGTGCTTGCCTTGTGTCAAGTTAAAATATCCGAATATTAGGGGTTTGGAACATTTTTTTTTGTCGCTCGACAACATACTAAAAAAACAACATATAGAGTCAACCCTTTTTTCCATGAACCTACATTTCAATGATGGAATTTGTAATATTGGTAAAAAAATTAAAAAAAAATTTAATCAGATTTGAAACCATAAATTTACGTGTTTGCCTGGTGTCAAGTTAAAATATACGATGGGGGTTCGGAAGATTTTTTTTTCGTCGCTCTACAATATACTAAAAAAACAACATATATAATCAAACCCGTTTCGACGAACATACATTTCAATGATGGAATTTATGATTTTGATAAAAAGATTTAAAAATAATCTAATCAGATTTTGAACTGTGAATTTACGTGCTTGCCTCGTGTCAAGTTAAAATATCCGATGGGGATTCGGAAGATTTTTTTTTCGTCGCCCTACAACATACTTAAAAAATAAATTATAGAGTCAATCCTTTTCGATGAACATACATTTCAATGTTGTAATTTGTAGTATCGGTAAAAAGATTTTTTTAAATTCTAATTAGATTTTGAACCATGAATTTACGTGCTCGCCTCGTGTCAAGTTAAAATATCCGAATATTAGGGGTTTGGAAGATTTTTTCTTTCGTCGCTCTACAACATACTAAAAAAACAACATATAGAGTCAACCCTTTTTTTCCATGAACCTACATTTCAATGATGGAATTTGTAATATTAGTGAAAAAATTAAAACAAAATCTAATCAGATTTGAAACCATGAATTTACGTGTTTGCCTGGTGTCAAGTTAAAATATACGATGGGGGTTCGGAAGATTTTTTTTTCGTCGCTCTACAATATACTAAAAAAACAACATATATAATCAAACCCGTTTCGACGAACATACATTTCAATGATGGAATTTATGATTTTGATAAAAAGATTTAAAAATAATCTAATCAGATTTTGAACTGTGAATTTACGTGCTTGCCTCGAGTCAAGTTAAAATATCCGATGGGGGTTCGGAAGATTTTTTTTTCGTCGCCCTACAACATACTTAAAAAATAAATTATAGAGTCAATCCTTTTCGATCAACATACATTTCAATGGTGTAATTTGTAGTATCGGTAAAAAGATTTTTTAAAAATCTAATTAGATTTTCAACCATGAATTTACGTGCTTGCCTCATGTCAAGTTAAAATATCCGAATGTTAGGGGTTTGGAAGATTTTTTATTTCGTCGCTCTATAACATACTAAAAAAACAACATATAGAGTCAACCCTTTTTTTCCATGAACCTACATTTCAATGATGGAATTTGTAATATTAGTGAAAAAATTAAAACAAAATCTAATCAGATTTGAAACCATGAATTTACGTGTTTGCCTGGTGTCAAGTTAAAATATACGATGGGGGTTCGGAAGATTTTTTTTTCGTCGCTCTACAATATACTAAAAAAACAACATATATAATCAAACCCGTTTCGACGAGCATACATTTCAATGATGGAATTTATGATTTTGATAAAAAGATTAAAAAATAATCTAATCAGATTTTGAACTGTGAATTTACGTGCTTGCCTCGTGTCAAGTTAAAATATCCGATGGGGGTTCGGAAGATTTTTTTTTCGTCGCCCTACAACATACTTAAAAAATAAATTATAGAGTCAATCCTTTTCGATGAACATACATTTCAATGGTGTAATTTGTAGTACCGGTAAAAAGATTTAAAAAAAATCTAATTAGATTTTGAACCATGAATTTACGTGCTCGCCTCGTGTCAAGTTAAAATATCCGAATATTGGGTGTTCGGAAGATTTTTTTTAGGGGGGAAAAAAAATGATAAAAACTTTGGGAGTCAAAAGATCCGTCGATTTGCCCTGAAATGCCCTATACAGCTGTACAAGCTACTGTAGAATATTAATAATTATTATAATTATGACGATTATTAGTTATTATGTTTTATAACATGGGTGCTAGACATACATATAACTAGCTCGTATTAATTAGAACCTTCGTTCGCGGATGCGAGCGATTCGAGCGTAATTTTGTTCCCGCCGTGTTCTCGATCGCAGAGAAAAAAAAAGGATTTACAGGCGATTTTAGATAAAATGTTAATGTTACACTTCTTCTCGGATTTAAAGAGAAGCATCGACGATCAGATAAAATTTCGGTTTAACCGCATTAAACGTATAACAGTAAAATTTTTCAATTATCAAGGAATTCGTTTTGTCGATCCTGCGTGTATCCCAGGACATTCTACCATAAATGAGAGAAACCTTTGCGCACGCACTAATATAATGTATCAAGCAAATACGTGTATACTTACGTCGTCACGATATAATAGATGGATAGCGCGAAGGAGTTAACGTGGGAGAGCATCGATCCTTTTTTTTTTCTGCTCTGTCCTGTTCTCGTTGCGTGTATTCAAACTTTGGCGAACGCTAACTCAACACTTTTAGGTACCAATTTTGACACCTCTATTCACGATTAAAACGTGCAATTACGTTATTTTTTTTTTTTATCGAATCGAAAATTTTATTGAACTAAGAAAAGAGAAAAAGTTCCATAGTACAATTGTTATTGTAATACATCAGTGATATAGTTAACAATTTTTTTTCACGCAGTTTACACATAAACGCTGATAATTCGTCGTTTAAAAAAAATGTATTTATTGAATTTTACGTTCGAACACTTCAAAAAATTGTTTTTCCTTCTGTTTCTTTAAACAGAAATTATCCGGGAACGTCGACGAACGTTCGTTGATGACTGAACGACCTCCGACCTCCGCTAGAGTCAGAAGCGAACTGACTGGAACTCAGTGGAGAACCCGAGCACCTACGACGAAAACAGTTCTCTCTCGATCTTTCTCTCCCTTTTTTTGTCTCTCCAGTTCGTCGCGGATCAGCCGGTAAGTTCTCTTCGTGAAATGAAAAGTATATTACTAAAGTATCGTGAAGCTTGGAAATTTATTTATTTTGTTTCCTATTTTGCTCTCCCTAGTCGCGCGCGGTTTTTGGAGAGAGCTCTTCGTCGATGTGCGCGGCGCGACGATATCGCGCTCACGACTGACATATTGGAGGAGCTCCCGCGAGTCCGCGAGATCTTTGCAAGTCGTAGGCAGGGGTGGGAGAGGAGAGCACACAGCTGTCCCCTCTTTGTACACAAACGCCATTGCCAATCGTCATCCGACGGGACGAGATGACAAATTCACCCACACATTCACCGGAGTAAAGAAAAAAGTGCGAAATCCGTGCTGATACGACTGAGGTTGAGATACGTGAGTTGATAATAGTTGAAAAACGTTTGTTCTGTTTTTCTTTTCTCAAATTGAAAACTTAGAGTAGATGCTTCGGGGCGCACTGGATACTTCAATTAAGATTTACGCGGTTTTTTTCGTGGGGGGGGGGTAAGGTTAATTCGGTGAAAGAAAAAACATATTTTTCAAGAATTTTTTTAGACGATACAGGCAATGCTGGTTTATTTATTTACTTTCCATATAATAATACAACATCTGAACTATATTTTCCTAAACTTTCATTGCAAAATATTGATAAATAGGCCGTTGGCGACAAATCTCCGTAGGCGCCTCGAAAAAAACGTTGTTTTGCCGTGTACGCTATAACTCTTCACTGGATCATCCGAAACAAAAAAATGAAAATTGCGTTTATTAGGTGAGACGTTTCTCGAGGTAACGCTTCCGAGTTTTTTTTCATCGACTTTTTCATTTTTGGTAGCACTTGGAAGTGAAAAAACGCGTATTTCGCTAAAAAATCGGCAAATTTGTTATTGTAAAATAAAAAATAATTATAAAAAAAAAACTCGGTAGCGTTACCCGGTGATTTTTGTGTATAAATAGTGTACAAAGTTTCAAAATAATCGGTGCATTAGATTTTGAGTTACAGCGTACACCGACTTCAAAAATGACAAGTTTCCGAAAAACGCTTTAAGGGGTGAAATAGGGTTAGGACAGCGTTTTCTCAATGATTTTCATGAATTTTTTTATAGTATAAAAAATGAATATAATTTATTGAAACTTTGAGAATATTTTATACATATATTTGAGTATATACTATAAAATTTTTGAAGAATTTCCTTGAAAAACACCGAAGATATTAGCGACCCCATATTGCAGGTCACAATCAGACTCAGCATTTTGCGTACATTCTGGAAGCCGCAATTTTCATCTGAAATCAAACAAGGTTGGAATTCACCTTTACTATATGTCTCTCTTCTATATGAACCTAAATGCTATCAAAAAAATAGAAAATTGAATTTTTACAGGGTTCAAAACAAAAAAGCACGATTTTTTGCCATTTTTTACAACTTTATTTGCAAAAAAAAAATTATTTTAAATAATGGTAATATTCCAATTTTAGGTTCATATAGAGCGCAATACTATGAAGAAAGTAACTGCCAATTTTCAAAACGATTGGTTGAAAACTTTTCAAACTAGCGTGTACGCAAGTTCAAAAAAAGTCGTTTTCAGAAAAAACGTTCGGTTATACACGTGGCGCGCTCGGGGCCTGAAGGAGAGCTACTCACTTTAATGGCTTATAACAATGGAACGAGTCGGAATTTTAATTTTTAATTTTGGGAACATATTTTTCAATAGTTTTACTAACAATTTATGAAATAAAAAAAATCGATTTTTTGAACCGTCTAACCCTATTTTCGCCCTTAAAGTTTTGCACACTGGAAAACCGGTCTGGAACAACGGACGCTCAAATACTCATAACTCCGTTAATTTTGCTCCGATCGACTTGAAATTTTGACACAATATTCTTGAGATGTTATACATTCATTTAAAAAAATGTAAAAAAAAAGTTTAAATACCTTACCCCGCCCTTAAGGGTTTGAGTCAGATTTTTTTTATTTAAAAAACAAAATAGATTTCCGTCCCTTCTGGCGAATTTGCGCTCAATTCGGTTCTTTTGTATTATTGAAGCTGGATTGTGGGCATATTTAAGTGAAACGTAATTCCTAAGACGCAATTCTTCAAACTCGCGATTTACCATACTGGTTAAAATATTCCTGAAAAAACTAATAATAATCAAAATATCGACTGAAGCATTATATATTTTTCGTATACAATGAAAAATGACTTGAAAATAATATTAAATTAAAACAATTCATAAACTCGTTGGCCCGAAAGAAAAACGTCATTCTCTTCTATTAAATTCGTAAGAATAACTGGTTTTTTTTTTCTTTTGTAGCGAATCAAGACATTGTAAACGAGCTTTCATCAACGCCGCGCACGGCTATAGTTCATCACAAATTCCAAACACAAATAACCGGAGCACTTATCTCTGCCTCGCGAGCGCACATAATGTCTAGACGCACGCGGGGAGATCCGATATCGCACGTCGAGCGGAAGTTTCGATCAGTGGAAAGAGATAGAGGTGAGAATAGAAGGAAAAAAAAAGAGGGATTGACGGAATATAAAGGTTTTCGGGATTCGACAGTAGCAGATGCTCGCGGGATGTACACAATGCTTGCCCTTTTATAGGACCTCGGTGGTACCGTAGATTTTTTTTTTTTTTGGTAGAGATCGATATAAATGTCAGCACAAAGAGTATCCGAACCCACTTTGAACTCGGAGTATAATAAGAAAATATCTCCTACAATTACATTGCTGTACTTGAAAAAGTGCACGATTTTCGGTTTTTTTTTTTTTTCTTTTTTTTTGTTGTCGAAGAAGTCCCACGTTTCTCGAGATACGGGCAAAGGGGGTGGGCGCGCAACGATAGATAAAGTGACAATGGGATAATAGACAAATTGAGCGTAAATGCATCCGATTCGTTAGGCCATAGCCGCTCTTATATACATATATACAATATATGTACTGTACATATGTGCAGAGCTTGTAAAAAAAAATGAATCGAAAAAAAACAATCGTCGCTCGATGGATTTTAAGGTATTTTGAGGGGGCAAATAGGGTTAGATGGTTCAAAAAATCGATTTTTTTTTATTTCCCAAATTGTTAGTAAAACTATTGAAAAATATGTTCCCAAAGTTTTAAATTAAAATTCCGACTCGTTCTATTGTTATAAGCCATTAAGGGGGGAAATAGGGTTAGGACAGCGTTTTCTCAATGATTTTCATGAATATTTTATAGTATAAATAATGAATATAATATATTGAAACTTTGAGAATATTTTATACATACATTTAAGTATATACGATAAAATTTTTATGCATATATTTAAGCATATACTATAAAATATTAGCGACCCCATATTGCTTGTTTTTCTTGGTTATTATTTTTTCAAACGCGTTTTTCTGAAAACGACTTCTTTTTAACTTGCGTACACGCTAGTTTGAAAAGTTTTCAACCAATCGTTTTGAAAATTGGCAGTTACTTTCTTCATAGTATTGCGCTCTATATGAACCTAAAATCGGAATATTATCATTATTTAAAATAATTTTTTTTTTGCAAATAAAGTTGTAAAAAATGGCAAAAAATCATGCTATTTTCTTTTGACCCCTGTAAAAAATTCAATTATCTATTTTTTTGATAGCATTTAGGTTCATATAGAAGAGAGACATATAATAAAATTGCGGCTTCCAGAATGTACGCAAAATGCTGAGTCTCATTGTGACCTACAATATGGGGTCGCTAATATTTTATAGTATATACTTAAATATATGTATAAAAATTTTATAGTATATACTTAAATATATGTATAAAATATTCTCAAAGTTTCAATAAATTATATTCATTTTTTATACTATAAAAAAATTCATGAAAATCATTGAGAAAACGCTGTCCTAATCCTATTTCCCCCCTTAAAGATAAAACGGTTACGAAAAGAATATACGCTGAAAGGAGTTCCAATTCCATCCGAAAATTATATTGCACTGACTCTACTTGGACCAAGTATTTTTTTGGCGAAAATGTGAAAGAAAAATGTCAATTTTTTAAATTTATTTTAGGACCCTATATCGATGAAATTAACCTTGCTGAAAGCTCATGCAGTAGACACTCGCAAAAACTGAAATGGTCGCGGCGAACATAATCGGGGATGTAAAGATAAAAAGAAACACTTTTTTAATAACAATTGATAGCCGGGATACATTTTTTTTTTTTTCATGATCATAAAAGTATTTTGAACAATATGTTTTTTTTTTCGCAAAATAAAATAAATAAAACACGTTTTTTTTCTTCAGTTTCAATCGTGGAGCCGCTTGGTTGTTTTTTGAACGTGGATTCGGATTCCTTGTTCCGTATGCATACATGCGGTACTACATCGCGGTACACATAGGTAAATTCTACGTCACAAACTGGCATGCTCACAGAGTGGCATCGCGCGCACGTAGATATGGTACACGCAAGTTGCGTACAACGAGAAACGCAAAACTCTTTCGTTTGCCTCCTGTACTCTTCATCTCGCTCTAGTAGCGCGTATTAATTCTTCGTGTTTCTACCACGAACGACGACTAGTACGCGAGGCATCACAGAGCTCTCGTGAACTCGCGAGCGAAAGAGAGAAAGAGCGAGAAAGGGCGAGAGAGAGAGACGAGTGCGCGGTCAAATGACAAATTGTTTCCTGAATAGAGTAGCAGAGCGAACAGCTCTTCCCTAACCGGTACGTCCTCATCCTATTCTTCTATATTTTCGTATACATATATATATCTCTTCATACATATGTGTATCTATAGTGCAAACCATGAATTGTTAAGGAGCAAGGCCGAGCGAGCGAATAAGATTTGCCTTCTGAATAATTTACACCGTGTTGGAACTGTCGTACGGATAAAAGAGCGTGGGCTACAAATCTGCCGTTCCTTATGTCACATTATTCTTTTTTTTCTAATTCGTTAAACGGTCACTGACACAAGCGCCATTTTTTTCTTACTCGATTTTTTTTCTTTGCCTATACGATTAATCACGAAATTTGAAACTTTTCGCTGTCATTTTTTAGAAATTGTATCTAGCATTAAAGCGATTTTTTTTCAGTCCCCACCCGAAATTTAGTTGGATATGTCGAAAAAGAAATTTCCTAATATGAAAGAAAAAGAAATATTGAACTTCAACTTATGAGTAGTATAAAATTTTTATAGTTTATTCTCGAAAAAATTAAATAAAAATTTTATACTACTCATAAGTTAAAGTTCAATATCTCAAGAAATATTAATCTAAGCAATTGGGTCGATAGGACCTTTTTTGTAGGAAATTAAATTTTCAACAAATTTTTCATTTACATTTTTTTCGTAAAGTTAATTGTTTCGGAGGTAACAGCAAAAAAACGAGAATTTTGGGTAAAAATCAACTTCAGTGACCCGTACCAACTCATCAGTACAATTTACACTTTCGCCGCAAAAGGCACTTTTTTAGATTGTTTTATTCTGAGTGAATCGAAACTAAGAACAATATGATAGCATAAAATGCGGCTGAGTTATAGAAATTTGAAAAAAAAAAATTCGATTTACGTGTATTTTAGATGGAAAATCTTCTCACGCTTTGGGAAAGTACTTAGAATTAATATTAAGGGCTGTAACTTTCAGGGGATTTCAGGAAATTTCGGGTGGGGACTGAAAAAAAAAATAGACGAAAAAAAAAATCGCCCTAATCTAGCATGTATGAAGTACAATTAACTCGGGAAAAAATCGTGAAAATTTTAAGTACATTATGTTTTTTTTTCTTTTTCTTTTTCTTTCGTTCGTTCGTTCGTTCAGCTGCACCGGCTTGTATTGTATAATAGGCAATGCATAATTCTCGCTAATCGTTCCGCGGCTTATTAAAGATCGCTAATGAGACAAGACGAGTCCTCTAAACGCGTTTAAACGAACGCGAGAATCGGCACTCTTGAGGCGCAACATGGTTAGTGAATTGCACTAATAGTTGCTAAAATATATGACCTATAAGTTTGTTATAACGGTTATACAACGTGCAGAAGAATTTACGCGCAGCGTCTCCGCCCGTTATTTTTTTTAGGTCATAATTTTTTTTTCCATCACGACGATATAGACGAATAGGGATTTAAAGGACAAAACTAAAATTCGTCATTGTTCGTATTAATTTTGCATTTTAATTATTTATTTTTCATCGCGTGTTACAATCGGAGCTCCTTGGAGTTTACGTAGAACTCCAGAATCTCAACTTTTGAAACGACGACATATTGATACAGTTTTTTTTTTTGTATT
Source organism: Oxytorus armatus (assembly GCA_958009045.1). Taxonomy (NCBI): domain Eukaryota; kingdom Metazoa; phylum Arthropoda; class Insecta; order Hymenoptera; family Ichneumonidae; genus Oxytorus; species Oxytorus armatus. The sequence continues at coordinate 22,277,920 of OY253748.1, forward strand.
TTTTTAATTTACCGATTACATCGAAAAAATTGATTTATTCGATTTATTCAATGAAACATTCAGTATATCGAAGCGAACGTTTATTAAAATTATATAAATTGCTTTTTTTTTGTGTGGTAAAAATGGTTTTCACGATTTCTAATAGAATTTGAATTTTATCTACCAAATGTCTAGCGTATTGGTAATTAAAATACTAAGATAAAATTAAAATACAAATTTTAATTGTATCTACCAAATGTCTAGCGTATTGGTAATTAAAATACTAAGATAAAATAAAAATACTAATTTTAATTTTATCTACCAAATGTCTAGCGTATTGGTAATTAAAATACTAATATATCGCTAATAAAGGTACATGGGTACACGGTCATGAAAGATATGTAAAAAATCGAAATAAATTTCCTAGCTTCGATAACCCTCGAGTTAAAGTGATAATACAGTTTTATTCAGAAAACATGGAGCGTTGAATTATAGTGACGTCCCGCGGTAGAATCTTCAACTATGGCTGAAAGCAGTAGTTCTCTGGATGACCATCGATCAGTAAAGTTGTTACATATCTACATGTTTTTTTTTTTTTTTCACCAGAGAAAGGTTAGAGCCCAAAAGCACGTGGACCGTTCAAATTCTTTGTTCCGGCAACTCTCATTTCATAATACCGTTTATTCCAATAAATAGATAAACTCATTTGTGAAGAACCGAAGATTAACGGTAAATTTACGATATCGTGACAAACCGATTTGACATCGATTTTTCTATTTTAAAACTCGTCCATCCGATAATTGCTCATACACTTCGGTCCAGTTTGTCGCTCGAAGAGGACAGTTTAGTTGCGACATAAGATGGACAACAATACGATAATATCGCTCGAAAGTGGCAAGGAGCAATTTACAAAATTAATGAACAGTTTGTCGACGACGCACAGGGACGATCTATTGTCGTACGCCATACAGAAATATATAACAGCTAAAGTCACCGACGATGAGTCCGGTAAGTGGAATGTGTTCGGAGAAAGATTTTTTTTTGCAAACAACTTACAACCAATAATTTACACTTGTTATTTGTTGTTATGTATATTTTTGTACTGCAATAGCAAATCACTAACGGAGTATAAATACGCTAAACATATATATTCCGATTGAACTAAAAATCATTTGTGCTATCGGTAAAATTTGTTCCACTGCTTCGGAATGTTGTAATTTTATTAGAGTCGAGCTTTAAGAATCATTTAGATGATCATTCGATATATTCGGCTCTCGATTCACATTTTATAGTATCTATAAATTCTCAAGGCCGTAAATTTATTACAGATGAGGGCTCTTACACCGCGAACGATGTAATGGACGATCCGGTAGCTCTGTTAAATTCCATAGCGAAGGAAATCAGAGGAAAAGTTCCCTTCGACGCTGTCCTACCGTCCGAAAATGTAATATTGCCAAAAAAAGGCGAGGTGAGTAAAAAAAAATAATCAAAATTGCCAAGATAAAAAGGTGTTTCGTTGAATTTTAATGTATCTATAACTCATACAGAATTCCAACTGTGATCCCAGTATAACGAGGCACGTCGATGCTTTTCTTTATAACGACGACGAGCTCGATGATCTCGTGAAAGATGGAAAATTGAACAGGAACTATTGTCTCGATTGCGGCTCCACAAACACGAAACCTCTGAGTATGAAATGAAACATAAACACGTGTTTTTTCAGTCTTTCAATTTCAGAGCCCGCCCCTTAACCCAAAAACGTTTTAACTAATTGTATTTAATTTGCTTCGCAGTATTTATATCACATTCCACATCTCGCGAAGAGCTCTATCACATATTTAACACGCTTTTGCCTCCTCTGGACAATCAAATAGTCCTTGACGTTGGATCACGACTCGGTGCTGTTTTATATGGCGTAAGAATGGTTTTTTTTATATTATCAAAGTGATTATATTGGTCAAATTAATTTTCGAACATTGCAATAAAATAAAAATCTGAATTAATCAACTACATCAGGATAACCAACCGTTGTGACAAAATATCTACAAAAAAAAACAACACTTTTTTCAGGCTTACGCGTACACGGACGCTGAACGAATAATCGGTGTCGAGATGAACAAGGAATTTTGTGATATACAAAATGCTATTGTGCACAAGTACAAAATGGAAAAGCGCCTCGAGATAATAAACAAACGTATCGAGGATGAGGCCGAGATCGTTAAAGCAGCCGACGTTGTTATATTAAATAATGTCTTTGAGTTTTATCTGTCGGAGTCGGAACAGACGGAAACATGGCGATTTTTACGTGCGAACGTAAAGAGAGGAGCGCGGATAATCAGTCGACCTGACATTTCGACAACATTGTCGAATCTCGAGACGGGTATTGTCATTGACGAGTGGCTCAAGATCGAAGCCGCGCCATCCAAAAGCAAAAATGTCTTTGGGCTTGATCAGGAATACGCGAATGACGAAAATTTGTCCGAAATCGCTTGCTACGTCGTTCTGTGAACTTTGAACGTAAGATAATAAAAAAAGTAAAATAAATCATGCGTTTACGTCAGACATCGAGATTAAGAAACGAGTTGAGAGACGACTGGACGAATTTCGGACGTTACGAAGAGAGAACAACAAAAAAAAGTTATCGAAACTAATGAGATATTAACGTAGAAACGGATAATTAATTTTTCAACTTTTGCTAAAATCACCGGGTCGCGTCAATGTTTTATTATTATCATCACATGACAAACTCGTGGCACTAGAGATTATCGGTAACTCGCGCATGTACCTCATTGTATATATTAGGGCGAATTTTTTTTTTTTCGACTTTTTTTTTTCAGTCCCCACCCGAAATTTTGTTGGATATGTCGAAAAAGAAATTCCCTGAAAGTTACAGCCCTTAATATCAATTCTAAGTACTTTCCCAAAGCGTGAGAAGATTTTCCATCTAAAATACACGTAAATCGAATTTTTATTTTTTTTTTCAAATTTCTATAACTCAGCCGCATTTTATGCTATCATATTGTTCCTAGTTTCGATTTACTCAGAATAAAACAATCTAAAAAAGTGCCTTTTGCGGCGAAAGTGTAAATTGTACTGGTGAGTTGGTACGGGTCACTGAAGTTGATTTTTACCCAAAATTCTCGTTTTTTTGCTGTTATCACCGAAACAATTAACTTTACGAAAAAAATGTAAATGAAAAATTTGTTGGAAATTTAATTTCCTACGAAAAAGGTCCCATCGATCCAATTGTTTAGATTAATATTTCTTGAAATATTGAACTTTAACTTATGAGTAGTATAAAATTTATAAAATATGAAATATTAAATAATAAAAAAAATAATGAAACAGAAAAGTTCAATTTCTCAAGAAATATTAGTCTCAGCAATTGGGTCGATAGGACCTTTTTTATAGGAAATTAAATTTCCAACAAATGTTTCGTTTACATTTTTTTCGTAAGGTTAATTGTTTCGGAGATAACAGCAAAAAAACGAGAATTTTGGGTAAAAATCAACTTCAGTGACCCGTACCAACTCACCAGTACAATTTACACTTTCGCCGCAAAAGGCACTTTATTAGATTGTTTAGGAATAGGAATTTGAAAAAATAAATAAAATTCGATTTACGTGTATTTTAGATGTAAAATCTTCTCACGCTTTGGGAAAGTACTTAGAATTAATATTAAGGGCTGTAACTTTCAGGGAATTTCTTTTTCGACATATCCAACAAAATTTCGGGTGGGGACTGAAAAAAAAAACAAAATAGTCGAAAAAAAAAAAATCGCCCTAGTATATATGGATAATACGCGAAACGTCAACCCGCCCGAACCCCTTCTTTCTTTTCTCAAGTCGATGAGTAGGAGAGAAAAGTCTGTCGGTGCCGGTAAACTGGTCAAGTTCAAGTCTCGGGTTCAGTCGGCCATTCTCTATGACGCGGTGACATTCGGTTCTTGTAAATTTCTAAACTCGTATTATACACAAAAAAATAGAAACAGTTTATTACCCGCACTTTGTAATTGTCAGTAGTGTCGCGAGTGATTAAATTGCCGGTACAGGTAACAACGGCGAATCAATTGAGCCGGATCGGAGTTAAATTTTTTCGAATTATTTCTACAAATTGTTTATCATTCGACAGTAACGATTTTTTTTTTCCCAACATTTTGATAATAGGTAATGAAATTGAATCCCATTGCCTGTTGTTTTGACAATGGACAATGGGCGTTTTATCCACGGTCCATTATTCTGGTAATGGTAATGGCATTCAATTCATTGCCCATTATTTTGATAATGGATAGTTCGAAGTGTAAACGTAAAAAAAATTATGCACGAACGTAAGAATTGCAAAAGTAGTCGAAACAATTGAGCCATTAGCCGGTATGGATGAAGTAATTAGTGCCGCTGGTTGTTTTGCGCCAAATTAGACATACGCGCAGTTGCAACGACGTTCCACGGGGTAACGACAGTAAGCACTCGAAGAAATGAGGTCAGACGTTCTCGATGACGTACCGGACGTTAATTTTTTTTTCACCTTAGTTTCACGAAAATGTACCGGTCGTTCTTTTTTCTTCGTCAAACAACGTCCAAATTGCTTTTTTTTTACCTCCTCCCGCCCGTTTGATCGAAATTCGCGCGTCTACCGGTTACAGTACCATTGTTTTTTTTTAACGATCAAACGTCATACCGATAAGTGCTTATCTGGCGCAGAAACGAGAGTCACTGGCCTTCGAATCGACATTGACCCGTTTCCATTTTAAAAACGGCCTCAGGGCGGGCACGCTAACTGGGTCTAAGCCGTGTTTTCTCTTCGAACTCGTTCGATCGCGTCTCGATTATTTCGAAGATCCGGTTGTTCCGGACGAAATACTCAATCTCGATTCCATTGTTGAAGAAAAATTACACTCCTAATACTTGGAAGAAGAAAAAAGGAGAAAAGTTGGTTCCATTAAAAACGGCGGGAAATTCAAACTTTTTACGCATCAGCGCCACCTGCGCGGCTCGAATTTGTATCACCCTTTGAATTTATAACACAAAACGCGCGTATAGATTTTGTTGCAATATGCCTCTTGCCGCTAGACACGAGAATGCTTCGGGGACTTCGTGGAATTACGAAAATATGTTGAAAACCAAGGTTGCAAGTACGGTATCCAAGTGTATTGTCGCGGTGACAGTGCTTTTTCGATAGGATATGTGATAAATGACCTCACACATTGAATTGTGATATCGCGAGGGTACATGCGACACGTGCGCTCATCCAGGCAGCTGTCGTAGCAATTAATTAACGCTCGGAAAGAACGAAAGAGCGGGAGAGAGACGGAATGAGAGGAAAAAAAAAAAAGCCACGTCAGTTTAATGCGATAAGGCATACGTGAGTGGCGTACGAGTATGCGGATGTTACATACCTTGGTGTTTATATTTATTCAGTTAAACCCGAGTATACCGTATCGTCAGTTACAAAACACTTCAAAAAGCGAAAAAATGCCCGTCGAGTCGTTTAAAAATAGAAAAGCATTTGTCCGGCTACGAAAAAAAATTAAGTCTATAGAAAATGTTCTCCCAAATTGAAAATGAACTCTCGTAAATTATAGCCTATTCGTAAAGGACGTTTCAACTCGATAATTGAATAATTTACAAAAGTTAGAGCGGCCACAGATATTTTGTTTTTTTTTTTTTTCCGAAAAATTGAGAAACCCTTTAAAATCTATGTCATGTCGGAGTAACGTTTACGTGATATACGACATTGCGTAACGGCAATGTGATTGTGCGAATCGAGAGGTAAAAATTTTTATCCTCGAGGCCCACGATATTTATCCCCGGAAACACCTGTTCACACGATAGCGTAGGCGTTATCGTTCCAAGAGGTGCGAATTTGCGCGAACAAGCCTCACGATTAACATAACAGCGCATGAAACGATTTTTAGAGTTCCCATTTCTCATCCTTTCGCGTTATTCTGTCAGCCGATATATACAGGGTGTCCCAAAACTAGCGCGTTAGAGTGACATCGGAGTTAGATTGGCTCCGGACCTATCGGGGAAAAAAAAAAAACAAATATGACCTCAGTAAAAGTCTCGTGGTTTTTGAGAAAAATCGTCTTTTTTTCATTTCTCGGAAAATTAAAAAAGACGATTTTTCTCGAAAAACCATGAGACTTTTACTAAGGTCATATTTGTTGAGAAAAATCATCTATTTGATTTCTCGGAAAATCAAAAAAGACGATTTTTTCCGAAAAACCATGAGACTTTTACCGAGGTCATATTTGTTTATTCTGATAGCTCCGAAGCCAATGTAACCCTTGTGTCACTGTGACATGCTAGTTTTGGTACACCCTCTATATATTTTTTTTCTTTTGTTTTTATACACTTTGCAGATAAGAGACTCATTTGGCCGTATCTACGAATGTTTTTTTTTTTTTTTTTTTTCGATATTTTCACACCAGAGTTCTTAAAATCTTTAAAATCAAATCAGAAAATCACACATAGCAAAATTCGAAAGGCGCTGCATCTCGAAAACCCCTCGAGCAATTGTACTGAAATTTTCCATACGAGTAGAGTAGCTGTCATCCTTAGTTCGTTGAAATTTTCGATTAAATGTAATTCTCACTTCCGTAACTCTACGGCTATCGAAAGAAAATTTTTTCGACAAATAATCCGAGGAGCAAAGACGCTTGATAGTAGATTGAGCATCGATAGAGGGTTTTGGATTTTATGTGATATTTTAATTCTTTGATCAAAAAAAATAATAATTCCCTGATTACCGTCATATTTGATTAATTGAATAAAGATATTGGACGATAATTGGCGAGCATTCCCTGGGGATAAAGTTGCACTCGAGAAAATCGGAAACACTTGCAAGAATGATGACAGAAGATATGGGACAAAATGGTTTAGCTCGTAGCCACCTTAGTTTTTCATTATTTATCACGCTCATATGAAATGCCTGGCAGATAGATTAGTTGTAAATTATCTAACCGGTTTTAAACGAGAAAAACAAGAGAAAAAAACGAGATACATATATATAACTTTATCGCGAGGGCGTTCGCGGAGTTGAAATCGCGATGATGGGCTCAAGTGGCCAACCGGGCACTTGAACTGACAAGATAATGGACCGATTGTACGTTATCATCATTTTTTTTTCTCTTTATCTCTCTTTCTCTCTCTCTCGATCTCTTTCTCTCCTTGTGTCCTCTCTCTTTATGGGGAAACAGACGGAGAAAACGAAACGACGATATAGTAGTAACCAGAGCAACGATCGTGAATATAACGATCGTGACCAATGGCTAAGAGAACTCGACATCATTCAATCGAAATACTTTCTTGTTTCTTTGGGCAGATCTCTGACGCACGTGTGACGTCAATCGTAACCGCGAGGAGCAAAGAGACGAGTGAGAGATACTCGAGAAGCACGAAATGAGAATTATACATCTATACAGTATCTATTTGTAATATGTGGAGTGTTAAATTAACAATACTTCAGCGTTACGCCTTCCTCGCTATATATAGCCCACTCCAAATAGAGAATTGAAAAAAAAAAAAAAAATGTCAACCGAACAGGCACGAAATGAGAATTATACATGTATAGTATTTTTATTCGTAACGTGCTTAGTCTTAAATCAACAATATGCTTCAGCGATACGTTTCTCTCGCTATATATGATCCACTTCAGAGAAAGAATCACCAAGGTTTACCTTTTAAAAAAGGTTTTCAAGAAAACCTCTTTTAACCGAATCTACTTCGTTATATTCACATTTTCGTTATGCTCGAAAATATATGCAGATGTGTTAACGAGAAATATTCTTCATTCTTCCAATGATTGAGGAACAATCGAGAATGAACAATGTTGAAATTGTCGTTTTTCAAAGATTTTTTTATACATTCATAATTGGCTCGACCATTGGAAATGCATCAACAAGTCTCTCGAGATGAAAGTATTTATATAACATTTAAGAAAAAAAAAAAAAAAAAAATGTATAAACTCGTTTGTCGATTCTCTCTAAAATAATATTTACAAAGAATCCTTGACCGGTTACCACTTTATTTGTAAAGACAGTTTTAATATCGATACCTCGGAATATGCTCAATGTTTATAATTAACGCTGTTTAAAAAAAAATTAAACACTTCTTTCCGGTTGCTTTAAACTATTCGGATGTTTGACATCGATATCTGAAAAGAAGGATTTTAGAAAGGAAGCTCTTGAAAAATGAAGGTTCTTCCTTCGCATGGAAATGAGCCAAAGGATAAAAACCAATAATTGTAAGATATATTGAATAGAAAATACGCAACGTCGATCGGTGATATGTTTATTCACTTCCAGAAGTAAAATTCTCCGAACTTTCGCGTCACGTAAATAGCTTTCCTTATTTTTTTTTTTTTCCTCAACGAACTGTTGAAATTCACAATTTAGTACTCCTGAACGCTATTTTTAAATGGTTCGAACGGCTCGTTAAGGTAGTAGTCTGGTTAACTTAAGCCGATTTTCATGTCTTTTTTGGAGGGCGTTTTTTCGTAGGAAAATAAAAATGAATCGTTTTGGATATTTAGAATGTTTTTATTTACATATTAAAGAAACAAAAAAAAATTTGTTTGAAAAAATTTAATTGTTTATTATTATTGTTATTATTGATCGAAGTTGGCACCTCGAAAAAAAAGCGCGTGGGTGGCCCCGGTGATTTTGGCTCTTGATGTTATCAGAAATAAAAAATTCTTGATAATTCTTAATCTATAGACACGTCATTCTGGTCGGAACTACTGAAGTTAAGTTTCATGGATAAATAACAAAATGGCGGACTTTGGAAAAAAAAGTCCTTTTATTTTGCCCGCCATTTTGTTATTTATCCATGAAATTTAACTTCAGTAGTTCCGACCAGAATGACATTTCTATAGATTAAGAATTATCAAGAATTTTTGATTTCAGATAACATCAAGAGCCAAAATCACCGGGGCCACCCGCGCGCTTTTTTTTCTAGATGCCAACTTCGATCAATAATAATAATAATAATAAACTATTAAATTTTTTCAAACAAATTTTTTTTTGTATCTCTAATATGTAAATAAAAACATCCCAAATATCCAAAACGATTCATTTTTATTTTCCTACAAAAAAACGCCCTCCAAAAAAGACATGAAAATCGGCTTAAGTTAACAGACTACTACCTTAAATACAACGCGCGCTATTCTGTAATAATCAGCACGTTACGTCACGACAAGCCCATATACTTACCGCGTATGAGAATGTTTACAACTGTCTCGGTTCGCCCACCGAGTTATAATTTTCCACGCGAGTCCATTGATAGATAACAAGTATTTTTAGAAGAAGATGAAAAAAAAAAAAAAAAAACAAAACATTAACATTACCCGTTTGAAAACGTTTGGCGCTACTGTCGGTACTATCGGTCAACAAGGACGCTATTTATCGTTGAACGTAGCTCAATGAAAAGTAAATAAAATTATAGAACAACGAAGACAAATAATCGTGCATGTTGGTACGAAATTAACGAGTCAAAGTCATTTGATCGTCGCGCGCGTGTCTCACAATTTTTTTTCGCAGAAAAGCAATAGGAAGAAGAATAGAAGGGAAAACAAAAATACATGGAAGATGAATAAGTATCGATTCCCACGCAATCATTCTTTTTCGAATAATAATGAAAAAAAAACTATACGTTTACTCGGATATTCGTCATTCGATATATAACCGTGAATAATCGCGATTCCTCAAACCGTTGGAAGGGGGAAGAGGGGACGGCGCTTTCTCACCTACCGTTACTCACGCCCCGGAGTATTACGAATTTGTACGGTTCTCGCAGTACAACGACGCTGCGAGAGGCGCGTGGAACGGCGTTTCTCGTACACGGCCAATCGACACCCTCATTGACAAAAAAAAAACTCTACGCTCGAAATCTTTTACCTGCGGCACTGTCGTTATTGCTCGTTAATTAAAATTGTATTCTTACGCACAGGGAAGAAGGAAAAGCGGGTTTTAGGAAGGGAGATACTGAAAATGGCCGACAACGACGCCCCGGCGTCGCGAACCAACGGGAATAATCATCATCAGCAGCGTCAGAGAGCAGTTGTGAGAGACGCCCGCGATGCGTTGCACGTACAATCACACATTTGCCAGTACGAGTGACCGCTTTAGACACGCGCTTCGAGAGAAATTGCACCGTTCGTGTGAAATATATTTTGTTAATTCGACGAGTAAACACGGTAAAATGCCTGTTTAATTCTACGTACAAGTGTCGTTTGAAAACAACAACAACAACAACACCAACAGGAATAAAAGATACAAATTTTTTGTTGTTGTTTTTTTTCGCATATTGACCTCGCGGAGTTTCGTCAATAACTGTAATACATATATATTTTTATTCTTATTTTTTTCCAGTAAATTGACGTCGATTCAGTGAAACTCCATAGAATCGGAGAAAAATAGAAACGCGAGTAATTCTTAATTACTGGAATATTTTTCGTTTTTCCCCCCGCACACAGTGTCACTCGGGATTGGAAAGGAAAAAAAAAAACCGTACGGACAAACTTTCCAAGATTGGGAAAAAAAACTCCTGGTCCTGTAACGTATAAGTTTCCGAATGTCAAGTTGCGAGAAAAACAAAGACTTCTCGGTGACGGCGAGATTGACGAAAGCGCGAAAAACTAGGACGAGAGGCCCGGCCGCAATTCTCAAAGCCAACGACACGCCAGATACATTCTCTCGCGCGTTCTAGTAGTGTTGTTGTTTTTCTTTTTTTTTCCCTCGAGAGGGCATACAGTGTTCGCGTAAATGGCGGGAAATTTTGAAAATTTGACAAAATGAAATCGAAAGGATCGGTGAAATTGCAAAGACCGGAGACGAACGGCGATGTCGTTGATGATAACGAGGATATCGAGAAATATGACGAGTTTAACGGTAACATGATACAGGTGGTTGCGAGAAGTCTTAGCAAAAGTCCGCAGAGCGACGAGGGCATAGAGCCCGATCGGGAGAGACGAAAACTTTTGGTCGCGAGGTCCTGGAGCCTCGATTCGGCTAGTCAGGGCGACGAGGATCCTAACAGCAGGCTCGATAAACAGTGGGAGGGAAGAAGAATGAAGCAAAAAGTCACGAGATGCTGTAGCTCCGACAGCGCCGTACTCAGCGACGACGAACAGGTCAAAGGTACATTTTCGCTTTTCTATTTATTTTTTACCCCCTTTTTTTTTTCTTCTTTTGTTTTCAATGAGGTCTCAGAATCGAGGGCGGCCCTCAAAAATCAACTACTAATGGGTCAAAGCAATTGGTAATATACCGTGCAATTGTTGTTATGGGGTTTGGAATTTTTCGAGGATCGAGCGGTTCAAAGTGTTCGGAAGGCGTTGATATTTTTGAAAAAAAAATGTTTACTTCCGTGTTGAAAATTTAATGAATTTATTTTTAGCTTGAGAAAAGTTGGTACTGCATACGTTTAATCGTTGGATGAATTTTAACCTTTTCGAAAAATTCCTTCGTTAATTTTAGCCTTTTCGAAAAATTTCTTTGTGAATTTTAACCTTTTCGAAAAAAATTCTTTGTGAATTTTAAAGGATATGATATAATGGAACTTTTCTTTTTTCTTCTTTTGCTTTCAATGAGGTCTCAGAATCGAGAGCGGCCCTCAAAAATCAACTACTAATGCGTCAAAGCAATCGGTAATATACCGTGTAATTGTTGTTGTGGGGTTTGGAACTTTTCGAGGATCGAGCGGTTCAAAGTGTTCGGAAGGCGTTGATATTTTTGAAAAAAAAATTTTTACTTCCGTGTTAAAAATTTAATGAATTTATTTTCAGCTTGAGAAAAGTTGGTACGGCATACGTTTAATCGTTGGATGGATTTTAACCTTTTCGAAAAATTCCATCGTTAATTTTAGCCTTTTCGAAAAATTTCTTTGTGAATTTTAACCTTTTCGAAAAAAATTCTTTGTGAATTTTGAAAGATATGATATAATGGAACTTTTCTTTTTTATTCTTTTGTTTTTAATGAGGTCTCAGAATCGAGGGCGGCCCTCAAAAATCAACTACTAATGTGTCAAAGCAATTGGTAATATACCGTGTAATTGTTGTTATGGGGTTTGGAACTTTTCGAGGATCGAGCGGTTCAAAGTGTTCGGAAGGCGTTGATATTTTTGAAAAAAAAATTTTTACTTCCGTGTTAAAAATTTAATGAATTTATTTTCAGCTTGAGAAAAGTTGGTACGGCATACGTTTAATCGTTGGATGAATTTTAACCTTTTCGAAAAATTCCTTCGTTAATTTTAGCCTTTTCGAAAAATTTCTTTGTGAATTTTAACCTTTTCGAAAAAAATTCTTTGTGAATTTTGAAAGATATGATATAATGGAACTTTTCTTTTTTATTCTTTTGTTTTTAATGAGGTCTCAGAATCGAGGGCGGCCCTCAAAAATCAACTACTAATGTGTCAAAGCAATTGGTAATATACCGTGTAATTGTTGTTATGGGGTTTGGAACTTTTCGAGGATCGAGCGGTTCAAAGTGTTCGGAAGGCGTTGATATTTTTGAAAAAAAAATTTTTACTTCCGTGTTAAAAATTTAATGAATTTATTTTCAGCTTGAGAAAAGTTGGTACGGCATACGTTTAATCGTTGGATGAATTTTAACCTTTTCGAAAAATTCCTTCGTTAATTTTAGCCTTTTCGAAAAATTCCTTTGTGAATTTTAACCTTTTCGAAAAAAATTCTTTGTGAATTTTAAAGGATATGATATAATGGAACTTTTCTTTTTTATTCTTTTGCTTTCAATGAGGTCTCAGAATCGAGAGCGGCCCTCAAAAATCAACAATTAATGCGTCAAAGCAATTGGTAATATACCGTGCAATTGTTGTTGTGGGGTTTGGAATTTTTCGAGGAACGAGCGGTTCAAAGTGTTCGGAAGGCGTTGATATTTTTGAAAAAAAAATTTTTACTTCCGTGTTAAAAATTTAATGAATTTATTTTCAGCTTGAGAAAAGTTGGTACGGCATACATTTAATCGTTGGATGGATTTTAACCTTTTCGAAAAATTCCTTCGTTAATTTTAGCCTTTTCGAAAAATTTCTTTGTGAATTTTAACCTTTTCGAAAAAAATTCTGTGTGACTTTTAAAGGATATGATATAATGGAACTTTTCTTTTTTCTTCTTTTGCTTTCAATGAGGTCTCAGAATCGAGAGCGGCCCTAAAAAATCAACAATTAATGCGTCAAAGCAATTGGTAATATACCGTGTAATTGTTGTTATGGGGTTTGGAATTTTTCGAGGATCGAGCGGTTCAAAGTGTTCGGAAGGCGTTGGCATTTTTGAAAAAAAAATTTTTACTTCCGTGTTGAAAATTTAATGAATTTATTTTTAGCTTGAGAAAAGTTGGTACTGCATACGTTTAATCGTTGGATGAATTTTAACCCTTTCGAAAAATTCTTTCGTTAATTTTAGCCTTTTCGAAAAATTCCTTTGTAAATTTTAACCTTTTCGAAAAAAATTCTGTGTGACTTTTGAAGGATATGATATAATGGAACTTTTCTTTTTTCTTCTTTTGCTTTCAATGAGGTCTCAGAATCGAGAGCGGCCCTCAAAAATCAACAATTAATGCGTCAAAGCAATTGGTAATATACCGTGTAATTGTTGTTATGGGGTTTGGAATTTTTCGAGGATCGAGCGGTTCAAAGTGTTCGGAAGGCGTTGATATTTTTGAAAAAAAAATTTCTACTTTGGTGCTAAAAATGTTATGAATTTATTTTCATCTTGAGAAAAGTTGGTACGGCATACGTTTAATCGTTGGATGAATTTTAACCTTTTCAAAAAATTTCTGTGTTAATTTTAACCTTTTCGAAAAAAATTCTTTGTGAATTTTAAAAGATATGATATAATGGAACTTTTCTTTTTTATTCTTTTGTTTTTAATGAGATCAAAATCGAGGGCGGCCTTCAAAGGCCAACTACTAATGTACCAAAACAATTATTAATGTACCGTGTAATTATTATTGTTATGGGGTTTAGAAATTTTCGAAGATCGAGCATCCAAGTGTTCGGAAAGCGTTGATATTCTTGAAAAAAAATGTCTACTTCCGTGTTAAGAATCTAATGAATTTATTTTCAGTTTGAGAAAAGTTGGTACATCATATGTTTAATCATTGGATGAATTTTCACTTTTCCGAAAAAACTCCTCGGTGAATTTTAAAGGATATGGAAGATTTTTTGTTTTTTTTATTTTTATTTATATTTATTTATTTCATAGTCTGAACAAATGATGGTAGAATTTTTATATTGGCTACACAGCCCTCTTTACTAATTCTTCATTTCTTTTTCTTTTCAGGCTGGGAAAATTTGTTAATCTGCGATGGCGTCGAGTGCGACGAGGCGACCGAGGGTAGACCACGATATTGGCGTACTCCGAGCGTCGTTGTCAGTGATTATTCCGATTATTCGTATCACGACGAGAATTACGAGAGAAGCGATCCCGAACTCGAGAAGTACGAGGGTATCGTCAGCGAGACAACGAGTCGCGCCAGCAGTTGTTCGTGTCTCGATTGCGACGATAATCAAGAATTTCCGGATCTCACGAGTTCCTTGGACAGTCACCTGTTGCAAGTTTGCGGACGTAGACGTCATTCGGACTCTTGTTGCGCCTGCCTCGCCAGAAACGCTCCCATCGCGAACGGGTAATTATTATTATACGCGGCATTCCATGACGACTCTAACGGTGATAAAATCTTGGTCGGTAACTACGTTTCATTGAACAAAAAAAAAAAAAATAACAAAAAAAATTGTAAACCGCCAGAATAAGGAGAATAAAAAAAAACCCGCCCACGCGGGTTGTTATATCGCGTAGAACTTTTACGTAGAATTTTGTTTTTCCGATTTCTGTTTCGGGCTGAAACGAAAATGCCATTTTTTACTTCATTTCGAGAAATAATTTTGAAAAACATGGAGCCGGTAGAAAGAAAATCGAAAAAATATTGTCATTGCGGAAGAATAATTAAATATATTCAAACGGGTCACGATCGTCGGACGCTGATCGAGTTTGCATGAAATATCCTATATATAATAAATATTAATGACCCGCGTTTATTCGCCGACGAAAATCTACGAACCGTTGCTATTTTCATCCTTTTTTGTTTGTTTGTTATCTTCTCTCATCCAACGATCGCCACGTGCTCTCGTATTCCTCATCTAAACGCCCAAAAGAAACGAATAAACACGTTCAAAGTTCTTATCTCGAAAATTTTCATTTCGCAGCCGAATAAATGATCCGGCGAGCCGACGAAACTCTTGTTTACCATCGTCGAATCCCTACAAGCACCAAAATGTCACGACGGATTATACGAACGACGAGCAGAGAGCGAAAACAGTAGCGAGAACAACGGGAAGGAGTCGGGCCGATGGAAAAGGGACTATTGAACTTTTGGATATTCCACCGTTTCGCAAAATTTCCGATTGCTCGACGAACTCGAGTCTGAGCGGCGATGACTTCGAGCTCACGGAACTTCGACCCTTCAAACGACCGCAGGTCAGCAGGCTCATTCATTATTATTTTTCATTAACGGATCGATCGGGTGAATTTTGTGAGGGTCGGAACGGCGCCGGAAAGAAAAAAAATTCTTTTACACCCTTTTACCAATTCCGTCGAGCTCATGAATACCGGATTTCAATCGTACAAAGCGTTCTTAAGACGTAAAAAAATGTACAGTGACAAATTTAGGAAAATCCTAATTTGCAAAAAAATTTCCAAACACACTCCGATGTCCTTTTTTTTTTTGAACTCAAACATTCCGCGATCCAGCCCTTTGGATTTCACTAAAAATATCTTATTTACAAAATATAAGACGAAGCAATTTCATTTTATCGTGGATCTGAGGGAAAAAAAATTTGCAAATGAATTTTTTTTTTTCGCTCCGTAGACCGGGAGTAGGGCAATCGACGGTAAAACGCGAATAAACAAAATGCGGTGAACATTAAACGGACAAGTAACTGACCTATAAGAGGCAAAAACGTTTTGCGTTTACCGAGCTAAAGTCTCGTTTACCGGTGCATCGGCCGATTCGTTTGGCACGACGATATACAAATGTTAAACGAGTTCGATGATACTCGATTTAGAATCGCGACAAACGAATGAAGCAGTACGGTGGCAAATATGTCGCGTTAATCAGCGAACTGCGACCTGCCGAGCGATTAAATTAATTCTTGCTCGGTCGATTCATTCGCTCGACAATCTTTCGCTCTATCGCTCTCTCTCTCTCTCTCTCTCTCTCTCTCTTTCTCTCTCTCTCCGCGTGTATGTGTGTGTTTTTATGCACAGAATGTAATTCGTCAGAGTTTATTCCGCGTGGGCTCTCAGTAAATGACTTCAGACACGATCTTTATTTGCAAATCGTTATTTGCCTCAGGGTTTCGTTCTCCGGGATGAGTGTTTGATGAATTTATGATTAGTCGAATTAGTCATCGTTCGATTTTCAGTAAATTTTCAGACTATCGATTTAACTAATTGAAATAAATTTTTCTCGCTTCTTCGGGCTCGAAAACGATTTACCCGCGGCACTGGTATCAATTTATGACTTTTACAAAGATCTTCATGTTTTTTTTGTATTCATTCTGAAAAAAATATTTTTCCACTTTGCATTGCTTCAGAGCTTTTTATTACATTTTCTTCTGTTCTTCTTTGTACTCGCGAACCCGCGCATTTATTTAGATTCAGATTATTTAGCGACACAATTAAATTCCGCAGACGTTTTTTCATCATTTCTTCGTTTTGCAGAACTTGAATAACGATAAAAATAAAATATAAATTATGTCACGCCCGCACGCTTCTTTGAGGTAGTAGTCTGGTAACTTAAGCCGATTTTCATGTCTTTTTTGGAGGGCGTTTTTTTGTAAGAAAATAAAAATGAATCGTTTTGGACATTTAGGATGTTTTATTTACATATTAAAGATACAAAAAAAAAATTTGTTGACAAAATTTAATAGTTTATTATTATTATTATTATTATTGATCGAAGTTTGCACCTCGAAGTTGGCAGCCCGGGTCCTAACTTTTTTTCTACCGAACCGATTGCTTTCAAATTTTAACAGACTACTCTACACGCTTATAGTTCTCGTCGAAACCACCGAGAAATTTTTTCACCTCTAACTTTTTATTTTACAACCCCTTCTTGGCTAAAATAAAAGGAATTTAGCAAAGAAGGGGTTGTAAAATAAAAAGTTAGGGGTGAAAAAATTTCTCGGTGGTTGCGACGAGAACTATAAGTGTGTAGAGTAGCCTGTTAAAATTTGAAAGCAATCGGTTTGGTAAAAAAAAAAGTTAGGACCCGGGCTGCCAACTTCGAAGTGCCAACTACGATCAATAACAATAATAATAAACTATTAAATTTTTTCAAAAAGATTTCACCTCTATCTTTTTATTTTACAACCCCTTCTTTGCTAAAATAAAAGGACTTTAGCAAAGAAGGGGTTGTAAAATAAAAAGTTAGGGGTGAAAAAATTTCTCGGTGGTTCCGACGAGAACTATAAGTGTGTAGAGTAGCCTGTTAAAAATTAAAAGCAATCGGTTTGGTAGAAAAAAAGTTAGGACCCGGGCTGCCAACTTCGAGGTGCCAACTTCGATCAATAACAGTAATAATAAACTATTAAATTTTTTCAAAAAAATTTTTTTTCGTATCTTTAATATGTAAATAAAAACATCCTAAATATCCAAAACGATTCATTTTTATTTTCCTACAAAAAAACGCCCTCCAAAAAAGACATGAAAATCGGCTTAAGTTACCGGACTACTACCTTAAAGCAGAATTTCATTGAAACGACTTCCGAAACATTCATTTCATACCAGTTTCTCGCGTATCTACGCGCACGGAATCTCGGTCCCGGAAAAAAAAAAACGAAAAAAACATTGCCATAGTAAATCTCGTAAATGTAAATATGCGTAGGAGGAAAATGTAAAGAAATCGGAGTCAGAGACACGTGTACGTATCGTAACTTTCTAGGAAGTCAATTTGTCGGTGTTCCAGTTGTAGTTTCTTAAAACTATGAGAGTCATTAAGAGCCTCTACGGCTGCGTAGTTCGACGAGCAATTATGATTGACAAATCTCGTACAGTTTTTATTTTTCCCCTTTCTTTTTTATTCCGCTTAATGGTTTCATATCTCTCGCCGTTGTGTAAAACGCGAGAAATAACGAGAGGGAGAGAGAGAGAGAGAGAGAGAGAGAGAGAGAGAGAGAGAGAGAGAGAGACAGTGGAATGAACTGTTATATATCCCACATACGTCTTTCATTTTTTCGCAATCGACGACTCAATCATTCGAGAGCTCGGCGTCTCACTTTCCCCTCATCCCTTTCTCTCAGCGGCCATTTCGGTTTTTTTTTCCTTTTTTTTTTATATATAAACCATTCTCCATACATCTATTATTTGAAGTAATATTTCAAACAGGGTGATTTATTGATTAGTGAGAATTAACTAATTATTATTACTCGTTCGTATCTTCATTCGCGCCGAATTACGAAGTAAATTCTTTCACAAACGCTCAAACAATTCGGCTGTTATTTCAATTTTCAGCTATTTTCAATTTTATTCCTTTCCGCATTTTCAATCTTATGTTTCTTAATTCTCGCGCGCGATAATACTTTCGTATGTATGTTTATTCAGTTGTGGATACGTTTCCACCGACATCTGTACACACTCGTCTTGTCACAGGGTGACCGTAAAAAAAAAAAATTGATAAGTGAACAAAAAAAAAACATCGAACCTCTTTGAGATAATTCAATTTTTCTTTAACAACGATGAAAAATCGATTTGTCGAAGTAGAAATGAAAATTATTTCACACACGGATGAATTCGCGCAAAAATAATTTGTCTCGATTTTTCTCGGTAAAATCATACTCCACGTTTGTTCATTGTCTCAAAAAAGAATTAAACCATTTTTTTTTTCGAGATGTAATTCACGCAAAAATTCGACGCAATAATGTCCTCGATAAACAGTCGTTTGGAATAGAAGAGAAAAACCTACGGGATCGTGTTTTATTTTGAGCGAGGAAGGATTGCCCGGTATAGCCGACTCGACACGTGTCTCGCGTGCGAAAGTAATGCCAGAGAGGGGTGGGGGGGGGGGCTGCGGCAAATATCTCGAGCAAGTTTCTTAAGTAATGACCACATCGTCGTATGAGGTATGGAGAAAGAACGGAGTAAGTCAGTCAGTGAGTCGAGAGCAGTCACTCATTCACCCGGTCCTCAATATTCTCATCGTAACACACCGTATGTCGTCATTTTTTTTTTCTCTCCACTCTCTCTCAAACTTTTAATATCGTCAAGTGACTGATTTATGGACAAAAAGTTCTCTGAACGAGAAGGATTATTTTACGAAAAAAAAACAAAAAAAAAAACAAAAAAAAAATCCGTAAAATGAAGAAAATTGGAAAATAAAACCGAACGTTAAATAGGAGAGAAGAAAAATGAGAATTAATGAAAAAAAATTATGAATCGCGGAAAAAAAAACAACTTGAATTAAAAACAGAATGGGCAACGAAAAAGAACAAGAGGAAAAAAACCACAACGAGATTTAACCCGCCTACGCGTAGTCTAAAAAAAAAATGTCTGCAAAAGATTGGAGAGATTGGAAAGAGGAATGTTTAACGAGTCGCGTTCGGATGATCAGCCAAGAAAAATCTATGTCCACAAAGCTCCGATTCGATTTCTCACCAGCTATCTTCATTTAATACCCCTCGAATATCACGTGTTTACTTTGAGCACAATATTTTCTATTTCGCTGCCTAACAAACGACGAATCTCGTTAAACTGTGTTTGCGCGTGGGCGTGACGAGCGAAATAAAACGACCGAAGAAAATAAACGAAAGAATAATGGAATGAAAAAAAAAAAAAAAAAAAAAACAAGAAAAAAGAAAAAGAAGGAAATAGAGAAAGGGAGCGTATCATCGTGCAGGTACGAGTTTGAAAAAAGGTGCCCGCGGTCGACCGGTCTCGCGAGTTCGTCGAGCGAGAATTGAATATCGTCGCCAGTTGTGCGCGAGCCTCTCGGCAGATAAATCATACTTCTTCGAACGTTTCGCGGAGCACGAAAGTCGCGTGACAAAACGAGCGAGCACCGCAAAGCGTTATAATAATAAAAATTAAAAATAAAATAAAAAGACCAAGTGCTATAATAAATGGTATATTACGTATATTTTATATATAGACATTTGTATATGAAATATAATTTGTAATATTAAAAAATTCTCAACTTAATAAAATATCTTTTATTTTTTAGAAAAACAAAGATGAACCTCTTTGTGTTTAATGAAAGGGACGTTTGATAACCAACAAATTCTTCGCGCTTGAAATTTCTCATAGAATTTGCAATACTTTCTGCACAATGAATTTAATCGAAAAAATTCCTATATAGAGATTTTTTAGAGTCAAATGAACAGTTTCGAACGCTCACGGTCTTAATGACCTCCACTTTTCAAATTTTTTGAAAAAAATTTGAAAATCCATTTTTCCAACCGTTAATCCACCCTTAAATCCTGACGTTACGCGGCAATAAATCAAAATTGAGATTTTCCAACGTTAAAATCCAATTCTAGTGTCTCGCGACCCAGAATACTATAACGGTACAGAGTGTACTGATACAGAAAAAAAAAAACAAAAACAAAATCAGCAATGAAATCAAAAGATTGAAGAATCGACGATCATTCCAACACGGAATGTCCCGTATACGGTTAAAATACATGTATATGATTACGAAGTGTTGTAACATTTGTATTTGCTCGTTATTTTCAAACGAGACAAAGGGACCACCCGTGCTGTCTTGAATCGAGATGAATGAAGAGGTTTTACCGTATGCGCAAACGCGACGTTGCATATCAACGACGAGAATGACGGAAAAATGACTTTCGTCATTGCGAAGTAAAGGATTCGTTGTTTTTTTTTGTCTCTACTTCATCTCCGGGAACTTTTGTTTTTTCCCAAGGAATTCGTGTCTAATGACAAGGAGGGAGTTTTTTTGGTGGGAAAAAGAGCCTTTCACGAATCACCTGTGATTACATCTGTGAATTGGTACCTAGGTAGTCATTTTTGTTTTTTTTTTTAACGTTGAAAAATAACCTTCGAACAGCGCGAAGATACGTCGCGAAAAGTACTCGCGAAGAGTAGCGATAAAAAGGAGAACGAAGGAGTAATAAAAAAAATTGAAAAAAAAAAAAAATTAGCGATTGCCGGATATACAGACAACGCGCGGGTGCAGCCGTCGTCACGGAAAAGAGCGCCCGGTGTACAATGTGCTCGCTTCGGGCACGGCATTTAATTTAATAGCCATTACGTGGTGCTCTCGAGGCCGTGACACACACGGAGAGTATAAAACCGAGGGAGAGAGAGAGAAAAAAAAATCACCAGAGAGCGCGTAGTTGCGCATCCGTTCTCTGCGAGTACTGCACGGCAGTTATACATATATGCATCTATGTATATTAGACTGTGCTATTTTTGGGCAACGTTTTTTTTTCCTTTCCTAACAGATTTATACTCTCATAAAGGCAAAAAAAGAAGTCTGTCAAAATTTTAGCCCTTAATATTAATATTCAGAAGTCGCTCATCAATTTTGCAGATGTAAAGAAAAATTTCCCATGTTATTTAGATGGGAAATAGGAAATCGAGATGCGCGACCGCTGAATATTAATATTGAGGGCTAAAATTTGAACAGACTTCGTTTGTCTTCTCTGTTAAAAAAAAGTTGCCCAAAAATGACACAGTCCAATATGTATATTGTACATATTAGACTGTGTCATTTTTGGGCAAACATTTTTTTTTTCTTTCCTAACAGATTTTATACTCTCAAAAAGGGAAAAAAAGAAGTCTGTTGAAATTTTAGCCCTTAATATTAATAATCAGAGGTCGCTCATCAATTTTGCCGATATAAAGAAAAATTTCCCATGTTATTTAGATGGGAAATAGGAAATCGTGATGCGCGACCGCTGAATATTAATATTAGGGGCTAAAATTTGAACAGACTTCGTTTGTCTTCTCTGTTAAAAAAATAGTTGCCCAAAAATGACACAGTCCAATATGTATATTATACATATTAGACTGTGTCATTTTTGGGCAAACTTTTTTTTTTTCTTTCCTAACAGATTTTATACTCTCAAAAAGGGAAAAAAAGAAGTCTGTCGAAATTTTAGCCCTTAATATCAGTATTCAGAGGTCGCTCATCAATTTTGCAGATATAAAGAAAAATTTCCCATGTTATTTAGATGGGAAATAGGAAATCGAGATGCGCGACCGCTGAATATTAATATTAGGGGCTAAAATTTGAACAGACTTCGTTTGTCTCCTCTGTTAAAAAAAAAGTTTGCCCAAAAATGACACAGTCCAATATGTATATTATACATATTACTGTGTCATTTTTGGGCAAACTTTTTTTTTTCTTTCCTAACAGATTTTATACTCTCAAAAAGGGAAAAAAAGAAATCTGCCAAAACTTTTAGTCCTTAATATTAATATTCAGAAGTCGCTCATCAATTTTGCAGATATAAAGAAAAATTTCCCATGTTATTTAGATGGGAAATCGGAATTCGTGATGCGCGACCGCTGAATATTAATATTAAGGGCTAAAATTTGAACAGACTTCGTTTGTCTTCTCTGTTAAAAAAAAGTTGCCCAAAAATGACACAGTCCAATATGTATATTGTACATATTAGACTGTGTCATTTTTGGGCAAACATTTTTTTTTTCTTTCCTAACAGATTTTATACTCTCAAAAAGGGAAAAAAAGAAATCTGCCAAAACTTTTAGTCCTTAATATTAATATTCAGAAGTCGCTCATCAATTTTGCAGATATAAAGAAAAATTTCCCATGTTATTTAGATGGGAAATCGGAATTCGTGATGCGCGACCGCTGAATATTAATATTAAGGGCTAAAATTTGAACAGACTTCGTTTGTCTTCTCTGTTAAAAAAAAAGTTGTCCAAAAATGACACAGTCCAATATGTATATTATACATATTAGACTGTGTAATTTTTGGGGAAACTGTTTTTTTTTTCTCTAACAGATTTTATACTCTCAAAAAGGGAAAAAAAGAAGTCTGTCGAAATTTTAGCCCTTAATATTAATATTCAGAGGTCGCTCATCAATTTTGCAGATATATAGAAAAATTTCCCATGTTATTTAGATGGGAAATAAGAAATCGTGATGCGCGACCGCTGAATATTAATATCAAGGGCGAAAATTTCAATAGACTTCTTGTTTTCCCTTTTTGAGAGTATACAATCTGTTAGAAAAGAAAGAAAAAAAAGTTGCCCAAAAATGACACAGTCTAATGTATATACGTAGAAATATATGTCACTATATATGTATAAAGGTCCATTATGCATAAATTACCGTGTATATACATAAAAAGTAATTTTACAACTATATTTATAGTTGGTTTATAAAATGGTCGTATAACTTGTGTCGAGAGACCGGGTTATGTTGTTTGAACAACCGATCTAAAGCATTCAGCGAACGCGCGCGCGGCTACCACTTAATAATCTCCTAAAGTGCCGTTTTTATTTTATTTCATGTTTTTTTTTGTTCAATAGTGAAAGTTCGATTTCGGTTTTAGTCAGCTCGAGAGATCGGGTGCCCCTCGCGAGCCGTGCGAATAAATTTCCCATAAAAGTTGCCGAGTGGATAAAGAGAAGAAAAAAAAATGCAAGCGTCGTTGGCGGTGATCGAATCGGGCGAGCGCGCGAAATAAAAAAAATTATGTACGAGCCGAGCACGTTAATTTCTTTTTTTTTTTTTTTTTTTTTTTTCAACGTACACCATGCTCGATTGTTCCAAATGCCTCTTGTCGATTCCACGTACAAATCGTTCTCGACAAACCTATTACCTCCATTCTCGAACTAACGTAATCGATTTTATTTGGGGATATTGTTACTTCTTTTTTTACTGTTCAAAAAACGTTGGTGATGCTACCTCTTAATTAATCGATACGCAAGAATCATGAATATTCTTTGCAAAACAATATTCACACCGAATTATTTTTAATTACTCGAAAAAAAAATAAAAATAAATAAACAAACGATCGGTTTCTTCATCGAGACGATTTAAAAGATTTTTTTGAAATGAAACATATCGCCTCGGGAAGTCCCGGCTATTTTCGTAAAATCATGACGTCAATTATCCGAAGCTTCATCCAGTAAACAAATTTGATTACATTTTTTTTTCTCCTTCTCTCTCCGAAAGACCTCCGCGAATGTTTGTCGTACGGTGAATTTGTCAACGGGAGTAATGAAACGGCGCGTAAAATCGCTGGTAATAATAAAATTCAAAGAGAGAATAAAAAGTGGCAAACAAATACTCAGGGATATTGTCAACGAAAAAAAAAAAAACAAAAAAACAGAACTTCTTAACTTACAAAAATTTCGTTCACAATTTTCTCACGTCGCAACGCCCAAGACCGCCACAATTTCAATACTCTTTGCTTATCGCGAAAAACCGTTCTCGCGAAATAAACGCATTTGCAGAGACATCGGGTGTCCCATTTTTCATTCGAGATAATGGTTACAAAAATTCTTTGAATTAAAAATAATAAGAATTGAAGAGAGAGAGAGAGAGAGAGAGAAAGAAAGACGCTGCTTCGTATATTAAAATAACGGAGCATTGCGTAACATTTCCATCTCAATATAGTGTCTGTGAAAGAGAAAAAAAAAAAAACACTTGACTGACTGTGTAAACTTCCTCGAGTAATTCAGTTATAATGGAGAACGACGAGTGCAAAGAGGGTACGTCCCGTTCGACGACGAGAGTCGTACAACCAACGACGCCAACTTCGCCGTGCTTAAATCTCATGGAACAATTGTTACTCGCGAAAATCGAACGGCAGAGTATAACGGACGTTTACGAGGGTGAAAAACTCTGTAATAGCGCGTTAATGGTGACGAAAACGCTGCTGTTGAGAACCGACTCGATGGACAGTCAAACGAGCGCGAGTACTTTCAGTTCTGTTGTTTCGGGTGACTCGTCGTCGGCGACAAATCTTTATTGCAAGTGCGACGATTGTCTGCTCGGTATCGTCGACAAGCATCAACAACGTCCGGTTCCCGTTGGTCGAAAAAAGGTAAACAACGTTTTTTTTTTTTTTTCCCCGTGAATCTTAAAGCAACGATCCTTTCTTAAAAAAGACATGGCACTCGATTCTCGAAACTCTCGAAATGCGAGATAAATATATCGAATTTTGAAGCCGGTTTATCGTCAATCTGATTGGTTGTCGTAAAGCGCGCGTAATTCAAACACGATTTAGTTCACTATGAAACAACATCTATGGTATACAAAGATTTAATAAGATTAAAGATTCAATAGATCATTGACTCTCGCCCAATGCAATTCTCAAAATTTAAGAACCTTATATAATAAAGAAATGCGAGATAAATATATCGTATTATGAAGCCCGTTTATCGTCAATCTGATTGGTTGTCGTAAAGCGTGAATCTTAAAGCAACGATCCTTTCTTAAAAAAGACCTGGCACTCGATTCTCAAAACTCTCGAAATGCGAGATAAATATATCGAATTTTGAAGCCAGTTTATCGTCAATCTGATTGGTTGTCGTAAAGCGCGCGTAATTCAAACACGATTTAGTTCACTATGAAACAACATCTATGGTATACAAAGATTTAATGAGATTAAAGATTCAATAGATCATTGACTCTCGCCCAATGCAATTCTCAAAATTTAAGAACCTTATATAATAAAGAAATGCGAGATAAATATATCGTATCATGAAGCCCGTTTATCGTCAATCTGATTGGTTGTCGTAAAGCGTGAATCTTAAAGCAACGATCCTTTCTTAAAAAAGACATGGCACTCGATTCTCGAAACTCTCGAAATGCGAGATAAATATATCGAATTTTGAAGCCAGTTTATCGTCAATCTGATTGGTTGTCGTAAAGCGCGCGTAATTCAAACACGATTTAGTTCACTATGAAACAACATCTATGGTATACAAAGATTTAATGAGATTAAAGATTCAATAGATCATTGACTCTCGCCCAATGCAATTCTCAAAATTTAAGAACCTTATATAATAAAGAAATGCGAGATAAATATATCGTATCATGAAGCCCGTTTATCGTCAATCTGATTGGTTGTCGTGAAGCGTGAATCTTAAAGCAACGATCCTTTCTTAAAAAAGACCTGGC
Organism: Oxytorus armatus; assembly: GCA_958009045.1. NCBI lineage: Eukaryota > Metazoa > Arthropoda > Insecta > Hymenoptera > Ichneumonidae > Oxytorus > Oxytorus armatus. Next base: position 22,304,033 of record OY253748.1, read on the forward strand.
ACTCGATTCTCAAAACTCTCGAAATGCGAGATAAATATATCGAATTTTGAAGCCAGTTTATCGTCAATCTGATTGGTTGTCGTAAAGCGCGCGTAATTCAAACACGATTTAGTTCACTATGAAACAACATCTATGGTATACAAAGATTTAATGAGATTAAAGATTCAATAGATCATTGACTCTCGCCCAATGCAATTCTCAAAATTTAAGAACCTTATATAATAAAGAAATGCGAGATAAATATATCGTATCATGAAGCCCGTTTATCGTCAATCTGATTGGTTGTCGTGAAGCGTGAATCTTAAAGCAACGATCCTTTCTTAAAAAAGACATGGCACTCGATTCTCGAAACTCTCGAAATGCGAGATAAATATATCGAATTTTGAAGCCAGTTTATCGTCAATCTGATTGGTTGTCGTAAAGCGCGCGTAATTCAAACACGATTTAGTTCACTATGAAACAACATCTATGTTATACAAAGATTTAATAAGATTAAAGATTCATAAGATCATTGACTCTCGCCCAATGCAATTCTCAAAATTTAAGAACCTTATATAATAAAGAAATGCGAGATAAATATATCGTATTATGAAGCCCGTTTATCGTCAATCTGATTGGTTGTCGTAAAGCGTGAATCTTAAAGCAACGATCCTTTCTTAAAAAAGACCTGGCACTCGATTCTCAAAACTCTCGAAATGCGAGATAAATATATCGAATTTTGAAGCCAGTTTATCGTCAATCTGATTGGTTGTCGTAAAGCGCGCGTAATTCAAACACGATTTAGTTCACTATGAAACAACATCTATGGTATACAAAGATTTAATGAGATTAAAGATTCAATAGATCATTGACTCTCGCCCAATGCAATTCTCAAAATTTAAGAACCTTATATAATAAAGAAATGCGAGATAAATATATCGTATCATGAAGCCCGTTTATCGTCAATCTGATTGGTTGTCGTGAAGCGTGAATCTTAAAGCAACGATCCTTTCTTAAAAAAGACATGGCACTCGATTCTCGAAACTCTCGAAATGCGAGATAAATATATCGAATTTTGAAGCCAGTTTATCGTCAATCTGATTGGTTGTCGTAAAGCGCGCGTAATTCAAACACGATTTAGTTCACTATGAAACAACATCTATGTTATACAAAGATTTAATAAGATTAAAGATTCATAAGATCATTGACTCTCGCCCAATGCAATTCTCAAAATTTAAGAACCTTATATAATAAAGAAATGCGAGATAAATATATCGTATTATGAAGCCCGTTTATCGTCAATCTGATTGGTTGTCGTAAAGCGTGAATCTTAAAGCAACGATCCTTTCTTAAAAAAGACCTGGCACTCGATTCTCAAAACTCTCGAAATGCGAGATAAATATATCGAATTTTGAAGCCAGTTTATCGTCAATCTGATTGGTTGTCGTAAAGCGCGCGTAATTCAAACACGATTTAGTTCACTATGAAACAACATCTATGGTATACAAAGATTTAATGAGATTAAAGATTCAATAGATCATTGACTCTCGCCCAATGCAATTCTCAAAATTTAAGAACCTTATATAATAAAGAAATGCGAGATAAATATATCGTATCATGAAGCCCGTTTATCGTCAATCTGATTGGTTGTCGTAAAGCGTGAATCTTAAAGCAACGATCCTTTCTTAAAAAAGACCTGGCACTCGATTCTCAAAACTCTCGAAATGCGAGATAAATATATCGAATTTTGAAGCCAGTTTATCGTCAATCTGATTGGTTGTCGTAAAGCGCGCGTAATTCAAACACGATTTAGTTCACTATGAAACAACATCTATGGTATACAAAGATTTAATGAGATTAAAGATTCAATAGATCATTGACTCTCGCCCAATGCAATTCTCAAAATTTAAGAACCTTATATAATAAAGAAATGCGAGATAAATATATCGTATCATGAAGCCCGTTTATCGTCAATCTGATTGGTTGTCGTGAAGCGTGAATCTTAAAGCAACGATCCTTTCTTAAAAAAGACATGGCACTCGATTCTCGAAACTCTCGAAATGCGAGATAAATATATCGAATTTTGAAGCCAGTTTATCGTCAATCTGATTGGTTGTCGTAAAGCGCGCGTAATTCAAACACGATTTAGTTCACTATGAAACAACATCTATGTTATACAAAGATTTAATAAGATTAAAGATTCATAAGATCATTGACTCTCGCCCAATGCAATTCTCAAAATTTAAGAACCTTATATAATAAAGAAATGCGAGATAAATATATCGTATTATGAAGCCCGTTTATCGTCAATCTGATTGGTTGTCGTAAAGCGTGAATCTTAAAGCAACGATCCTTTCTTAAAAAAGACCTGGCACTCGATTCTCAAAACTCTCGAAATGCGAGATAAATATATCGAATTTTGAAGCCAGTTTATCGTCAATCTGATTGGTTGTCGTAAAGCGCGCGTAATTCAAACACGATTTAGTTCACTATGAAACAACATCTATGGTATACAAAGATTTAATGAGATTAAAGATTCAATAGATCATTGACTCTCGCCCAATGCAATTCTCAAAATTTAAGAACCTTATATAATAAAGAAATGCGAGATAAATATATCGTATCATGAAGCCCGTTTATCGTCAATCTGATTGGTTGTCGTAAAGCGTGAATCTTAAAGCAACGATCCTTTCTTAAAAAAGACCTGGCACTCGATTCTCAAAACTCTCGAAATGCGAGATAAATATATCGAATTTTGAAGCCAGTTTATCGTCAATCTGATTGGTTGTCGTAAAGCGCGCGTAATTCAAACACGATTTAGTTCACTATGAAACAACATCTATGGTATACAAAGATTTAATGAGATTAAAGATTCAATAGATCATTGACTCTCGCCCAATGCAATTCTCAAAATTTAAGAACCTTATATAATAAAGAAATGCGAGATAAATATATCGTATCATGAAGCCCGTTTATCGTCAATCTGATTGGTTGTCGTAAAGCGTGAATCTTAAAGCAACGATCCTTTCTTAAAAAAGACATGGCACTCGATTCTCGAAACTCTCGAAATGCGAGATAAATATATCGAATTTTGAAGCCAGTTTATCGTCAATCTGATTGGTTGTCGTAAAGCGCGCGTAATTCAAACACGATTTAGTTCACTATGAAACAACATCTATGGTATACAAAGATTTAATAAGATTAAAGATTCAATAGATCATTGACTCTCGCCCAATGCAATTCTCAAAATTTAAGAACCTTATATAATAAAGAAATGCGAGATAAATATATCGTATCATGAAGCCCGTTTATCGTCAATCTGATTGGTTGTCGTGAAGCGTGAATCTTAAAGCAACGATCCTTTCTTAAAAAAGACATGGCACTCGATTCTCGAAACTCTCGAAATGCGAGATAAATATATCGAATTTTGAAGCCGGTTTATCGTCAATCTGATTGGTTGTCGTAAAGCGCGCGTAATTCAAACACGATTTAGTTCACTATGAAACAACATCTATGGTATACAAAGATTTAATGAGATTAAAGATTCAATAGATCATTGACTCTCGCCCAATGCAATTCTCAAAATTTAAGAACCTTATATAATAAAGAAATGCGAGATAAATATATCGTATCATGAAGCCCGTTTATCGTCAATCTGATTGGTTGTCGTGAAGCGTGAATCTTAAAGCAACGATCCTTTCTTAAAAAAGACATGGCACTCGATTCTCGAAACTCTCGAAATGCGAGATAAATATATCGAATTTTGAAGCCGGTTTATCGTCAATCTGATTGGTTGTCGTAAAGCGCGCGTAATTCAAACACGATTTAGTTCACTATGAAACAACATCTATGGTATACAAAGATTTAATGAGATTAAAGATTCAATAGATCATTGACTCTCGCCCAATGCAATTCTCAAAATTTAAGAACCTTATATAATAAAGAAATGCGAGATAAATATATCGTATTATGAAGCCCGTTTATCGTCAATCTGATTGGTTGTCGTAAAGCGCGCGTAATTCAAACACGATTTCGTTCACCATGAAACAACATCTATAGTATACAAAGATTCAATGAGATCAAAGATTCAATAGATTATTGACTCTCGCCCAATGCAATTCTCATAATTTAAAAACCTTATAATAAATTATGTACTATTTAACGAAGTGACAACCGATCGAGACGAAATAATCTTAGCGACTGCAGTATGGTGACAAAATCCGTTGTGCCGTTTGGGAAAAAGTATCTATAAGAATTTGCAGTTGATTCTTAATCTAAAGGACAAGTTCGAAATATGAAACGTTCAAGCGCGAGCGAAGCGAGCGCGTTGTTGCTAGTGTGGAAAGAAAGAAGAAGAAAAAAAGACAAAAAGTATAGTTAATGCTCTTGATTCGACTCGAGAGTCTGAAAAACAACAACCACCAGCAACTCTGGTAGAGAAAAAAAAATCGCTTCTTTGCGACCTATCGGTGAAATGACTCGTTGTTTCAACGATAGGGAGGGGGTGAATTTTGAGGCATTGCACGGCTCACCCTCGATTCAATTATCGCGATGACGAAAATTCGACGGGAGAGTCTGTTCCGACCTCGGGGAGAAGAAAAAAAACAAGTGAGCAGCAAAAAAAAAAAAATTCGATACTCGATCAATTTGACGGCGCGAATGTTATTTCGGTTGAATTCGAGTATCGGTCCGTTGCCTTATTCCGGCGAGCGAGGCAAATCCGCTCTTACAAGCGTTTCGACGCTCGGAATAAATAAATTACGCTACCTCGTGGCATTTTAACACGGCATTACCGACCAATCGGTCGGACACTCTCAAGTTTGCCGATATACATTTATGTCGCGAAGCGAACGAGATAAACACACGTGAGAATTGTCGACGGGAACGCCGCGGTTATAACTTCGATGTTATTCCTTTCGGCTTGCCGGCACTTATTGCTCAATCACCTTGTCAATTAGTTCCAACGCTCTCGTTTCTTCGCAGTTCAAAGACGATCCCTTTACGAGTATCTCGCACTTCATTGTTATTATTATTTAAAAAAAAAACATTTTTAAACAACAAAAAATAATCAATTTAATGTTTTCTATTATTGTTATGTATAACGTAATTTTAGTGGTCAGAGCTTGTTATCTATGGGATCATCATGACCAAAGCAACAACTTCTCAAAATCATTGTAAAGGCATTTTTTAGCTTTTTTTAATACAATAGAATGAGAGCGCGGTTTAAGGTAGTAACTTAAGGTTCTGGTAACTTAAGCCGATTTTCATTTCTTTTTTGGAGGGCGTTTTTTCGTAGGAAAATAAAAATGAATCGTTTTGGATATTAAGGATGTTTTTAATTACATATTAAAGATACAAAAAAAAATTAGTTTGAAAAAATTTTATAGTTTATTATTATTATTATTATTGATCGAAGTTGGCACCTCGAAAAAAAAGCGCGTGGGTGGCCCCGGTGATTTTGGCTCTTGATGTTATCTGAAATAAAAAATTCTTGACAATTCTTAATCTATAGACATGTCATTCTGGTCGGAACTAATGAAGTTAAATTTCATGGATAAATAACAAAATGGCGGACTTTGGGAAAAAAAACTTTTTTTTCCAATGTCCAAAACAAAATTTTTTTTTCCAATGTCCGCCATTTTGTTATTTATCCATGAAATTTAACTTCGGTAGTTCCCACCAGAATGACACGTCTATAGATTAAGAATTATCAAGAATTTTTTATTTCAGATAACATCAAGAGCCAAAATCACCGGGGCCACCCACGCGCTTTTTTTTTCGAGGTGCCAACTTCGATCAATAATAATAATAATAATAAACTATTAAATTTTTTCAACAAAATTTTTTTTTGTATCTTTAATATGTAAATAAAAATATCCTTAATATCCAAAACGATTCATTTTTATTTTCCTACAAAAAAACGCCCTCCAAAAAAGACATGAAAATCGGCTTAAGTTACCAGACTACTACCTTAAACGGGACAAAAGCAACAAAGATACAGTACGAGCGAGGGGCGAGTGTGTGAAAATCAAACGAACCTTTGAAATGCCCCGTGTCGTTAAAAAAAACCGCGCGTTTGCGAACATTTACATTTATACAGGCTGTCCCAAAACTAGCACGCCAGAGTGACACGCGGATTTAATTGGCTCTGGACCTATCAGCATAAACAAATAACACCTCAGTAAAAGTCTTATGGTTTTCGAGAAAAATCGTCTTTTTTTATTTCTCGAAAAATCGCTACCTACCACTCGTTATTCTGATACCATTGCTATGAAAGTCCAAATCGTAAGCAAGTCGAAATTCACACTAAATTCTAATAAAGTGGTCAGCAAACACAAACGAAAACAGCGAGATAACAAGAACAACGATTGTCCGAATAAATCGTGTTTCTTGATTTTTCGGTAAATCGGCTATTATTCTAATATCGCTGTTTTCGTTTGTGTTTCTGACCACTTTAGGATTTGGTCTGAATTTGAACTTCGATTTGCTTACAATTTGAACTTTCACAGCAATGGTAGCAAAATAACGAGTACCAGGTAGCGATTTTTCGAGAAATGAAAAAACACGATCTTTCTCGAAAACCATGAGACTTTTACTGAGGTCATATTTATTTATTCTGATAGGTCTGGAGTCGATCTAACCCCCGTGTCACTTTGACCTGCTAGTTTTGGGACACTCTGTATACATATGGTTGAATTACACGAATACGATTTGTGGCTCTTGGCCAGCTCCATTGATACGGCCCTCGATTGCAATTCGCAAAACGTAATTGGTACCGTCCTGCCACAAACGCTTGCTCACTGAGCACTCGCTCTTACGATATAGTAGATATATACATGTATATATTACAGTGGTATAACGCTCATTAACGAACGATCCCCGGGGTCCGGAGGGGCGCGACGGGGAAATTCGCGGTCCTGCAACTCTCGCGCCTCTCAGAGTCTCGTTTCGTTAAGTACCGAGAGTCTTGCCGGTGTCTTACGATGAAACGCGTTCATTTTCCTCACGGCAGTGTTCCATTAGCGGCACTCGCGACTCCACATCCTTCCCACCCCTCATTCTACACGCCCTCCGCCGGATCTTGAGAGTGCACCGTTCGATGCATCATTTTATAAATATACGCGTATTATATCTCGATTGCAATATGACAGCATATAATAATGACGATAATTAAGTTATTGTTTTCGTGGGAAACAAAAATTAAATTAAATCATTAAACTAGTACAAAGAATATACGGATACATGGTGACGTGCTGCTGATCTACCTTTTTTTTTTTATAAATAAAAATCGACAGAGAAATATGAAACTTTTTCGATCTTTTCCGCGTTTTCTCATTGAATTTTTGACGTTTCGACGAAGAATCGATGTTATTCGTAATCAGCGAAAAAATTCCGATCGAATAGGGTATCGAAACATTGCAAAAAATGAAAAAAAATTTTTTGTCACTTTTTGCTCACTTTTTCAGAAACGTAAAAATGTCGAAATTTCAAATGGCCATAACTTGGCCGCTGTTTGATCGATTTTGAATTTTGAGGGGGGTTTTGTAAACGTCTCGAGTAGACTTAAAGAATGCATTTTGGATCATCCCGATATCTCAATTATTGCAGCCGCGAGAGCAAGTTGAAAATCGGCGATAAAAATGAGAAGGGGTATGTATGGAGAAATTCGCAAAAATCTATTGTCCGACTTTAAAAATCTTTGAATAATTGAAAAATCATGATAGCACAATGATTCAAGCGCCATTTTGAAGGGTATTCGATCACGAAAAGAATGAGCACAGAGTGGGGTTCCAACTCCATCGGGAAGCAACGTTACAGCGATTTTAGTGAAGCCACTTCTTTTTCGCCGAAATGCAAAAAAATTTTGAATTTTTGAATTTTCTTTTAGGACGCTATATCGATGTATTTTGACTCGCTGATTACTAATTCAGTAGCCATTTCTTTGAAAAACTCGAAATTTCATTGAAAATCGTCCAAAAAGTAATTTTTTTCGTTTTTCGCCTTTTTCACATTGATATTTTGAGATTTCGACTAAAACTCGGTGTTATTCGTAATCAGCGGAAAATTTCCGATCGAAACATTGGAAAAAAAAGAAAAAAAATTTGTTGTAAGTTTTTGTCCACCTTTTCGGAAACCTACAAATCTCGAAATTTCAAATGGTCAAAACTTGGCTCCCGTTTCATCGATTTTGGGTTTTGACGAGTGTTTTCAAAACGTGTCGAGTAGACTTAAAGAATGAATTTTGGATCCTATCGGTATCTCAATTATTGAGGCCGTGAGAGCAGGTTGAAGATCGGCGAAAAAAATGAGAAGGGGTATGCATGGAGAAATTCGCAACAATCTATGGTTCAACTTTGAAAATCTATGAAAAATCGAAAAAAATCGTAGCTCAATAAATGAAGCGGCATTTCAAAGGTTGAACGGTTACGAAAAGAATGAGCACAGAGTGGGGTTTCAACTCCATCGGGAAGCAACGTTACAACGATTTTAGTGAAGCCACTTCTGTTTGGCCAAAATGCAAAAAAATGTTGAATTCTCAAATTTTCTCTTAGGACGCTATATCGGTGTATTTTAACTCGCTGATCACTAATTCAGTAGCCATTTCTTCGAGAAACCTTAAATTCCATTAGAAATTCCATCAAAAATGTATTTTTTCGTCGGTAAAAGAAAAATTAATTTAAAAAAACGTTTATATCGATAAACTGAATTTTATTGAATTCAAATAAATCGATTATTTTTATATCATCGTAGCTATACAAAATAAAACTATCAATATTGAAATATTCCGTTCGATTAGCTTCTACAAATGCGTAAAATATATAAGTAGATGAATTTCCCGAATTGAAAGCAGGGTAAAAATGTCTCGAACAATTTGATCGGTCGCGAGGGTGCATCGCCCACTGAGCTCTCCATCATACCGCAAGCCTCTTTTATACTCCTTATCCCCACTCAATGGATTTTATTTACCCGCGCAATCTGACACTTTTTAAAGGGTGTGCACATGCGCAATGTTATACGTAACACGGCCAAGATCATTATCATTCATAATAGATCGATCGATCGAATCTCCCACCCGCCCCTCTCCTCATCATATTATCGATAAGAATCCGGGAATTCTCGTACGTTCCGGTGTTTTCGTACCGTCTCTAGTAAACGTACGATCGTTACTCAACAACATATATATACCAGCGTAATAGGCACGTAGAATGCCGAGGACGTTAAGCGGGATGTAAATAATACGTATTGTGCAGAAAAAAATAAAAAATATTCATATGACATTCAACATTCGTGCGTGAACGAACATATACACGCGTGATCTATTTATGCATACTTTGACCTCATGACAATTATTCCCGCCCACGCAATACGAAATTTTCTTCTCGCGTGCTTAATCTCCGATACAGCGTGTAGTTAAACACGATTGATTTCGTTATTTCAGGAAAAAAACTAAATTTCTCTTTGCGATCGTCGATTTAAGGCCGTGTCATCCCGTGTGAAGACTTGTTTCACGCTTTTTTTTGGGAATTTTTTTCTTGGCAAACTAAATAAAGATACAACTGCGAAATTGTTACCAAATATTTATTCACATTTTCAGCACACTTTATAATTTTTTCAGCCCGAAAGCGTCGCTCATTGCTGAGGTACACGGCAACTTAGCCACTCATTTTCGAAAAAAAGGTTTTTCTTCGGTTACCGCGATTGCGGGCGTTCTGCTTATCTGAAATGAAAAAAATCAAACGGCATTTTAACCTGTGAAGTTTTAACTAGTCTTGGAACTTGGATTTTCAAAAAATATTGAAAAATTGATTTTTAACAACTCGTTGAACTCTTATCGTCAATTTTTCATTTTTCTTTCGCGACTTCTTCAGCGTGACAAAAAAAAAAAACTTTTCAATATTTTTTGATAATCCTAGTTCCAGGACTAGTTAAAACTTCACAGATTAAAATGTCGTTTGATTTTTTTGTTTCGGATAAGCAGAACGCCTGCAATTGTGGTAACCGTTTTTTGAAAGTGAGTGGCTAAGTTGCCGTGTACCTCAGCAATGAGCGACGATTTCGGGCTGAAAAAATTGTAAAGTGTGCTCAAAATGTGAATAAATATGTGGTAAAAATTTCGCAGTTGTATCTTTATTTAGTTCGCCAAAAAAAATTCCTAAACAAAGCGTAAAAAAACCTTAAAATAAAATAGAAAAATCAAACGATAACTGAAAAAAAATATATTTCGAAAAATAGAAGGTGCGGAAAAACAATGTCATATTCAAAAAGATAGTTTTTTTTTTATTTTGTTTGAAGAAAAAAAAACACAATTTATAGGCGACGAAATCGAAATAAACACAGTGGACTCTGTGGCCAATTGGCGAGAGCTGAAAATGGAACTTTGTGGCTGTCGTTGAGGCCGCCTCTCGTAATAACCATCCTCGCGTCTCGTGATTATTATAGCGAAGTATTTAAAAGGGCATGAAACGTTTTTATGTAGTAACGCGCGTTACCGATGTATCGTGGCAGTATATGCGACGAATACCACTTGACTATAAATCCGATGGGTTGTACGTCTTCATTAAAACTCGATTGAGACGACGAGAGAAAATCACGAACGCCAACTGGCAATCTTATTTTTTATTATTATTATTATTATTATTATTTTTCGTTCCCCCTTGAATCTTTGTTGGGACGAAGCAACGAGTTTGCTGATCCATAAATTCGTAAGATAAAAAAAATGCTGTAGCGCAAACAGATTTTTTAACAGTTCAATTGGGATCGTTCGAAATGAGGGCACCGTGTCGTATGGTATTAACAAAAAATCACTACCTCAAAATTGCGGCTTCTGAAAAGGACTGTGAGGGCCCAAAGACGACTATCCTGATTGGCGAATAACGCCAATCAGTATCAACGGCAATTAAGGTCTTTTTTTCTTTTTTTTTTTTTACAAACTCAACGTACTCTTCGTACGTTCGTGTATTCTATAAAAGCCCATAAAATATTTACAGTACCGGTGTAAATAATACAGTACAGGCCATTTATTTATAGTGATTACAGGGAAAGGAGCGAATTTAAACGAGGTCGTTAAGGGGTATGGCCACGGTAGCGGGTATAAAATCATGTACATATTTAAGAATTTTTTTTCAATGGCAAACTGATTTATTTATAAAACTAATTACACATCTATTTAGTTATAAACATCAAGCTAATAAAAAATATTTTTTTTGTTATACAAAATGGTCGACTACTGGTATTTGCTTTTGGTATCTTTTTTTTTTTGAGGCACTCCGCGGCGTCACATTGGGCATTCACAATTTTTTACCTAGAACAACAACAAAAATCTCGTTTATCTACAGCAGAATACCTAGATAAGTACGTACGGAATTTCTGATTAATTAAAAACTTTCCATTTTATGAGTAGTTTTGTATGAAATTTTTCACGGGAAATTCACCCTTCAAATGCCCACAATATTCGAATAAAACAATATTTTTCAAATTCCGTAAGTACTTCTCTAGATATTCTGATGTAGATTGACGACAATTTTTTTTGTTCGATCTAGGTCAAAAAATGTGGATTCCAAATGTCACGCCGCGGAAAAAAAGGCATCAAAAGCAAATAGCAGTAGTCGGCCATTTCGTATAACAAAAAGTCAAAAATAAATATTTTTTATTAGCTTGATATTTATACTAAATAGATGTGTAATGAGTTTTATAAATAAATCACTTTTTCATAAAAAAAAAAAATTGTTAAATGTACACATGATTTGATACCCACTGTCGTGGTCATACTCTTTAAATTGAGCCACATTCTGCTCGGAAATAATAAAATGTGAAGTGAACTTCGAGAAAATTGTCTCCAAATCGTCTTCGCCTCTATCCTTTCTCAATTGGACCAATTTATCGAGGTTTTCTGGGTGCAAATTTTTTTTGGAGTACTATTTCCTCCCAACAAGCTTTACACATTAGTACAATCAGTAGAGAATATTGTGGCGCATTAAATATAAAGGACATTTAATTTTTTTAATTAGGTTCAGTATCACGTAGTGAATGTGAATTAACAAAATGGTTACAAATTAACGGAGCGGAAGTGCCGCCATTTTGAGGAAAACCGTATTGGCCAATATCTCCGTTACCGTGCACTTTAGGCCAAAAATGGTAACAACCTTTCTTGTAGATAGTTGAATTTCTTATCTTTTTTCCTGAATAATTTTTTTCGTATCATCCACCGTTTACGACTTATACGGCTGTTAAAATTTATTTATTCACTTTTTGACCTGTATCTCTCCTAATAATTGTTTAAACAATAAAATGCTAATAACTTATCTTTTAAATCCATACATTTTCCACAACTTTTATTTAAAACTTTTTTGTCTAAAATTAATATTCTCAAAGTTATAACGCATTTTTATTAGCCTCGCACCCAGTAGCTCAACATTGAACGCTTTATAACTTTGAGAATATTAATTTTAGACAAAAAAGTTTTTGATAAAAGTTGTGGAAAATGTATGGATTTAGAAGATAAGTTATTAGCATTTCATTGTTTAAACAATTATTGCGAGAGATACAGGTCAAAAAGTGAATAAATAAATTTTAACAGCCGTATAAGTCGTAAACGGTGACTGATACAAAAAAAATTATTTAGAAAAAAAGATAGGAAATTCAATTATCTACAATAAAGGTTATTACTATTTTTTGCCTAAAGTGCACGGTAACGGAGATATTGGCCAATAGGGTTTTCCTCAAAAAGGCGGCACTACCGCTCCCTCAATTTGTAACCATTTTGTTAATTCACATTCAGTAAGTGATACTGAACCTTATTAAAAAAGAAAATTGTCGATTATTTTGATTGCGATGCGGACAAGAGTAACGGGTATCCCTATTGATTGTACTACATGTATTTCGCATCTTTCGATTTTATTTTCTCGACTCCAACGTTCGTGAATCAAAATTCCAATTAAAAAAAAAAAACGAAATACATATAACGTATATATAAATATTTACATTTTACGTAAAAACACGCGCACATTCTTCGCGCGTCACGGTTTCTACGTTGCGTGAAAAAAAAAAAAAAATGAGTCGTATCCGACTTCGTACGAAAGAAATATACAAACGCACGTACACATTATGCGCGGGTGTAAAACAAGTTCGCAGCGATCTCTAATAACGTACGTATATACTTACGTTAATTAGCCCGGCGGTATGCTGTCCTGATGACGCATTTGCGCATCGTGTGCGCGACGCGGTCACTCGGTAAGGCCCGGGGAGTTCGACCCGATCGTCGGGCAATATTAATCACCTTCGTAAATCAATATCCCCCGTCGAGTCATATTTACTGTAAAACTACGGAGAAATTTCCCGAGATTTCCCACGATTATACCAATTACTTCTTCCACCGCTTCTTCTTCTTCTTCTTCAGTTCTCGTCATCTTCTTCCCGCGTATTTTGGCCTCAGCGAAGAGTAAAACCCACGTCGATTTATTCGCGAACGAGAGTGCACATATATAAAAACCGTAATCGTCGGAAGGAATCCAGTTCGAGTTGGCCCGTACAACGTCTCGCTATGAAACTCTCTCTCTCGCCGCGGATGAGCGGATGATAATTTTTTTTTTTTTTCTTCTTCACTCGGACGCTTGTGATACTCTGCTTCGTATTTCCGTGGCGCAAAACGAACGCAATTGCACGGGAGATAGAGATATATTCTCGACCGTGGGAGTCAAGTTCCGTGATACGAGAGAAGAAGCGAAAAATAAAGTAAAAACAAAAGCGTACAAGTGTTTTGTTCGTGAGTTTATGGACTGCGCACACGTTTGTATACTCGTTGGATAACGGGACGGAGGGCTGAGAGAGAAGAACAAAAAAGTTTATGTTCGTTGAAACATTTGATCCGACGAGGATCTCGTTATTTTGATTTTTTTTTTTAAATCATTGTTTCGACCGTTACGATCCACCGAGTGTTGTTGAATCCTGATTCAATTTTATATACTTAACAAATAAAAAAACAGCGCACGAAAATCAAGGTTTTTATGTATACCGCGCCAGAGATCTCTTGCGCAATACCCGAGTAAACGACAATTTCGATCCACAGTCCACGATAGATAACCCAGTCAGTGTGCGGTATGAACTCAGCCGGAGACGTTGATTTGTCGCAATTTATCGTCTCCTGATCGTCTCGTGAACGGTTATAAAGAAAGATTAATTAAACAAATATTGATGAAATTATTAATAATATAAATTGAGTAATGAGTTACTTAAATTAACTCACGAGTCTTTGTCAATGTCGTTGTAAAATTTTTTTAAATGTGCTGAACGATCAGCCTTGAGGGATTCGATAAATGCGGAAGCCTACAGCGGTTTTTTATAGACACGATTTTGGCGTGAACACATAAAACCTTACCGTGTCAAATAAACTTTTGTGTCGTGTGCGAGCTCCGAGATAAGAATTTTTTTTTCTTTGGTATATTCGATAAGTTAGAGAGATAGAGAGAGAGGGAGAAACACTTAATTTTGTTATCACGAACAGAAAAAAAAGTCGGAGGTATTCGAGGCAGAGGTGATAATTCGGTCGTGCGTGACGACATTCGCGTTAATTTATCGTGGCGACCGTGAGAGATAAGCTTTGAAGTAAAATAAGAAACCATTAGGTCGACGTACAATTGTACCTCTTGTGAAATTGAAACACGCCAATTGTTGTACTAATAGAACCGTCAACGTGTCGATAAAAAAAAAAAAAGAAGTATTTCACTTACGTCACTCGGAAGAGGAAAGAAAGAAAAAAAGTCGTGAATCTTATCGGAAGCGAAAGTGAGCTAAAATGAGTGTGTGAGATCCGAGTAAAATTCCTTCGTGGAGTTTTTCGCTCGACATTGTCGACGTATCGCACATGGCACCACTGTCGAGAGTATAATCGTTCGTAAGCTGGCAAATTGTATCTATAATTATTGGGAAGAGGGCGAATATTCGTTTTTTTTTTTTACATTATCGGAATCGAAGGGACGAAAAAGATTTGCGTTTCGCTATACAGTTCTCGTAACAGCTTGAACTTTTGCTTGGCGGTCGAAGAGCTGAATTAAAAAGTGGGACAGCTTTCCAGCGCGAAGAGGAGCGGGCGTGGAATCGTCACGGAGGCCCGCGCTCACACACACGGACATACGGAATAAGAGGCTCAAGGTGTTCACCCTCTCTGTATATGAGTCTCGATCGCGACTAACGATTTGTAAGAGTAGGTGGATCAACTCGTGACTATTGAAACTACTCCAAAAACGAAACGATTTGAAATATTCGTGATCGACTTAGAGCTAAAAAGAAAGAGAGAGAGAGAAAGTTCATTGATTATGTCTCATTCGCGAATGAGACAAAGAGGAATAATAATCGAAGTGGAGGCACGTGAAAAACGGGCCAGTTTGACGCTCGTTCGGTCAAGGACAAGCAGCATCCAACACCAGGTTCCAGTGACGATCTCTCTGCCAGAGAAAGAGTGATCAAAGATTACTCGAATTGACGCGAGAGGGCCAAAAAACAAGTTTTTTTTTTTTCCTGGCAAAATTCCTCAAGTCTCACGGTAGTCCTGTGAGTCCTGCGTAATCAGAGACAAGTGCCATTTGAATCGAGGAGAAAAGATTTAGTTGTTGATCAAAATTTATTTTGTGATTTTTTTTTTTTTCAAAAGCTATTGTGCTTCGTACGAAGATGAGCTGAATTTGATAAAAAAGAACTTGAAAGAACGAAATTTTGAATGAAATTTAAATATTGTTCCAAAAATTAATCATACGTGTAGATAATTAATTTATACATTAAAGAATACCCTTGTTAAAAGAAAGGATCAAAATTGAGGAGATGGGAAAAATTCAATTTTATCAATTGATTGGAAAAAATTTAATATCGCCGTTAAATAATTGCGAAATGATATTTTGATGAAATTCATTATTTTTAATGTTTCACCTAACGATCGAAAGTTAAAACGAAAAATTGTACGGATATTACGGGCAACAAGATGCAAGAGACCTGCGAGAGATTGATACCGAAGATCGTTTGTACAAAGGCAAATTTTACGGACACTTGTGTCGTGTCGCATCACGATGATGAAAATTCTTGTGAAAGACGATTATTGTTGCGTCAACGAAGAACCGGTAGACCAAGAGTACGACGAAATTCTCGACGTTTGTCATTAACATTGGAGCGTCAATCGTCGTCATCGTCGAGAAGTCCATCGCCCTCGCCAAATAATAATCATCATCATCATCATCATCATCATCATCAGACGTGTCTGACCTCCGAGACCCGAGTTCAACAAACGAGTCGCAAATGTGACATTATAAACGATAATTTTGTCGATTTCGAACAACGCGACGACACTATAAATTCACGTATTGGTAATACGACCTCGGGTTATGGACAATATTTACAACTGCTCGATGTGCCACAAACGAGTTTTACGTCGTCGTCGACGACGTCATTGCTCGAATGGGGCGAACCGAGCGGTGACGATCTCAGCTCCGAATGGGAATCCGATCATTCCGATTGTCGTACGATCTCGATCGATAATGTTGAAATTATTTCAAAGGTAGACTATAATTAGCGATGATTTTCGGTTTATTTAATTGTTTTGTTCGATCGATCGAATCGTCGGAAGGAAATTTTTTTTTAAGTCCTCCTTCTCGTTGAAGATTCGATTATTAATTTGCTTTTCTTTTTTGTTTTTTTTTTATTGCAGAGCTCTGGATGGCGAAAACTCAGGAATATCGTTCAATGGACGCCGTTCTTTCAGACGTACAAGAAACAGAGATATCCATGGGTGAGATGTTTTTTTTTTTTTTTTTTTTTTTCAATTTCAATTGTACATCAACGGAAAGTTGATTTCCAATTTGCCACAAAATTGTGAGAAAAGAACGTAGAAATTCCTAATCGGCATGATTTTCCTTCTTTGCTTTCAATAAGCTTAAGGGGGGAAATAGGGTTAGGACAACGTTTTCTCAATGATTTTCATGAATTTTTTTATAGTATAAAAGAAGAATATAATTTATTGAAACTTTGAGAATATTGTATACATGTATTTAAGTATATACTATAAAATATTAGCGAGCCCATATTGCAGGTCACAATCAGACTCAGCATTTTGCGTACATTCTGGAATCCGCAATTTTCATCCGAAATCAAACGAGGTTGGAATTTACTTTTATTATATGTCTCTCTTCTATATGAACCTAAATGCTATCAAAAAAATTGAAAATTTAATTTTTTACAGTGGTCAAAACAAAAAAGCACGATTTTTTGCCATTTTTTACAACTTTATTTGGAAAAAAAAAATTATTTTAAATAATGATAATATTCCGATTGTAGGTTCTTATAGAGCGCAATACTATGAAGAAAGTAACTGCCAATTTTCAAAACGATTGGTTGAAAACTTTTCAAACTAGCGTGTACGCAAGTTCAAAAGAGGTCGTTTTCAGAAAAACGCGCTTGAAAAAAATAGTACCAAGAAAAACAAGCAATATGGGGTCGCTAATATTTTATAGTATATACTCATATGTATAAAAATTTTATAGTATTTACTTAAATATGTGTATAAAATATTCTCAAAGTTTCAATAAATTATATTCATTTTTTTATACTATAAAAAAATTCATGAAAATTATTGAGAAAACGCTGTCCTAACCCTATTTCCCCCCTTAATGGCTTATAACAATAGAACGAGTCGGAATTTTCATTAAAAATTTTGGGAACATATTTTTCAATTGTTTTACTAACAATTTATGAAATTAAAAAAAAATCGATTTTTTGAACCGTCTAACCCTATTCCCCCCCTTAATCGTTGCGCCTTCCACGTCTATCAATGTAGAGAGATTGTGGCGTTTGTGATTATTTAAAAAATAATTTAAAACATCCACTCGACCGGATAAACAGGTACAATTGGCGGGTCATCAGGGAAATTTTCGTGCTGGTCCAACGCCAGGCACGATATTGAAGAAGCTATGTCCCCAGGAGGAAGCTTGTTTCAAATTACTGATGCGCGACGTTCTCAGGCCCTACGTTCCGGAGTTCAAGGGTGTACTGGACATTCGAGAATCCGAGGACGAACGAAATAATCAGGATACCGAGAATACGGGGAACAAAGAGGTGGATGAAGAAACTAACAAGGGTGCAATTGTTGCTTCGTATCTTCAGCTTCAGGATCTGCTTGGTGATTTCGAACAACCGTGCGTTATGGACTGTAAAGTTGGCGTACGAACGTATCTCGAGTCCGAGCTGGCGAAAGCGAAAGAACGGCCCAAAGTGAGAATGCGAAAAGATATCTCTTATCAAATCGGGAATGGGCATAATACGAATGAATATCTATTAAAAATAATTATAGATAGTTGTCGGGAAATAATTTTTCCGGGAAGTTATTTTTTCGAATAGAATTGAGAATAACTTTCGATGATACTTAGATATTGAGTATTTCTTCTTTTCCGACCGTTATTCATAATTATTTCCATAAAAAAGTATCTTGAATGGATTTTTATTTAAACAATGGTTATTTCCGTTGATAAATTCGTTTGTGAATATTAATCGATATTCCTCCATTTATTTATTTATTTGTTAATGCAGCTTCGAAAGGACATGTACGAGAAGATGATACAGGTCGATCCATCGGCGCCAAACACCGAAGAGCGTAAAGTTCAAGGTGTAACGAAGCCTCGTTACATGGTATGGCGCGAGACAATATCGAGCACGGCGAGTCTTGGTTTTCGCGTGGAGGGTATAAAGCTCGGTCACGGTGGCTCGTCCAAAGACTTCAAAACGACGAGAACGCGAGAACAGGTGAGGCGTCGGATTCTGTCTTTTTTTTTTTCTACAAAGACAGAGATATATAAATAAATACGTGTCTGATTTCTGATATTTTCGGTGGTTTTTTTTTTTCGTTCAGGTTACAGAAGCCCTGAAGCGTTTCGTCGAGAATTATCCGCACGCTGTACCAAAGTATCTCCAACGACTCAAGGCCATACGTGCGACCCTCAAGGCATCGCCGTTCTTCGCCACTCACGAGGTCGTCGGCTCGAGTCTTCTCTTCGTTCACGATGCCAAAAATGCCGGTGTTTGGATGATCGATTTCGCTAAAACACTGCCATTACCGTCACACTTGCCGAATATACAGCACGACGCTGAATGGCAAGTGGGCAATCACGAGGACGGTTATCTCATAGGTGTGAACAATTTAATCGACATATTTCAGGATATAAGAAATTCTGAGACGTAAAATTTATTTGATTGTTTATGTGTGTGTGTGTGTGTGCGTGTGTTAATATAATTTCGCCTCGGTGAATCGAGAGCGCGTGAGTGAGAGAGGAAGAAAGGTCGTCGTGCTGTTTTGCTCGACGAGTCAATGAGACTACGTAAACTCGTTAGTTCGATAAATCCGTTTACCTCGACGTGTCTTCGCGCATAAACGAAAAAAAAACGGTTGAGGGAGGTGAGACAGATATAAAAGACTCCCCCAACCCTGGGGTATTTGACCGTTCCTCATCGGAATAAACTCTTTTCATTCGCGTATTAATCAAAGTTGTTGAGCCGCAGCGAACACGATAAACAGTTTAAAATGTACGTACACTCGTTAGTTGCGTGATAATATTCATTGCCGTACCAGCACGTACTACCGGTGATTCGAGCTGGCCTTAAAAAAAAAAACATATACATATTTGTACTCGTATCCAGTGATGTTTGAGACGCTAGCACAGTATTTCATAATCTCAAAATTATCACGTTAGATTTATATAAAATCAATGTTAACGCTTGAATTCTCCATCCTGAGAATTTTTTCCATATACAGGACAATTTTACCAATCTAATTCTCTGTACAAAAAATTTTGAGATTTTTGGTGGAATTTCTCCACTATCTAGTATCGCAAATGACTGCCTTCAGACACAGCATTAAATCACCTAAGCTGAGAAAATAGTATAACGTTTTAACTATTCTAATTGTTGATTCGATTAATTTTTCAACACCAATGGATAAAGGTACATCTATGAATATAACACATACAATATTTACTCACCGTCGATCTTGCTGAAGTTCCTAAACCTAACGAGGAAAATCGAACGGACGGTGAGAAAAAGAAAAACTACAGACCAAAGACGCGGCAGCCAACTACTGCCTAGTAAAGAAAAAAAAATAATAACACAAACAAAAACGTAACTTATAGCCTCATAGGAGAATTGAAACAAGAGGGGCGTATTAGACTTGAAATGTAAATTTGAAAAACAGTTAATTTAACGAAAAAAAAAAACTACTTATACGTAAGACTTTATTTATACCGTTGAAAGTAACATTGCGGTTTCGTCTACTCCGTGTATATGCGCGCGTGTGTGTGTATGTGTGAGTGTGTGCGCGCGCGTGTGTATTTTTTCGTATGTGACACAGAACGAAACCGTATTTTTGTATTCAAATCGTACCACACGTTTTTTTTCTTTTCTTTTCTATTTTTTTCTTTTTTTTTTTATAAATAAGTCTGAACTTATCATATCAGTTTGTGTGTATTTTTTTCATATATTCGTCGCACTACCAACGTCCTAGAGATTCCTGCGAACGCATTCGTCACTTTTATTTTCCAGTCGGTCGTCCGAAATCACATTGATTCCCGACGTTCAATCACGCCCACTGATCGAAGAAAAAAGACGCGCGAGGGAAAAGAGAGAAGAAAAAAAAAACAAATTTGTCCTAACTTTTATCATTGCGTTCCATAGGGACTGTTTCTCGGCGCTTGAGTCTGTAGACTCGTCGTCTGTTGCTGCTGTACAACGTTCGCCTGTGTCGAAGCTATCGTCGTTGGTGCAATTACTCTCGCGTAAACCGCCGCACCCGTCGTTTTCAGACCGGCTGGCGTTGGTATAACTTTGAGGCCGTGCAACGTTTTGATATTCAACAATTGACTGGGCAATATTATCGGTTGTTGTTGTCCGCTTTGCTGTTGATTCGATTGTTGTTTACCGATAACAACGCCACTCTGAGTTATTCCGACCCCTACGCCCTTGTTACCGCTCGCCAGAACGATCGGCTTACCGGCCAACTGTGCCGTTACCATTCTAACCGTCTGAGCACCCTGTGTCTGTTGCTGATGCGAGGTCACGATTATTTTCGACTGCCCGGGTTGCGCCTGAGCCTGTGAAACAACCTGTGGAAAAAGGTTCATTTAAAAAAAAAATGTTATCCACGATTATTTTAGTTAAAATTCATTTATTTATATCGTAAATGTAACCTGATATTGCGTCTGAATAACTTGTTTGCCCTGTCGACCAAGCTGATTAGCGTGCGAGGTCGTTGTCGCGAGTTTTAAGCCTTTTTGAGCCAAAAGACTCTCCACCGATATCAATTGTCCGCCGCTAGCGCTCGTCAAGACTTTCGCAAGAATTTTTTGTTGCTGCTGTTGTTGCTGATGAGGAGATTGTTGTATCTGCACGGCTATTGGTTTTCCACCAATCTGCGCTATTATTCTTTGCATTCCCGGTGACTGAAGCTGTTGCTGTTGTTGCTGTGACTGTGTCTGCTGTGCCGCGACTATACGCTGCTGAACGTGCTGTTGAGGCTGCGGCTGGATATACGAGAAAATTTCACGGTCAACTTATAAAAGCTCACTAGCAACAACGCGCTCGCGCTTGAATGCTTCGTATTTCGAACTTGTCCTTTAGATTAAGAATCAACTGCAAATTCTTATAGCTACTTTTTCCCAAACGGCACAATGGATTTTGTCACCGTACTGCAGTCGCTAAGATTATTTCGTCTCGATCGGTTGTCATTTCGTTAAATAGCACACAATTTATTATAAGGTTTTTAAATTATGAGAATTGCATTGGGCGAGTGTCAATAATCTATTGAATCTTTGATCTTATTGAATCTTTGTATACTATAGATGTTGTTTCATGGTGAACGAAATCGTGTTTGAATTACGCGCGCTTTACGACAACCAATCAGATTGACGATAAACGGGCTTCATAATTCGATATATTTATCTCGCATTTATTTATTATATAAGGTTTTTTAATTTTGAGAATTGCATTGGGCGAGAGTCAATGATCTATTGAATCTTTAATCTTATTTAATCTTTGTATACCATAGATGTTGTTTCATAGTGAACTAAATCGAGTTTGAATTACGCGCGCTTTACGACAACCAATCAGATTGACGATAAACTGGCTTCAAAATTCGATACATTTATCTCGCATTTCGAGAGTTTCGAGAATCGAGTGCCATGTCTTTTTTAACGGGGGGGGTAAGGTTTTTCACTTTCGAAAAATCGAATTTTTTTTTTGTTGTCTTATCTTATTGTTTAACATTTCAAGAATATGTCCTTAAAATTTTAAACCGATCTAAACAATATTCTTGAAGTTATTGTCTTATTAATCTCCTGGCCTTTAACGCTATACCTCTAACAGCTGCGGGCGGTCGGGCTAGCAGTGCAGCTGTCGAACAGGTATACAGTTTATTCATTGCTATTGTGTATATAGTATATAGTGTATACTATACACTACAATATAAGCAAGTACATCTTTGATGTTAGCAACATCCTTTATGGACCTGACATTGACGATTCAGTGTGAGGTAAGCCGATAAAATTCGCTTATGAACGTTTTATACCAGATTTTTTAGTGTTCAAAACTTTAAAGAGTTTTCCTCACAACTCACGTTTTCAAAGTCGGTGTCCCTCATAACTTGAAAACTACAGCACCGATCCCTTTGAAATTTTGAACACTAATTCTGTACATAATTTACGAGGTAACGCTGGAGAGTTTTTTTTCAAATTTGTTAATGATTTTTATTTTACAATAACAAATTAACCGATTTTTTTCGTAAAAATCGCGTTTTTCCCTTCAAAATGTTCCAAAAAATTGAAAAATTGAAATTTCGAAAAAACCCTCCCAGCGTTACCTGGGGAAAACTATTATCTAACAAATGAACTTTCATTTTTTCATTTCGGATGATCCAGCACCAAGTTATGAGGGACACCGCAATTCTACTTTTTTCCGAGACACGTCCGAATAATTGCTGCCATTGCCGTATTTTTTAATGTTTCTTCGTGAAAATTTTATATAATATTCTTCGAATGTCATATTTTACGGTTCCATTAGTTTTAATAAAGAGATTTTAACTGCGTCGTCACAAAAAAATCACAAAAGCATGCCTTTTTTTGTACGAATTAACCTCCACCCCCCAAAGAAAGAAATACGAATACGTTATGCTCGGAAGGTTTTCAAAATGTCTTTTCCTAAGGGTCAGTCAGTTCAGAAAGATTTTTGTTAAAAACTGTAAAATTAGCGGGAGAGACTGTACTACGAATTTATCGACGAAAAAAGAAAAAAACATACTTTGAGCTGTTGTTGCTGAACCTGTTGATTCTGACCGGTGGTAGGTGACGATTGTTTGATAAATATCGTTTGTCCCTGAAGACCGTGACCCGTGAGCAATGACTTTATCTGTCCCGAACTGACCAATTTTATTTGCGATGCCAACAATGTTTTGCCGGGTAATACGTGCTGCTGATGTTGCTTGAGATTGGCATTTTGCAATATACTCTTTCCCGGCTGATTAGCGACGACAGCCTGTTGCTGCTGATTCGTAATTTTCGCGGTTGGAAATATCGTCGTCATCTTTGCCTGTGTAGCGCCGACCGTGGTTGACGTTGTCGCCGGAACTGGCTGCGTCGAGTGTAGAACCGAATGGCCCGACAGACGTATCGTCTGCAGGCCCGCCGACGTTGAGACTTGAATCTGATGATGGGGAAAGTGTTGCTGATTCGATTGGAGCAAACTTTGGGCAGAATTTGTCTTGACGACGGCCACAGGTTTGCCAGCTATGTGCGAGCCGGTCATTTTCTTTATTTGCTGCTGCTGCTGCAACTGTTGAACTTCCCTCAATTGTTGTTGCTGTTGCGCTTCCCTCAATTGTTGTTGTTGCTGCTGCTGCTGCTGTTGTTGGGCTTCCCTCAATTGCTGCTGTTGTTGCTGCAACTGTTGTGCTTCTCGCAATTGCTGTGCCTCCCGCAATTGTTGCGCCTCCCGTAATTGTTGTTGCTCGCGCAATTGTTGCTGTTCTCTCAATTGCTGTTGCTCCCTCAATAGCTGCGCCTCGCGCAATTGTTGCTGTTCCCTCAATTGTTGTGCCTCGCGCAACTGTTGCTGTTCTCTCAATTGCTGAGCCTCGCGCAACAGCTGTTGTTCCCGTAATTGTTGCTGCTCTCGCAATTGTTGTTGCTCCCTCAATTGTTGCTGTTCTCGCAATTGTTGCGCCTCTCGCAGCTGTTGCTGCTCCCGCAATTGTTGTTGCTCTCTCAGTTGTTGCTCTCTCAATAGTTGTGCCTCACGCAACTGCTGCTGCGAAGGACCCGACGGAACGGGAGGCGTCGAAATTTGCGACGGTTTTGATTCAACCTTCGCGGCAACCGGTTCTCGCAATTGTTCGACGATCGGCGACGGTAACGAAGCTGTTACGGCGATCGGTGACGACGCCGATGTCGTAGTTGCTCCCGCTATGGTGACTGCTGGCGTTATGGTTTGAGTGTCTGTTGTCATTGTCGTGCCAATTGCGTTTAACGATTCCGTCGATACCGCCTGATCCACGACAATTTTTTCTTCCACTGCCGACGGCTTTCTCGTGTCTTTCCTGAGAATCGAAAGTTTCGTTAAGGAAATTTCATTCGAGAGTTAAAAAACAATGCGCATCTTGAGGAGATGAAAATTTGAATGGAATGACCAATAATAACATTGTATTAATGAAACAATCTCGTAATTCTTTGAATCACAGTCACTGATCTGTTTTGACAGAATAATTTTTATCATTATTCAATTTGCCTTTGTTATTTATATCTTGATTGTTGAAAAAATGCAATTTCTTCTCGATAAACTTGTTTTTTTTTTCCCCCCCCCGATAACATTTTTTTTCTCTTGGTTTTCCCGATGTCGCGTTTACCTAGTGATCACCGGTTGACCCGATGTTGATTTTCTCTCCTTCTTCGGTGTAGTTTCTCTCGAAGCGTTCGGCGATTGATCCTTGTTACCGTTGGTCGTTTTTGGCGAAGGCTGAACCGATTTGTTTCTCGACGAGCCACCCGAACTCTTTTTATTCTTCGCAACACCCTGAAGCTGCTGATGATACATCTCTAAAGGAGAAAATTCCGTGAGTCATCGATTGGCAAAACCAGTATGAAAATCTTTTTGAAGTCGTTTATCCACCTACCAAATTCAGATTCGGAGCGTGCTCGATGAAGATACAGCCACTCTTTACGTCGTGGATAATAACGAACGCACGGATCCGCCTCGTAATGAAGACGATCAAGAGCACCGGATACAACCGAATGAAGATAACCTTCTTTCTCATGTCCACCACCCTCGCCACCCTTTTCACCGATATTTTTATCCTGGCCCGGCTGTATCAGACCCTGATCTCTTATATACTGGGAATCTTTCAGCAATTGACAAATATCAGAACGCGTACCCTCGCCATTGGGGAGTCGCGCCGTGGCGTCTCTCACGAGAGCGAGAATCGTCACGAAGTTTGGACGTTCAGCGACGAGTAACGAATGTCCACGTGCTTTCGCCAGGCCGGAACCTTTAGTAAAAATTGTAATCATACATTTTTAAGGATTTTTTTAGACACGAGCCAAGCAGTTAGTTGCATTCAATGAAGATTCGAGTGCGTGCGACAAAAATATGAAGAACAATTAACCGCCAATGCAAGGTAACATTTAAAAAAAATTATATTATTGTAAAATTGAAAAGGTCATTATATTTAAAAACTAACCTGCGTTATGCTGATAAATTCCCTTTACGGGTCCAACGACAGAAGCGTAACCGTGCATTCTGTAAGTGAAAGCTTTGTGAGGTGCCGCGTAACGCATACGCTCCTGACGACGAAATTCTTCGCGTTCCTCGATCGTCGATGGTCGAACTTTCCATTCGGTCGGCCAAAGTGCTCGTGGAGGTTCCGATTCCGTCATGCATTCGATCAATTTACCATCG
The DNA here is from genome assembly GCA_958009045.1 of Oxytorus armatus. Taxonomy (NCBI): domain Eukaryota; kingdom Metazoa; phylum Arthropoda; class Insecta; order Hymenoptera; family Ichneumonidae; genus Oxytorus; species Oxytorus armatus. The sequence continues at coordinate 22,329,974 of OY253748.1, forward strand.
GGTCCCATTAACTCAACTACCGGACTGGCACTTCTAGCGCTACCACAAACGCTACTCGTTCCACTTCCGTTGCTGTTACCATTGCCGGATTGTGACTGCACGGAGTATGATTTTATTGCGGGAACGGATGTCGTTGTAGCGATTGATATTGGAGTTCCTATGTGCGGTGGACCCAGCGAATCCCTTTTAAAACAAAAAAAAAAGCCAAGTAATTGAAAAATTAGCATTTATCCTCTTACGCAAAGAAGCTTTCCGACATCTTTGTTTGTGTTTTTTTTTACCGATGAAGAAGAAATCGAGCGCATAGCAAAGATAATCGTGAATCCGAATCTCTACCAGCACCGATCCACGCGTAAACGCATCTTCCCTTGTTCTCGAGATAGGGTACGAACTCGTGATCGCGATCCTGCGATTGTTCGAGATCTTGAGCGTGAGCGAGTTCACCCGCGAGAAAACCCAAAGCGCGCGGTACGAGTGCCGGCCACGATGATGCCAAAGAGTACCAATCGTTTAACGGTGATATTGGATTTCCCTGCCACAGAGTAACCGCGTCTTTCATCTCCGTCGCGCTCATGCGATACTCGCCTTTTGAGATAAAAGCATCGCGCAAGAGGGAAAAGAAACACGCGTGAGTCTCTTGCATCAATTCACCACCGCCGTTCATCATCATATCTTCAGCATCGTCGGCCGAAACTTCCTTCTCCGACATCGCAATAACAGCCTCGTTCTCGCATCTATTTCGAACCAAAAGCGGTTTATTAGTTTTTAACACTCGCATGGCCAAAATCAAATGCTTAACGGTGGATGGCCGAGATAGGGCATGGACTGATCCCGCAAGATTCGGAAAATTTGGAGAAATCTAGAAAATTTGCATTTTCCAATAATCTCCGATCGTTTCGAACTGCCTCTAGTGTAGAATTTACGTAAAACAAAAAAAAAACACGCACTTGACTTCATTGAGAATGTCCATTCCGTCGCCCAATTGAATAGGAATATGCATCATATCGATATTGTTCAAATCGGCTTCCTTCTTATCGTCTTTATCTTCGTCATCCTCGGAATTGGCCGTTGGTATCTCGTGCGTTTGATTAAATTCGGTCTTCACGTCAATATCGTAATCGATCTCATCGATTTCTTTCTTAATCTCGGACATTGGTATCGGTACGGTAACAGGCATCGGACGATTGATCTTTTGAGCTATGGGACTCCTGAATCGCGTTAAAATAACATAAATTAGTCAATCTGATCGATCACCTGATCATCGTTAGCGAACATCCGGAAAAATTACATTTTCTTTTTTGGCGATTGATGAATCTCGTAAGCGTCGATAGGCTCAGTTTTTATCGGTGTGAGAGTCGCAAAACGGTGGTCAATTTCTGTTATCGTTGAATGTCTAGTTTCATCGTTAGTTTGAGAATAATCACCGTTGTCACACTCAATTTTTACGGCACACGTTGGCATAACAGGTTTCGTTAATAACGGAGGGCATAATGACGTGGGTTCGACCTTTATACGCTTTTTCGCTGGTGTTACGCGCACCTGATTGCCAACGCTTAATTTGTGCTTTTGGCCTATCTGAGCGCGTAACGTCAAATCGGCTAGCGCTATACCCTGAGTGTTCAACTCAGGATGTATCTGCGAACAAACGAGATATTTGTAATACGCGGAAAAAATCCGAAAATTACGACAATATCGTCGCGGGTAGACTTACATCCCGTCGAGCTCGTCGCTTTTTGTGTGCCATAAGCATAGCTCGATAAGTCTCGTCGGTTTGTTCGGGAATGAGAAATGACGGATTTGGGGTATATTCGGCGCGTTGTAGAGTCGAAAAAACCGGTCTTATAGCTTCGTCCTCTTGACTAACTGGCATTCCACGCACTGGTGTTGTCTGTAACGCGACGGCGTTACGTTTCTTCTTCTTTTGCTTGCCACCGCTCGTCTGTAAATTAGGATAATTTTCCTCATTCTCGGACGTCGTGTCGGCTGACAATCTCGCGTTGGCACCAAGCTCAGAGCGTAGAGCGTTCAACTCTTCCATATAACGCAACTGCGTCTTTTCCTCAACTGTCGTTTTAACAACGCGTTTGCGTGAGAATAAATATTTAATAAAATGAATAATTTCCTAACTATTGACTTGTTTTTTTTTAACAATCCAAATTTATTTATTCGTACTCACCCAATGCTGGTTTTGGTTTGCGCCAGTGGAGCTTCGACAAAGTTCGCTGAGTCGGATTACTGAAGCCCTGTTTGTAAGCGTTGAGTAACAGAGTCTCGCGTGATTTTACCAATTGTCCAACGAGCTCGTAAGAACGTTTACGCTCCTCAAAGAGCAATCTTCTCTGTTGTGCTTTGCGCAACAAGCTTCTCATACGCCTTATGTCCGGACGAAAATGACCGGCTGACAGATGATTGCGAAACGAGTCCAGAGCCGTAACGCCAAACCTAACGACGACGGGAATTAATAATCACCGTTCGCGACAAACTTTAATCTCTGATTATTCCTATCACCTTTGGTTCTCTCTTTGGAAAAGCATTCTCAGTGTTTCATCTATTTCCGTATTAACGTCACAATCGTCCGGGAATACCGGGAGAAATTGAGCCAGTGATTCTTTTTGAGTTTCGCTCAGACATTCTTGCCAGATTTTTGGATGTTCCAAAAATTCGTGAAATATCGACGAGTGCTCGCAGAGATCCTGCGGCAATTTTACACGACGTCCCGCCGCTACACAAGTTTCCCATCTCTATGAAAACAATTCGCCGAAATATAGTCGTTACGTATCAACGGATACCGACGATAAAAGTAGTAGAAGCGATAATATGACTTTGTAAAATTTTATCAACCACGGTATTCATATTTTCGTTATTCCCTCTGTGCTGAGAATTATCATTTTCATCCTCGTCGTCGTCACCCGAACTCTGACTTTCGGATCCGCTGCTACCACGTTCCTCCGCGGAATCCTCGCCGCTTTCTGAGTTTGTGCTAGTTCCGCTGGTACTGCTACTACTGCTGTTACTTGCAGTTCCGTGCAAGGAATCTTCGTCCTCTTCCTCCTCAACGGCGGATTCCCCGCCGGCGGAACAGTCGTCAATCTGTGAGTTGAATGTATGTTAAAAAAATAGGGATTACAAGCATTTTTAGGGCTGTAGCTACACAGAGATTGGGCATAATTTGAACATCCTTTTAAATACTTCTATAAAACAAATAATTGATTACTTTGAACGAAAATTGGACCATAACATTTATTTCATTTATAATGGACCATATCATATTTTACTGTATTTTTTAACTCTTCCACGTACATTTAAAGATACAATTTTATTATAATTTATTATCAATGATTAAATGATTATTTCTCCATTCAACACGCTGGAATATAATCTTTTACGTTACGGAGTACAGAGTTAACGTCCCAACGGGCACTTGCTGCAGTTTGTAAACACGCATTGCCAAAATTCGCACTCAATGTTTGTCGTTGAACTAAGCTAATGGAAAAACGTTTTTTTTTTGCAGTATCCAGCAGAATGGTTCAACAGAAAGTCAAAAGAGAAAATGTGATATCATCGTGATTCAAAAACCTTCTGAAGAACTTCAATGAACATTTTAATCGAGGAAAGTTCGCCAACTGACTGTGATGTGTAAAAACAGCTATGACACACAAAATAACGTAATATGCACAAAAAAAACCAACCTCCATTCTCGACGATAATGTTTAACGTTTGATCGTGTTGTGTCCGTTGGATCGTCTGTGATATACACCTCGTTACGTCGTTGTATAGCGCGTGTGTACGCGGACGGGTAAAAACTCCGGTGATCGTTTGTGACCCCGTTGTGGAAGACCCGGGTGAGAAAAAAATATTAATAATCGTCCACGAACGGTTTGACTCGGTCACAAGTTTTCTGTTCTTTGAATTTTTTTTTTTACTCTTTATATTGATCTTTATTATTAGGTAATCTCGCTGTTCAACGATCGACCTGTCACAGCCACAATACTCCTACTCCACTGTAAATTTTTCGTCATGGCGTGTGGTGAATTTGCCAGCGGACGAACCACGGTGTTTGTGTATATGGAAAACTGCGCGCTGCGTGAAGGAAGGAGATAGCCATTTGTGAGTATCTCGCCCCCCTCCCACGCCGTACGGTCGTAAGTGAACACAGTACTTTTTGAGAGATTAGTGACACGAGAATTTTTCTTACGGTGTGAACATAGCTCCTTGTGAAATTAGAATCCTTGTTAAGAGATGGAGCTACGTGACAACGCACACTTAAATCGGTAACAAAAATTCCATAAATTTTCTTTTTATTTCTTCTGAAAAACATATTATGGAAGAGATATAGATGCAAATACTGGCAAAAAGAAAATCGATAGGTCAGAATTTTGAGTGTAAGATGATGATGATGGGATACTATATTTTTCAAATTATTGCAAATTTAAAGCCAAATTTGATTTCTCATTTGTGTTTTCATTTTATTTACGTCTCATAGTATAAAATATATTACAATATGTATATATACAATACACAGGGCGAATCCCCGATTATTTTCTAATAGGCCACAAGCCCAGCTCGCTGTCCGCACTCGTACAAACTTTGAAAATACATTCGTCATTTCGATATTCTTTCTTTTTTTCGTTACAATACATATTTGTGAAATCGATGGGTTCTCGATCGATGAATGTAATCTTAAATCTTTCGCCATGGAAAGATGACCCCTTAACGTTGAAACAATCCTAAACTCAAAAGTACCTCGAGTTACACATTTTCATAACTCTTTCAGGTTTATCAAGTGTTTTGTCTATGTCGAGGTTTTTTTTTTTTTTCAATCGCTGTTATAACCGCGCTAGAACAATTATTAAATTAATTATTAAAATCGCCTGAATGCTCTCATTGTAAAGATTTCGGCGGAAAAAAATCAGCAGCTCGAATAAAAGTTATGTGATCGATATGCTGCTCCATTGGCACAAACTTCATATAAACTATTGTATCTTGATTTCTCCATTTAACATTATTACAGTGACGTAACGTCGTACACAGTAATAGACAAAAATTCGTCATAACCAAAGGTTTAGGAAATATATCTCGCAAATAATGGCGAAATTAAAAAAAAAAAAAAGATATATAAAAGGACATACATCTCGGAGATACCTCCTTTTGACATGGAAATCGTGTTTTTTTTTTCGTTGCTTATCACTTACAGCAATTAGCCACGAAATTAGTCAATAGAAATCTAAAAAAAGAGCACATTGCCGCCAAGATTGCCAAAGCCCGATTTTTCAAATTAAAAAGGAAAATTGTGTTAAATAAGCATTCATCCACTGCGTTCACGAATTATGATCATCGATCAACGGAACATTCGGATACTTGGGAAATTCAACAGCAGCAACGGGATTTTTAACTTTGAAGCTAGGATATAGTCCAGTCATGCTGGTACGTGTATTACGCCCTTTCGAAAAACCGTCCCAATGATTGCCGTAAACTTCGATCAAATCACCGACCCGTAGCTCAATCTCGCCGGGTCTTCGAGGTTTGTGATCGAGTATAACGACGTGTGGATGAGCATTTTGTCCCCCGTAATAGTAAACATCATCGAGCGAGGCAAATCTGTCGTAAGCGTCGGTGTGATAAGTTTGCATAAGCTCGTAAGCGACCCGGCAGACTTGCGAGCTAAATGTACAAACGAGATAATCACTCTGTGACAATAGATGAATATCGACGATAATACCCTGTAACGAAGAGTCCGAATATCTTCTCGATACCGAGGCAGTTTCAGCGACTTCCGGATCACCGATTATCTCGTAGTTTGGATATCTCTTTCTCGCTGTTGTAATGACTTTTGGATCGTCACTAGCGACGAATACCCGACGAACTTGTGGCGGATGCTCCAGTTGATTGAAATACTGATCGACCTTCACCATGTACTCGTCAATGTCGTGAAATGCCGCCTCTGTACCGACCTTATCGGTTCTTCTAACGTGAATCCCAACAATTGGCTTTACAAAGCCGAGCTTCTCTTTCGAATAATCAAGAAGCTTTTTAACATTCTCCTGCGGTCGCAGAAGATACATGAGAACTTGACCGACCCACCATACTATCGGATGACCATGAATTTTTTCTAATCGAGACGCTATGTCGGCCGGCACACTCGGCGGTTGATATTTTGGCTTTGGATAAACATTATCGACGATCGGAAGTGATAGAACCTGTTTCGTTGGATCACCTGGCCAATTACTGTGCGATGATCCGCTCGTTGATAGACACGTGTCGCTCACCGGTTTAAATACCGAATCCCAACCGTCTTTGTTATAACGCCAACCTCGTGATTTTAATATTAACGTTCTCTCGGTACCGTACGCAACCAGAAAACAGTACGTTAAATGATGTATCTGACAGCCAAAACCGCAGCCCTTATTCAAGCTGCATATCAATTTTTTCGCTTTGTTACAGTCACTTGGATTTTGTAGGTACCTAAATTGTTATTCATGAAAAACAAAGAAACATTGAATATGAAAACGTGAAATTATACGTGTTTCGAGGAGGCTCGAAGCTCAAACTCTGTAATACTTGATCGATTCGATTTTATAGCGAAAGGCTTATTTAAAATTTTTCGTTTACTTCTTACCTGAATCGCCTTTGGACTAAATCCGACAAGTTTTTGGCTTCTTTCTCTCGCCATTCCTGATGACCGTCAGCTTTGGCCAAATTGTCTAAATCGTTCGTCAGAGATTTTTTGTACTCCCAGACCATTTTAAGAGCCTCGTCAGCATCCTTCGCTCGTTGTTCCGACGCCATAATGTCAACGTTCTTCTTCACTTTGTTAAATTGAGCATTAACGTAATACCTGCAACGAAACGATCGTTAAAAACATTATCTTGGGAGTATTATATTTTTTCAATTAATACCATGTTATTGTTTTTTTTTTTGTTACAGATTCCATACTGACCACATCTCTTGGACATTGTTGCGAATTCTCCTTCGCAATTCCTCATTTTCGACCGACGGAGAATCGAATTTTCCAGCTCCTCGTCGGTCCAGCAATTCGTAATAAATCGATGCTTTATCCTGCGCTAGTCCCAAATGATCACCCTTTGAACCCTTCGGGCCTTCTCTGTTAGGTTACAAGTATGTAAAAAATAACACTTTGAATAATTAATTAATTGATTCATTTTTGTTTTTTTTTTTTGTTGAACGAAAAGTTAAGATTATTGTGAAATAGATTTAATACGAAAATCAATGAAAATCCCACTGGTGTTCAACCAAGGAAACAAAGTTTTTTTCTAAGACTTTTACTCACCCTAATAATATATTGGCAAGTGCTTCGTTCTGTTTTTTAAGTATTTCAAACTCGCTGGTCATCTGAGCCAGACGTTGAGAATTTTCCTTGTTGTTTGAAATTGCATTTTCCGATGACAGCGTATTGTTTCTGAATACATGGGTGACAGAGAACAGCAGAACCAAGAGCCAAGCGGTCAGTAGAGCTACTCCAATTTTTCCTAACCAGCTGGGTCTTCCGGTCCACAAAGCCATTATTGACTAGGAACGGGGAATTGTAGCTCCAAGTTTAAGCTCTATTACATCACGACCACTGAAAAATTTGATACAGAATAATCAGTAAAGTAGTTATTTGCGTCAATCCAATTACGAGCGTATTGCATAATTTGTGACAATTTAAGATTATTGTTCCAACTTTTTGAACCATTTGCGATTGTTCATCAGTCCTTTGAGTTTTTTTTCGACTAAATCTCTCGGACAGTTCATCTATGTCATAGCGGATGGCTTAATGGCAAGAAATTTTGATTGGTAAGAGGACCGATTGACAAAAAAACAAGTATGAATATGGAAAAATTGGACAATCATATAGACGTAAATTACCTTGCTCTCGTTGATCGAACAATTGTCTCATTTCGTTTTTCTCAACTACTACAACGATTTCAGCATTGTCACAGAACATTGACTTACAGATTCCTAACGTAAATTGTATCACCGTAACGAGGAGAAATAACCGGATGCTCTAATGACACTTAAACCCTGTCCATCGTTTGCTGGATATAAAAAGATAATGTTTTATTAAGTCACGATATGTAGGGCAAAATATTCCTTTTTTTTCGACAATTAACTGGTATTTAATGTGTTGTTTTCCGGGGAAAAGAAACTTGATTTGTTACTTGCAAAATGTATGAAAAAGAGTCTTTAAACTAAAAACTCGACACGCGCACGTAAATCATTAATCGCACGTACAAGGTGTCTTGGGCAGCTGCGTGGAGGCTCGTTGATATTATTAAAACAGATGTGTATACTATCGAGACAATGATAACAGTCACAAGCCACGTCAAAACAAATCGCGAATCGAAGCGCGACACCCAAACGTACTAGACTTACGTCAATTAGATCGCGAGTAACAACTTCTCGCGTTTTTATTTAGGAACTTCTATTAAAATAATAGAGCGAATGAATTTTCGTTCGGTTTTTTCAATTGTTCGAGTGGGAGAAGGATAAATAACGCGCGTTAAGATATCACCTTAATTTTGAGAAAATAACCAGTTATTTTACCGGAAAACTTCCTATGGCGAATGTAAAGTAATCGTCAAGATGTGAAATAGCGGTTTAAAATCAAAATAACCATAAAAATGTAAAATGACCACCGTTTATTCAAAACAGCGGTAAATATGGAGCAAAGGGGACTCACTTCCGATTGACTTGCCTTTAATATATGTTGTCTAGGGACCCTTTCTGAACAACTTTTTCCTCTCACACAATTGGGGGTCGTTATTTATTAAAAAGTTATTAACAAATAAAGTTAATAATTCATATAGCTATTTTCCTTATAGCAGCCAGTCCCAATCCTTCACATGTGTTGTTAAGAATACCCCCCTGAGTGACATACCAAAAGTTTTATCCGTCCTCATTGTTTGTTAAAAAGTTATTAACAAAAAAAAATTCATAAGTAGAATATGAAATACTTGCATGGTGGCCACTAACGTATGACCGGAGGGGCTGCGGCCCCCCTGCCCCCACCGCATACCAGCCCGTAGACAAGGCAAAAACAACCCAAAACAACCCCAGTAACCTAAAGAAACAAACAGACAAACCCAACAAACAAATCCAAAACAAACCCAAACCCAATAAAACACAAATCCAAAACAAACAAAAAACCCAAATAACCTAAGCAAACCAAAAACAACCGAAATAATCTAAACAAACAACCCAACTAAACAACCTAAACGAACAAACCCAACAAATCCAAAATAAACCCAAACCCAATAAACAAACAAATCAAAAACAAAAACCCAAACAACCCAACCCAACAAACAAGCCAAACAAGCAACCCAACCATACAAACAAACCCAAAACATCCAAACGAACAAACCAAACAAACAAACCCAAACGAACAAACCCAAGTGGAGGATTGCAGGGGGGCGCAGCCCCCCTCTCATGCGTGTGCTGTTCACACTAGAACAAGTAGTTCATGTTTGATTTATGAAACTTTTTTCGTTAATAACTTTTTAACAAACAATGAGCGACGGATAAAACTTTTTGTATGCTACTCAGGGGTGTATTCGTAACAACAAATGTGAAGGACAAGATGATTAGGACTGGCTGGTATAAGGAAAATAGCTATATGAATTATTAACTTTATTTGTTAATAACTTTTTAATAAATAACGACCCCCAATTGTGTCAGAGGAAAAAGTTGTTCAGGAAGGGTCCCGACACAACATATATTAAAGACAAGTCAATCGGAAGTGGGTCCCCTTTGCTCCATATTTACCGAAAATTCCATATGTCCTGACGACACGAGTCATCAGTACGAAAGTTCCAACGACTAAATGACCGCTATTTTAATGCCGATTCCGTGTTCACTGTCAAATGACGTCATGTATCATCTGCACGTTGATTTTATCTCACAAACGTCTCTGGTTGGTTTCGTACATATAAATGAATTATTCGAGGGTTTTCTTTTACGAATCAGTTGGAATACGAGTGACATGAGAGTAGAGGAATATTGCCGGATCGTAGGAAAATTAAAACGACAATGCAGCATGGCCGCTGTTTTTAACCAAAATAGTTACTGCTATTTCATATTCAGTCGTAGTTTTTTACAGATTAAATCAGAATTTCGTATATGAAGTTTCATAAATGACAGCAATACGGGGATATTTGTGCGTCATTTGGAAATTATATACAATCTAATCATCGCCAACCGGCGCCAGTCACCTTTCTGAATTCGGTCATATTTCATTACTGACCGCACATACGAGACCACGGACTATAGCTTTACGCACCGATTCGTCGCTTCTCAATCAGACTTTCTACACAAAAAAGTCTTTTCTTTTTACATACAAAACAAATAAATTAGGTATATACGAGAGTTTAATTCTTTAAGTTTCAAGCCGTGTCAACCATCGATGACCCACAGAACGTTGACGCCAGACATTCCCATATTGACCCGACCGAGCATTCCGTGATCTCTCGTCTTCACGATGTACAGAAAAAGTAGAAGGGTATGAAACATATTATTTCGTCCCTGTAATGTAAAATTCATCGTACCTAAGAATTGCATTTTAACGTTCATGTTTCGGCGATTTTCATAAAATAATCAAATTTATCTTTGTCTGACCCGTGGAATTTCTTCGTAGTCAGCGGGCAACGAGTCACCGGTTAGAGCCAGACAGTAGTGCGGAGGATTGGTCGATTGACACACTATTAACGGTCCTTTGTTTCTCGGCAATTCGTGTCCGGTTTTCGCCATATATCGCGATGTAAAAGTTCGCGCGTCCGGTTGATCGAGAGGCGCTTCGAGCTGTGTATCCATGTACGACGATACCAGATGCATTATTATCTGTAAACATATGTGTCTCGTTGTCGGATGAACTTGAAAATAATCGAATTCAATTTTTGTTTCTTATCCTCATTGAGAAAATAACAATGATCGTATAACAATGTTTTTTATACCGCTGTGTCCGTCGGTAAACTGTTGTCCCAAGATTTTCCATTGTGCGTTCCGCCGCTGTTCCATTTGAATTCGCTCATTGAGCCACCCTTCGCCAATACTTTTATTCTTTTAACGAGATAGTCCTGATTGTTTGACAATTCGAGAAATGGTACGAGAGTCGGTAGAGTCGGAACTCCCGCGACGAGAAACTGTGATTGTGCGAGTTTTCGTAGTTTCTCCAATCCCACGTGTCCCGGTTGAGAATCGCTCAGTCCGTGACGCGTCAATGACGTACAAACGTTATCGATTTCTGTGGCTACTCTCTCGACCACGGTTTTACTGATCCACTGTCGACGAAACAAAGAATAATTAATTTTTGATCGAACAAATGATTAATTTTTTATACAATAAAAAAAAAACAATGTACCATACGAAGATTCGCGGTCCACTGATTGACTTTGTTCGAATCGATTCTATACTTTCGCCAAATATCGGGAGCACCGAAATATCCCCTCGGTGAATTTCCCTCTTCGGTTCCCGGGCTGGCCGACTTTGTTTTATCTGTAAACGAGACGATCGATTGTATTTTTTTTATTTCCGTTTCCCGACATTTGGATGATCCGTTAACGAGCGTCTCACCGACTGTCGGCGATAATTGATAAGCGCATCTTCTGAGCATCGGTGAGACCTCGGTGGGATTTCTCGTTGCCGGATGAGACCAGAATGAACTCAGGAGATTCGAGGGTTGATCGATGCTCGTCGAGTGCGTGGATTTTCTCTCCCGATCAACGATCTCTTTTAAATAATTCTGAAGCTCTGTCTCGTCCTGTATTAGACCCTCGCCTATTAAACTGCCGTTCATCGAGGCATTTAGGGAACGATTATTGAAGGAATTGTTCGGAGTTGTATTCAAGTTACATGGTGACGGTGGATCACCGTATTTGCAGAACGGACTCGATCCCGAGTAGGTCTCTTGAATCAATGAATTTCCATTATTATCATTAACAATAATAATAACAATAATAATTTGAGATATGTAGTTTGACTTTGATTTAATAATTAAGTTAGTCTCGATATTTTTTTTTCTTACACAGGAAATTCTCTTTTTATGAAAAAAAAAGGATTTTGCTCACTGCTTTCATTGATTTCCGGCGATCCCAGCGCGTTTGATCTTCTACCGAGATTCATGGAAGTCAAATTGATGGGAGTCATAGGCTCCATCTGCTGTGGCGGAGATGGCGTTCCATTTTGAAACAACGGATCGTCGTCGTTTATTCCCAACAAACGTCTCTGTCGAGGACTCAGAACAATAGGTCGTAGGTTCATAGTCGCCAGTGAGTATCTCACAATGTGGTAAAGGGCATTTAAGCCAAATATCAATGCCAGACACCATTCAATCCAGAAAAAAGGTTTGTAAGCTATACCACCGTAGAGTCTTAAAAAAACAAAATGACAATAAAAAATAAATAATTTTTATTCTCAGCGCGATCCAGTAACAGAGAAGTAACGAGTACTACTCACATATCGAAGATAACGAAACTGAGTAGTGCGCCGTTGACGAAAAACCATGTTATGCTGTTTCTCGCTTTGGTCTGAGTTTGTCGTAAGTCCAGTGTTTGCTGAACTTGCGGCTTTGGAGTGAGAATTCTATGCGCATGGGAAAATAAAACGTACAAACTAAAAAATACGTATTTTATACAACAAAAAGTTTAAACTAAAACAAAAGTAGAAATTACTGAGTTCCAATAAAATCGCTCATTACATTTCACATTAATTGCTAGAATATTTAGAACGTAAAGTTTGTTCACCTGGCGTTTGGAGAAATACATCGCATTGGTGAATGAAAGTCGCCCATTATTCGAAATAAACAATTAGTTATCGATTATTTTAGGCTTTAGGAACTTGCTCGTTTCTACTGTATTTCTATTGTCGCTAATAAATCAATTGAAATAATGTAGACTTGTAGACTGTAGAAAATAGGCTCGCATAACCTCAAAGTGTCTCACGAGAAACCGAACGAGCCGACGATCTTTAAATTCGGAAGTGCCGTTTGCCGCGGCCGCTGTTAAAAAAAAAGACAAACTGTCGCCCTCTAGTGAAATTTCTCTGAACCTCCACTCAACTCTGCGCACGGGCTGATTGCGCATGTAGAGGGGCGATTCTAAACCATAGACTTATTATAAGTCTATGTTCTGAACCACATGCAATATCATAGCGTCTGGCGCTAGCGAGCAACAGCCAATTGCAAGAAAGATTTCAGCGGAAAGGCACGACTCTCATAGGTTATCGCTCGCTAACGACACCGATAGTTGTAGGTAGATCACAGATGTCTATACCATACATAATATAGTATAGGAATTTGTGCGGTAGACAAATTCGTTTCCCATTAATACCTGAGGGGCGATTCTGTACCAGGCGCAATATCATAGCGTTTGATGCAAAACCGAAATAGCCTATGAGAGTCGCGTCTTTCCGCTGGAATCTTCCTTGCAATTGGCTGTCGCTCGCTGACGACACCGATAATTGTCGGTAGACAAGTACAGAATCCCAGCCCTAGATGTGCTATCCATGTCTCAAGGGGGGACTTACAGCGAAATCGTTTATGAATATAAGAAAACTCATTCTATACAATTATTATATGTAGCCCTATCGCGAGTAACAAGTATTGAAGGCTTATACATATATACACGTGATTTGATCTAAAATTCTATCACCGTAGACGAATTGATCCATCAGTTGTATCGTTGCAAGAAGAATTTAAAAGATTATCGCTTAATAAACTCGAGGCACTCCAAGGATTAGTATCAAATTTCATAACATCAAGAAAGGGATTGTTATTCACGTTGAGTTGTCAAAGTCTCAGAAAGCATGTCCCAGATGTACAAGATTCGATCGTTAACAATAGTAATTTCTTATTATTGAGCGAAACATGGCTTGGTAATGAAGAAAACGTCGACATTCCCAACGTTGATTGTATTGTTCAATTCAAACGCAATAATTTTAGAGCTGGTGGTGCAGCTATTTATCAGAATAGAGATTCATTGGATGTTATTACATCTCGCATAATCGTTAAGTTGGGAAATGTAAGGGGACTTTGTTTTGGTCAGGACGATATTGTGCGATTTATGTGCGGCACAAACTGTTACGGAGGATGGAAGAGAATTGGTCATGGTCGTTGTATATATTTCCCCAAACGATAAAAATTCACAATATCATACGATATTTACACGAAGAACTACTCAAATATAGTCCAGCTGGTTCAATGCTATTAAGAGCAAATTTACATCAACTTCCATTAATTTTAGTAGGGGAATTTTAATGTTAATTTTGCCAAAGCTGAATCATTGCCACTCGTAAATTTTCTCCAAAATGAATTTCAGTTGATCATGAACAACCACGCAAATGAGCCTACTACAAGGTATGGCACGACTATAGATGCAGTGTTCAATAGATATCTTGAAAAACAAAAGACATCTAAAACATTCGTTTCGTACTTCAGCTATCATCGGCCGATTGTTAATTTCATCGAATAAAACGCAGCAACGACTGCTACTATAACCGAAGTAACAGATGAAGCAACCAAATACAAATTATAGAAGAAAATCAAAAGCTACTTTTCTAGTTATTTTTTTAAAATTCTCCAAGATTGAGTTCTCAAGGAGAAGAAAACTTTCAATGAATGTCTTATGGAACGCCCTAAAAAATGTTACATTTCCTTGACTATTCAACCTTTTTTAAATGCAGTTGATTACAATTTGTTTACAGACACAAAGGGGCGCTACGTCCTAGACAAAATGGTAAAACCCGACGGTAAAAAGCCTGCGGTGCCTTTCTTACCGACGACGAATAACTCGCCCAAGTCGTGTAACAATAAAATTTAAAAAGATGGCAGTACGATTCTTTGGAAAGTGAGTCATGTACCGTGCGACACTTCCCGCCAGTGTAAGTGAGAACGAACGCGTCTAACGTCGACGAACTTTTTAAACGTCCCAAAATTCATAAAACGCTCTAAACGATCTATCTCAACAATTGAATAACAATTGTGGCTTCCCAAAATTGATGAGGAACTAATTTTACGCGTTTCTTCAATCGCTCAATTGAGTCGCTCGGTTTCGCTTCCATTTCTGTCAGTCGCCTGTTTTTTTTTTTTTTCTTGCGCCGCGCACACACAACCGCGATCCTTACGATGGCGTGCGCGCGGCGACGAAGCGCGAGCGAGAAGAGAGAGTGCCAGTGGCGCCGTAGGCGGAGCTTTTCCGGTCGTGTTTGTCAGTTTCTCGGCGTGCTAGCGCGCACAACAGACGATCACTCCAGTCTCCAGTTAGTTCACGGACGGCGACGAACAACGGTCACAGTCGGCCAAGTTGTGTTTTGTTAATTTTTCTTTCTTTTTTTTTTTTTTCAAATCATTCGAATTCTTCGCATTAACGCTTTTATCGTAATTTTCGTGTCTACATTGGCCTATCGAGTGGATAATCGTTACAAGTGTTCTCGGATAAGTGAAGTGGAAGTTTTTTTCGTGGCGGGTGTATTCTTAGTGTGTTTGTGTGCGCGGTATAAAAGTCAAATGTGCCGTTAGTGAAATCATCTCGCGTGGCAAGGGGATAGGACAGTGAGCGAGAGAGGGACAGAGTAAGAGAGAGAAATTGAGAGTGAGCCGAACCGAACCTTCGAAAAGTCCGTCGGGACAAATTTTTGTTGCCTTTTTTTTTTAACAAGCCTCAAGATGAGCAAAACTTGTGCGCGCTGTGAAAAAACTGTCTATCCGATCGAGGAGCTCAAATGCCTCGACAAGGTGCGTATTTCTCAATGGAATTAGCGAAATCTTTCCTTTTTATCGACAAATTTCTTTCGACTCTTTTTGCTTTTCATTTTATTTTCCTTGCCCGCGCAAGAGTAACGCGACGCTTCATGGATCATCGCAGTTTCTTTCTGTGATAATCGGTCCGCCGTTAAGAACGGTATCGGATGCTGTGTGTTGGCCCTCCGGGTCCATCTGGAACGGATCTTGGTATACCAGGGCCGGTTCGAGTAGTTTTTTTTTTTGCTAACGAGAGCGAAATTTTTCTACGCTCGGTTGTTTTGCTCTTGTGACACTCGTACAAATGTATGAGGCTGTTAAACTTTGCTTTTTTTCTTTTGTTTTGACCATCAAATTTTTATTATCGAAAAGGATCTTTTCCGTCGCGAGTTTCTCGATTATTTTTCGCTTTGATTTATCGGCGATGGGATTAAATGCGTTTTTCCGGTATAACCCCCCGCGAACGACTGTGATGCGCGCTACGGGATAGTCATGTGTTGGAAAATGTTTGTGAGCATTCTTTTTCTCGATTTATTGCCGCAATCCGAGCGGAATTGTTTTGTCACGACACACCAACGGCGGCACTCGGCGCTGTCATTTTTTCATTTTTATTTTTATCGTATTTCCATGATACCTAATCGCAAAATTTGAAATTGATAGTAATTTGATACCTCGAAAAATGGGACTTATTTTTTGCCAATTGGAAACATGTCTTGCTTTTTTAAAACGATATTGTTTGTTAAATTTGAAATTTCTTAGAATTAAAAAAAAATTGAATATTTTTAATTTGTTTTGAATTGGAATTTATTTTATTTTTCTATATTTATCGTTAATACCTCGAGAGTGGGGCTTAATTTTTAGCAATGTAGAATCATGTTTTGCTTAAAACGATATTGTTTGTTAAATTAAAAATTTCTTCGCATTAAAAAAAAATTGACTATTTTGGAATTGTTTTGAATTGAAATTTATTTTATTTTTCTATATTTACCGCTAATACCTCGAGAATCGGCCTTATTTTTTGCCAATTGGAAACATGTTTTGCTTTTTTAAAACGATATTGTTTGTTGAATTTGAAATTTCTTCGATTTAGAAAAAAATTGAATATTTTAAAATGGTTTTGAATTGGAATTTATTTTATTTTTCTATATTTATCGTTAATACCTCGAGAGATTGGGCTTATTTTTTGCCAATTGGAAACATGTTTTGCTTTTTTAAAACGATATTGTTTGTTAAATTTGAAATTTTTTCGAATTAAGGAAAAAATTGAATATTTTAAAATGGTTTTGAATTGAAATTTTGTTTATTTTTCTATATGCCTCGAAAATGGGGCTTATTTTTTGCCACTTGGAAACATGTTTTTCTTCATTAAAACGATATTGTTTGTTAAATTTAAAATTCCTTCGATTTAAAAAAATATTGAATATTTTAAAATGGTTTCGGATTGAAATTTAATTAATTTGTCTATATACCTTGAAAATGGGGCTTATTTTTTTGCCAATTGAAAACATGTTTTGCTTCATTAAAACGATATTGTTTGTTAAATTTCAAATTTCTTCGATTAAAAAAAAATGAATATTTTAAAATGGTTTTGAATTAGAATTTATTTTATTTTTCTATATTTAATTTTTTATTTTTCTATTTTTAATTTTTTGCCAATTGATATTGTTTGTAAAATTTAGAATTTGTTCGTTTAAAAAAAAATTGAATATTTTAAAATTGTTTTGAATTGAAATTTAATTAATTTTTCTATATACCTTGAAAATGGGGCATATTTTTTGCCAATTGAAAACGTGTTTTGCTTCATTAAAACGATATTGTTTGTTAAATTTCAAATTTCTTCGATTAAAAAAAAATGAATACTTTAAAATGGTTTTAAATTAGAATTTATTTTATTTTTCTATATTTATCGTTAATACCTCGAGAATGGGGTTTATTTTTTGCCAATTGGAGACATGTTTTGCTTTTTTAAAACGATATTGTTTGTTGAATTTGAAATTTCTTCGATTTAAAAAAAAATTGAATATTTTAAAATGGTTTTGAATTGAAATTTAGTTTATTTTTCTATATGCCTCGAAAATCGGGCTTATTTTTTGCCAATTGGAAACATGTTTTGCTTCATTAAAACGATATTGTTTGTTAAATTTGGAATTTCTTCGATTTAAAAAAAAATTGAATATTTTTAAATTGTTTTGAATTGAAATTTAATTAATTTTTCTATATACCTTGAAAGTGGGGCTTATTTTTTGTCAATTGGAAACATGTTTTGCTTCATTAACACGATATTGTTTGTAAAATTTGAAATTTCTTCGATTTAAAAAAAAATTGAATAGTTTAAAATGGTTTTGAATTGAAATTTAATTTATTTTCCTATATACCTTGAAAATGGGGCTTATTTTTTGCCAATTGGAAAACATGTTTTGCTTTTTTGAAACGGTATTGTTTGTTAAATTTGAAATTTCTTCGATTTAAAAAAAAAATTGAATATTTTAACATTGTTTTGAATTTAAATTTATTTTATTTTTCTATATTTATCGTTAATACCTCGAGAATCGGGCTTATTTTTTGCCAATGTGGAAACATGTTTTGCTTAAAACGATATTGTACGTTAAATTTGAAATTTCTTCGAATTAAAAAAAAAAATTGAATATTTTAAATTTGTTTTGAATTGGAATTTATTTTATTTTTCTATATTTATCGTTAATTCCTCGAAAATGGGCCGTATTTTTTGCCTATGTGGAATCATGTTTTGTTTAAAACGATATTGTTTGTTAAGCTTGAAATTTGTTCGAATTAAAAAAAAATGAATATTTTGGAATTGTTTTGAATGGAGATTTATTTTATTTTTGTATTTATCCATACGAAGAGATTTATCATTTGTTTAACGGGTTGATTTCTGTAAACGAAACCCGACGAAATGTTATTACATTTTGTCCGGAAATTACCATTAGACAATAATTTTTAAACAAACAAAAATTAATACTTTCAAACAATTATTGAAATAATTTTGATTCAACGATAATTTTCGTAGGGATTAAAAATTTTAAGATTTTTTTTTATCGAGACTAATATATATATATATTTTTTAATAAGTCTGCTGAAAATCTTGTCTTGTTAGCCGTTACCCAAAATTGTAATGCAATTTTTTTCAATTTTTGTGTTCAATTTTTATTATTGGAAATTTGCCAATGTAATTCAATGAGGAATCGCGTTATCGACGTTTCTCCATTCAATACACATCACCTTTAAAATTGTACTATCGTATTAGATTTGATAAATGTCACACGATAGTTAGGTTGTACGTCATTCGAGTCCCCAAAATCGTTATCCACAATTTTTTGTCTCTCTTATCGCAACACTTTGACGTTTATATTTTAACGCGAATAAATTTTCCACCGTAGAATTAAAAAGAACACCTTCGTTTCGGCGATTGAACGATATTTTTCACTCGCTTAAGGCGTGTATGGCCACGGTAGCGGATATAAAATCATGTGCACATTTAACAATTTTTGTTTGTATGAAAAAGTGATTTATTTACAAAATTAATTACACATCTATTTAGTATAAATATCAAGTATGGGTTTTAAAGGCGAAAAGAAAGCATATTTTTATGATTTTTTTGCGGCGACATGAGTAATATAATTTTATTAAATAGAATTACATATTATTGTACAACTATTGAAGTCTCTCAGAAAAAATTTTCAATGAAAAATATTGATAAATAAGCCGGTGACGTTGAATCTCCAGAGGCGCCTTGAAAAAAAGTGGTTTTGCGGTGAACATTATAACTCGTTACCGGATCATCTCAAACAAAAAAATTGATATGCATTTTAAAGGTGATGTATTTCTCGAGGTAATCAGGAAGAGTTTTTTTTTTTTTTTTTTTTTTTTGCAGCACTTGGAAGTGAAAAACGCAATTTTAGCTCAAAAAATCGCGCTTAATTTGTTATTAAAAAATTGAAAAAAAAAAAAAACTTCTCCTGATTACCTGTTGATTTATGTGAAGAAGTAATGTTTAAATTTTCAAAAAGATCGGTTCAGTAGATTTTGAGTTCTAATGTTCATAAACTTCAAAAATGACGTTTTCGGGAAAATCGATTTAAAGTTTTTTTATACGTACCGAGCGACTACCGAGCAGGTATAAAAATCAGGTATCACGGCCGGTCGTTTGAAACGCTGTAACTCCGTTAGTTTTACTCCGATTGACTTAAAATTTATACACAATATTCTCGACATATTGTTCATTCAGAAAAAAAATTAAAAACAAAATGCAAAAAACAATAATTAAACCCCGCCCCCCCCCTAATTAAACGATTATGGTAGATAAACAAAAGTAGGCTCATCAATCGTAGCGCAATCGAATATTCATATTTGTATAGAAATAATTTTGGTATTTTGTATATACGAGGGTGTGGACGGCAACAGGTGGTTAGATGCGATTCGGGTATCGCGAATCAACGAACCTGCTGTGCCCTCAAATGGTGCTTCTTTATTGTTTGAGACTTCAATGAGAAACGGCGCCGGCGAAAGAGTTCTCTGTTATTCGCCCTAACCCGCTCTATAATAATAATAATAATTTTCCAAGCTTCTACGTCCCTTTGTTTTCGTATCCATTGGTTGGGAGTTAAAAGAAAAAGTTGAAAATTGGCGCCAGTAATTTTTTTTTTTTCGCCCTCCGGTGACAGGAGGAAGGAAAAAAAATGGCGAGAGTCATAGTTGCGATCGATACGGCGTGAAACGACCCATATATATAATTCACGAATAACTGGACCGTCGCGTAACAACGATATACGGTACGGCGGTTTCGTTACCTCACCGACCATTCTTCTCAACCCATAGACACCGGTGAAATCCACTCGCGTACCATTATTCCCCTCAGTTTCTTTTCCCACAGGCCTTCTCTCTTTGTCTCTCATTCTCTCTCTCTCTCTCTCGTAATATATTACTTCGCTTCCGGTCTCGCGTGTGTCTTTTTTCCATTCATACACCTAGGAACACACGCTGCGCGCAGATTACGGAATTTCGGTCTAACGAAAGGATATACGTAATTAGAGAAAGAAAAAGAAAAAAAACAAAGTATATCCCGTTTGATGATTGACTCGTGTCGTACAGCCCCCGGCGGTATTACTCTGTTATTACGCTCTTGTACGTATGACAGAATATTTTTAAAAAACTTTCTCGTTGCTTCTTGTCACAGCCGATGAGTTTTGGCGAATCATCGCAAATAGCAGTAATCTCTTTCGCCAATCACTTTGTTCATTTTCATTTCATGGAAAATAAACATCTTTTACTTTCGTCCGGTGATATATAAAATTTTCAATAATTCGTTGGGTTTTAACGTCGAATTTTCGAGCTTTTGATTGAAAAAAAAAAAACAAAAAACTTCCTCGTTGCTTCTTGTCACAGCCGATGAGTTTTGGCGAATCATCGCAAATAGCAGTAATCTCTTTTGCCAATCACTTTGTTCATTTTCATTTCAATAATTCGTTGGGTTTCAACGTCGAATTTTTGAGCTTTTAATTTAAAAAAAAAACAAAAAACTTCCTCGTTGCTTCTTGTCACAGCCGATGAGTTTTGGCGAATCATCGCAAATAGCAGTAATCTCTTTTGCCAACCACTTTGTTCATTTTCATTTCATGGAAAATAAACATCTTTTACTTTCGTCCAGTGATATATAAAATTTTCAATAATTCGTTGGGTTTTAACGTCGAATTTTTCAGCTTTTGATTTAAAAAAAAAAAAAAAAAAACTCCCTCGTTGCTTCTTGTCACAGCCGATGAGTTTTGGCGAATCATCGCAAATAGCAGTACTCTCTATTGCCAATCACTTTGTTCGTTTTCATTTCATGGACAATAAACATCTTTCACTTTCGTCCGGTGATATATGAAATTTTCAATAATCCGTTGGGTTTTAACGTCGAATTTCCTAAGCTTTGGATTTGAAGAAAAAAAAACTCAATATAATTTGTAATTTGAGGTGAATTGAGGAATCGTCATCACCCGGTAACACGTAAATTCTTGAAAATCCGTTTAAACGCAAAAAAAAAAACAGAAAAAAGCGTCCTAAACGTTCAACGAAGAGAGAGATCGTTCGTTGACTCTCGCATTGTGTTCACCAGATCGTTACCGGTGACTCCTTTGTTTTTTTTTTGCTCCTTCCCCCCGTGTATCGCGACATTCATCGAGGACTCTCGTTACAAAAGCGAACCGCGCGCAACTTTCACTCTCGATTACGACGCGCGCCATTTTTTTTAAATTTCCATTCTCCAGATTCACCAAGAGATTTTAGGTCTCTCGTTAAATGACAAAAATAAAAATATTCCGTTAAGAATCAGTTTGTTTGACGTTTCTGATCCATCGTCTCGTACGACAGTGTGCATTTTCGTTTCTCTTTTGGCGCCAAAAGCACGAACATTAATAATTGCTCGATCGATTAAAAATACGCGAATTATGAGAGATTATGCTCCAATTTCGTACAATAATAATAATAATAATAATAATAATAATAATAATAATAATAATAATAATAATAATAATAATAATAATAATAATAGTAATTACAGTTAATAATAACAATTGCACGGTAGTTTGCGCTATTCAAGCCCGTGGTAACTAGGTTCTGCGGAAAATTAATTACTCCTATGTGCTACTCTCGGTTTCAATGGCAAACGAGGGTGCGATGTGTTCGTTATGTCGAACGTTGTTTGTTCTTGTTCCTTTAACGAGAATTTCCCACTATGGAATTTAGGATTAAATACTGAACGTTCAACTTTTTTTTTCTTCGTTTATCTACATTGTGAACGAGTTCTTTTTTCCGAAATAAATTTTATCATCGTAATAAAAAAAGTAAAACGCAATCGATATTAATGAAATTTTCCGACTGAAGGCTACATTGAAATTTTCTCATTCGCAAACCGTACCGAATTTCATTCTGAATTGTATCCGAATATTCTGCATCGTTATACCGAAAATTGTCGTTACTTATAAAGCCGCATTGCGCCGTATGCAAAGAGAAAAAAAATTGAATGAAAAATTCCATCTCCATTACTGAATTTTATGAAATTAAAAATTTTTTTTTATTTTCGACATATCGTAAATGAGGTTTCCTTCGTGATGTTTTATAATAAGAAATAAAAAATAAAAAAAATTATCATCGTCGTTGAGACTCGATAAATTGTTAATGATTAAAAATATGATAATTCAATTAAAATGGTTTTCGAATTTATTTCAGATATGGCACAAACAGTGCTTCAAGTGTCAGGGCTGCGCCATGACACTGAACATGAGAACGTATAAAGGATTCAACAAACAACCTTACTGTGAGGCGTGAGTAAAAAAAATAACTGAATAATTCGTTAAATCGTAATTAAATTGAAGAAAAATAACAGAAATTCAATAATTAGTAGATTAAAAAAAAAGACAAATAAATTTCAAATTTGCACATTCTCTAGTTCGAAATTTGGGGCAACGTATTCAACGATGTACAGGGATCTTTCGCAATTTTGATTTCCTTTGTGGGAGGAAGCGTTGATTGTGCGAAATGACGGGGAAGCAATTTCTACGTTTTATTTTGAAACTTTTTTCACCTTCCCTTTATTCTCGTATTAAATTCCTAATTTTTTTTAAGTTTCAACGGTTACCCAATATCCACGTGGATTTTCGTTTCACTGTATATTTCTGGAATCAATGTACAGGCACAAACGTGCTATTGCATAATTTTTTTAGTTTTCAAAGTTACCAATGTCACCGCGGATTTTCGATCGATCGTGAATTTCTGTAAAATTGAACATTTTATGATTGAAAACACTAGTGAAACGGAATTCGTTTTCACAATTAATGTAAAGGCATGGGAATGCTGTGTGTTGAAAGTAGTAGAATTTTTTTGTTTTTTTGTTTTTTTTTCTTTTGAAACACTATAATATCGTTATAACGTCCGTCGACACGACGGAATTAACGTCACGTCACCGTTAATTTCGGTGTCCTGGACGAAAATTAAGGCGCGGAGACGAGTCACGCGTATACACTTCGAGAGAGAGCACAAAGCTTCTCTCAAGTATTATATATATCTATATATATACACACGTATGATGAATCTATAGCCCGGAGAGAGCCGAGGGGAGAGCGCGTTTAAGTCTCATAGCGCTTTCCTGTGATACTCTCTCCACAGCATCACAATAATTCCCGTTCTGCCAATTGTAATTTATATACGAAGCGTTAAGCACTCACATACACGCTACGCGCGCTGAAAACCGAGTAAATTTGAAAAATTGTTACAAAGCTTATACGGTGAAAAAAAAATTAAATTGATGATTTCACATTTTTTATTAACTATTCAACCATAAGAAAAAAAAATTAAAAAATGTTTAAATAAATATATTAACATTATTGTTTACGGATGTAAATGGACTACTGATGAAAAACCATGGTGCCTCCTTTTCGACATCATAACTTCACGAAAAATTATCCAATCTGCAAAAATAAAAAAAGAATCTAGTAAAATAATGTAGTAGTAATAGTATGACGGAGGGATCTTGTGTTTTTTTTTAAATAAAGAAATTACAGTATTTCAAACTTTAGTATGAAGTTGAAATCGAAAAATTAGTGTTTAATAGACTACAGAGAAAACAATTATCAAGATTTAAAAAAAAATAGGTAAAAAATATTAAAAATTGACGGAGTTATCGTGCCGACACTTTCTGAAAAAATAGTTTCGAGAAAAACGCGTTTAAAGTTTCTGGTAGGTACAACGTGAACTCGCGGCTAGTCTCCAATTTATTGCTGTAACTTTGTAAAGGAGCGGAAAAAGTTTTTTTTTTCTATTGTTAAAAGTATAAAGGATAAAGGTCTGTGGAAAAAATCGATTTTTTGAAAATGTCAAGGGTATGTGAGCCCTTAAGTTTAAACCCTATTAGGAATAAAATTGGAAAAAAATCCGTAACTAAATCGAAGAACCAAAGATGAATAATTTAAAAAATTCTATGGTATACCATCATTATGAAATATTGGGCGTGTATAAAGGAAAATACAAGAGGAGAAATATAAAGTACAAGATGATGACGCGACCTCAATTTTTCCCGGAGGAAAATTTTTATAAATCTTCTCGCTTCTTCGCTCGCTCTCTATATCTTACAGCCACCGGATTTATATATAAATGTACTCTTTCCCCTCCCAACGCGCAGTCTCTCGATCTCTCTTTTTTTTTCTTCTCAATCCGTTCTGCGTGACGACGATAAGCGTCCTATTATTGAACTCTGGGCTAGACATCATTCCCCATCTCGCACACCCTCACTCTTACTACTGAATTTCACTCCCTATTACTTCCTGACGTTCGCGAGTTCCGACTTCATTCACTCGTTCATTCTCATCCCCGTAGAGCTGTAAACAGTTTTAAAAAATTAAAAAAAAAAGGTAGCTGCAAGAAAAAACTTGCAAATTGTTTCCACGAAATTTCGTACGATCCTCAAAGTTCCCTCTATGACCATCATTTTGTACATTGGCTTCCTCGCACAGGGGCAACTTCGAGTATGGCGCGAAATTTCGAGGGGATCATTTGGTAAATTGCAATTTTCAATTTTTTCACTTTTCCATTGTCATGTAGTTCGATCGTTTTTTTTTGTTTCACTATACTATTACGATACACGTTTTGATTGAAAAAAAAAAGAATTTACAAATCGTCAAAACATCTCCGTAACGCAAAATTTTCAAAATGAATTGAAGTTTCTTAAAAACAAAAAAATATTTAAAAAATATACAATACAAGAAGAGCGCAATTTTCATTCGGCAAATTTCGAGAAATCCATTTTTCCGGCGAAGACGTCACAGTCGATTTTATTACTGATGCTTTGTTTTGTTTTAATGAATTTAGAAAATTCAAAACATCATAAAATCTAAAACATTTCGGTTGAAGTGTGTAGATGACAAATTCGGGGAAAAAAGGGTGCACGTTGCCTCTGGGTGAGGAAACCAAAATAGTGAAAACTACTTGTTCATGGACGGGCTTTTTGAATTTCGGAAAAATTACGATGAAAGCAAAGTGGACGTGTCAAGTTGCACCTTTTTTCATTTTAGCAAATCTTTTTATTTTTTATTTTTTTATTCTTGAAAAAAAAAATTACAAAATTATACGATACAAGACGAGCACAATTTTTATTCGGCAAATTTCGAGAAATCCATTTTTCCGGCGAAGACGTTACAGTCGATTTGATTACTGATACTTTGTTTTGTTTTAATGAATTTAGAAAATTCAAAACATCATAAAATCTAAAACATTTAGGTTGAAGTGCGTACATGACAAATTCGGGGAAAAATAGGGTGCACGTTGCCTCTTGGTGTGGAAACCAAAATAATGAAAACCACTTGTTCATGGATGGGCTTTTTGAATTCCGGAAAAATTACGATGAAAGCAAAGTGGACGTGTCAAGTTGCACCTTTTTTCATTTTAGCAAATCTTTTTATTTTTTATTTTTTTATTCTTGAAAAAAAATATTACAAAATTATACGATACAAGAAGAGCACAATTTTCATTCGGCAAATTTCGAGAAATCCATTTTTCCGGCGAAGACGTTACAGTCGATTTGATTACTGATACTTTGTTTTGTTTTAATGAATTTAGAAAATTCAAAACATCATAAAATCTAAAACATTTAGGTTGAAGTGCGTAGATGACAAATTCGGGGAAAAATAGGGTGCACGTTGCCTCTTGGTGTGGAAACCAAAATAATGAAAACCACTTGTTCATGGATGGGCTTTTTGAATTCCGGAAAAATTACGATGAAAGCAAAGTGGACGTGTCAAGTTGCACCTTTTTTCATTTTAGCAAATCTTTTTATTTTTTATTTTTTTATTCTTGAAAAAAAATATTACAAAATTATACGATACAAGAAGAGCACAATTTTCATTCGGCAAATTTCGAGAAATCCATTTTTCCGGCGAAGACGTTACAGTCGATTTGATTACTGATACTTTGTTTTGTTTTAATGAATTTAGAAAATTCAAAACATCATAAAATCTAAAACATTTAGGTTGAAGTGCGTAGATGACAAATTCGGGGAAAAATAGGGTGCACGTTGCCTCTTGGTGTGGAAACCAAAATAATGAAAACCACTTGTTCATGGATGGGCTTTTTGAATTCCGGAAAAATTACGATGAAAGCAAAGTGGACGTGTCAAGTTGCACCTTTTTTCATTTTAGCAAATCTTTTTATTTTTTATTTTTTTATTCTTGAAAAAAAATATTACAAAATTATACGATACAAGAAGAGCACAATTTTCATTCGGCAAATTTCGAGAAATCCATTTTTCCGGCGAAGACGTTACAGTCGATTTTATTACTGATGCTTTGTTTTGTTTTAATGAATTTAGAAAATTCAAAACATCATAAAATCTAAAACATTTCGGTTGAAGTGCGTAGATGACAAATTCGGGGGAAAAAAGGGTGCACGTTGCCTCTTGGTTAGGAAACCAAAATAGTGAAAACTACTTGTTCATGGATGGGCTTTTTGAATTTCTAAAAATTACGATGAAAGCAAAGTGTCAACTTGCACCTTTTTTTTCTCATTTTTACAAATCGTTTTTTTTTTTTTTTGTAATCTCATAATCGTGAATTCGTTCGGTCGACGTAATACGAACCGTTTCGCACTCATCACGAATGTCCCATAAGTGGAGTAATTTCGCCTGACGCATCATCGCTGTCCGCGAGTACGACCGCCGGAAATACGATTCATTTCATGGCTGTTTCGTTTTTTTTCTTTTTTTTTCTCTTTATAACAAGATAGCTGTCGTGAATAAGTTTTTTTAAATCGTTAATCACGACTCTCTGAAATCATTCGTATTTTAATGGAGAATTTAACAGTACTGCACTCTCGGATACGTAGAGTGCATTAAAACGATGCGTTGTGGGACAAGGTCGGCTCAGAGACTGCGACCACGATGAAAAGGTCACGCCGCGCTGAGCAAAACCCTCACTTTGTTCAACCTGAGAACAAACGCGTGATTTTTTTTTGTTTTTTTTTTGCGTAAATCAGGGTCGCGGGAGTCCGAAATACCCTGTTGAAAAATCGTTATTAAGGGGGGAAATAGGGTTAGGACAGCGTTTTCTCAATGATTTTCATGAATTTTTTTATAGTATAAAAAATAAATATAATTTATTGAAACTTTGAGAATATTTTATACATATATTTAAGTATATACTATAAAATTTTTGAAGAATTTCCTTGAAAAACACCGAAGATATTAGCGACCCCATATCGCAGGTCACAATCAGACTTAGCAGTTTGCGTACATTCTGGAAGCCGCAATTTTCATCTGAAATCAAACGAGGTTGGAATTTACTTTTATTATATGTCTCTCTTCTATATGAACCTAAATGCTATCAAAAAAATAAAAAATTGAATTTTTTACAGGGGTCAAAACAAAAAAGCTTGATTTTTTGCCATTTTTTACAACTTTATTTGCAAAAAAAAAATTATTTCAAATAATGATAATATTCCGATTTTAGGTTCATATAGAGCGCAATACTATGAAGAAAGTAACTGCCAATTTTCAAAACGATTGGTTGAAAACTTTTCAAACTAGCGTGGACGCAAGTTCAAAAAAATTCGTTTTCAGAAAAACGCATTTGAAAAATGGGTACCTGAGTGACCGCTCGGTTATACACGTGGCGCGCTCGGAGCCTGGACGAGAGCTACTCACTTTAATGGCTTATAACAATAGAACGAGTCGCAATTTTCATTTAAAATTTTGGGAACATATTTTTCAATACTTTTACTAACAATTTATGAAATAAAAAAAAAATCGATTTTTTGAACCGTCTAACCCTATTTCCCCCCTTAAATGAGGCTTTGCAAATATCGGATTAATTGTTTTTCCTGGATCAAATACAGGATTAACGTTTTACTTGAAGAAATTTAAAAAAAAATGTATAAACCGTTAAAACATCTCCATAATACAACTTTTTCAAAATGAATTGAAGTTTCTTAGAAAAAGAAAAAAAAATGTTCTTAAATATACGATACAAGAAGAGCACAATTTTTAATCGGCAGATTTGAGAAACCGATTCTTCGGCAGATACGTCACGATCGATTTTGCTTTTCATTTTTTACGTTTGCAGATTTTGAAATATTAATATTTTTCCATTGTAAATTTAATTACTCACGCGTTATGATGAAAATTCATTTTTTTTTTATCGACGACTTTCATGTTTTTAAGTTTATAAATTTTGCAATATTAATTTCTTTCCGTTATAAATTTAATTCTTCCACATTACCATTCGTTCATGCGTGTATTTTTTTCTCTTCCTCTCAATTTCGAAGCTCAATTACCTTGCACTTGATGGATTAACGGGGGCCGTCTCGTACGCGTTGAATTATTCAGCGTACAATTAATGCGCCCGAAGCGTTATTTCCGTGTGCTACACGCGGGCACTAAAATATATAATATTTATATAATTTACAATGCACGGTAAGGCGTACAACACGTTTTTGATTCACGCACACGCGGGCACGCACGAGTTTGTTATACGGTCACGCCCACGCGTCTCGAATCGTGATAGCAATTGCTTACAATATAAAATATACTCGTGGCTCTATATATATATATCTATATGTGAATTAAATGATCTCGCGAGAGAGCGTCCACTTTGAAGTTTTATTCTTCGTCCAACGCTTCTTTTTTCTTATTATCATTATGGTTGTGGGAAAACAAAAAAACCAGAAAGAATTCTCACGCGCGTGAATTATCATCGATCGATCAAAGTTTGTATAAATTCAAGTACAAAATAAAAACATAAGAATCATTTGTTATTTTCCAACGTTATAATTACATCTTTTTTTTTTAATGCATTCTTTTCTCCATTAATACTTTTCATTTTCCCATCGAATATAAAACGTTTCGATACACCAACCTTGGAGTGAGATGGAGTACACACAAACACACACACAAACCCCCACACACGAATATTTAATATGGAATTAACGATGACTATGAGTTGAGAATTTCTCGGTGTCCTCGAAACCGCAAAGACAAGTGTTTCCCGTCGCGGAATTCCAGTCGAGAAACATATAATATATATATATATATATATACTAATACTTTATTTGGATTCAGTCGCGTACCGATCGAGAATATCTCGATCTACTGAGTCACCTGTTTATATAAAAATCGAAAGTATATATGGGACATTTCAGATGAATCAATAGATCCGGAAAATCTTACGATCTCTATTGATTTCATTTTAGTATTTTGTAGGATAATCGAAAAAAAAAACAAAACAAAACAAAAGTGTAAAGTCAAGTTGTTTGTTGGAAAAAAAGGTTTAATCGAGAATTTACTCCAAAAATATAAGGAAAAATTGATATCTCGATGGATATTTAACGGTCTCGTTAAAAATTAAATCGTTTTGAATAGAAAACGAAATGGAAAATCAATGCAAAATGTTCTTTTCACACTGCTCTGCAAAATACTCAAAATCAAATATAAATGAAAGAAGTTTTAACCTGGAATGTCCCTATATACTGTATATATCGGAGTCTCATATAAATATGTATGTTATATTCGTAATATGTGTGTGTGTGTATGCAATGAGGGGCTTCCGGATTTGCTCTCAACGTCAATCACATTGACCACACTGAAAAAAAAAAAAAAAAAAAAAAAAAAAAAAAAAAAAAAAAGAAAAGAAAAGAAATGTGCCATGTGAAGCAAAGGCCCCGAAGCCAGACGTGAGCTCTTTCCACCTCCCGAAGACTCGTTCTATTATAAAGTTGATGGATTTAACAGATTTCATTTTTTTTCTCTACACAAAAACATTATTTTCCTTCTCGAAGGAAAATAATGTTTGTCACACCGAGAAAATATAATTTATTAAAATGAAATAAATGTTTGGAACGATTTAACATTTTTTTTTAACACACCTGAATCCGCGAATTTTACGAAATATAGTCGAGAATTCATTCGAAGAAATTTTGGGTGATGTTGATATATAAAATTTGTAATTTATTGCAATTTTCTCTCTTTCTATCGCAATTCGTTTTTTTTTTTCGCGCAACAAAATTCTCGTTACATAAGTCATCTTTCTGGCACAATGACTGGGCCTGGAGAGAAAAAGAGAGAGAGAGAGAGAGAGATATCTTAAGCCTCACGCGGTAGTGCGTATATGTTACTCCTCCATATATGGAAAACGAACTCGTGACACACATCTCGATTACAGAGGTGAGCGTCGTCGTCGTCGTCGAGTACAGAATTTACTCGGTTTACCTCGTCCCAATGTATTTTCATTAAACGAATCAGAAAAAAAATTTTTTTTACCTCGGACCTATTCGATTGGACATTTTTAATTGTCATTCTATATTTAATTGACACTCTTTGGAGTCAATTTTTCAATATTACAAAAAATATCATCTCGATAATCGATTTTTTTAATCTTTAAACAACTAACTCACTTTAGCAAAATTTTGGTGCATTTGTTAATTTTTTGGTAATTTTTTGTTAATTTTTGTAAATTTTTTGTTAATTGTTTGTTAATTTTTTGTTAATTTTTTGTTAATTTTTTGTTAATTTTTTGTTAATTTTTTGTTAATTTTTTGTTAATTTTTTGTTAATTTTTTGTTTGTCAGGCACATACCAAAGGCGAAGGCAACGACAATGGCCGAGACACCGGAACTAAAGCGTATTGCCGAGAACACGAAGATCCAGAGTAACGTTAAGTATCACGCCGAATTCGAGAAGGCAAAGGGTAAATTCACTCAGGTCGCCGACGATCCCGAGACACTGAGGATCAAGCAGAACAGCAAAATAATATCGAACGTTGCTTATCACGGTGAGCTACAGAAGAAAGCGATAATGGAACAGAAGAGAACGATGACGGGGGAAAATGGTGAACAGATCGGTAAGATTTTTTTTTTTTTTTTCCTTTCATTATTGGTCGTTAGTACGGGAAAAAAAACACATTTTTCACGAATTATATTGTTGAAGGCGAAATAAAAATTGCTTCCCCGATAATTCCTTTGCTAGAAAGTATGTAAAAATCTTTAGTAACATGTAAAAACCCGTTGATTGCACAGAATTTTTCTTTATAATTCATCAAACATGGAATTTCACGATTTTTCACGATTTTTTACGATTTTTCACGATTTTTAGTTCGGCCAAAAATGTCTCCGTAGAAAAATCTCTTTCCGTTAAAGCTGCCACTTTGCTGCTCTTAAGGACGCACCGTACTGTGATAATAACAGAATGTTTAAAGCCAAGAGAGCAGAAACGTATAATTTTCTTTCTTACACTTCGTACTTTATATTTTTTAATTATTGCTGTGAATTGTTGACGAAAAAAAGAAAATGTTGCTTTGCTTTTCC
Source organism: Oxytorus armatus (assembly GCA_958009045.1). Classification (NCBI taxonomy): domain Eukaryota; kingdom Metazoa; phylum Arthropoda; class Insecta; order Hymenoptera; family Ichneumonidae; genus Oxytorus; species Oxytorus armatus. The sequence continues at coordinate 22,362,039 of OY253748.1, forward strand.
ATCACCCTGTTATCGATGTTTCCTCGAGAATTGAAACATTGAGATTTTTTTTGTTCAAAATGCCGCAGTAATTCAAAATGGCGGATCGAATGTGAGCGGACAAAAAGGTAAAAAGTTGCTTGATCGCTCGAATTCGATACTCAGCGGTTTCTTCAATCATCCGATTACGAATCTGAGCTGAAAAATTCATAAATTCAAAGTGGCCGCCATCTCAACTAAACGTTCCACGCTCTAATAAAATCGTCAGCATTACTTTTCATTTAAAAACTTGGACGAACGATTTTTTTAAACACAAACGACCGATTGATGGAAAGATTCGTAAAATTTTGAGAATCCCCCCCCCCCCCCCCCCTCACCGCCCCATTAATATTAAAGCCCAAGTCGCACATCCATACATCCGAGCTTCGTGTCGCTTTTTGTGTTGCTTAGAGTACGTAGAGTACACGGACGGTACGATTACACCGACAGCAACGAGCTTAAATGCAAATCTCGTGCCAGCGAGAACGGCGAGTCCGCTGCCGGTAACACCGGCAGCGATACAAAGAGCACCGGGTAGAATTGCCGATTACGATCCCCTTACCGAGGGAAGACCGAGCCCCTATTCGGCTAGGCAGGCAGCAACGACCGTCATTTACACGAGCGACAAGGGCGCAGGTGAGTTTGTGATTAAAAAAAAAAAAAGAAAAAAAAATCTATAGCAAAGAACAAGCTTTCGTGTCCTGTCAGCATTTTTGTCGAGTGCATATTCGTAACGCGCGCAGTAGGAAAAGAAAAAAAAACGAGTATTTATAAACAAATAAATTTGCATTCTCGTTTCATCATCACGTCGAGCTAGGCGATTACCTCGCTTCGTAGACACGGCAATTTCAACGATGATGGTTCGTTGGATTGAAGTGAAAAATGTGATTTCAAAAATCGTTGTGAAAAACAAAAATTATTCATCTATTTTTTTTTCGTGAGCATTGATACTTTTGAGTAAATATTTTTTAAGCTTGCTTTTTTATTACATCCGATTACTGCTCATGTTCATTTTTTTTCGTTTGCGTTTTCAGAAAAACAAATAAAACAAATTTGTTAAGCTTGTTTTTTTATTACATCCGATTACTGCTCATGTTCATTTTTTTTCTCGCGTTTTGGACAGAAAAACAGATAAAGCTATTATTTGCGAGTAATTTAAAGACGAGTGTTTGGTATCTTCGCAAACGATCGACGCGTCGATTAGTTTAAGGTAGTAGTCTGGTAACTTAAGCCGATTTTCATGTCTTTTTTGGAGGGCGTTTTTTTGTAGGAAAATAAAAATGAATCGTTTTGGATATTTAGGATGTTTTTATTTACATATTAAAGATACAAAAAAAATTTAGTTTGAAAAAATTTAATAGTTTATTATTATTATTATTATTGATCGAAGTTGGCACCTCGAAAAAAAAGCGCGTGGGTGGCCCCGGTGATTTTGGCTCTTGATGTTATCTGAAATAAAAAATTCTTAATCTATAGACATGTCATTCTGGTCGGAACTACTGAAGTTAAATTTCATGGATAAATAACAAAATGGCGGACTTTGGAAAAAAAAACTTTTTTTTTCCAAAGTTCGCCATTTTGTTATTTATCCATGAAATTTAACTTCAGTAGTTCCGACCAGAACCAGTTAAATTTCATGGATAAATAACAAAATGGCGGACTTTGGAAAAAAAAACTTTTTTTTCCACTGAAGTTAAATTTCATGAAATTTCACTACTGAAGTTAAATTTCATGGATAAATAACAAAATGGCGGACTTTGGAAAAAAAAACTTTTTTTTCCAAAGTCCGCCATTTTGTTATTTATCCATGAAATTTAACTTCAGTAGTTCCGACCAGAATGACATGTCTATAGATTAAGAATTATCAAGAATTTTTGATTTCAGATAACATCAAGAGCCAAAATCACCGCGGTCACCCACGCGCTTTTCTTCGAGATGCGAACTTCGATCAATAATAATAATAATAATAAATTATAAAATTTTTTCGAAAAATTTTTTTTTTGTATCTTAAATATGTAAATAAAAACATCCTAAATATCCAAAACGATTCATTTTTATTTTTCTACAAAAAAACGCCCTCCAAAAAAGACCTGAAAATCGGCTCAAGTTACCAGATTACTACCTTAAAGGTGGTTGTAAGAACAGCGAGAAACATTGTATGACTACTTACTTGACTCATGTTCGTAGTGACGAATCCGCCCACAAGAAAGATCGGCTCGGTCGCCGATATAGATCCGGTTAACGAGTATTACGGCTCTTTGACACCGGCCACGAACAACAATCATGTACCTCAGCATCAGCCGCCTCCACCACCACCGGCGAGTACCCTGGTAAGAAATTTGGGACCACACCAGCTCGAGGATTCGTCGTTAATTATAATCTTAATTTTTTTCACATATTTACTTTGACCTGATGCAATTTCTCTTTTCTTTCCATTAATTTATATTTCTTTTTTTTTTACTTTTTCGATTTCATTTTATTTGCATTGTTATTCCCTGATTTCCTATCATATTCTTCTACACTAATTGATCCGAACGTGATTTTATTTCACTTTGATTTATCTTTAATTTTTCATTTTTCATTTTTTTTTTTCATTGGTTCGTGGCGAATTTTCTTTAAATATCATTGTCTTTCCTGAATTTTCCTTCAGTTTCATCGACTTTTCATTATTTTCCTCAATTTTCTACGTTTCTCCTTGCTCACATTGTTTTTCCTCGATTTTCTCTCATTCTCGCTACTTTATTTCTTCAATTATCTATGATTTCTTATATTTTTTTGTTTGTTTTTCTTTCGGTTTAACGTTTGTTCAGCGGGTGTACCGAGCGATGTACGATTACGAGGCTCAGGACACGGACGAGGTCAGCTTTTGCGACGGGGATCTAATCGTAAATTGTACAGCGATCGACGAGGGCTGGATGACAGGGCTCGTGCAACGCACAGGACGTCACGGAATGTTACCGGCGAATTACGTAGAGCCGGCTCAGATCTAAAGAAAAAAAAAAAAAAAAATTAAACAAAAAGAAAACAAAAATCATCCTGTTAAAGTATCCGTGCTGCCACGGGGCGAACTTGCGAAATGATAGAGCGAATTTTCATCGGGAGAAAATCGCGCGATTGCGTCGCTTTCACCCGCGTGTGCCTCCTCGTTGTTTTCCTTTCTCCCGGTAGAATATATCAATAATAATAATAATAACATTTATGAAGAATTTTAAACGACAAATACTCGAATCGATTCGCGTCGAGTTTTCCCCCAACATCGTGTAACCAGAAAATTCATCAACTTCGAAGAACGTCTCTCGAGACGTGTAAAATCACCGAATGCGACATTTTTTTTTTCACGCGCTTTATGTTGGGGGAAAGAGAAAAAAAAACGTAACTAGACCATTTTTATGACTTTTCAGTGTTCTCTTTTTTTTTCTCTCTCTTTTAATCCCACAAGTTGGGACCGAAAACTCAAGACTTTCGCCTACACCGAGGAAAACGAATATATTAATTTTTAACGAAGTTTATTCGGCATAAACGAAATTTAATTCAATTCAATTCAATTGAATTAATTACCGTTGAGCAATGTGCACGACAAATGGATTTTCATTGAATTGCCACGAAAAAATTCGTTTGACTCGAATGAGCTTTAATTTAAATGAATGTTATGAATTTTCCAACGACGTCTATCGTAATGTAAAAAGACAAAAAACCTTGACCTCGACTATCGATGAATTTTGGGCGAACACGCGATATTTGTTTTTCCACGGGTCGGTAGCACTTTTCATTCCGTGATACAGACGAGAGATCTGTACGTAAAAAAAAAAAGTATAAATTGATAATACCGCGTCCACACGTCCACAGATCGATCGCAATAATTCCGTCTGTCTTCGATTAATTCCTCGCCTCTCTCTCTCTCTCACGTTCGAACAAACCCGAATACGGTAGTTTGTTTGCTTTTTTATTTGTTTTTTTTTAATACACGAGAGAAGTGGCGATTCAACACAACACATACCAATACCGCGCTAGTTCTACACTCGTAGAAATACATTAGTGAAAAAAAATGCGTCTTTACCTCGTTCGCGAAAAATATTTGAGCTTATATGTAGAAATTAGATTTAAAAGAAAAAACAAAATAAGAAAGAGAAATATCCGTATATTTTATACGCAATATACACGAAACGACCATAGAGGCGATATATTTATATATATATATATATATATACGTATGTATGGATTGTTGATGTAGAAAGTACAATTATTACTTCGTATAGTAAAATCAGTGTCGAACGATAAATGAGAAAAAAAAAAAAACTGATTTTCTCACGGTTTCATAGACCAGACGAGGTTATGCCATATTTCGTTTTGATAACATCTAAAAAATGAATACATATATCGGAGGATAATTTACTTTTAAACGATTGTACAAAAAGATATTTCCATATTCCTGTTTTTTCACTGTAAATTCGCAAATCGATAATTACCGGTTTTTTTCTGGTCGTATTTTTGCTCAAAACTGGAGTAATTTTGACGAATGTAACGCTTAATTTTTGAACATACGTTGTTTCAACGAAATACAGCGTTACTAACGTTTATTGATTTTTCGATAATGCGGTTAAAATACTTTCTTTCTTTTTTCTCTCTCATTTGACACTGATTTTACTAAGCACTTACTAGTACTTTCTTGAACCGCGAGATAAAACGATTATATAGAAACGAGAAAAACTCGATGTGCCTTAATTCCCTTACGTGGCCCTTGCACAGGGCACCCCTGACGTAAATTTCTCGACGTATATAATATAGTATATAATGAGGTAATTATAAACGTCACGAAAAGCATTAACGTTGCAGAGACACGACGTTGATAATTCGATACGCTTGCCTCTTTTAACTAAAAAAATAAAAAATAAAATAATAAAACGTAAATAAACGTAATTAAAGTATGAAAAAAGGAATGAGCATTAATGAATAATCATTGAGAGAAATTGTTACTATTGACTTTAATGGATTAACGACGATTAACAGAGCAATTTGATTTATAGATTTTAAGTTTCACGGTAAACAATTAAAATTCGGAACGACGATATGTGAAAGAAAAAGGAAACAAAAAGAAAACAGAGATTTTCGAATGAAAATGTTAAAGAGAATATAATCCTTTAAGTACGCGGAAAAGATAATTCCGAGAGACTTCGAAGTGGAATAACTCGTCTTCCGTGAGTTTAGCGAGAATAAAAAAAAGATATCGTTCGCCATTTAAAAAATTCTCGTCTCAAAAGTGACGGAAGAAAAAGAAACGAATTTTGATGAAAATTCAAGCCGAGTAGAGTGTTACGACAGCGATTGTCGAGTGTCGATTTAATAATTGGCCAGAACGAACAAAAACACCAATGACATCGACGTCGAAAGTTGGTCGAAGTAAAAAAAAAACAAACAAATTTGTTCCATTTTCTTCTTTGCCGAGATCGCGATATGTTTCACCATTAAAAAAACGCACTTGGCAAAGTAACCTACGTTGTATTTTCCGACTTAGCGATGAATCGTTATTTTTCGAAGCATGCTACTGTGGAGGATTTTTTTTTTTTTTTTGTAATTAAATAGTTCACCAAGTACGGAGGTTTACGATTAGAAATTTGGAACATAAAGAAATATATGTTAGCGTTGTGTTTAGAAAGATAATATTATATTATGATATACAAATCATAATTAATAAATATGTACGTTATGTAAAATTTTGCTGAATTAATTTTGGTTTTGTTTCTTTTTCGTTTTTTTTTTCAGCTTTTTTTTTCAGAGGAGTACTCGCGACGACGGGATTTTTTTTTCCTACGGTATTATTAATATTTTATTTTCGACGGCACATATTGCGAGGAAACGAATTAATGAACTGTTAAATAAATTTTCTTTCTTTTTTTTTCTTTTAGTTATAATCATTTTTTTTTTTCCCCTCAATCACATAAATCCGTTTTTTCCTCTATGCTAAAATCAGACGTTTCACTGTGTCTGCCGTTTATCGTCAAAACATCAACGAATCTCAATATTTTTAGGTTTAATGGCTGTTCGAAAATGCTCGAGCGATAATTTTCCGTAATTATGAGGAATGGTCATCTCGATGAGCAAATTAAAAAAGCAAAGTAGGTGAGTATTTGTATCGTGTGGGGTTTATTGTCGACGAGACAGAATTTATTAATCGGACGACTATTTTAACGATACGACAGAGACGATGTAAATTTTTTTTTTACGGACTTTTCGCTCGTTCACAATTAATTCAGGGCAATTCAGGGTTAGTCTCTCGTGCGAGCGAACCAACGTCTTATCGACAGAGAAACCGGTATCACGATTGCAGTTAAGGTGAAAAAGAGAGAAATACGGCTACAATATATGTATAGTTAAGGCAACAATTTTTTTTTTACGTATTAATAAGCATTCTGTTAGTTAACTTTACGAATGTAACGGTAAGCATTTTTTTTAGTTATCATTTTTTAGGAACGTCATCTTTTTAGTCCGGCTGACCATTTGTTTTATGACCACTGATATCGTTGCTTATACTATAAAATATTATTCCACTCACTTCGTATTACTTCTGTATATATAATTTTTCTTTTCCTTTCAGTGTAGAAGTGAATACAGCGAAATAAAGTCGTTAACCATTCCCTCAAGATATGTTACGCAACGGTGAAAAGTATTTTTGTCAATTAAGTATTTTTGTCAATTAAGTATTTTTGTCAATTAAACCTTGTTGCTTTGACTCATGAAGTTATACACCGAGTAAGATAGTAGTAGTAGTAGTAGTTTATTTCCATGTACACCCTTTCGGGTTTTTACAGTGCCCCTCCCTGTACATATCCCTCTCTTACATATCTATTTACACTCTTCCAATTTCCAGGTTTCCGCACCTTCGGATTACGAGATTCCTTCGAGTTTTCCAGGTTTCCCGTGTCCAAATTTCAAATTCTGCAGCTTCCCCATTTCCAAGTTTCGGATTTCCGATTTCCAAATTTATTTCCTGTTTTGAAATTCCAACACTTACCCCTAATTACTCTTTTCCAGATTTTCAATTTTTCAATTTCCAGATTTCCGCACCTCTAGTTTTTGAGTTTCCACATTTGCACCCTCCAGATTTGCCAATTTTCCAATTTTCACTTTTTCCAGTTTTCAAATTCCACATTTCCAGTTTTCAGATTCCAGATTTCTAGTTTCCCATTCCCCAATTTCCAACTTCCCCATTTCCAATTTCCCGGTGTTCACTTTCCACATTACACCTTTCCAAGTTTCAGTTCCCAGATTTCCCAATTTCTTCCGCTTGCCACACTCCAAGCTTCCACATTTCCAGATTCCCTGATTTCGCCATCTCAGATTCCTTCCAATTTCCAGATTTTCGCACCTCCAGTTTACGAGATTCCAAATTTCCATTCTCTAGACTTCCCAATGTTCTGCACCGAGTAAGATAATTTTATTAGCCACAAGAGAGCAAAAAAAAATATTGTGTTAAAATTTCCATCGTCATGACCTTTCGTGTAAAGTGTGAAATGAAAAAAATACTTTAACAATATACATCGGTGGAGGAGAAAATATTTTGGTAAACATTCGTGAAAGTTATAATTTTTTTGAAATTCATTGCGCTGAACAATTTACACGGGTATATTGACGCTGTTGTACGATTCCGAGTGACAGACCAACCACATGACTCGTACGAAATCACGATCGGTTTCAACGATCTCGCCATTATCAGAAGAAGAGTTTTTCTCAAACGAACGCTCAAAAATGTCCAGTTCATCTCGTACGCTGCGTTTGCTACGTCGCGAATCTGTTTCATTGTTAGCTTTTCTTCAATAACAATTTTTGTTGTTGTTTTCTATCACGTTCACGAATTCTATAAAGTAGAGCTTGAACTTTTCCGGGTATCCGGATATCAGAGTAATTCGGGTTTCACGGATCCGACGCTTCATATCCGTATATCTCGATAACTCGATAATATCCTGGTAATAACGGATTCGGGTATACGGATAGTTTCGGGATATCCGGGTAGCCGGGTACTCGGATAATAACGGATAATATCGGGCAATTACCGCCGATAATTGATGCTGAAAATGCTGAAAATAATTGTTCAATTTACACAATTTGTGAGGCATGCGTAGATGTTGCCAAGAACAATGTTTGCGATTACATTTATAAGACGAATAATAAATCATTACCGGAAGATTGAGAAACCGGGATTATATCGGTGTTCATGTCCGATCATTTAGTTGACCATTTTTTATTTTTACCGACTGATATCAATATTAAACAAATTTGATTATCATTATAACGAAGATTCTTGGAAAGAATCTTGCAGGCGTATTTACTATTATTATCAAACAATTTCTTTACTGCAATTCACATCCGACAAAAACTACAATTTCAATAAAACATTCTTGTGTAGATTAAAAAAGCAATGACATAATCTTCTATACAATGTTAGGGAAACACATGATCATTTCATAAGAACGTAATCAACATTGACCTGCACTATTTGCATCTTTAATATTATTTTTTCATCACGATTTATTATTATTTAATAGATATCCTTAGTTTCTGAAATATATATTTGCTTTATGGGCGTGTGTGCAGTTTTTATGAACTTTAGAGTTGGAGAGAAAATATAGAATGTGAAGAAGCAGATCTCGGCTATTCTTAATATGCGCAGGCAAGTAATTGTGATCGTAACAGCAGATTCTAAAAAATTGTGGGAGTCACATGTAAAATGTTTTCCCGAGTAAATGCACAATTATTATAAATTGGAAAACCGTGACGTCTGATTCGTCAACACTAAGTTTTCATTTTTACCGTAGTTTTGCACAATTTCTTTGAACAGTGCAAATTTGATACAAGTTATTTTCCAATTTTTTTCAATGGTAACTATTAACGCCCTATATTTCGGCTTATTTGATGACCGGACTAATGCAATATCATAATTTTTTTTACGCCGGCGGTCCTATTTGAGCCTGTACGCGAAAAATCGGGTAATTACCCAACATTATTCGTTATTACCCGGTTACCCGGATCCGTGATTATTCGGATATCCGAATCTGAAGTGTTGGATCAGATTTCCCGGATACTTTCGGGTATCCGGCTAACGCGGATCAAAGTAACAGCCCTACTATAAAGTATCAAATATATGCACAGCTCACCTGAATTATAACGTTGTTACCGTACCAACAGTATAAAAATATCTGTATTATCATTACAATCAAAAAGCTGATCGCTAACATAAATTCGGGACTGAATGCTCGAAGTTTCCTAAGTCTGAGCACGCCGAAGCACAATATCATCGAGCTTAGTGAGAATTGAACAAAAATCCTGAAGGCAAAATCATCGTTTAACGATTCGACCAATCCGTGACAATAATAATACATTTACACTCCTAGACATATAATATAAATTTTTTTCATACATATAGAGTGGTCATCATTTGAAGTGGGACGAGATTTTTTTTGGCTAATTTTGGCCCGAGTTCGGACCCATTTTGTCAAAGGAAAAAAAAAAAGACATTCGTGGCAATTTGACAATCTTTCCAATGAGACTAGTTTAAAACAAAACAACACTTAAAATGATCGTTACTGTATATAAAGAAAAACATACATTCGAAATGTAACGTTAATGAAATTCGTTTTAAGCGTTTTTACAGTATCGTTTTTAGCGTTTGCAAAAAAATATAAATTAAATCAATGCCAACGCGAAAATCGTACATTGATGTTTTATGCAATCGGCGATTAGTATGCTTGCAACTTTACGTAAATCCGTATCTTTCTTCCTTTCCTCTCTGCCATCGTCTATACACTTTGTCATCGAATCGAACGAATTCGTTTCTTTTCTCAAACGGCACTTCAAAATCTCGAGTTGCGCGAAAGTTTGCGACAAAGTTATCGCGATAAATAAATCGATCACCAATGTGGCTAGCCCATGTGCCGTTTCGTACGAAAATCCCGTACACGTAGATGACAATGAATTGTCTCAACAGCGGTTCGTCGCAAGGAACACAAGATTCAGCGATTAATTTCTGTTCTGGGGAAACCTTCAATTATCTAAGTGATGAGCAGTATTCCGGTCAACGTTCCGATAAGGATTCCGTATCTCACGGACAGCGTCCAAAAAAGTAAATATATAAATATAAATCTAACGAAATTTACACTAATTTTTTTATTTTCAGATCAGTTCATTCGTTAAAAACCATAATATATCAATTTACAGCGCATTGATCGCTTAAAAGTTCTGTTCCAAAATAAAGTTAGAATTATTTTCCCGGACAGTTTCAGCATTGAACGAACGAGATTTGTACTGGACGCAGGTAAAATTGCACAAAGCAGCACTTTCATCGGTTTTGCTCCATTCTCCTCTATTTATAATTTATATTATTCATAACATACCTAGCGTACGTATCAAAATTACGCTGAATCGCCGTTTCTTCCACGTCACGTGGCTGACAGAGTTGAAGTTTTAAGGCAGTCGTCTGATCTAGAGCGAGATTTTTGACGTCATTTCTAATGTGCAATAACGTTTAAACCGTTGAAGTTGTCTTGATGAAAATTTACACGTGCATTTATTGATCCTTAGAGAATACTTGTACATTAAAAAAAAAAATTATTTTAAATATTTTCATGTAGTTTTTTGCCTTGTTGCAACATGGTGCGCCGAAATCGGCGCCCACTTTGGACGATGTTGTATGCATCTGAAAAAAAAAAAATATATATATTCTCAATCTGTATGAGTATTCTGAGCACTGGTAGCAGAATTGGTACTTAAAAAAAAAATGTTGACAAAATGGCGGCCTGTTGAACTTTCGTTAATGATATTTCATACATTTTCGTATTCGACGAGTTATAAAATGTCGGCAAAATTATTGTTCGACTCAATTCTGCTACCAGTGCTCAGAATACTCATACAGATTGAGAATATATATATATATTTTTTTTTTCAGATGCATACAACATCGTCCAGAATGGGCGCCGATTTCGGCGCTCCATGTTGCAACAAGGCAAAAAACTATATGAAAATATTTAAAATAATTTTTTTTTAATGTACAAGTATTCTCTAAGGATCAATAAATGCACGTGTAAATTTTCATCAAGACAACTTCAACGGTTTAAACGTTATTGCACATTAGAAATGACGTCAAAAATCTCGCTCTAGACCAGACGACTGCCTTAATGTATTCTCAATGTTTATTGTCTGTTCTCGTTTAACAATTATAGTCATGAGTTTACATGAAGATGCAATTATCGACATAAATAGGAATGTATTGCTAATAGAATTTTGTAGATTATCGGCGCTGTTCAAAATGCGTATAATCTCGAAAACGATAAAGGACCACAGCATCAGAACAACGAAATATGTGTAGATATCGTAGATCTGTGATCGACAGTCGTTGAGCCAATTTATCGGTCTCCAAAGACCGAAATATTTCATAACAGCGTAAGTCCAAGCCGTTGAAAATATTGTCAGAAGAAAATTTTATATTTTTACCAATTTTGTTAACGATTTATTATAAAGTTTAATATTTTTTTCAACGAATTCTTTACAAACGTAACATTTCGTTTATGTTATTACTTGTACGAGGATGACACATCGTTTTTTGAATCGCGTCTCGTGAGTATAAAGAGCGAAGGAGACTGTTACTCGTTCGAATATCGTTGTCGTACCGAGCGCACCATTGCACACGATGTTTCTCCGCACCCTTCCGGTTTTTGGTAATATTCCTCCACTTTTCTAACAACCCATTAACGATGCACGCCTTCGAGAAATTGACATTCGTGCAGTGTACATCCGTCCAAACTACGGACATGTTGATTAGCAATTATTTTATTCGACAAACCTCGTATTGCGAGTAATACGAGGGTTTCGAGGTAAAATAATTGCTAATCAATATGTGCCTTTCTATTGCTCCAAGTCAGTGAACATTTCTGTTCTATAATATGCGATAGCGGAAATGAAAGCTCTTGGGGATATTGCGAGGAATGAAAAACGTACGACGTAGAGAGGTACAGAAGTATATAAACGTACGTACGGTTTTCAGTAATGAAGCATCAGCGACGACGTTTGCTTAAGGAGTTATACGCAGTTAGGAGACCGAAAAAAGTCAACTATTCAAGAATTTTTCCTGGAAAGACATTTTAATTTATTAACGTAAAAATGTATATACTTATTGTGGTAACTTTTAACTTTATTATCATATTTTTTATTTGTAAAAATAATGATTTTTAAAGCTGCTATAGCCGATCTCCGGGAGCTCCTCTAAAAAAAGGTGTCTGGCGGTGAGCACGATATCTCCGGTTTGGATTATCCAAAATAAAAAAACCAAAAAGATTCTATCAGTGGATAGATAAATCTAGGTATTGATCGAAGGAATAGTTGAAATTTTGATTTTTGACAAAATGGCAGCTCCAAAAAGAAAATATTTCAATTTTCGACCAACCTTTTTTCTTTGAATTGTTTTAAAAAAATAGAAATAAATATCGGAAATCTTATTCCTTTGATCAATACTTGAAGAATATATCTGAGAAGGTTGTGTTAAAATTGCAGACCGATCGGTTGAGCCGTTTTTGAGAAATCGTGCTCGCCGACTTTGAAAACACCGTTTCGAGGAAAACGCGTTCAAAGTTTAGGCCGCCTACTTTGCAACGCACCGAGCGTCCTTACAAATATGCATGTATCTCCAAAAATATTTGCCGGATCGATTTGAAATTTTCAGAGAATATACTCAAACATATGTACATTCCGAAAGTGCCATAAAAAAAACAGTTTTTTGAAATTTCCAACTGCGTATAACCCCTCAATAATGCAAATGGTTATTACGGTTATTGTGGAGACGAATGGAAACTCAAATGCGCTTCATTTTTCTTAGTTTCGTTTTCATTTTCCTACATCTCTCGTCCGCAAAGAACGTCATAGTAGTTTCATTTGTAGCCCCTGCGCACGACGCACAGCCTTACAGTGATGTGCGTCTAACGTTTTACTCGAGCGTGCATCGTCCATAATTTGTTGTTTTCTTCTGTCTAAAGTATATCCGACAGACGGGGCTATTTTTTGTTCCTAGGAGAACCTAACTGACGCGATGCCGAGTAATTTGAAAAAGAACTAAATGATAAAACAAGGGTGAAGGCTGAATTGAAAGGGAAATTCATAGGTTTCACAAAAAATTTATGGAAGAATCAAATATTCATCGGCACAAGGATTAAATGAATTTGTTTAATTTTTCTCTCTGGATGTTACACAATTACGAAAATTCGTGTGTTCCGACGGCACGGCTACTAATATATAGTTGAAGCAACAATTTTCTTAATCGTATCAATAACCATTTTTGTTAGTTAACTTTACGAGTGTAACGGTAAGTATTTTTTTTAGTTGTTACCATTTTTCTATGAACGTCATTTTCTTTAATCCGGTTGGTTCATTTGTATTATGACCACGGATATCGTTGCTTAAATTATAAAATATTGTTCCCCTTACTGTATAATACTTTAACTGTATACATAGCCGGATAGAGTGAAAAACAGTGTTTGACCATTTCCTCGGGATGTGTCACGCAACGACGAAAAGTATTTTTGTCAATTCAGTTTAAACCTTGTTGCTTTGACTGATGACGTTATACACCGAGTAAGATAATTTTATGAGCTACAAGAAAGAAAATAAAATATTGCAAAATTACCATCGTCATGAGCTTTCGTGTAAAATGTGATATGAAAAAATGTTTTCACAATAAATTGGTGGAGGAAAAATATTTTGGCAAACATTCGTGAAAGATATAATTCTTTTGGAATTCATTGCGCTGAACAATTCACTAGGGTATACTGACGCTGTTGTACGTTTCGAGTGACAGAATGACGACATGACCCGTACGAAGTACGATCGGTTTTAACGATCTCGCCATTATCAGAAGAAGAGTTTTTCTCGAACGGACGCTCAAAAATGTCCAGTTCATCTCGTACGCTGCGTTTGCTACGTCGAGACTCTGTTTCATTGTTAGCTTTTCCTCAATGACAAATTTTTTTTTTTTTTTCTATCCCGTTAACGAATTCTATAAAATATCAAATATATGCACGGCTCACCTGCATTATAACGTTGTTACCGTACCAACAGTACAAAAATATCTGTATTATCATTACAATCAGATAGGCGATCGTGAACATAAATTCGGGACTTAAGGCTCGAAGTTTCGTTAGTTTGACCACGCTGAAGGCCAGTACCATCGAGCTTATTGCGAATTGAAGAAAAATAATGTAGGCAAAATTATCGTTCAACGATTTGGCCAATCTGTGATAAAAGTGAAAAATAACACATTTACACTTCTATACATGTAATGTATATATTTTTTTATACATATACAGTGGTGATCATTTGACGTGGAACGAGGTTTTTTTTGGCGCTCGAGCTCGGACCTATTTCCGCAAAGAGAAAAAAATACCTTCGAGGCAATTTGACAATATTTTCAATGAGATTAGTTGAAAAAAAAAACCTCGCTTCAAACGATTTACTGTATATACTGTTACTGTTACTGTATATAAAAAAAAACATGCATTGAAATGTTCCGTTAATGAAATAGAAAAGTCGTTTTTAGCGTTTGCAAAAAAGTACAAATTAAATGTATGCCAACTCGAAAATCGTGCAGTGATGTCTTATGCATTCGGCGATTAGTCTGCTTGCAACGTTACGTGAATCCGTATCGTTATCCCTTTCCTCTCTTCCATCGCCTATGCGCTTTGTCATCGAATTGACGGAATTCGTTAATTTTCTCAAACGGCATTTCAAAATCTCGAGTTGCGCGGCAGTTTGCAACAAAGATATCGCGATAAATAAATCGATCCCCACCGTAGCTAGCACAAGTGCCGTTCGTACGAAAAATGTGTAGACGCAGATGGCAATGAATCGTCCCAACGTCGGTTCGTCGCAACGAACGCAAGATTCAACGATGAATTGCCGTTCTGGGAAACCTTCAATTATCTCGGTGATCAGCTTTACGCCGGTCAACGTTCCGATAAGGGTTCCGTATCTCACGGACAGCGTCCAAAAAAATAAAATAAAAAATAAATAAAAGTCAAATGAAATTTTCATTTATTTTTTAATTTTCAGATCAGTTCATTCGTTAAAAATCATAATATATCAATTTACAGGGCACTGTCCGTCTAACAAGGAAAGTACTCGAGGTGTCCCCCTCCGATTTTGTTGAAACTCAGATATGTTATAGAGCATTGAAAACTAAGCGACACGTATTTTCTTTTATCGGCGGAAAAACGGTTTCAAGGGGTGAAACCACCCCCTAAAGTTACACATGTCAAGGGGCGATTTTGCAGTTTCACATAGAAGCAGTGCATCGATTTTGATGAAACAAAGATTAAAATGTTTCTTGTGCGAAGAAATGAAGTACCCACCAGATAATGAAAAAAAAAATATATTTTAAGGGGAAAATTATGCTATTGTGTAGCGGAAATAAAATTAAAGTTGACGTGTTTTTGTATTTGTGCGAGACATTTTTTTTCTGGGGGTAAACTACCCCCATTTGAGTTTTTACATTCCAGGTGTCTCCTCGTCATTCCAAATGTGCTTGCCGATACGAATTCTTCTCATTGAGCTAAAATTAATGTTTCATCATTTTTCTGTTATTTTAAGGGGTAGAAACACCCTTGAACATCTACGTCTTGCACCCTACATTAAAAACTTGCTAATCGATTGTAATAAAAATTATACTGTTTTATAGCGGAAATAAAACTGAAGTTGACGTGTTTTTGTATTTGTGCGAGAAACATTTTTGAAGGGGGTAAACTTCCCGTATTTGAGTTTTTACATTCCAGTTGTCTCCTTGTCATTTCGAAACCCGTTTGTCGATAAGAACTCTCCTCATCAAGCTAAAATTAATGATTCACCGTTTTTTTTTTAAATAGTACGTATACATAAGGGGGCAGACCAGAAATTTTATGATGGTATGATTTTCGTATTCAGATAAACTTACGCATTTACGAGAAGCATAATGAAGAGGGATTATAGTATACTTCATTCACTAACGCATCCGTTTTTTATAACATTTTCCTTGCCTTTTCACACGTTGCTGCAAGGGCATATTTTCAATATTAGCAGTATAGCTATATGCCTGACCGTCAAAATACACTTCCGATTGTGCCTTCGTATCATTATCCGTAATTGAGGAATTTACAACTTCAGTACTATTACGTTTTACCACCTAAATTCGTTACTAACACTTTGCTGTTCGGTGACACTACGTGGATGTCACGGGCAATGCTTATCAGAAATCGTTGTGCTTGAAGCATTTTTTCAATGACTACCATTTTTGTTCGGCCTATGAACCATGATTGTGGTTAAAAGTTGATAACAACAGACAGTAGATAATGAA
Organism: Oxytorus armatus; assembly: GCA_958009045.1. Classification (NCBI taxonomy): domain Eukaryota; kingdom Metazoa; phylum Arthropoda; class Insecta; order Hymenoptera; family Ichneumonidae; genus Oxytorus; species Oxytorus armatus. The sequence continues at coordinate 22,378,417 of OY253748.1, forward strand.
CATGTATACAAATAATGATGATGGCGTGTGTTAGAGTAAAGTTACTATATAAATAAAGTGTGTACGTCAAAAGCGCTCATACACATATGGTCCTTTCGAAAGAAGCAACCGATTCACTTGAAATATACTATTAAGGTTCCCGTTTCAAAGAATCTAGCACATCTGTTTTCGGTAAAAGTAAAACCTAACTGAAAATCTATACAGAGAAATTAGTTCCTCCAATAAAACCTGTCACATTATTACGGGTAATATCATTTAATAATATATAAACGACGTGTTTATGCTAATAATAAAAAAATACTCCCACAGTGATATGTGAAAAAGTGAGGAAAAGTATATAAAAAAAGGATGTGTTAGCGAATGATGTATAGTATTATCCCTCCTAATTATGCTTCTCGTAGATGCGTAAATTGATCTAAATACGAAAATCGTAACATCATAAAATGTCTTGGCAGTGGTTCGGAAACTTTTGAATATCTATTAAAAAAGGGGCTACAAAGCGTAGTCTACGCCCTTAAGTATTCGTACTCATTTAAAAAAACGTTGAATAATTAATTTTAGCTTAATGAGAAGAGTTCATATCGGCAAACACATTTGGAATGACGAGGAGACACCTGGAATGTAAACACTCAAATAGGGGTAGTTCACCCCCTTAAAAAAATGTTCTCGCACAAATACAAAAACACGTCAACTTCAATTTTATTTCTGCTATAAAACAGTATAATTTCCATTCCAATCGATTCGCAAGTTTTCAATGTAGGGTGTAAGACGTGATGTTCGAGGGTGTTTCAACCCCTTAAAATAACAGAAAAATGGTGAAGCATTAATTTTAGGTTAATGAGAAGAGTTCGTATCGGCAAGCACATTTGGAATGATAAGGAGACACCTGGAATGTGAAAAATCAAATAGGGGTAGTTTGCCCCCTTAAAAAAATTTTCTCGCACAAATACAAAAACACGTCAACTTTAATTTTATTTCCGTTACACAATAGCATAATTTTCATTCCAATCGATTCGCAAGTTTTCAATGTAGGGAGCAAAAAGTGGATGTTCGCGGGTGTTTCAACCCCTTAAAATATATATTTTTTTTCATTTTCTGGTGGGTTCTTCAGTTCTTCGCACAAGAAACATTTTAATCTTTGTTTCATCAAAATCGATGCACTGCTTCTATGTGAAACTGCAAAATCGCCCCTTGAAATGTGTAACTTTAGGGGGTGGTTTCACCCCTTGAAACCGTTTTTCCGCCGATAAAAAAAAATACGTGTCGCTTAGTTTTCAATGCTCTATAACATACTTGAGTTTCAACAAAATCGGAGGGGGACAGTTCGAGTACTTTCCTTGTAAGAGTTTTATTCCATGATAAAGTTAGAATTATTCTCTGTCTCAGCATTGAACGAACAAGATTTCTACTGGACGCAGGCCGAAATGCACAAAACTGAACTGTCTTTCGTTTTATATCGTTCCATTCTCCTTTATTTGTAATTGACATTATTCATAACATACCTCGCGTACGTATCAAAATCACGCTGAATCGCGATCTCTTCCGTGTCACGTGGCTGACAGAGTTGACGCTTTAATATATTCTCAATGTTTATTATCTGTTCTCGTTTAACGATTACAGTCATGACTTTACATGAAGATGCAATTACCGACATAAATATGAATGTGTCGTTAACAAAATTTTGCAGATTATCGGCGGCGTTCAGAATGTGTAAAATGTCGAGAACGTTAAAGGAACACGTCGTTAGAACAACGAAATATGTGTAGATATCGTAGATCTTTGATCGACAGTCGTTGGACCAATTTATCGGTCTCCAAAGACCGTAATACTTCATAACGGCGTAAGTCCGAGCCGATGAAAACATTGTCAGAAGAAAATTTTACTTTTTACAAATTTTGTTTACGACTTATAATAAAGTTTAATATTTTTTCAACGAATTGTTTACGACCGAAACATTTCGTCTATGTTATTACTTGTACAAGTCTGATACATCGTTTATTTAAACGCGTTTCGTGAGTTTAAAGAACGAAGGAGAGTGTTACTCGTTCGAATATTGTTGTCGTACTGAGTGCACCATTGCACACGATGTTCCTCCTCACCCGTCCGGTTTTTCTAATATTTTTTCACGTTTGTGACAACCCATTAACGATGCACCCCTTCGAGAAATTGACATTCGTGCAGTGTACGTCCGTTCAAACTACGGATATATTGATTAACAATTATTTTACTCGACAAGGCTCGTATTGCGAGTAATGCGAGGGTTTCACGGTAAAATAATTGCCAATCAATACATGTCGCGTGCATCAATACAATGTACATCTCTGTTTTACAATATGCGATAGCGGAAATGAAAACTCTTCCGGAAATTGCGAGGGATGAAAAATGTACGACGTAGAGAGGTACAGAAGAATATAAACGTAGGTACATTTTCATGCGAAGGGACATCACCGACGACGCTTGCTTAATAATGTAAATGGTTATTACGGTTATTCCGGGAACGAATGGAAACTCTTAAATGCGCTTCATTTTTCTTTCTCTCGTTTTTTTTCCTACATTTCTCGTCCGCAAAGAACGTCATAGCAGTTTCATTTGTAGCCCCTGCGCATGACGTACAGTCTTACAGTGATGTGCGTCTCACATTTTACTCGAGCGTACATCGTCAATAATTTTTTTTTCCGTCTAACATATATTCGACAGACGGGGGCAGTTTTCGTTCCCGGGAGAACCCAACGGACTGCGATGCTGAGTAATTTGAAAAAGAGCTAAATGACAAAACACGATGAAGTTCGGTACAAAAAAAAAGATATTTAATTTATTTTGACTTCGTTATATATCAAACATTGCGCAGAATGTAGTGAGAAATGTGCTGAAGGCGAATTGTAAGGGAAACGCATAGGTTTTCAAACAATTTAGGAAAGAATCCAAATTTCATCGGCATAAGGATCAAACGAATTCGTTTAATATTTCCCTCTGGATATTACACAATTACTAAAATCCGTTTGTATCTACTGCGCCTCGTTCCGTTGGCCGATAACGTTATATGCGGAGTAAGACAGATTTATCAGCTACAGAAACAAACAGGTATTTCGACACTCCCGTCATCATGATGTTTCGAATAAAATGGGAAATAAAAATTATTTTATCGAAACATTGGTGAAAGAAAAATTAATGAGAATTAATACGGAAGACATATATTCGTTTGGAATTGATTGCACTGAATGAATTCATATGGTATACTGACGCTGTTGAATGATTCGAGTGACAGGCTGACGATGTGACCCGTACGAAATACAATCGGAATTAAGGATCTTGCGATTATCATGAGAAGGATTTTTCTCGTACCGATGCTCAACGTTGTCCAGTCCATCGCGTATACTGCGTTCGCCACGTCGTAACTCTGTACAGTGTCAGCTTTTCTTTCATTGAATTTTTTTTTCCCGTGTTCAATTAAAAATTCCCAAAGATTGACATATAGTCCTTACCTGAAGTATAACTTCGTTTCCGTACCAACAGAATAAAAATACCTGTATTATAACTAAAGCCAGGTATACGATCGTGAACATAAATTCGGGACTGAGAACTCGAATTTTCGTTAACTGAAGAACGGTAAAGCACAATACTACCGAGCTTATCGTGAATTGAAGAAAAAGCACGTAGGCAAAATTATCGTTCAACGAATTGGCCAATCTGACGGAAAAGCGAAAAACAATAAATTCACACTTGTATACACGTAATATCATGTGTATCTATATATACAATTTATCATACTTATATATTAGAAGAAAAAAAAGAACACCCACATGCATTCGAAATAATATCTCTATAAGAAAGTGGAATTATTTTTAGAGTTTCAAGAAAAATGAAATTAAATATATGCGAACTCAAAAATCGTGCAGTGATGTCGTATGCAATCGCCGATTAATCTTCTTTCAACATTTCGTGGCGTATCACTGCCCTTTTTCTCCTTTTCATAGTTCTTGGACATTGTCATAAAATCGAAAGAATTCGTTATCATTCTCAAGCGATACTTCAGAGTCTCGAGTTGACCGCAAATTTGTAACATCGATTCTGCGATAAATAAATCAATGACCATTGAAGCTACGGTAAAAGTGGTTCGTATGAAAATCACACTGATGTAGGCGAGAATAAATTGTCCGAATGTGGGTTCGTCGCAAGGAATCCAAGATTCAGCGGTGAATTTCCGTTTTGGGAAGTCTTCGGTTATTGCGATGACCAGGCTAAGGATGGTCACTAATCCTAAACCGGTTGCGTATCTCACCGAGAGCGTCCCATGAAATAGAAACAATAAAAAAATTTCACTTACCATTTTTTTTTCACAAAAACCTATAAGATTTTATTTGTAGCAAATACTTAAGGGCGCGGTAAGGGTTTTCACTTTCGAGAAATCGAATTTTTTTTTGTCTTATCTTATTGTTTAACATTTCAAGAATATGTCCTTAAAATTTTAAACCGATCTAAGCAATATTCTTGAAGTTATTGTCTTATTAATCTTCTGGCCTTTAACGCTATACCTCTAACAGCAGCGGGCGGTCGGGCTAGCAGTGCAGCTGTTGAACAGGTATACAGTTTATTCATTGCTATTGTGTATATAGTATATAGTGTATACTATACACTACAATATTTTAAAAGAAGAAACGAGCTGTATGGAGCTGGAATCGATGATTCTGTGTAAGTTGGAAAGAAAAATTTTTTTCTTCACTTTTTTACTTCATAAACTTTAGACGCGTTTTTCTCAAAACTACTTTTTTAAAGTCCGTGTTCACTGCCATTTAAAAACTACTTGACCGATTCATTTTAAACTTTGTACACATTTTCTACATACAAAATACCTCACCCCAATGTTTAGTTAAATTTTTTTTTTTCACATTAAGGGTGTTTCCCACCCACAAAATGGCGGAATTTTTCGTGGAAAATAACAGTTCACACTTTAGATGGCCGCCAAAAATTTTTAAATGAAAAAAAAAATTATCAGAGAACGTTGGGGGGAAGATTTGATTGTAATTTGACTAAATTTTCATGGTTTTTCATTTTCAGATAATTTCCGGCCGAGTTATAGTGAACACCGCAAATTGTTTTTTTTCCGAGACGTTCTGGGGGAAGCTCTGTTACGGGCTTATGCTTCAATATTTCTACATAAAAAAATTACACAACATTGTCAAAAGTATGCTCAATAATGTACAAAAGGTTCGAATAAAATTGCTCAATCCATGTTTGAGAAAAAAAATCGCAAAAAAAGTGTTTTTTTTTACGCTGAAACCCTTACCCCTCCCTTAATTTTAAGATATGAAAATTCATATGACGAATTATAAATAGGGGAGAATGGGACGGTGCGTCTCATTTTCGAGATGAATTATAGTGGAGATAAGTAGACATCGGAATTAATGAAAATATAAAATTAATTTGTTTTTAGTACGTTCGTTGGAACGCGTTTATCCTTGCACTGGATCGGATACGATGTCTACGGTGACCAGACAAAATTGCACAAAATATCCCAACATGTCCCGTTTCTCTATACTTGTCATTTATATTTTTCCATATAGATACCTAGCGTATGTATAAAATCTATACTGTATCACAATTTCTTGCATGTTACGTGGCTGACACACTTGACGCTCCAGTATATTCTCAATGTTAATGATTCCCTTTCGTCTAACGATCAGAGTGATGACTTTGCAGAAAGCCCCCATTATCGATATATATATAAATGTGTTGTTAACTAAAGTTTGCAGATCGGCAGAATTCAAAATGTGCATAAAGTCGAGAACACAATAAGAGCAGATCGTTAAAATAACGAAACATGTGTAAATATCGTAGAACTTTGATCGCCAATCGTTTCGCCAATTTATCGGTCTCCAAAGACCGTAATATTTTATTAGAGCGAAAGCCCAAGGTAACGATAACATTTTCAGCGAAAAATTTCAGTTTTTGCTTGCTTTTTGTTACCAAGCTATTGTAAAGTTGTAAGAGCGAAGGAGTGTGTTGCTCGTTCGAATATCGTTGGAATACTGAGCAGAATATTGCCCGCGACTTTTCCCCACACTCTTCGGTTTTGATGTCTTCATACGCACATTTTTATCGATATTCCTCCGTTAACGCATTAGGAATTCACCCTCTCGACAGTGTACGTACGGATTGGGGTAAAAAAAGTGAAGAAATGTGTATCTATAGAGATAAATGGGGAGAAATAGAGTACATTCGTGCAATCGTACGACAATATTGATTAGCAATTATTTTCCTGTACAACCCGCCGAGTCGCGAATATTATCGGAAATAAAAACTCTGGAATATTGCGAGGAAAAAATAATATACGGCGTAGAGAAGCATAGAACGACGCCTGATAAATGATGCAGGCAGTTATTAAGAGCTATGGCCGAATGGAAATTCTCAATTGCGCTTCATTTTCTTCCAGTCTATGACTCCCTACGTCTCTCGTCGGCAAAGAACTTTGCTGGTTCATTTCTAATACTTCTGTGCCCCGTACATCATTGCAGTGACATGCGTATAACGTTTCCACTTCAATGGGTCTGACTCTACGGTCAGAAACATTCTGTCGAAATGGAATAAAATTGTAGTGAGAATAATCGAGTGACAATATCGAAAATTTATTTGTCTATAGTATAGACAAGGAACGCATCAAAGATGACATATGTCCAAATTTTTAGTTTAAGGTAGTAGTCTGGTAACTTAAGCCGATTTTCATGTCTTTTTTGGAGGGCGTTTTTTCGTAGGAAAATAAAAATGAATCGTTTTGGATATTTAGGATGTTTTTATTTACATATTAAAGATACAAACAAAAATTTTTTTGAAAAAATTTAATAGTTTATTATTATTATTATTATTGATCGAAGTTGGCACCTCGAAAAAAAGCGCGTGGTTGGCCCCGGTGATTTTGGCTCTTGATGTTATCTGAAATCAAAAATTCTTGATAATTCTTAATCTATAGAAATGTCATTCTGGTCGGAACTACTGAAGTTAAATTTTATGGATAAATAACAAAATGGCGGACTTTGGAAAAAAACGTTTTTTTTTCAAACGTTTTTTTTGGATTTTGTATCTTTAATATGTAAATAAAAACATCCTAAATATCCAAAACGATTCATTTTTATTTTCCTACAGAAAAACGCCCTCCAAAAAAGACATGAAAATCGGCTTAAGTTACCAGACTACTACCTTAAAGTTACGAAAGTACCATCTGAAAGTAAGAAACGTGACCAATTTATCGTCGACACTACCTGCAATAATTCCGACAATTATTAACGATATAACGACTATGCGGAGTAAGACAGATTTATCACCTAGAAGAAAAAAAAGAAAGTATTACAACACTCTCATCATCGTGATCATTGGAATGAAAATGCGCATTTGGAATTCATTAAACTGAATAATTTATGGGCTATACTGATGCTGTTGAACGATTCTAGCGATAGAACGATGATGTGGCCCGCGCGAAATACGATCGGAATTAAGGACCTTGCGATTATCATCAGAAGAGTTTTTCTCGAACTGATGCTGAACGATGTCCAGTCCATCTGATACGCTGCGTTGGCCACATCGAAACTCTGTACAGTGTCATCTTTTCTTTAATTAATATCTTGTTTATCTTGCTCAGACATTCGCGAACAATGAAATTATCACTCTCCTCTCACCTGAAGTATAACTTCGTTTCCTTACCAACAGAATAAAAATATCTCTATTGTAATTAAAATCAGATATATGATCGAGAACATAAAGTCGGGACCGAGTGGTTGAAGTTTCGTCAGTCGGAGAACGGTGAAGCATATTACTACCGAGCTTATCGTGAATTGAATAAAAACCACGTAGGCAAAATCATCGTTCAACGATTTCGCCAATCTGATACAAAAGCGAAAAATAATAAATTTTCGCTTGCACACAAATAACATCATGTATAGATCTATTTAAAAGAAAACAAAAGTAAGTTCGAAATATTGGGGGCGTCTCGAGCGCTCGGAGGTGTCGTGAATTATTAGAGAAATGATGGGTTTATCGGAAAGTGCGGAAAGTTGGAATACACGAAGATTGAGGAGATTTGGGGAGAGGGCAGGCCTGTAAAGTCGAAAGGAAATGCGTAGGATAAAAGAGGGTAAATATGGAGCAAAGGGGACCCACTTCCGATTGACTTGCCTTTAATATATGTTGTCTAGGGACCCTTTCTGAACAACTTTTTCCTCTGACACAATTGCGGGTCGTTATTTATTAAAAAGTTATTAACAAATAAAGTTAATAATTCATATAGCTATTTTCCTTGTAGCAGCGAGTCCCAATCATCTTGTCCTTCACATGTGTTGTTAAGAATACCCCCCTGAGTAACATACCAAAAGTTTTATCCGTCCTCATTGTTTGTTAAAAAGTTATTAACAAAAGAAAATTCATAAATAGAATATGAAATACTTGCATGGTGGCCAGTAAACGTATGACCGGAGGGGCTGCGGCCCCCCTGCCCCCGCCGCATACTAGCCCATAGACAAACCAAAAACAACCCAAAACAACCCCAGTAACCTAAAGAAACAAACAGACAAACCCAACAAACAAATCCAAAACAAACCCAAACCAAAAACCCAAATCCAATAAACGAACAAATCCAAAACAAACCCAAACCCAATAAACAAACAAACCCAAAACTTTCGACCAGCGTATCGGCAGTATCTTCGACATTATGAGTACCATGTATCCGCTTCATAATATAAATAATGAATAAAACAAATAATTGTTTGTTTATATGTTTGTTTGCGTTGTTTTTGGGTTGTTTTGGGTACCAGCCCATAGACAAACCAAAAACAACCCAAAACAACCCCAGTAACCTAAAGAAACAAACAGACAAACCCAACAAACAAATCCATAACAAACCCAAACCAAAAACCCAAACCCAATAAACAAACAAATCCAAAACAAACCCAAACCAAAAAACCCAAACCCAATAAACAAACAAATCCAAAACTGTCGATCAGCGTATCGACAGTATCTTCGACATTATGAGTACCATGTATCCGCTTCATAATATAAATAATGAATAAAACAAATAATTGTTTGTTTATATGTTTGTTTGCGTTGTTTTTGGGTTGTTTTGGGTACCAGCCCATAGACAAACCAAAAACAACCCAAAACAACCCCAGTAACCTAAAGAAACAAACAGACAAACCCAACAAACAAATACAAAACAAACCCAAACCAAAAACCCAAATCCAATAAACGAACAAATCCAAAACAAACCCAAACCAAAAAACCCAAACCCAATAAACAAACAAACCCAAAACTGTCGACCAGCGTATCGACAGTATCTTCGACATTATGAGTACCATGTATCCGCTTCATAATATAAATAATGAATAAAACAAATAATTGTTTGTTTATATGTTTGTTTGCGTTGTTTTTGGGTTGTTTTTGGGCTGTTTTTGTGTTGTTTTTGGGTTGTTTTTGGTTTGTCTTTGGGCTGGTGAGTGGAGGATTGCAGGGGGGCGCAGCCCCCCCCTCTCATGCGTGTGCTGTTCACCATACACTAGAACAAGTAATTCATGTTTGATTTATGAAACTTTTTTTGTTAATAATTTTCTAACAAACAATGAGCGACGGATAAAACTTTTTGTATGCAACTCAGGGGTGTATTCGTGACAACAAATGTGAAGGACAAGATGATTAGGACTGGCTGGTATAAGGAAAATAGCTATATGAATTATTAACTTTATTTGTTAATAACTTTTTAATAAATAACGACCCCCAATTGTGTCAGAGGAAAAAGTTGTTCAGGAAGGGTCCCTACACAACATACGAGGCAAGTCAATCGGAAGTGGGTCCCCTTTGATCCATATTCACCTAAAAGGGGAATTAGGAACATTTTGCAACAGTTGGCGAGAGATGACCAAGATATTGTCAAAAAAATAATTGAATGGGAAGGGTAGTTAAAAATCCTCGAGGATACACTTTGAAATAAAATTGTTACTACCACTACGTTCGAGATATTATTTTTATAACAAATAGACGTAATTTTTAATATTTAAAAACATTGAAATGAAATATGTGCCAACTCAAAAATCGCGCAATGATGTCGTATGCAATCGGCAATAAGTTTTTCTTCGTCATTTCCCATATCCGTATCATTGTTCTTTCTCTCCATTTCATCGTTCTTGCAATCAGCCATGAAATCAATAGAATTTCTTATCATTCTCAACCGATATTTCAGAATCTCGAGTTGCGAGCAAATTTGCAGCAGCGATTCCGCAATAAATAAATCGATGATCATTGACGATAGTGTCAAAGAGGTTCGTATGAAAACGACGATCATATAGACGAAAATAAATTGCGCCAACGTCGGTTCGTCGCAGGGAACCCAAGATTCTGCGATGAATTTCCGTTTGGGAAAATCTTCGATCATTCCGGTGACCAGTCGGAGGATGGTCAAAAATCCTAAACCGGTTGCGTATCTCACCGAGAGCGTTCCATAAAATAGAAATAATATAAAACTTTCAATTTCCAGTTTCTTATTTTCATTTTCATTTTAAGATACACTCGAACGTGAAAAAAAAAAAATCTACATGCACACACCTACAAATGTCATGTATGAATGTATACAAGATTTTGTTTATAAGAAATATTTAATTGCAATGTATTCAAATGTATATATATCGAATTATACATAGTGGAGAATGGAACTATGTGCCTCATATTCGACATGAATTATTGTTTAAAAAGGACGACTGCAGAAATATTTACTGGTGCCCAGAATGATTGATACATATTGCTGAAACGTGGAGTGGCACTCCTTTCAAAAAGCGTATGCCCCTGCTCCTGGCAGGAAATTTCAAAAAAATCGATTTTTTTTTATTGCATTTTCGGAATGTACATATATTTGAGTATATTTACTGAAAATTTCAAATCGGTCCGGCAAATATTCTTGGAGATACATGGATATTTGTAAGGACGCTCGGAGCGTTACAAAGTGGGCGGCCTAAACTTCGAACGCGTTTTTGCTCAAAACGATGGTTTCAAAGTCGGTGAGCACGATTTCTCAAAAACGGCTCAACCGATCGGCCTACAATTTTAACACAACCTTCACAGATATATTCTTCAGGTATTGATCGAAGGAATAAGATTTCCGATAATTATTTCTATTTTTTTAAAACAATTCGACGAAAAAATTTTGGTCGAAAATTGGAATTTTTGCTTTTTGGAGCCACCATTTTGTCAAAAATCTAAATTTCGACTATTCCTTCGATCAGAACTTAGCTTTATCTATCCACTAATAGAATCTTTTTGTTTTTTTTATTTTGGATAATCCAAACCGGAGATATCGTGCTCACCGCCAGGCACCTTTTTTTTCAGAGGAGTTCCCGGAGATCGGCTATAGCAGCTTTAAAAATCATTATTTTTACAAATGAAAAATATGAAAATAATGTTAAAAGTTACCACAATACGTATATAAATTTTTACGTTAATAAGTAAAAATTTCTTTCCAGGAAAAATTCTTGAAAAATCGCCTTTTTTTCGGTCTCCTGATTGCGTATAACTCCTTAATTTGAATAGGCTTTATACATTTTCAGCAACTCGAAGAAGAAAGCTCGTCAATATGTCAAGTGGTTAACTTACTGAATTGATGCCAAGCAACATTTCAGCAATATCTGTTTCAATCGTTTTGAGCGTAAAGGGATGTGCGCCTGTCGGTCTACCAGTTTCAAACCGTGGAAAAGTGAACAATTTCTATCACCGTGGGAGTTCCCACGGTTTGAATACGATATATACTGACGGGACCAAAATTTCCGGAAACATCCCAACAGTAAATTGTCCTGTCAAATTTAAGATCCTTCTCCTCTATTTATCGCTGATATATTTATTAATTCATACCTAGCGCACATGAAAAATTTATGCTGAATCGCAATCTCTGCATTGTCACGTGGCCGACAGCGTTGACGCTCCAGCATAGTCTCAATGCTTATTATCTGTTTTCGTCTAACGAGCAGAGTAATGACTTTGCAGAAAGCCCCGATTATCGATACAAATATAAACGTGTTGTTCACTAAATTGTCGAGATCTTCGGCGGAATTTATAATGCGCACAAAGTCAATTTATCGGTCTCCAAAGACCGTAGTACGTCATTACATCGAATATCCAACGTATTGAAAACATTTTCAGCAGCAAAATTTATGTTTCTCGCTCGTCGTTGATGAATTATTATTAAATGGTATTTCTCTCCAACGAATTCTTTACGAAATGAACATTTCTTTTACGCTCTCTTCCTTATACGAGTCTATGATGTATTTTCTTATTTAATTTGCGTTCGGCGACCGTTGGAATACTGAGGAGACTTTTCCCCATGCGACTTTTCCTACCCTCTTGGGACGTTGTATGTTCAAACGCATTTTTATTGATATTTCTCCGTTGGCGCATTAAGAATGTATCCTCTCGAAGGGGTTTACGTAGGGATAGTGAGGGTAAAAAAAGTGAAGAAATACATACCTGTAGAGATAAATGGGGAGAATTACACGGTACTCGTGCAATCGGAAATATTGCGAGGAGACAATAATATCCGGGGTGGAAAAGCACAGAAGAATATACGTAAATATTTTCAAATAGAGGAACGTTACGAACGACGCCTGATAAATAATGCAAACAGTTATTACGAACTAGGACAGAATGGAAATTCTCAACTGCGTCGCATTTTCTTCCGGTCTATCCCTCCCCACATCTCTCGTCAGCAAAGAACCCTTGCTAGTTAATTTCTCATTTTTCTGTGCACCGTGAAACATTGCAGTGACATGTGTATAAAGTTTCATTCAAGGGTGAATCGTTGATCATTTTTGCCGTTCAATATTGTCGAGTCCTACGTTTTCTCGAACTTTGCGCTTTGCAGTGTGCACTTGTTGTACGTGCAAGTAATTCGATACTTGAAATTTCCAATTGAAATAACACTGTATCGTATGATCGAAAGAGAATGTGATTTTTTTTCGCCATACTTTTTCTTCATCGCGTAGAAACGATTTTCTGCATCGCATTGAATACTTCGACGATTGGGGAAACAAAAAAAATTGCCATTGTCAACGAATGCTGCAGGGTACAATTTATCAGTTAATTGTTGGTTATTTCATATCGATTTATTTCTTTCGTTGGTAAATATCGAAACATCCAATCGCGTCAGTTTAATTCTTCAGGATGAATAATAATGTCTCCCTCTGTCTCGTGATAAGTTCGTTTCCGCGGAATTTTTTCATTTTCTTTTCTAGCGAAACAATTGCTAATTATTTTACTCTTCTATCGCAGCATTCGAAATTCATGATCCTTTTTGTTGCAAAACGTTGTACACCGAGTAAGACAATTTGAGAAGCTGCAAAATGCAGTAGAACGTTTTTTTTTTCGATCGAATACCGATGGATATAAATATATGTATTTTTTTTTATTACAGCATCGTAATACATGTACTCACACTGTTGAACGAATCGAGATTCAGGACCACGATCGAAAAACTCGTGAACTCGATTGTTCTTACAGTGCGTATCATAATTGTTAGTAAATTTCTTTTTGTCTTTATACTCAGTGAATTCCAATTCATCTGGTAGATCGCATCACCCACGGTGAGACTCTGAAATAATCCAACGATTCTTATAGAATGTGTTCATAACTAATATCCCTAATATCTCTAAATTTTGAAAAAAAACATCAATATTAAAAAAAAATGCGAATAGTCGCATTTTTATAATAGTCTATGGTATATGATTATCTTCTATGGTTAAATAGTCTATGGTTATTGTACCTCGAACGTAACTTCACAACCGTACAGACAGAAGATAAATATTTGTGTCAGCATGCACGCTACGTACAGCATATGGGACGTGAATTCGGCACTGAACATTATCATTTTCGATAGCTTGAAAACGCTCATGCACAGCACAATTGCACTCACCGTATACTGAAGAAATATCATAAAGCCAAACGTATCGTTTGATTTTCTTGCGAACCTAATTTTTGTTTTTGTTTTTTTTTCAAACAATTTCCGTTTTCAAATGAATTACAACATCAACGGGTTTATTATGTGTAGAGACAAAGTGGAAAAAGTAAAATGTTATCTTTTCGTAATATACGAGGTCTGTTCAAAAACTATCGCGAATTTTGAATTTCCGCGGGCTACGTATATTCGATTTTCGATTTTTTTGTGGCGTTAGCTTGGTACTCATGTCCCTCACTTATGCTGAAAAAATCGGCGATTTTGAATGTTTAGTTAATTGTTGACAGCTGTTTTGGTTAGACGTATTTTGGCTTGTCTTCGATTTTTGCCTATTCCAAAAAAGCAGCTTCCATTGCGACGATTGAGCTTTGGTTTCGACGTCATAACCATAAACCCATGATTTGTCACCAGTTATGACCCTCTGGAGCAAATTTGGGTCGTCGCGGACCGAGTCCAACAGCTCCTTAGAAACGTTAACGCGACACTGTTTTTGTTCGAAATTGAGCAATTTTGGCACGAATTTCGCGGCGACCCGTCTCATGCCCAAATCATTGGTAAAACTCAAATACCACGAGCCAATCGATATGTTTAGTTCCTCAGCAACTTCTCTAACGGTGATTCGACGATTGGCCAATATTATTTTCTTCGTTTCATCAATGTTTTCGTCTGTTGTTGATGTGCTCGGGCGTCCGGAACTCATTTCGTTGTTCGCATCTTCTCGGCCCTCTGAGAACATTTTGTATCACCGATAAACGTTAATTTGGTCCAAGGTAGCTTCACCATATGCCACAGTCAACATTCGAAATGCGTCCGCGCACTTAATTTTCTTTTTCACACAAAATTTGATACAGATTCTTTGATCCATTTTTTGGAATACGCAAAAATCGAAGACAAGCCAAAACACGTCTAACCAAAACGGCTGTCAACAATTAACTAAACATTCAAAATGGTCGATTTTTTCAGCATAAGTGAGGGACATGAGTACCAACCTAACGCCACAATAAAATCGAAAATCGAATATACGTAGCCCTCGGAAATTCAAAATTCACGATAGTTTTTGAACAGACCTCGTACATACTTGTACTTTTACTTTTTCCATTTATTACAAGAAAAAAATGGAATTTATTTGATACGCTTGATAGCAAAGTATAAATTGAAATGAAACAAATTCATTTTTCTCATCGCACTTTCGTCTACAGTACACTTAGTTTTTTTTTTAAAAGGTATATCGTGTGAAAAATATTGTTATTTCCAAGAGTAACTGAGGTACTTAACTCGAATATCTCAAGATGATGTTTGATGCAGTGCGAGAGCAATTTTGTCTCTAAATTCGAATTCAACGAATCGAATCTATCGTCGTTGGGAAAATCGTGATTTTTATGGATCAAAACATTTGGAATAATGCGTAATCGATGCTTCAGTATATTCAATTGAGCGCAAGTATGAAGCATTAGTCCGGACACGATCGTGTCGAAGGCAACAACGGCCGAGGCACCGACCGCAAGAGTAACGATCTGATGACTGTAAGCGATCGTGTAACCGAACATTGATCCATAATGATCGAATGGTAACCAAGAATCGTAGGGCAATGCTCGTCGTGGAAGATCGTGGACGAAAGATCGCAGCACGAGAGCAATCACTGTAATGCCCGAGAGTGTGCCGTAGCGTAAAGTGTTGGATCTTTGAAACAGCACATACTCGTATATAGACAAAGACATTTGAATTATTGTCGCATTACAATTTAAAAAAATTAATATCGTTGTGTTTTTTTTTTTTTTTCAAAATAAATATCAAACAATTCGATAAGTTTTTTGCTAACCTTGCCAGTCGTTCGAATTTACGTTGAATCGCAATTTCCTCGTCGTTAATTGGTCGAAAAGGATCCCTCTTGAGAACGTCCGTAAGTTCAATTATCTCGCCACGTTTCTTCAATATATTAGCGCATTTCGCACAATCGGCTATCATCGTTATCAGCATGAAAGAATTATTAGCTATTGTCTCGACGTCGTCCACCGATGTAACGAGCTCGATCAATTCCGACATTGTCACTGTTGTAACGAGAAAAACAATGATATACGTGTAAGTGTCGTAGAAACGTGTTTTCCAGCCTGTCGACCAGTGCACCGGTCGCCACAGACCGATGCACTGAAGAATGAGAAACGATTGACCGAGAGTGTCCATCGTTTCGACACATCACACACGGACGGTAAGTCTCGACAAGTTTTGTAAAAGCGAGAAAAAATCCATTTCTATCTCGGTGGTAAATACTGCCGATGAAAGGAATATAGTCTCATTCGTGGGAGATCCGGAAAGCAAGTCACATTATTGACTTTATTCCTTGGCTCTTGGCGCGATGTCACAAAGCATAGAGATATTGAAATACACGACTTTTTTTTTACCCCTCAGAATTAATGATGACCAATTATTTTTTTTCTATAGACGACGAACGACAGGCGCCATGGTACGCGGAAATCGACGACTTTGTCTTTAGTGCAGACTCTGGGGGAGAATGCATTTCCAACGATACATCGCTATTACGATTGCCTCGAGTCCTTTTGAATTATTAAACCGTTGATGACTCTTCTTCGACCATTTCATTCGTCAGATAGCTCTCATATTCGAGTTAATAATCCATTGTAAGGTTCCCCACCTCCGCATCGTTCGTCGCATTTTTTTTTTCAGTCCATCGACAACCCCCGTGCGCCAAAGAGGGTGGAATGTATCGCCGGAGCGAGAGAGGGTTGAGTGTATATGGAGCAAAGGGATGTACGTTCTTTTTATCGATTTCAACTCGCAACGACAAAAGTATCAGAATATTCACGATCAATGAAAAGGATAAGAAAGTGTGGTAAATATGGAGCAAAGGGGACTTACTTCCGATGACCTTGTCCTTCATATATGACGTCAAGGGAGCCTTTCTGAATAACTTTTTCCTCTGACAAAATTGCGGGCCGTTATTTATTAAAAACTTATTGACAAATAAAGTTAATAATTCATATAGCTATTTTCCTTATATGTAAGTCCCAATCATTTTGTCCTTCACACACGTTGTTAAGAATAACCCCCTAAGTAACCGTTGGAGCCGAGGTCCGAAGTGCGCAGAGCACGCATTATGGTGCTCAGTTGTTTTTGCTGCGCCCCTTGCATCCCCCCCACACACCAGCCCAAAAATAACCCAAACAGCCTAAACAAGCAAATAAACAAATAACCCTCCACCCCCACACACGACCCACCCCTCCCACCCACGCCCCCTCAACGTCGCACCCCCATTCACTCATGTGTATTTGTGTTAGTATGATGAGTATCATATTTATCAGCAAGGGGTATATGTCTTATTTACTATATTTACGTGTTGTTTCGGTTCTATTTGGGTTGTTTTTGGTTTGTTTGTGAGCTGGTGTATGGTGGGGGGTGCAGGGGGGCGCAGCCCCTCCACTCATACGTTTACTATTCACCATACACCAGTACAAGTATTCCATGTTCGATTTATGAAACTTCTTTTGTTAATAACTTTTTAACAAACAATGAGCGACGGATAAAACTTTTTTCATGTTATTCTGGAGGGTATTCCTTAACAACGCATGTGACGGACAAGATGATTGGGACTGATTGGTATAAGGAAAATAGCTATATCAATTATTAACTTTATTTGTTATAAACTTTTTAATAAATAACGACCCCCAATTTTGTCAGAGGAAAAAGTTGTTTCTCGTGCAAAAACGCGTCGAATGGGTCTACTATTCCAAAGGTCATCGGAAGTGGGTCCCCTTTGCTCCATGTTTACCGAAAATGTTAACATATTTAAAATAACAATATGCAACTTGCACATTGCTTCCACATAATTAGCAAAGATTCAGAAAGCTCGAACTTCTATCAGCAAGTAATTCTCTCAAACTGAGGGAAGCACTTGCGAAAATTAAAAAAACGTTCTATCGATGTTTTTGCTGTATGGAACAACGGCGGAATTTTCGATCGAACTTTCGCAAAGTTCGAAACTAGATTTTTTGTTCAATTGACGTTTTTTTTTTGTTGCGTAAAATTTAATTTTTCGGCGATTGAGGAAAAAAAAATTGTCATTGTAGACAACGAATCTTGTAGGGTACATTTTATGAGTTAATTATTGGTTGTTAGACATCGATTTTCTTATATCGTTGGTAAATATCGAGACAATTGATAGTTAATTCTTTAGAAGAAATAATAATTCCCTCCCACTTGGTAAGTTCGATTCCATTATTTAATTTTTTTTTCTCTTCTCGGGAAACAATCAACAGGTATTTTCCTTTGTCGTATTCAAAATTCATTATCCTTTTTGTTGCAAAACATTGTACGCCGAGTAGGACAATTTGAGAAGCTGTAGAATGAAGAAGCACAACTTTTTTTTATCAAGTGCCGATTTAAAAAAAAAAAATGAATAATTTATAACATCGTTTTATGAAATACATGTACTCACACTGTTGAACGAATCGAGATTAAGAACTATCACGGAAAAACTTGTGAATTCTATTGGTCTTCCAGTGCGTACCATTATCGTGAGTAAATTTCTTTTTGTCTTTATACTCAACGGATTCCAATTCATGTCGTAGATAGCGTCACCTACGTTGGTACTCTGAAAGAATCGAACGATTGATATCATTATATTTCTTACGTACATTTTCAACAAACACGAGAAAATATATTTAAAAAAAAACAAAGAAAAAAGTGAAGAAAAGTCATTGTTTATAGTTATTGTACCTCGACCCTAACTTCGTAGCCATACAGACAGAACATAAATATCTGTGTCAACATGCATGCTAGGTATAGCATATGGGAGGTGAATTCGGCACTGAACATGATCATTTTTGATACCTTGAACACGCTCATGCACAGTACAATCGCACTCACCGTGTACTGCAGAAATATCATTAGGCCAAACAGTTCGTTCGTTTTTTTTGCAAACCTAATTTTGTTTACAGACAATTTCAGTTCCAACGGCGCATAGAAGAAATAAAAATGAACATAGACAGTGATAAAATAAATGACAACATTCGCATGTATATTATTTATAAAGAGAACGGTAGAAATCGTAAAAACATATATGATTCCGCGATATACCCTTACTTTTTTCACTTTATTAAAAGAAAAATGTAGTTTATTTGATTTAAATAAATTACATTTGTAATAAATTTAATAAATTATTTAAAATTTAAATAAATTAAATAAATTACAGTCGAGGGATCGATAAAAAGGTTCGTAAAATTAATAAAATTGAAATCCCAAACGGAATTATATCGAACTCCGAAAGCCGGGACGTAACAATATATAAATCGCAAATAAAAAAAAAACAATGTTATTTCCAAGAAGCCGAAATACCTAACTCGAATATCTGAAGATGATACCCTTACTTTTTTCACTTTATTAAAAGAAAAATGTAATTTATTTGATTTAAATAAATTACATTTGTAATAAATTAAATAAATTATTTAAAATTTAAATAAATTAAATAAATTACAGTCGAGGGATCGATAAAAAGGTTCGTAAAATTAATAAAATTGAAATCCCAAACGGAATTATATCGAACTCCGAAAGCCGGGACGTAACAATATATAAATCGCAAATAAAAAAAAAAAACAATGTTATTTCCAAGAAGCCGAAATACCTAACTCGAATATCTGAAGATGATGCTTGACGCAATGCGTGATTAATTTCGTTTCGGAATTCGTTCTCTCGTCATTACGAATGTCGTGAATACGATCGGTCAAAATATCATTCGGAATAACGCGCAATCGATGCTTCAGTATATTCAATTGAGCGCAAGTTTGCAGCATAAGACCGGGCACGAGGGTGTCGAAGGCAACGCCGATCGAGGCATTAACCGCAAGATTAACGATCTGGTTACTATACGCAATCGTGTAACTCAACAGTGATCGATTATGATCGAAAGGTAGCCAAGAGTCATAGGGTAACACTCGTCGTGGAACATCGTGCATCAATGATCGCAGAACGAGAGCAACTATTGTAGCACCAACGAGTGTGCCGTACCTTAATGTATTCGATCTTCGGCAAACGGCACACGTACATATATAAATAAAGACAATTGAATTATCATTCAAATATCAATTTTTCATTATCATTCACGGAAACAAATTGTTTTTTTTCCCCCATAATTTCAATTGTATCGTAATTAGGGCGGTAGTCTGATCTAGAAATTTGAAAAAATCGATTTTTTTTTCACTTTCTTATTCCTTAGACCTTTCTTCATACGCTCCTGAAAACCGTTTATTGATATTTCAAAAATTAGCCGAGAAATAAAAATTCTAAGCAAGCCACGCGCTCAGATAGCGCGGTCCGGAAGCAACTTTGAACGCGTTTATCTCAGAACTATGTTTTTCAAATCGGCGCCCACGATATCTCGATAACTAATGGACCGATCGAGCTCAAATTTTGCACGTACCTTAGGTAGCCTGTTTCTGAGGACTGGTAGCAGAATTGAGTCGAAGAATAATTTTGCCGACATTTTATAACTCGTCGAATACCCGAAAATGTATGAAATATCATTAATGAAAGTTCAACAGGCCGCTATTTTGTCAAAATTTTTTTTTAAGTACCAATTCTGCTACCACTGCTTAGAATACTCATACAGATTGAGAATATATTTATATATTTTTTTTCAGATGCATACAACATCGTCCAGAGTGGGCGCCGATTGAGGCGGCTTTCGGCGCACCATGTTGCAACAAGGCAAAAAATTACATGGAAATATTTAAAATAATTTTTTTTTTTATGTACAAGTATTCTCTAAGGATCAATAAATGCACGTGTAAATTTTCATCAAGACAACTTCAACGGTTTAAAAATTATTGCGCATTAGAAATGACGTCAAAAATCTCGCTCTAGACCAGACTACCGCGTTAACGGTTTAATGACAGAATATTTTCATTCAAACCTTGTCAGCTCGTCGAATTTACGTTGAATCGCGATTTCCTCGTCGTTAATCGGTCGACAAGGATCCCTCTTTAGAAATTTTGCAAGTTCAATTAGCTCGTTACGTTTTATCAATATACTAATACCTTTGGTACAATCGGCGATCATTGTTATCAGCATGAAAGAATTATTCGCCAATGACTCGATGTCGTTTGCCGATGTAACGAGCTTGAGAAATTCCGACAGTGTTACTGTTGTAAGGAGAAAAATCATGAGACACGTGTACGAATCGTAGAACCGAGTTTTCCAGCCTTTGGACCAGTGCGTCGGTCGCCATAGACCGATATACCGAAGAATAAGAAAATTGTTACTGAGTATTTCCATCGTTTTCGTTACATCACGTACGGAAGTTAATTATTGCGAATTTTTCTAAACGAGAGACAAATTTTTATTGAGAGGAGGGGGTGAAAATATATTGGCCGGGGTAAATATACATGTATCAGTGTATTTGTTGGAGTTCCGAAGAGCGAGACTTTACTGAATTTATCGATAGACTCACGACATCGTAGAACGCTTGGGAGCACGTTGAATGTACGCACTATTTTTTTTTTTACCCTTTGACATTAATGATGACCAATTATTTCTATAGACAACGTACTACAAAACAGACGGCTTGGCACCGGAATATCGACGTTTTTTTTTCCACGGAGCGACCGGAAATGCATTTCCAATGATACGTCGCATGTTACGATTCTTTCGAATCCTTCTGAATTATTAAGACGTTAATGACTCGTCCTCTTCATTCTGATACGCTAGCTAGTTCGCATATTCGCAGTGAATATGAGAACTACGATTCGTCGTAAAATACTCCACCTGCGATATTGCTCCACGTATATTTTTACTCAGTACATCCGCAACCCTCGTGTGCTCAAGAGGGTGCAGAATGTTAGGAGAGCGAGAGGGAGAGTGGTTGAGTGGATGCGAAGTAACGTTTCCTCCTTCGTTTACGGTTAAACAACCTCTGGTACCGGCTGAGTTTGGTGATAATTAACATTTCTTTTTTATAAATATCGAACATCACGAAGGAAAGTCTTGAAATCCTTAAGATTGAGAGAAAGCGACAGAGCCAGTGAAAAAAAAGGCTATGAGAAATATTATCGTGATCCTGTTACGTTAAGGCCTTACATACGTCGAGAATTTTCAAAAAATCGATTTTTTTTTGTTTACAGATTATTATTCCTTATAGTCTTAGGCGTATTTCTGTGTAAGCTGATTGTAAAATTTCCCCATAGTTCAAAAGTTATTGTAGATAATGTGACTGCCCGACGAAAGGACAAAGGTCTGACGCGCGCCCACCTGAGTTGAGTTGTTTGAGGCAAAATAAACAAAGAGGAAAAAATAAACAACAACAATTTTTTACTGACAAGGAAGGCGTACAATATGAAGCTGGAATGGGAGATTAGACGTAAGTTAACTAAATAAATTAAAAAAATTCATAAAGTTCTTGCTCCAGCCGCGCGCGACTTCGAGCGAAACGCGCTTGAAACTTTAAACGCGTTTTTCTCAAAACTACTTTTTCTGACACGGTCGGCATGATAACTCGTACGGTTTTTAATATTTTTTGATGATTTTTTTTTTTTAATATTCGGAATTGTTTTTTCTATAGTCTGTCGAGCCGGATTTTTTAAATTATAATTAGAAAATTTTATAAAAACAATTAAAGTGTGACTTTTTTGACACAAACTTAACATTTTTTTTTAAATTACCGTAAATTGTTTAATTTTTCGAATTTCAAAAATCCGGCTCGACAGACTATAACTACTACCTTATTTTACAAGAATTTCTTTACATTTTGCAGATCCGTCAACATTTGAGGAAGAAATACTGCCGACCGTGGAGCAACTTTTTTTTTACAGTGCTTCAAAAAATGTGATTTTTCATGTTGTAATTTTTGAAAAAAAAAATTGAAATGAATTTTTTTACAAACTTAACACAGTAATAAACAATGGGTAAGAATTTTTTTATCAATTTCTATTTCCATCCCTCCTAAAAACAGTTTTTCTTTTGGTACGTTTTCGGTACCGCTGGACGTATGTAAGGCCTTAATGCAGAACTTGTGCTATGAAATACTTTAGCAACATTCTGGAATAACGTTTTAAACAAAAATCCGTACAAACGGAATTACTACCGAATTTTCCATAGCTCCGTTTGTCTCTTGATAAGATTGATCCGTTGTCGGCGAGTGCTGCAGTCACGTTAAAAAAAAAAGTCACCAGGAACTATCACATATCTCTCTATTTCTCTTATTATTTTTCTTATTGTTCGCAGTCTTCAAAATTTACGATCCTGGCCCTGTAGAACATTGTACGCCGAGTAAGATAATTTGAGAAGCTGCAAAATCAAAAAGGATGATTTTGTCAATCAGGTATAAATGGAAATACTGATATTTTCTTAGTTCTCATTTTTTTTTTCGATGTATCGTGATTTTGTACGTCATCGCATAAAACACATGTGCTCACACTGTTGAACGAAACGAGATTAAGAACTATGATGGACATACTCGTGAATTCGATAGGTCTTACAGTGCGTACCATCATCATGAGTAAATTTCTTCTTGTTTTTATACTAAGTGAATTCCAATCCATCTCGTAAATAGCATCGCCAACGTTCAGGCTCTAAAATCATTCAACGTTTCGTATAGATTTTTGAAATTATTTTTTTATATACACTGAAAAAAAATGAGAAAACATATTTTTTTTAATATCAAATGTCGTTTATATTTATTGTACCTCTAACGTAACTTCGCAGCCATACAGACAGAAGATAAATATCTGTACCAACATGCATGCTAGATACAGCATATGAGTCATGAATTCGACGCTGAATCTCACCATTTTTGACAGCTTAAACACGCTCACGCATAGTACCGTTGCGCTCGCTGTGTACTGAAGAAATATCATTGGACCAAACAGATCATTCGATTTTTTTGCAAACCTAATGTTTTCTTCGGAGAATTTTAGTTCCAGCATAGAATAAAAGAGAAATGAACAACAGAAGTAAGATAAATTATAAATTCATAAATATATTATAAAGAGTTTGTATAAAAAGTAGAATTATATCATTTTGTACAACGATTAATTTTTCTTCCTATTTCAAGAAAAATGAATTTTCATTGATAGAAATGACATAGTGGAGTAAAATATAAGCGTTTCCGCGTGAGATCAATCGAAAGTTGTAAATGAATTTTTTACAACTTTCGACCATCTTATATGTGAAGTTTTCTTAATAACTTGGTGCCAAGAAACTACCGCGTCATTAAATTTAAATCAAACAAATAATTCTATTCTCTCATCGTGCTTTCCTACGTAATGGACATTTTATTTTTTGATAATATATATCGTGCAAAAAATAATGTTACTTCCAAGAGGAAGAAATACATAACTCGAATATCTCAAGATGATGTTTGACGCAGTGCGAGAGCAATTCCGTCTCTGAATTCGAATTCAATGGATTCAATCTGTCGTCATCGCGAGAATGATGAACTCGATTGACCAAAATTTTTGGTATACCGCGCAATCGATGCTTCAGTATATTCAATTGAGCGCAAATTTGTATCATAAGGCCCGACACAATGGTGTCGAAGGCAACGCTGGCTGAAGCATTAACCGTAACGGTAATGATCTGACCACCATAAGCGATCGTGTAACCCAACATGGATCCATAATGATCGAAAGGTAGCCACGCCTCGTAAGGCAGAGCTCGTTGTGGTACGTCGATCAAGAAAGATCGTAGTACGAGAGCAACTACCGTAATGCTCACGAGTATGCCATAGCGTAAAGTATTGGATCTTTGGAACAGCACACGTACACATCATGGTATTAGAATTATCGTCAAATTGGATTTTTTGATATTTTTGTACACGCAAAAAGAAAGATTGTTATCAAACAAATCGTATTTGCGTTGAACTATTTACAACACAATAAATACAGTACATACATCCCTAATTTCATTGAGGAACTACAGTGGGTCAAAAAAGTATTCATACACCTTGTTTTTTTACGACAACTTTATAGACATAAGCGATACGCAAAGAAAGCCAATTTTATTTAATAGTACATCAGGTGCAGAGATCAACTGCAAATGGGGAATTTTTTCCCAGGAATGATAGAAGAATTATTCCAAAAAAACGAAAATTTTCGGGCAAAAAAAGTATTCATACACTTACGATTATAGTGAAAACTTACATCATCATAGTTGTTAATTATAACTAATATTTGGTGTCCATCCCTTTGGCTTCAATAATTGCCTCGAGTCTCTTAAGCATGGATTCTACTAGCTTTTGCGTTGTTTCTTTTGCTATTTTCGTCCATTCTTCTAAAAGCACTCTTTGGAGATCGGATTTGTTTGTTATTTTTCTTTTTATATTTCTACATCCACCAAGTGCCATAAATTTTTAATAGGATTGATGTCCGGAGATTGTGGTGGGGTAATCAATTGTTTGCGGACACTATAGAGTAACCATTCCCTCATTTTCATGGCAGTATGTTTCGGGTGGTTATCTTGTTGGAAGTAGAAATTTCCATCCAGGCCCATTTTATCTACACTTGCTTTCAAATTGCTGCGCAACACGTCGACTTCTGGCCATTCATTGTACCATCTATAAAAGCCAGATTACCAACGCCATAATATCCCATACAGTCACAAACCATGACGCTTCATCCGCCATGCTTTACGGTCGGTATTAAATTTTTCTGCTGGAGCTCGGTATTTGGTTTCCGCCAGACGAATTTTTTTCCATCGGACCCGAAGATGTTAAACTTCGATTCATCCGAGAATACGACACGTTTTCAAAATTCTATAGATTTTTTTCGTGGGTTTTTGCGAAACCTAAACGTTTTTCTCGATTTATATCAAATAGCGTGTGTCTGGGGACACACGCTATTTCCCGATGTTGACGCGACATCATTCACTAAACTGCGAGCACTTGTGAACGGTTTTTTTGTAGCCTCTGTAACGATACTCCGACGCTCTCGTACCGTTAGTATTCACGGTCGACCGGTTCGTGGCTTATTTTCTGTGCTGTTTGTTCTTTCGTATTTTTTTATTATATATTGCACTGTTGCGAAACTTAGATTTAGTTCTTTACTAATTTTTCGATAACTTTCACCGCGTTTCCGAAGAAAAATCATTCTATTCTCGCATGGATATTGATATTTCGCTTTTCTTTGCCGTCATGTCTGTTCAGAGCTTGAAGATCTACTACCGCATGGAATAGGTCAAAACCATTGCGTAAACGAAGACTCGTTTACATTTTATGCAGAGGTCAGACCGTCCGTGAGTGAATATCGCGGTTCAGCAGTTCAATCGTAAGTGTACGAATACTTTTTTGGCCCGAAAATTTTCGTTTTTTTTTGCATAATTCTTCTATTATTCCTGGGAAATAATTCTCCATTTGCAGTTTATCTCTGTACCTGATGTACTATTAAATAAAATTGGCTTTCTTTGCGTATCGCTTATGTCTATAAAGTTATCGCAAAATAACAAGGTGTATGAATACTTTTTTGACCCACTGTATATATACAGTGATGGTCGTATGACGTGCAGCAAGATACAATAGTTTTTTGCGGATTTTGGTGAACCTTTAACCGATATCGGGAAACCAAAAAAGTACATTCGAGGGAATATAATAATCGTTGGAACGACACTAGTTTTATCCCGATCAATTGTGATTTGGCCGATTACAAGAGAATTTCGTGAGTCGGTGCCAAAACGTCATAAGTTGATGAAAACAAAAATTTCCTACGGATCTTGCCGAACAAAAATTCGTTTCATATAAATTTTTAATTTTTTTTTCACCGTTTAATAAATATCAAGTAATTCTATAATTCCTTACAAACCTTGACAATCGATCAAATTTACGTTTAATCGCAATTTCCTCGCTGTTAATCGGTCGACAAGGGTTCCTCTTGAGAACGTTCGTTAGTTCGATAATTTCGTTTCGTTTCATCAATATATTAATACTTTTGATACATTCGGTCATCATCGTAATCAGCATAAATGAATTATTAGCGAATGCCTGGACGTCTTCCACCGATAGAACGAAATCGATGAATTGCGACGCCGTCACTGTTGTAATGAGAAAAACAATGAAATACGTGTAAGAATCGTAGAATCGAGTTTTCCAACCAGTTGACCAGTCCACCGGTCGCCATAGACCCAGGCACTGGAGAATTACAAAATTGCAGCTTAGAGTTTTCATCGCTTCGTCACATCACACACTGGTGGCAATTTTTGCCAAGTATCGTATTGTAATAATCGAGAGAAAAAAATTCTATTGGAGAATAATATGTCTGATGCGGAAACTATACATGTGTCACGTATTCGTAGGAAGTCCGAATAGCGACTTTTTACTGCATTTATCTCTAGGCTCCCGATGTCGTGGAACGCTCGAGAAAATATCGAACGTACGCAATTTTTTTTACCCCTTGAAATTAATGATGACCAATTATTTCTATAGACAACGTACGACAAGACAGACTGCGTGGCACTCGGAAATCGACGTTTTTTTTTTGTTCGATGGAGAAACAGGGAATGCATTTCCAACGATACATTGCTATCACGATTCTTTCGAATCCTTCTGAATTATTAAGACGTTAATGACTCGTCCTCTTCTTTCTTGTACGCTAGCTACGGTCCGTCGTAAAATACCCCACCTGCACATCGGTCCACGTATTTTTGTTCAGTACATCCACAACCGCCGTGTGCTCAAGAGGGTGCGGAATGTTGGAAGGGTGAAAGGGAGGAAAGTTGAGTGGATTTGGAGTAACGTTTCCTCCTCCGTTTACGATTAAACAACCTGAGGTACGTTTGAGGTTGGTGATAATTACCATTTTTTTTTCACAAATATCGAACATCATCAAGGGAAGTCTTCAAATTCCAAAGATTGAGACAGAGCGACAGAACCAGTGAAAAACGCTATGAGAAATATTATCGCGCTTCTGCTACGTTGTTGCAAACTTGTACTACAAAATACTTTAGCAACATTCTGGAATAACGTTTAAACAAGACCTGCAGAAACTAAACTACTGCTGAGTTTTATTTAGCTCCGTTTGTCTTTTGATAAGATTGATTCGTTGTAGGCGATAAAAAACGAATAAAAAAACGATAAAAAAAGAACTTCGTCAGGGATTAATACATGTCTGTCTTTTCCTCAGAGAACTATTAACATTTTTTTTTCTCATTATTTACAGTATTCATAATTTATGATCCTGGCCTTGTAGAACATTATACGCCGAGTAAGATAATTTGAGAAGCTGTAAAATCAAGAAGGATGATTTTGTCAATCAAGTATAAATGGAAATACTCATATTTTTTTCGTTCTTATTATTATTTATTTTCGTTGAATCTTCATTTTTAAGTCATCACATAAAACACATGTACTCACATTGTTGAACGAAACGAGATTAAGAACTATGACGGACAAACTCCTGAATTCGATAGGTCTTATAGTGCGCAGCATCATGACGAGTAAATTTTTTCTAGTTTTTATACTAAGTGAATTCCAATCCATCTCGTAGATGGCATCGCACACGTTCATGCTCTAAAAGATTTAAAAAATAGTTTCATTAATTTCACTTACAAACATGAGATAACATTTTTTTTTAAACGTCAAATGTCGTTTATATTTATTGTACCTCTAACGTAACTTCGCAGCCATACAGACAGAAGATAAATATCTGTACCGTCAAGCATGCTACATACATCATATGAGTCGTGAAGTCTGCACTGAATCTCACCATTTTTGACAGCCTAAACACGCTCACGCATAGTATCGTTGAACTCACTGTATACTGAAGAAATATCATTACACCAAACAGCTCGTTCGATTTTTTTGCGAACCTAATGATTTCTTCCAAGAATTTTAGTTTCAGCGTAGAATAAAACAGAAATGAGTAACAGAAATAAGATAAATTATAAAATTCATAAGTATATTATTTATAAAGAGTTTGTACGAAAAGTAAAATTACAATCATTTCGTACAACGCTTATTTTTTCTTCCTTTTTCAAGAAAAATGAATTTCAATTGATACAAATGATATAGTGAAGTAAAATATAGGCGTTTCCGCGTGAGGTCGATCGAAAGTTATAAAATTATTTAGAAAAACTTTCGACCATCTTATACAGTGGGTCAAAAAAGTATTCATACACCTTGTTTTTTTGCGATAACTTATAGACATAAGCGATACGCAAAGAAAGCCAATTTTATTTAATAGTACATCAGGTACAGAGATAAACTGCAAATGGAGAATTTTTTCCCAGGAATAATAGAAGAATTGTGCAAAAAAAACGAAAATTTTCGGGCCAAAAGAATATTCTTACACTTACGATTGAGCTGCTGAACCTCGATATTCACTCACGAACGGTCTGACCTCTGCGTACAATGTAAACAAGTCTTCGTTTACACAATGGTTTTGACCTATTCCATGCGGTAGTAGATCTTTAAGCTCTGAACAGACATGATGACAAAGAAAAGCGAAATATCAATATCCATGCGAGATACAGTGATTTTTCTTCGGAAACGCGGTGAAAGTTATCGAAAAATTAGTAAAGAACTAAATCTGAGTTTCGCATCAGTGCAATATATAATAAAAAAATACGAAAGAACAAACAGCAGAGAAAATAAGCCACGAACCGGTCGACCGAGAATACTAATGGTACGAGAGCATCGGAGTATTGTGACAGAGGCTACGAAAAAACCGTTCACAAGTGCTCGCAGTTTAGCGAATGATGTCGCGTCAACATCGGGGAACATTGTGTGTCCCCGGACCATTCGAAACGTTTTGCATTCTGCCCAAATATGCTGCAGAATTGCCCGCAAAAAACCATTAATTAATAATATAAATCGAGAAAAACGTTTAGGTTTCGCAAAAACCTACGTAAAAAAATCTATAAAATTTTGAAAACGTGTCGTATTCTCGGATGAATCGAAGTTTAACATCTTCGGGTCCGATGGACAAAAATTCATCTGGCGGAAACCAAATACCGAGCTCCGGCAGAAAAATTTAATACCGACTGTAAAGCACGGCCGAGGAAGCGTCATGGTTTGGGGCTGTATGGGATATTATTGCGTTGGTAATCTGGCTTTTATCGATGGTACAATGAATGCCCGGAAGTACATCGACGTGTTGCGCAGCAATTTGAAAGCGAGTGTAGATAAAATGGGCCTGGATGGAAATTTCTACTTCCAACAAGATAACGACCCGAAACATACTGCCATGAAAACGAGGGAATGGTTACTCTATAATGTCCGCAAACAATTGATTACACCACCACAATCTCCGGACATCAATCCTATTGAAAATTTATGGCACTTGGTGGATGCAGAAATTAGAAAAAGAAAAGTAACCAACCAATCCGATCTCCAAAGAGTGCTTTTAGAAGAATGGACGAAAATAGCAAAAGAAAGAACGCAAAAGCTAGTAGAATCCATGCTTAAGAGACTCGAGGCGATAATTGAAGCAAAATGGATGCACACCAAATATTAGTTATAACTAACAACTATGATGACGTAGGTTTTCACTATAATCGTAAGTGTATCAATACTTTTTTTGCCCGAAAATTTTCGTTTTTTTGGCACAATTCTTCTATTATTCCTGAGAAAAACTTCTCCATTTGCAGTTTATCTCTGCACCTGATGTACTATTAAATGAAATTGGCTTTCTTTGCGTATCGCTTATGTCTATAAAGTTATCGCAATAAAACAAGGTGTATGAATACTTTTTTGACCCACTGTATGTAAGTTTTTCTTAATTATTTAGCGCCAAGAAGCTACCGTCTCATTGAATTTAAATCAAACAAATAATTCATTTCTCTCATCGTGCTTTCGTATACATACAGTGAGCATTTTATTTTTTGAGAATATGTATCGTGCAAAGAAATAATGTTACTTCCAAGAGGAAGAAATACATAACTCGAATATCTCAAGATGATGTTTAACGCAGTGCGAAAGCAACTCCGTCTCGGAATTCAAATTCAATGACTTCAATCTGTCGCCATCGCAAAAATGATGATCTCGATTGACCAAAGTGTTTGGAATTACGCGCAATCGATGCTTCAGTATATTTAATTGAGCGCAAATTTGTATCATCAGGCCAGACACAATGGTATCGAAGGCGACACTGGCTGAGGCATTAACCATCAGAGTAACGATCTGACCACTATAAGCGATCGTGTAACCCATCACGGATCCATAATGATCGAAAGGTAGCCACGACTCGTACGGCAGAGCTCGTTGTGGTACGTCGATCAAGAAAGATCGTAGTACGATGGCAACTATTGTAATGCCCACGATTGTGCCATACCGTAAAGTATTGGATCTTTAAAACAGCACACGTACACATCATGGTATTAGAATTATCGCCGAGATGGATTTTTAAAATTTTTGTGCACGCAAAAAAAAAGATTTTAATAAAACAAATTGTATTTGAGTTGAACTATTTACAACACAATACATACAGGACATACATCCCTATTATCTATTATGTACAGTGATGGTCGTATGAAGTGCAGCAAGACACAATAGTTTTTTACGAACTTTGGTGAACCTCGAACCGATATCGGGAAACCAAAAAAGTACATTCGAGGGAATATAATAATCTTTGGAACGACACTAGTTTTATCCCGATCAATTGTGATTTGGCCGATTACAAGAAAATTCCGTGAATCAGTGCCAAATCGTCATAAGTTCATTGAAAAAAAAAAAAATTCATACGACCGATCTTGCCGAACAAGAATTCGTTTCATAGAAATTTATTAATTTTTTTTTCACCGTGCAATAAATATCAAGTAATTCTATAATTCCTTACAAACCTTGACAATCGATCGAATTTACGTTTAATCGCAATTTCCTCGCTGTTAATCGGTCGACAAGGGTTCCTCTTGAGAACGTTCGTTAGTTCGATAATTTCGTTTCGTTTCATCAATATATTAATACTTTTGATACATTCGGCCATCATCGTAAACAGCATAAATGAATTATTAGCGAATGCCTCGACGTCTTCCACCGATAGAACGAAATCGATGAATTGCGACGCCGTCACTGTTGTAATGAGAAAAACAATGAAATACGTGTAAGAATCGTAGAATCGAGTTTTCCAACCAGTTGACCAGTCCACCGGTCGCCATAGACCCAGGCACTGGAGAATTACAAAATTGCAGCTCAGAGTTTTCATCGCCTCGTCACATCACAGACGGACGATGATGTCTTGCCAAGTATCGATTAATCGAGAGAAAGAAAATTCTATTGGTGGCTAATATGTCTGGTGGGGAAACTATACATGTGTCACGTATTCGTAGGAAGTCCGAATAGCGACTTTTTACTGCATTTATCTCTAGGCTCTCGATATCGTGGAACGCTCGAGAAAATATCGAACGTACGCAATTTTTTTTTACCCTTTGCAATTAATGATGACCAATTATTTCTATAGACAACGTACGACAAGACAGACTGCGTGGCACTCGGAAATCGACGTTTTTTTTTGTTCGATGGAGAAACAGGGAATGCATTTCCAACGATACATTGCTATCACGATTCTTTCGAATCCTTCTGAATTATTAAGACGTTAATGACTCGTCCTCTTCTTTCTTGTACGCTAGCTACGGTCCCTCGTAAAATACCCCACCTGCACATCGGTCCACGTATTTTTGTTCAGTACATCCACAACCGTCGTGTGCTCAAGAGGGTGCGGAATGTTGGAAGGGAGAAAGGGAGGAAAGTTGAGTGGATGTGGAGTAACGTTTCCTCCTCCGTTTACGATTAAACAACCTGAGGTACGTTTGAGGTTGGTGATAATTACCATTTTTTTTCACAAATATCGAACATCATGAAGGGGGGGTAGGGTTTTTAAATTGTTTTTTTTGCATTTTTTTTATATTTTTTTTCTGAATGAACAATATGTCGAGAATATTGTGTATAAATTTTAAGTCAATCGGAGTAAAACTAACGGAGTTACAGCGTTTCAAACGATTACGATTACGTGATACGGGTTCACGTATAAAAAACTTTAAATCGATTTTCCCGAAAACGTCATTTTTGAAGTTCGTGAACATTAGAACTCAAAATCTACTGAACCGATCCTTTTGAAAATGTAAACATTACTTCTTCACATAAATCAACAGGTAATCAGGAGGAGTTTTTTTTTTTCAATTTTTTAATAACAAATTAAGCGCGATTTTTTGAGCTAAAATTGTGTTTTTGACTTCCAAGTGCTGCAAAAAATAGAAAAAAAAAAAAAAAACTCTTCCTGATTACCTCGAGAAATACATCACCTTTAAAATGCATATCAATTTTTTTGTTTCAAATGATCCGGTAACGAGTTATAATGTTCACCGCAAAACCACTTTTTTTCAAGGCGCCTCTGGAGATTCAACGTCACCGGCTTATTTATCAATATTTTTCATTGAAATTTTTTTCTGAGATACTTCAATAGTTGTACAATAATATGTAATTCTATTTAATAAAATTATATTACTCATGTCGCCGCAAAAAAATCATAAAGATATGCTTTTTTTTCGCCTTTAAAACCCTACCCTGCCGTGAAAGGAAGTCTTCAAATCCCAGCTATTGAGACAGAACCAGTGAATATTTCAACAACATCCTCGAGCAACGTTTTAAAAAGACTCGTAGAATCTGAACTGCTCTCAAACTCTGCTTGGCTATCCGTTTGTCTCTTGGCAAGATTGATTCGTTGTAGATCAGTGCCGTAGTGACGATAAAAAAAAAACTTTATCAGGAATTATTACGTATCTTTTTATGTCTCTGAGAAAAATTCACAATAACGTTTCTTTTCATTTATTTCGCAGTGAAATTTACTATCCTGTGCCTTGTAGAACATTGTACGCCGAGTAAGATAATTTGAGAAGCTGCAAAATCAAGAAGGATGATTTCATCGATCAAGTGCAAATGGATATATGCTTGGTTTCCTTAATTTCTTTATCGATCACTCATGATTCTTTGCCCCATCTTATACATGTACTCACGCTGTTGAACGAAACGAGATTAAGAACTATGATGGATGCAGTCACGAATTCGATAGGTCTTACAGTGCGTACCATCATCATGAGTAAATTTCTTCTCGTCTTTACACTCAGTGAATTCCAATCCATCTCGTAGATAGCATCACCCATGTTGACGCTCTAAAATAATTCAGCGATCCATACTGATATACAAAATAATTTTTTTATTTATAGTTTTTTAAAATGAGATCAACCGTTCTAAAAAAATTACCTCGGTCGTAACTTCGCAGCCGTACAGGCACAAGATAAATATCTGTGCCAACATGCATGCCAGATACAGGATATGAGCCGTGAAGTCGGCATTGAATTTCATCGTTTTCGAGAGCTTGAACACGCTGACGCATAGTACCATCGCACTCACTGTGTACTGAACAAATATCATTGGACCAAACAGATCGTTCGATTTTTGTGCAAACCTAATGTTTCCTTCGGAAAATTTAAATTCCATCATAGAATAAAACAGAAATGAACAACAGAAGTAATATGAATTATAAAATTCAAGAGGATTATTTATGAAGAAATAGAACAAAAAGTAAACGTATAGCATTTCGTAGCTCCTACTATTTCTATCTGTTTCAAGAAAAATGAAATTTATTTGACATAAATGACATAGCGAACTAAGATATACGCGTGTACGCGTGAAATCAATCGAAAGTTTAAAAATAATGATCATCAACATACGAGGTCTGTTGAAAAAGTATCGCGAATTTTGAATTTCCGCGGGCTACGTATATTCGATTTTCGATTTTTTTGTGGCGTTAGGTTGGTACTCATGTCCCTCACTTATGCTGAAAAAATCGGCCATTTTGAATGTTTAATTAATTGTTGACAGCTGTTTTGGTTAGACGTGTTTTGGCTTGTCTTCGATTTTTGCCTATTCCAAAAAATGAATCAAAGAATCTGTATCAAATTTTGTGTGAAAAAGAAAATTAAGTGCGCGGACGCATTCCGAATGTTGACTGTGGCAAATGGTGAAGCTACCTTCCACCAAAGCAACTAGAGCTGTTACTTTTATCCGGGTTAGCCGGACACCCGAAAGTATCCGGGTATCCGGGAAATCGGATCCAACACTTGAGATTCGAATACCCGGAATATCCGGGTATCCGGGTATTCGAGTACCCGAGTATCCGGGTATCCGGATATCCGAATAATCACGGATCCGGGTAACCGGGTAATAACGAATAATGTCGGCTAATTACCCGATTTTTCGCGTACAGGCTCAAATAGGACTCCTGGCGTAAAAAAAATAATGATATTGCATTAGTCTGGTCATCAAATAAGCCGAAATATAGGGCGTTAATAGTTACCATTGAAAAAAATTGGAAAATAACTTATATCAAATTTGCTCTGTTCAATGAAATTGTGCAAAACTACGGTAAAAATGAAAACTTAGTGTTGACGAATCAGACGTCACGGTTTTTCAATTTATAATAATTGTGTATTAACTCGGGAAAACATTTTACATGTGACTCCCACAATTTTTTAGAATCCGCTGTTACGATCATAATTGCTTGCCTGCGCATATTAAGAATAGCCGAGATCCGCTTCTTCACATTATATATTTTCTCTCCAACTCTAAAGTTCATAAAAACTGCACACACGCCCATAAAGCAAATATACATTTCAGAAACTAAGGATATTTATTAAATAATAATAAATCGTGATGAAAAAATAATATTAAAGATGCAAATAGTGCAGGTCAATGTTGATTACGTTCTTATGAAATGATCATGTGTTTCCCTAACATTGTATAGAAGATTATGTCATTGCTTTTTTAATCTACACAAGAATGTTTTATTGAAATTGTAGTTTTTGTCGGATGTGAATGACAGTGAAGAAATAGTTTGGTAATAATAGTAAATACGCCTGCAAGAATCTTTCCAAGAATCTTCGTTATAATGATAATCTAATTTGTTTAATATTGATATCAGTCGGTAAAAATAAAAAATGGTCAACTACATGATCGGACATGAA
The DNA here is from genome assembly GCA_958009045.1 of Oxytorus armatus. NCBI lineage: Eukaryota > Metazoa > Arthropoda > Insecta > Hymenoptera > Ichneumonidae > Oxytorus > Oxytorus armatus. The sequence continues at coordinate 22,414,334 of OY253748.1, forward strand.
CACCGATATAATCCCGGTTTCTCAATCTTCCGGTAATGATTTATCGTTCGTCTTATAAATGTACTTCGCAAACATTGTTCTCGGCAACATCTACGCATGCCTCACAAATTGTTTAAATTGAACAATTATTTTCAGCATTTTCGGCATCAATTATCGGCGGTAATTGCCCGATATTATCCGTTATTATCCGAGTACCCGGTTACCCGGATACCCCGAAACTATCCGTATACCCGAATCCGTTATTGTCTGGATATTATCGAGTTATCGGGATATACGGATTTGAAGCGTCGGATCCGTGAAACCCGAATTACTCGGGTATCCGGATACCCGGAAAAGTTCAAGCTCTAAAAGCAACGTTTATCGGTGGTACAAAATGTTCTCAGAGGGCCGAGAAGATGCGAACAATGAAATGCGTTCGGGACGCACGATCACGTCAACAACAGACGAAAACATTGATGAAGCGAAGAAAATAATATTGGCCAATCGTCGAATCACCGTTGGAGGAGTTGCCGAGGAACTAAACATATCGATTGGCTTGTGCTATTTGATTTTTAACAATGATTTGGGCATGAGACGGGTCGCCGCGAAATTCGTGCCAAAATTGCTCAATTTCGAGCCAAAACAGTGTCGCGTTAAGGGAGGGGTAAGGGTTTCAGCGTAAAAAAAAACACTTTTTTTGCGATTTTTTTTCTCAAATATGGATTGGGCAATTTTATTCGAACCTTTTGTACATTATTGAGCATACTTTTGACAATGTTGTGTAATTTTTTCATGCAGAAATATTGAAGCATAAGCCCGTAACAGCGCTTCCCCCAGAACGTCTTGGAAAAAAAACAATTTGCGGTGTTCACTATATTCGGCCGGAAATTATCTGAAAATGAAAAACCATGAAAATTTAGTCAAATTATAATCAAATCTTCCCCTCAACGTTCTCTGATAATTTTTTTTTTCATTTAAAAATTTTTGGCGGCAATCTAAAGTGTGAACTGTTATTTTCCACGAAAAATTCCGCCATTTTCTGGGTGGGAAACACCCTTAATGTGAAAAAAAAAAATTTGACTAAACGTTGGGGGGAGGCATTTTATATGTAGAAAATGTGTACAAAGTTTGAAATGAATCGGTCAAGTAGTTTTTAAATGGCAGTGAACACGGACTTTGAAAAAGTAGTTTTGAGAAAAACGCGTCTAAAGTTTATGAAGTCAAAAAGTGAAGAAAATTTTTTTTTTCCCAACTTACACAGAATCATCGATTCCAGCTCCATACAGCAGTTTTTTCTTTTAAAATATTGTAGTGTATAGTATACACTATATACTATATACACAATAGCAATGAACAAACTGTATACCTGCTCGACAGCTGCACCCCTTACCCCGCCGTTAACATTGCTAAGGAGCTGTTTAACTCGGTCCGCGACGACCCAAATTTGCTCCAGAGGGTCATAACCGGTGACGAATCATGAGTTTATGGTTACGACGTGGAAACCAAAGCTCGATCGTCGCAATGGAAGCTGCTTTTTTGGAATAGACAAAAATCGAAGACAAGCCAAAACACGTCTAATTAAAACAGCTGTCAGCAATTAACTAAACATTCAAAATGTCCGATTTTTTCAGCATAAGTGAGGGACACGAGCACCAACCTAACGCCACAAAAAAATCGAAAATCGAATATACGTAGCCCGCGGAAATTAAAAATTCGCGATACTTTTTGAACAGACCTCATAGGCGTACAGGAGACTACGGCAGGACTTTTGATAAGTAAACTTTTATTTAATTACTCGGCGTCAAAACGCCGCAGCGCCTTTCGTATTTGAATCAAACAAATTCATTTCTCTCGTTGTGCTTCCGTATACGGTATTTCATTTTTTTGGAAATACATAATGGCAATGAAATGTTATTTTCCAAGAGAAAAAAATACATAACCCAAATATCCGAAGATGATGTTTGACGCAGTACGAGACCAATTCCTTCTCTGCGTTCGATGTCAACGAATTCAATTTGCCGTCATCGCGAAAATCTTTAACTCGATTGACCAAAATATTTGGAATAACGCGCAATCGATGCTTCAGTATATTCAATTGTCCGCAAATTTGTATCATCAGGCCACACATCATGGTGTCGAATGCAACGCTGACCGTGGCATTAACCGTAAGGGTAACGATTTGACTACTATAAGCGATCATGTAACCCATGTTCGATTTATCATAATCGAACGGTAGCCACGACTCGTAGGGCAATGCTCGCTGTGGGATATCGTCCATGAAAGATCGTAGTACGAGAGCAGCTACGGAACCGCTCACGATTGTGCCATAGCGTAAAGTATTCGATCTATGAAATACCCACATGTACATCATTTGAATTATCGTAAAATTTGAGTTTTTTTTCCTTCCCCTTAGAGGGAACTTTGTGATGGGGATAAGTTTTGTTTGTTTTTTTTTGTTCGAGTTTTCAATGCTTTCAGCAGACTCGATATTTTCAAGTTACTTTTCTCACAGTCCAACAAATAACAAGTAATTTTATATATCCGTTACGAACCTCGCCAGTAGATCAAATTTACGTTTAATCGCAATTTCCTCATTGCCAACCGGTCGACAAGGATTCCTCTTGAGAATGTTCATCAGTTCGATTATCTCGTTTCGTTTTATCAGCACTGTAAAACCTTTGGAACTTTCGGCAATCAACGACAACAGAATGAAAGAATTATTCGCGAATGTCTCGACGTTATTCGCCGTCGTGACGAAACTAATGAATTGCGTCGCTGTCACCGCTGTTGTGACGAAAACAATGAAACACGTGAATGAATTGTAGAATCGAGTTTTCCAGCTCGTTGGCCAATGCACCGGTCGCCATAGACCGAGACACTGAAGAATGAGAAAATTTGTGCTCAGCGTTTCCATGGCTTTTCCGTCACATCACACACGGACGATAAATCTTGCCGCGTGTTTTAAACGAGAGAGCAATTCCAACAACAATTTCTATTCGTGGAATATATGGCCGATGAAGGATATACAAATGTGTCGAGTATTCGTTGAAGTTCCGAAGAGCGAGTCTTCACTGTATTTATCTCTAGGCTGTCGATGTCGTGGAACGTTCGTGAAGAGAACGATTGGACGGATTTTTTTTTTTCATTGCCGTACCGTAAATTATTGATGACCAATTATTCTTCTCTGCGACAACGAAAGACAAGGGAGACGACCATAGTACTCGGAAAGGGAAGAGAATTTTTTTTTTTTCAATGGACAGACCACGGAAATGCATTCCCGAACGATAGAGTCTCGAGTCTTCGTGAACTATTAAACCGATAATGACTCTCACAATGTATGATTATAGGCTTGCTGTCACTCATAGTCGAGTGAATAATCCATCGTACAAACCCCCATATAGCCCCTGCCCCTCACTCGTACTTTTTTCTTTCTGGCCATCCGCAACAGTCGTGCGTCGAACAGGGTTGCGGAATCTTGCCGAAGCGAAGGGTTCGGTGTAGATGGCTATCAAAGGCTTTACATTCTATTTATCGATTGCACCAACGCGGACAATGTAGCGGAATGTGCAGACACACAGAAAGAGTAAGGCATTTTTATCTCTTTCAATTGACACACACGATTCCAAAACGAAACTTACATATTGCTTTCGCATAATAATCAATGTCTCGCGAAACTTGTTCCGTAAACACGTTTACCTACTTTACGTTAAAACAAAAGGGTTTTTACAACAATAGCAACGGCGACAACTTGGTTTGAGAGGTAGGAATTTTCAAATGTGTGATTGATGGAATTTCGCAATTTCATATACCACAATTGACTTATCGTCGGTACCATTGATTGGCCCACGTATTTAACGATTTTTTACGATTTTTTATGATTTTTTACGATTTTTTACGATTTCTTACGGTTTTTTACGATATTTTTACGGTTCTTTACGATTTTTTTACGGTTCTTCACGATTTTTTACGATTTCTTACGGTTTTTTACGATTTTTTTACGGTTCTTTACGATTTTTTACGGTTTTTTACGATTTTTTTACGGTTCTTCACGATTTTTTATGATTTTTTACGATTTTTTACGATTTTTTACGATTTTTTACGATTTTTTACGGTTTTTTATGATTTTTTACGATTTTTTACGATTTCTTACGGTTTTTTACGATATTGTTACGGTTCTTTACGATTTTTTTACGGTTCTTCACGATTTTTTACGATTTCTTACGGTTTTTTACGATTTTTTTACGGTTCTTTACGATTTTTTACGGTTTTTTACGATTTTTTTACGGTTCTTCACGATTTTTTATGATTTTTTACGATTTTTTACGATTTTTTACGATTTTTTACGATTTTTTACGATTTTTTACGATTTTTTACGATTTTTTGCGATTTTTTACGATTTTTTACGATTTTTTACGATTTCGGAAGGAAACAAAAGGGTTTTTACAACAATAGCACCTGCGACAACTTGGTTTGGGAAGTAGGAATTTTCAAATGTGTGATTGATGGAATTTCTCAATTTCATGTACCACAATTCACTTATCGTCGGTACTATTGATTGGTCTATGTTTTTACGATTTTTTACGTTTTTCACGATTTTTCACGATTTTTTACGATTTCTTACGATTTTTTACGATTTTTTACGATTTTTTACGATTTTTTACGATTTTTTACGATTTTTTATGATTTTTTACGATTTTTTACGATTTTTTACGATTTTTTACGGTTTTTTACGATTTTTTATGATTTCCTATGTTCTTAATACGTCAATGGAGGTAATTGTGAAATTATAAATTGTTGTGGGACTTTTTCTGACAACGCAATACCGCACAAAAGAAACTCTCCATTCTTCGGACGATTCGGCAATGTGAGAAGAAATCATTACAGTCGTCTCAAAGTTCTGCCGAACGCAAAGATGAAAAATAATAGACGGTTGAGAGGAGTTAAAAGAGACTTTTGATGATAAGTTGATAAATCTTCCGATCTCTCTCTCTCTCTAATGAATTAGAAATTTAAGAAAATATAATTCAGCTGTGAGGATTTCGTGGCGGAACACTGTCGCTCGAAGAACAAAGTCTTTTTTCCTTCCCCACTACTCGAAGCAGTAAGAAAAACGTAATTTTTTATTCTATATTCTATCGCTATATCGTCTATTGCATAGATATCTGTGTCGTCTATAATCTGAGCGGTTACTTCATGTACCAATATCGTATTTTCACGATCGTTGAAGCATGTTGTAGGCCGAGTATGAGAGCTTGAGAAGCTGGAAAAAAAATGGTAACGATTGCTTTATCAAGTTTGTAACACTGGCGGATTCCGCGTGAAACTCCATGAAAAATATAATTGCGAAAAAAAAACGTTTGTACACTATTAATCTTTTGTTCTTACGCTAGTAAAGTTATCGAGATTCAACGTAACGACATGGCCGCTCGTATACTCGATGGGCCTCAACGTACGCGCCATTATTGTGAGCAAACTTCGTTTTTCCTTCAAAATTTGCCACTCTATTTGGTAAATCGCGTCGCCGACGTTTAAGCTCTGAAATAACATTTTTTTTTAGATGTTGAAACATCACGATTGAATAAATGTGTATTACGAAAAGGAAAGTAGAAAAATTATTCTTTTAAATTCGGAAATTGACGTTTTTGAAATTTTACACAATGCGCAACAGCCACCTTTACGAGGAGGCTTTCATCAGCTCCTTGATTCTTTCTCAATTTTCGTTTGTTCATGAAGGAAACTTCGAGCATTCGGTAAAATTTCGTCGAAGCTATATTTGCTTATACAAATTTTCATTCCGAGATTATTAGCTTGCACAAATAAAGAAATATGTGGATTTGTTCATTTCGACGCTGCTTACGAAAAGTAGCACGATTCAAATTTCTTACGGAAACTAACACGTTTCGAATTCCACCACGAAAATCACCACGTTTCGATATTCGACGCGAAAACTAGCATGTTTCGGCTTTCATCGCGAAAACTAGCATGATTCGGCTTCTGCCGCGAAAAGTGGCATGTTTCGGCTTCCGTCGCGAAAACCTAGCATATTTCGATTTGCACTGGAAAAAGTAGTATATTTGCCGAACTAAATCGAATAAGATTCGGAACTTTCACAAATGTTTTAATAATTTTTTCGGGAGCACTATAAGGAATAAATGAAAAACATTAAGGGTGTATCGCCCGTACACCCTTGAACATTTATATTCGTTTTCTATTAAAAAAATAATAACATTATTGAAAATACGATTCGCAAATACGATACGCAATATTTCACCACTCAAAAACTAAAATTGTTCATAAATGATATTTTTCATGACTTCAAGCTTCTGAGTCAGCGATGGAATTGAATAAAATTATTGTTTATAAAAAGTATATTCTACTTACAGTCTGAAGAATCGTTCATTGTGTTTTTATTTCATAAAAAAAAAACACAATCTTGGAGTGATCAACGACTAAAGTATAAAGTACAGTTGACAAAATCTTCAAAACAATCGATTGAGATATCTCGAGAAATGTGAGGTCTTGGACGAAGTAGCAAGAGGGTAAAACACTGACATTTTTAACTTTGCATACACTGCAATTGTTTTCGATTTTCTTTTCTCTAATTTTTTTTACCATGGTTTTTTTACTCCAAAATGACGAGGCATTTGCCGTTTGCCATCTTATGATAAGCCTAGCAGACCAAAATTTAAACAGTAAAATATGTATGAAATAAGTTCAAACAAAAAATAAAACAGTATACAATGACGAGCATAAATATTTCGTCAATTTGGAGTAAAATAGGATGTTCAAAAAACGTGGAGTAAAAAATGAGAAACACTTCCAGTGATCCTGAAACGTGTTAATTGTCGCGGTGAATGTCGAAAACTGCTAGTTTTCGTGGTTAAAGCCGAAACATGCTAGTTTTCGCGGCGAATATCGAAACGTGCTAGTTTTCGTGGCAAAAGCCGAAACATGCTAGTTTTCGCGCAGATATCAAGCGTGCTTGTTTTCGTAAGAAATCTGTAACATGCTAGTTTTCGTAAGCAGCGTCGATTTACTCTAATAGGTTCACATGCTGGCTGGTTCATCATATACAAGTCATAAAAAAAAACAAACAAAAATTAGAAAATCCTCCGCGATGCTTACCTCACAGGTAACTTCGCATCCGTAGAAACACAAGACGAATATTTGCACGCACATGCAGAACAGATAAATGAATAGAGCGATGAATTCCAGGCTGAATAGCCTCATTTTTGAAAATTCGTAGACACTCACGCATAAAACTATAGTGCTCACTGTGTACTGAAGAAATATCATGCGACTGAAGATATCGTTCGATCTCTTCGCGAAACTAAATTTTTTTTTATGTTCATTTATGATTTATCGTCACAGCGAAATGAGATAATACGAATGTTGATCATGTCAGACAAAATCGACGGGTCAGCGGTTTGAATTTGTGTTTTATAGAAAATATTAGTATGAAATCATTAACGGATAACACCACTGTGACCCTCTGTTTTTTTTCACATTTTTCAAGAATTTTTTTTGTGGGAAAAAAAACAGATATTCGGAAAATTTTTTTGGGTTTTGTTCCTTGTTTATTAATGTATCAAGAAACATTTTTTTCACATTTTTCACGCCGCATGGTGACGCTGGGGAAGCTCTCACGTCAGGTGCTGTCATTTCCGCAGCACGCAGCAGAACTCTCTTCAACGTCGATCTGAAAAAAAATACCGAGTGTTTTCGTTAATAATATGATATTTTGAAGAGAAGTACACAGGGATTTGGAAAAATATTGTTTTAAAAAAAATAGGCACGCCTTTGAAATTAAAGTTAATTTCAAAGGCATGCCTATTTTTTTTTAAACAATATTTTTCCAAATCCCTGTGTACTTCTCTTCAAAATATCATATTATTAACGAAAACACTCGGTATTTCTTTTCAGATCGACGTTGAAGAGAGTTCTGCTGCGTGCCGCGGAAATGACAGCAACTGAGGCGAGAGCTTCCCCAGCGCCGCCATGCGGCGTGAAAAATGTGAAAAAAATGTTTTTTGATACATTAATAAACAAGGAACAAAACCCAAAAAAATTTTTCGAATATCTCTTTTTTTTCCCACAAAAAAAATTCTTGAAAAATGTGAAAAAAAACAGGGGGTCACAGTGGTGTTCTCCCTTAAGGGGGGTTAACGAACCGATCGATTTGATCTTGAACGACCGACATATGTCATGCACTTTGTAAGAAAAATTATGATTTCTTGGCCGAACTACCTAACTGGAATATTTCAATGTGATGCTTGACACAACCGGCGAGTAAGTTGGCCTCTAAATTGTCGAGAAACAAATTTGTTTTATCATCGTTCCGAGTGCCACGAGCCTTTTCAATAAGCGTATTTGGCATTTCGCGAAATCGTTCTTTCAGCAGATTCAATTGGGCACAAGTTTGTAACATCAGTGCTGGCACGAGTGTATCGAAACCCAAACTAATAACGGCACTGGCTCCTACACTAAATAGCTGAAGGTTGTACACGATCGAATTAAGGAGGGGGTACTCGTTGTACTTGAAGGGCAGCAAAGTCTCGAAGGGCAATGATTTTGGTGGTATGTCTTCGGAGAAGAATACCAAGGTGAAGAATGAAGCTGACACGAGTGTGCCGTACTGCCAAATATTTGACCTTTAAGAATGAGTACAGAAAATAAAGTACGAATTGTTTGTTAAATTCAATGTACTTAAGTTAATTGTAGTGCGAGAATAAACGTAACGAGAAAGCGAACGATTTTTCGTCGTGAAGGATCTCCGACGAGTCGTCCAATTGACGAATAAACGAGATAAATTGATTTCAACAAAGCATAGCCGTTCTCCATTAAAAAATATCTCATAAATTATTATCATATGCGAAAGAAAGTGTTTCTTTACAGACCTGATGAGTCGATCGAACTTCCGTTGGATCATCAATTCTTCGTCAGTCACGGCCAAGCATCGTTCACTCTCGAGAACGCTCGTAAGTTCGATTATCTCATCACGATTTTTCCATATAGTCAGGCCTTTTCCACAATCGGCAATCACCGTGAGCAGGAAGAAAGATTTATTCGCAAAAACTTCAGGTCCATCCGTCAGCGTGCTCAACAATTCGATCAATTGCGAGATCATCAGGGCCACCATGAGAACAGCTATGAAAAATGAGTAAGTACCGTAGACATAGATTTTCAAAACTGACGACCATAGTAACGGTCGCCAAACGCCAATTGACTGAAGTATAAGGAAAGGTATTTTTAGTGCTTGCATATCTTATTGTCTCTTGCTTCTTAAAGTTCTTTCCTATATTTGCTTTTTATTTTTCGTCGTTAAACGCAAACGATAATATATGAGAGTCGTTGACAATGGTTTTTTCAATAAGATCGTCGCGCCAAGCAAAATAATAAAATATAATATCGATATGAGAATATGACGAGTGCACCTCGTGAAAAAAACTCGTCTTGACGAAAGGGTAGGAAGAAAATTGTCGTGGGAAGCGTGCAATGCTGATGACGATGATATAATGGCGATGAGACGCAAATGGAGAGTCCGGAAATGCGTAATTTTTTTTTTTCCTCCCTTTTCGCTCCGCGCGATATTTATGAGCAACGATTTTTTCCACATCTCTCGTGCTTGGGGACGATGTTAGAGTTCTTTCCTATCATAAATAGACGCCACGATGACGAGACAAATGCCAATTTCACTGCGGGACTCCTACCGTATAATTCCGATTATTTATTCAGTAGTTAATGGTACCGAGTCTGCGCGATACTTTTTCCATCCCCAACGCGTTTCAATGACGCCGGGTAATAACGGCAACGGATGCATCCAAGTCATTCGACGTCCCGCAGTTGTACAGCACCACTCGCCCGAACAACATACTCGGTGCACGACATCCTGCGGTCATAGAGTGTCTATAGTGTCAGCAGCAACTCTCTCGTCTCGTTCATCAATGTGGAATCATAGTGAAACAGTAGGATATGTCTAACAGGCAGAAAGACACTCGATATTGTGAACGTGAATTTTTTTAACATTGAAAAACAAAGAAAGAATATATTAATTTTCGACGAGTATTCTATCAATCCTTAGGGGGGTAGGGTTTTAAAGGCGAAAAAAAGCATATTTTTATGATTTTTTTGCGGCGACATGCGTAATATAATTTTATTAAATAGAATTACATATTATTGTACAACTATTGAAGTATCTCAGAAAAAATTGTCAATGAAAAATATTGATAAATAAGCCAGTGACGTTGAATCTCCAGAGGCGCCTTGAAAAAAAGTGGTTTTGCAGTGAACATTATAACTCGTTACCGGATCATCCGAAACAAAAAAATTGATATGCATTTTAAAGATGATGTATTTCTCGAGGTAATCAGGAAGAGTTTTTTTTTTTTTTTCTATTTTTTGCAGCACTTGGAAGTGAAAAACGCAATTTTAGCTCAAAAAATCGCGCTTAATTTGTTATTAAAAAATTAAAAAAATTGAAAAAAAAAAAAAACTTCTCCTGATTACCTGTTGATTTATGTGAAGAAGTAATGTTCAAATTTTCAAAAGGATCGGCTCAGTAGATTTTGAGTTCTAATGTTCACAAACTTAAAAAATGACGTTTTCGGGAAAATCGATTTAAAGTTTTTTATACGTGAACCCGTATCACGTAATCGTAATCGTTTGAAACGCTGTAACTCCGTTAGTTTTACCCCGATTGACTTAAAATTTATACACAATATTCTCGACATATTGTTCATTCAGAAAAAAAATTTAAAAAAAAATTTAAAAAAAAATGCAAAAAAAATAATTTTAAAACCCTACCCCCCCCCCCCCCCCCCGCCTAAATCTGTCTACAAAGGAATAAAAAACATATAACAAACATATTGATATCCATTTTTTTTTTATTGATTATCAAAGTGTTCCATCTATTTCCTGCGGAAAAATATGATTTCTCGATGAGTCCTTAATTTTTTCTTTTTTTCATCAAATTATAATAACTTAAGAAATATTTAATTTTCGTCGAAGAACTTTTACTTTTCACTCTCGAAATTCGCTCGAAATAATACAATTTAGGAGTGGAAGAATTATAATTAAAAAATGTCCGTGTCGGCAATCGAAATTTTTGTAAAATATATTACCCAGTTGCGGCGGCGGTAAAGATGAAAATAATCAATACTGTGGCAAGTGTCGTTTAGCTTCCCCAGTTGAAATTGTACGCCCATCAAATATCTTCACGTAAAACGGATTAAACAACCTGTTACTTTCTCGATAGACACCGCTGAACCTCAGTTTATTGAACATTTGAATTTATTCAATTTTCTACTCGAGCCCAATAATCGAGCTTTTATTGACTCTTGAAACTTGCAATGACGATAAACTAATAAATATTAAAAAGTGAGAAATATTCCTGCGGCTTCGATAAAAATTGATCGAAACCTAGTTTTTAAATTTTTTTATTTTATTATACCATTGTCTTACTTAATTTACCAATTCCCTGTCGTTACGGTCGGTTGAAGCACGTTGTACGCTGAACAGGAGAGAATGGTGAAGATGCAATATTAATAATGATCTCTTTTTTTTAATTGTTTGTTTCAGGATTTGATCTTAGCTCAGCTGGAAAAGTGTCTAGTGTAAAAAACAAGTGTGTGCAACATAAAATTTTGCACGCTAGTAAAGTTATCGCGAGTTAGTGTAAAAACGTCACCGCTCGTACACGTGACGGTACTCAAGTAAGGTGCCACTATTGTGAGTAAACTTCGACAGATTAATAGAGAAAAAGTGCAGCCACACGTACTTGTTGAATAAGCATAAGTGGTGAAAAAAATAAATGTCGCCTTCTATCTCCTGTAATTGAAATGTTATCGTTATTTACACCCATCTGTTATCCCAAAGTTCCATAAGCCCGGAGTACTACTAAAGAAAAAGAATCGGGATGATTTTTCAAAATGTATTACACTTTCGTCAATCAGCTGAAGTCAATTTTGTACCAATTTCTTGTTCTCATGATTGTTGGAGCACGTTGTAGGCGGAGTACGAGAGTTTGAGGAGCTGCAATAATAACATGTAGAATTTCGTCAAAAAATTTCTTTTGAACCCACGGTTCGTTCGGGATTATTAAAAAAAAAATAATGTAGGCAAATTGGCTCCTGGAAAAAATGGTCCTGGAAAATTGACCCCAAAATTAATCACGGTTGAGTCCAACGGCAGAGTTCGGTGCCAATTTTCCGGGTAACATTTTTCCGGTGTCAATGTTCTTGCTACGAAAAATAATACAGTGCAGAGACGTGCGTTTACAATGAATTGTTCGTCCCTTACATTATTGAAATGATCGAGATTTAGTGTAATAACGTGACCGCTCGTATACTCGATGGGTCTCAAAGTTCTCGCCATTATCGTGAATAAACTTCGTTTTGCGCTCACGCTCAACGAAGGCCAGTCTAATTCGTAAACGGCATCACCGATTTTTAAACTCTGAAATAATACAAGTATAGTGGTGATGATCTACGTTCGTGACATTTCTCAACATTCGTGTTATATCTGCCATTTAAAGAAACATGTTTATTTCATCACCAACAATGATAATCAGGTGATAAGAAGCTTGGGGCTTAGTTCTTCATTGTGTTTTTGACAAATATGGCGTTTGGTAACTTCCGTGAACAAATCTCGTTCGGCTGCTGGATGAAACGTTTCCAGATTTTTTATTCAACCTCCAAAAAGCTGCACGATGAAAAACTCTACTTTTTTCGAGTTTGCCGTCTGATTATTCATTGTTGATGTTAAGACAACCATATTTCGTCAAAGAACGTATTAAGGCCTTATATATGCGATTTCGCCGATTTTCGAAGGTACTTTTCTAGACGCGTTAAAAAAAAAATGACGCAAATGACATCATTTTTTTACAGATCATTTATGCGCATGGTTAAGTATCTGTAAAAAAAAATCAAAAATATTAACAAATAGCGGAGATATAACATAATAAAGCAATGTATTTTTTTTGCGCGCGCGTCGATGGTGAAAGTTCTCGGCACCGATGTGAGTGTCTGAAAAAAAAAATGAACACATTTATAATTGCACAATGAATGTATCTTCAGTGTGAACCAACAATATTATTAAAAAAATAATTATCATAATAAAAATTCGAAACTTAAAATTTTTTTACTCAATTATCTGTCGGTATTTTATTTTTTATATTTTTTTGTGTCATTGAAATTTTTGTTCCTGTGGTTCACACGATAGGTGACGACACTAAGAATATGTTGTAAAAATGTCAAAGCCATACGAACCTTCGTTCAAGAGTTAGAACATTCACAAGGTTCAAAAAAGTGAATCGCGGAAAAACGGCTTTGAAGTTGGCGGTCGGGCGCGCCGCCGGGATCTATTGTAAATGCAATCTTACCTTGTTTAATAGCAATTTTTGGAATTTTTTAATTCTGTAAAGCTTAAAATATTCCTAACTGTTCAAGTTAATGGAATCAAAAAAAAATTTTAATTAAAAATTTTGAAATTTTTCGCGTATATAAGGCCTTGAAAGAGTTCAGATAAGTCACCGAACTGAACCATTGCAATGAAACCCCGATGTTTTGCCACCCTGATTTTTTTTAACATCCGACCGTGCTTACTTCGTTGGTGACTTCGCATCCGTAGAAACAGTAGATGAATATCTGTACGCCCATGCAGAATAGATACATAAAAACAGCCGTGAATTCCGGGCTGAATAGTTTCATTTTTGAGAGCTTGAAAACACTGACGCACAGAACGACAGTGCTCACTGTGTACTGAAGAAATATAATGAGACCGAAGATATCGTTCGATTTTTTAGCGCATCTGAATATTTGTTCATTACCATTTACTTTCATATCAACGAAATGTTTACTAACACTACATAAGTTATGAGACAGTTAATGATTATCTTGGCCGAAATCACCTAACTCGAATATTTCAAGATGATGCTTGACGCAACGTGCGACTAACTTGGACTCTAGTCTGGCAATAGAAAAACTCATTTCGCCCTCGTTGCGAGAACATTGATCATTGTCATAAAGAGTCTCTGGCAATTCGTGAAATCGCCGTTTTAGAATGTTCAATTGGGCGCAAATTTGCAGCATAAGACCCGGAATGATTGTATCGAATGCCGTGCTGATAGTCGCACCAGATATTACGGAAACGATTTGATGAATGTATGCGATTGAATAACCCAGAATTGACTCGAAGTGCTCGAAGGGCAACCATGACTCGTGGGGCAATGTTCTTCGTGGTATATCTTCGATGAACGATATGGCCACAATAATTCCAGTCGCAACGCCAACGAGCGTACCGTAGCGCAAGGTATTCGATCTTTGAGAATAATTACAGACAAAGTGCAGTACATTTTCTGTTCATTTTAAAGAAGTGAAATTGAACGATAATAAAAATCGGCAGAATTAATTGGTAAGACGTTCAAAGAGGCATTCCATCGTAATGAAATTTTTGGAATTTTTGAATTCGTTGGATTACAAATACAATGCCAAGATGTAGAATCAATATACAGCTGTGATAAAAAACAAAATAAAAAAAGCTGACTGATTTCAACAAAAAAAATGTTGACCGGAGTTTTTGGCGAAAAAAAAATGCAAAATCAATATGGGCAGGCAAAGAATCAAAAAGTCATTTAATTTAAAAAGAATGAATATTCATGGCAGGGCAACTAGAGTTAAAGAAGAACGTTTCTTTAAAATACCTGACAAGTCGATCGAATTTATGCTGAATCATAATTTCTTCTTCGGTCTTGGCCAAGCACGGATTCGACTGTAGAACGTTAGTAAGTTCGATTATATCGTCTCGTTTCGTCCATATATTCAGCGCTTTTCCACTGGCGGCTACCATCGACAGTAGCACGAACGAATTGTTCGCGAACACTTCGGGATCTTCCATCGAGTTGAAAAGTTCGATCAATTGGGATAGAGTCCCTGTTATCATTACAAACGCCATGAACAATGTGTAAGTACCATAAAGATACATTTTCGAAGTCGATGACCAGTGCAAGGGACGCCAAACACCGATACATTGAAGCACGAAGAAAGGTAACTTTAGAGATTGCATCTGACTATTTTTCTGTTTCTCGTTGTACACCTCGAAGAACATTCGGTAATATAAGAAAAGGATCGAACGGCGGACAGAGTCTGTGACGGGAAAATGACTCGTGTCGTTCGAGGAGCGATTCTTTAGTAAAGGCTTTTTTTCCCCGCCCCACCCCTTTCTATAGTCGCTCGTAGAATAATAACCGTCGATGGCAGGAATTTTTCAGCCCCAGTGTGTTATTTATGAGCTATTATCTTCCCCGTATCTCCGGACTTGTGGACAATGGAAAACTTCATTTTTTTTTCTTTACATACGAATCGATACGACGAGAGAAATGAATGTACGCTGGAGCAACTTCACTACAGCAATTCCGCCGTATAATTACCGATGAATTATTAAATCGTTAATGATGGCAATTATATACCAGGAGACATTCCCCTATCGTTGTTTCATTTTGACGTCGATACCGCACACTACGATTATCCATTCAAGTTCCGCATTTATGCAGGGGTTGCTCTCTACGCGCAGCGCGGGTACGTCGAATATTCCGAGGGTTTGTAGAGTCGAGTATCCTCCGGGGTGACTCTTTACGTCTAACTATCGATCGCACCAGTGTCATCAAAGTGAAATAACCAACGTTATTGTACACGTAACTTTTTGTAACTCTCTTTGAAATAACATTACATTCGAAAATAATGTATTTATTTTCTGTGTATTTCTATACATTTCAATGTTGTATTTTTTTAAATATTATCTTGACGGTTGTTGAATTACGTTGTAATTCAAGTAGGAGAGTTTGAGAGGCTGCGTGGAAATAAAATCTATTAGTAATCATTTTTCGCTATCTATAGTACAGAAGCGTTTTTTTTTCACCTAATTGTTACCTCACGCTGTTAAGACCCATCAGATCATTTTCGAATCTGATGAGTCTCAAAACATGAGATATTCAGACCTCACAACAATTAATCCTCCGTCGACATATTTGTGATATGGAGGCAGATCAACATTTTTCCAACATGAATATAAAGGGTGCAATTTGCTTGTCCGACCTAAACAATCTGAGTAGCAGTGCGGCCTACTCGCCGAGTGGTATCGGACTGTGTAACAGTTTACCTTCGATCAGTAAAGTAATCGGGATGATTTTACGAGATTTAATACACTTTCGTCTATCAGCTGAAGTCAATTTTGTACCAATTTCTTGTTCTCATGATTGTTGGAGCACGTTGTAGGCGGAGTACGACAGTTTGAGGAGCTGCAATAATAACATGTAGAATTTTGTCAAAACATTTCTTTTGACCCCACGTTCGGGATTATTTTAAAAAATTAATCTAGGCAAATTGGCTCCTGGAAAAAAATGGTCCTGGAAAATTGACCCCAAAATTAATCACGGTTGAGTCCAGCGGCAGAGTTCGATGCCAATTTTCCGGGTAACATTTTTCCGGTGTCAATGTTCTTGCTACGAAAAATAATACAGTGCAGAGACGTGCGTTTACAACGAATTGTTCGTCTCTTACACTATTGAAATGATCGAGATTCAGTGTAATAACGTGACCGCTCGTATACTCGATGGGTCTCAAAGTTCTTGCCATTATCGTGAATAAACTTCGTTTTGCGTTCACGCTCAACGAAGGCCAGTCTATTTCGTAAACAGCATCACCGATGTTTAAACTCTGAAATAATACAAGTATAATGGTAATGATATACGTTCGTGACATTTCTCAACTTTCGTGTTATAATATCTGCCATTTAGATGAACATGTTTATTTCATCACCAACAATGATAATCAGGTGATAAGAAGCTTGGGGCTTAGTTCTTCAATGTGTTTTTGACAAATATGGCGTTTGATAACTTCCGTGAACAAATCTCGTTCGGCTGCTGGATGAAACGTTTCCAGATTTTTTATTCAACCTCAAAAAAGCTGCACGATGAAAAACTCTACTTTTTCCGAGTTCCCCGTCTGATTATTCATTGTTAATGTTAAAACAAATATATTTCGTCAAAGAACGTATTAAGGCCTTATATATGCGATTTCGCCGATTTTCGAAGGTACTTTTCTAGACGCGGTTAAAAAAAAAATGACGCAAATGACAACATTTTTTTTATAGATCATTTATGCGCATGGTTAAGTATCTGTAAAAAAAAATAAAAAATATTAACAAATGGCGGAGATATAACATAATAAAGCAATGTATTTTTTTTTTCGCGCGCGTTGATGGTGAAAGTTTTCGGCAACGATGTGGGTGTCTGAAAAAAAAAATGAACACATTTATAATTGCACAATGAATGTATCTTCAGTGTGAACCAACAATATTATTTAAAAAAAAATTATCATAATAAAAATTCGAAACTTAAAATTTTTTTACTCAATTATCTGTCGGTATTTTATTTTTTATATTTTTTTGTGTCATTGAAATTTTTGTTTCTGTGGTTCACACGATAGGTGACGATACTAAGAATATGTTGTAAAAATTTCAAAACCATCCGAACCTTCGTTTAAGAGTTAGAACTTTCACAAGGTTCAAAAAAGTGAATCGTGGAAAAACGGCTTTGAAGTTGGCGGTCGGGCGCGCCGCCGGGATCTATTGTAAATGCAATCTTACCTTGTTTAATAGCAATTTTTTGAATTCTTCAATTCTGTAAAGCTCAAAATATTCCTAACCGTTCAGGTTAATGGAATCAACAATTTTTTTAAATAAAAAATTTTTACATTTTTCGCGTATATAAGGCCTTGAAAGAGTTCAGATAAGTCACCAAACCGAACCATTACAGTGAAACCCCGATGTTTTGCCACCCTGATTTTTTTTAAGATCCGACCGTGCTTACTTCGTTGGTGACTTCGCATCCGTAGAAGCAGTAGATGAATATCTGTAGGCCCATGCAGAATAGATACATAAAAACAGCCGTGAATTCCGGGCTGAATGGTTTCATTTTCGAGAGCTCGAAAACACTGACGCACAGAACGACAGTGCTCACTGTGTACTGAAGAAATATTATGAGACCGAAGATATCGTTCGATTTTTTAGCGAATCTGAATATTTGTTCATTACCATTTATTTTTATATCACCGAAATATTTCCTAACACTACGCAACTTATGAGAAAGTTAATGATTTTTTTTAGGCCGAAAGCACCTAACTCAAATATTTCAAGATGATGCTTGACGCAACGTGCGACTAACTTGGACTCCAGACTGGCAATGAAAAAATTCATTTCGCCCTCGTTGCGAGAACACTAAGCGCTGTCGTAAAGGGTCTCTGGCATTTGGTGAAATCGTCGTTTTAGAATGTTCAATTGTGCGCAAGTTAGCAGCATAAGACCCGGAACGATTGTGTCGAAAGCCGTACTGATAGTCGCGCCGGCTATTACGGTGACGATTTGATGACTGTAGGCGATCGAATAACCAAGAATTGACTCAAAGTGCTCGAAGGGTAACCATGACTCGTAGGGCAACGTTCTTCTTGGGATATCTTCGATGAACGATATGATCACAATTATTCCAACCGTAAACCCAACGAGAGTGCCGTAACGCAAGGTATTCGATCTTTGAGGAAAATTACAGACAAAGTGCAGTAAGTTTTCTGTTCGTTAGCCGCCCAATCTTGAGTGATTTTAATTTTAAACAAGTAATGTTCAACTTATCGTTGAACATTATTGGAAAACTGACAGAATTAATGCGGCTGGAAAAAAAGTTAAAAAGTCATTTCCGTCGTAATAAAACTTTTGGAATTTTTTAATTTGCTGGATTACAATTAAAATGCCAAGATGTAGAATCAATAAATAGCTGTACTGAAAAAAAAAACATAAATGTCGACTGATTTCGACAAAAAATATTAATCGGAGTTTTTGGTGAAAACAATCCCAAGATCAATATGGACCGGCGAAAAATCAAAGAGTCATTTAGTTTGAAAAAAATGAAAAGAACGTTTTTTTTAACATACCTTATAAGTCGATCGAATTTATGCTGGATCATAATTTCTTCTTCGGTCTTGGCCAAGCACGGATCCGACTGTAGAACGTTAGTAAGTTCGATTATCTCGTCTCGTTTCTTCCATATATTTAGAGCTTTTCCACTGCCGGCTACCAGCGACAGTAGGACGAACGAATTGTTCGCGAACGCTTCGGGATCGTCCGCCGAATTGAAAAGTTCGATGAATTGTGAAAGAGTTACTGTCAACATTAGAAACGCTATGAACGATGTGTAAGTGCCATAGAGATAAACTTTCCAACTGGATGACCAGTGAGACGGACGCCAGACACCGACACACTGTAGCAAAAAGAAAGATAGCTTTAGAGTTTGCATCTCACTTCTGTACGTTGTCTCGCTGCTTCTCGTCGTTCTATGAACTCTCTATAAAATTGCTCGATCAATAAATTCTTGAAATCGAACGGTGGTCAAAGGTATATTGCTGACGAGAAAACGACACGTGCACTTCGAGAAACGACTCTTCACGAGAAAGAATAAATGAAAAAAAAAACCCCTTTCCTGTAGCCATACGTGCAATAATAACCGCGGTGAAATTCTTTTTTTTTCCATCGTGATATTTATGAGCAATCATTGTTCCTGTGTCGTGTTTTCCCACTGATGGATCCCTACCATAGAATGTTATTTAATTATTAAACCAGGAATGATGCCGAGTTTGCGCAAAGACTTTTACCTGTTCTTTCGTCGTCGCGATATTGATGGCACAAAGTATTAGCAAACGAAGCTTCGCAGTCGTACATTGTCGCTTCGTCCAACAGCATGTAAAGTTTAGATGTGTAAAGAATTCTGAGGATATGCATAGGGTTGTTCGCAACCCTTTTCCCTCCTATTTATCGATTGTACGCAGTCGGACAAAAGTGGAACGGTGGTATTCCAGAGTGTCGCAAAGGACGAAAGGGACTCGACAAGTTGATGGTGACTTTTTTCGTGAGAAGATTTAAAAATATTTTAAAGTAAATATATGTACATTTTTTTAAGTATGCTCAATCCTTTCTTCATTCAATTTATTACATCCGAGAGCAGAGTCGTAGGAAACTGAGGAAAACCTGCGGCGACACGATAGCTCACGGCCTGTGACCCAGAAAAAACCACGAAATACAAAATCATTTTGGAAAATTTTAATAACACTATCATTTGAGTTTATTTACACGGGACAATTTTCTACTCTTACGATCGTTGGAGCACATTGTAGGCGGAGTACGAGAATCTGAGAAGCTGCAATTATAATAATATTGATACAGATTTTTTTTTTTCCAATGTTATCACAGGTTTTGTTCTGGGGTTCGTTGGAGTTGATTAACGGAGAACACCACTGTGATCCCCTGTTTTTTTTCACATTTTTCAAGAATTTTTTTTTGTGGGACAAAAAAGAGATATTCGAAAAATTTTTTTGGGTCTTGTTCCTTGTTCATTAATGTATCAAAAAATATTTTTTTCACATTTTTCACGCCGCATGGTGGCGCTGGGGAAGCTTTCGCGTCAGGTGCTGTCATTTCCGCGGCACGCAGCAGAACTCTCTTCAACGTCGATCTGAAAAAAAATACCGAGGGTTTTCGTTAATAATATAATATTTTGAAGAGAAGTACACAGGGATTTGGAAAAATATTGTTTTAAAAAAAAATAGCCACGCCTTTGAAATTAACTTTAATTTCAAAGGCGTGCCTATTTTTTTTTAATAAACTGTATAATAAACTGTATACCTGTTTGACAGCTGCACTGCTAGCCCGACCGCCCACAGCTGTTAGAGGTATAGCGTTAAAGGCCAGGAGATTAATAAGACAATAACTCCAAGAATATTGCTTAGATCGGTTAAAAATTTTAAGGACATATTCTTGAAAAGTTAAACAATAACATAAGAAAAAAAAAATTCGATTTTTCGAAAGTGAAAACCCTTACCCCGCCCTTAACATTGCTAAGGAGCTGTTTAACTCGGTCCGCGACGACCCAAATTTGCTCCAGAGGGTCATAACCGGTGACGAATCATGGGTTTATGGTTATGACGTGGAAACCAAAGCTCAATCGTCGCAATGGAAGCTGCTTTATTGGAATAGACAAAAATCGAAGACAAGCCAAAACACGTCTAACCAAAACAGCTGTCAGCAATTAATTAAACATTCAAAATGTCCGATTTTTTCAGCATAAGTGAGGGACACGAGTACCAACCTAACGCCACAAAAAAAATCGAAAATCGAATATACGTAGCCCGCGGAAATTAAAAATTCGCGATACTTTTTGAACAGACCTCTTAGGCGTACAGGAGAGTACGGCAGGACTTTTCATAAGTAAACTTTTATTTAATTACTCGGCGTCAAAACGGCCGCCGCGCCTTTCGTATTTGAATCAAACAAATTCATTTCTCTCGTTGTGCTTCCGTAAACAGTATTTAATTTTTTTGGAAATACATAATGGCAATAAAACGTTATTTTCCAAGAGAAAAAAATACATAACCCAAATATCCGAAGATGATGCTTGACGCAGTACGAGACCAATTCCTTCTCTGCGTTCGATGTCAACGAATTCAATTTGCCGTCATCGCGAAAATCTTTAACTCGATTGACCAAAATATTTGGAATAACGCGCAATCGATGCTTCAGTATATTCAATTGTCCGCAAATTTGTATCATCAGGCCACACATCATGGTGTCGAATGCAACGCTGACCGTGGCATTAACCGTAAGGGTAAAGATTTGACTACTATAAGCGATCATGTAACCCATGTTCGATTTATCATAATCGAACGGTAGCCACGACTCGTAGGGCAATGCTCGCTGTGGGATATCGTCCATGAAAGATCGTAGTACGAGAGCAGCTACGGAACCGCTCACGATTGAGCCATAGCGTAAAGTATTCGATCTATGAAATGCCCACATGTAGATCATTTGAATTATCGTAAAATTAAAAAAATGTTCCTTCCCCTTAGAGGGAACTTTGTGATGGGGATACATTTTTCTTGTTTTTTTTTTTGTTCGAGTTTTCAATGCTTCCAGCAGACTCGATATTTTCAAGTTACTTTTCTCACAGTCCAACAAATAACTAGCAATTTTATATGTCCGTTACGAACCTCGCCAGTAGATCAAATTTACGTTTAATCGCAATTTCCTCATTGCCAACCGGTCGACAAGGATTCCTCTTGAGAATGTCCATTAGTTCGATTATCTCGTTTCGTTTTATCAGCACTGTAAAACCTTTGGAACTTTCGGCAATCAACGACAACAGAATGAAAGAATTATTCGCGAATGTCTCGACGTTATTCGCCGTCGTGACGAAACTAATGAATTGCGTCGCTGTCACCGCTGTTGTGACGAAAACAATGAAACACGTGAATGAATTGTAGAATCGAGTTTTCCAGCTCGTTGGCCAATGCACCGGTCGCCATAGACCGAGACACTGAAGAATGAGAAAATTTGTGCTCAGCGTTTCCATGGCTTTTCCGTCACATCACACACGGACGATAAATCTTGCCGCGTGTTTTAAACGAGAGAGCAATTCCAACAACAATTTCTATTCGTGAAATATATGGCCGATGAAGGATATACAAATGTGTCGAGTATTCGTTGAAGTTCCGAAGAGCGAGTCTTTACTGTATTTATCTCTAGGCTGTCGATGTCGTGGAACGTTCGTGAAGAGAACGATTGGACGGTTTTTTTTTTTTTATTGCCGTACCGTAAATTATTGATGACCAATTATTCTTCTCTGCGACAACGAGCGACAAGGGCGACGACCATAGTACTCGGAAAGGGAAGAGAATTTTTTTTTTTTTCAATGGAGAGACCACGGAAATGCATTCCCGAACGATAGAGTCTCGAGTCTTTGTGAACTATTAAACCGATAATGACTCTCACAATGTATGATTACAGGCTTGCTGTCACTCATAGTCGAGTGAATAATCCATTGTACAAACTCCCATATAGCCCCTGCCCCTCACTCGTACTTTTTTCTTTCTGGCCATCCGCAACAGTCGTGCGTCGAACAGGGTTGCGGAATCTTGCCGAAGCGAAGGGTTCGGTGTAGATGGTATCAAAGGCTTTAGATTCTATTTATCGATTGCACCAACGCGGACAATGTAGCGGAATGTGCAGACGCATAGAAATAGTAAGGAATTTTTATCTCTTCCAATAGACCCACGATTCCAAAACGAAACTTACATATTGCTTTCGCATAATAATCAATGTTTCGCGAAGCTTGTTCCGTAAACACGTTTACCTACTTTACGTTAAAACAAAAGGGTTTTTACAGCAATAGCAACGGCGACAACTTGGTTTGAGAGGTCCCACCTCTCAAACCAAGTTGTCGCCGTTGCTCATTTTTCAAATGTGTGATTGATGGAATTTCTCAATTTTATATACCACAATTGACTTATCGTCGGTAACATTGATTGGCCTATGTTTTTACGGTTTTTAACGATTTTTTGACGATTTTTTGACGATTTTTTACGATTTTTTACGATTTGTCACGATTTCTTACGATTTTTTACGGTTTTTTACGATTTTTTACGATTTTCTATGATTCTTAATACGTCAATGGGGGTAATTGTGAAATTATAAATATTTGTGGCACTTTTTCTGACAACCCAATACCGCACAAAAGAAACTCACCATTCTTCGGACGATTCGGCAATGTGAGAAATCATTCCAGTCGTCTCGAAGTTCTGCCGAACGCAAAGATGAAAAATGATAGACGGTTGAGGGGAGTTAAAAGAGACTTTTGATGATAAGTTGATAAATCTTCCGATCTCTCTCTCTCTCTCTCTCTAATGAATTAGAAATTTAAGAAAATATAATTCAGCTGTGAGGATTTCGTGGCGGAACACTGTCGCTCGAAAAACAAACTCTTTTTTCCTTCCCCACTACTCGATGCAGTAAGAAAAACGTAATTTTTTATTCTACATTGTATCGCTATATCGTCTATTCCTTAGATATTTCTGTCGTCTATAATCTGAGCCGTTACTTCATGTACCAATATCGTATTCTCACGATCGCTGAAGCATGTTATAGGCCGAGTATGAGAGCTTGAGAAGCTGGAAAAAAAAAATGGTAACGATTGCTTTATCAAGTTTGTAACACTGGCGGATTCCGCGTGAAACACCATGAAAAATATAATTGTGAAAAAAAAACGTTTGTGCACTATTAATCTTTTGTTCTTACGCTAGTAAAGTTATCGAGATTCAACGTAACGACATGTCCGCTCGTATACTCGATGGGCCTCAACGTACGCGCCATTATTGTGAGCAAACTTCGTTTTTCCTTCAACATTTGCCACTCTATTTGGTAAATCGCGTCGCCGACGTTTAAGCTCTGAAATAACATTTTTTTTACATGTTGAAACAGCGCGATTGAATAAATGTGTATTACGAAAGGGAAAGTAGAAAAATTATTGTTTTTAATTTGGAAATTGACGTTTTTGAAATATTACACAATGCGCCAAAGCCACCTTTACGAGGAGACTTTCATCAGCTCCGTCATTCTTTCTCAATTTTCGTTTTTTCACGAAGGAAACTTCGAGCATTCGGTAAAATTTCGTCGAAGCTATATTTGCTTATACAAATTTTCATTCCGAGATTATTAGCTTGCACAAATAAAGAAATATGTGGTTTTGTTCATTTCGACGCTGCTTACGAAAAGTAGCACGATTCAAATTTCTTACGAATATTAACACGTTTCGAATTCCACCACGAAAATCAACACGTTTCGATATTCGTCGCGAAAACTAGCATACTTCGATTTGCACTGGAAAAAAGTAGTATATTTGCCGAACTAAATCGAATAAGATTCAGAACTTTCACAAATGTTTTAATAATTCTTTCGGGAGCACTATAATGAATAAATGAAAAACATTAAGGGTGTATCGCCCGTACACCCTTAAACATTTATATTCGTTTTATATTAAAAAAATAATAACATTATTGAAAATACGATTCGCAAATACGATACGCAATATTTCACCACTCAAAAACTAAAATTGTTCATCAATAATATTTTTCATGACTTCAAGCTTCTGAGTCAGAGATGGAATTGAACAAAATTATTGTTTATAAAAAGTATATTCTACTTACAGTCTGAAGAATCGTTCATTGTGTTTTTATTTCATTAAAAAAAACACAATCTTGGAGTTATCAACGACTAAAGTACAAAGTACAGTATAAGTATAAAGTACAGTTGACAAAATCTTCAAAACAATCGATTGAGATATCTCGAGAAATGTCAGGTCTTGGACGAAGTAGCAAGAGGGAAAAAAAACTGACATTGTTAACTTTGCATACACTGCAATTGTTTTCGATTTTCTTTTCTCTAATTTTTTTGACCATGGTTTTTTTACTCCAAAATGACGAGGCATTTGCCGTTTGCCATCTTATGATAAGCCTAGCAGACCAAAATTTAAACAGTAAAATATGTATGAAATAAATTCAAACAACAAATAAAACAGTATAAAATGACGAGCATAAATATTTCGTCAATTTGGAGTAAAAAAGGATGTTCAAAAAACGTGGAGTAAAAAATGAGAAACACTTCCAGTGATATTGAAACCTGCTAATTGTCGCGGTGAATGTCGAAACCTGCTAGTTTTCGTTGGTTAAAGCCGAAACATGCTAGTTTTCGCGGCGAATATCGAAATGTGCTAGTTTTCGTGGCAAAAGCCGAAACATACTAGTTTTCGCGCAGATATCAAGCGTGCTTGTTTTCGTAAGAAATCTGAAACATGCTAGTTTTCGTAAGCAGCGTCGATTTACTCTAATAGGTTCACATGCTGGCTGGTTCATCATATTCAAGTCATAAAAAAAAAACAAACAAAAATTAGAAAATCCTCCGTGATGCTTACCTCACAGGTAACTTCGCATCCGTAGAAACACAAGACGAATATTTGCACGCATATGCAGAACAGATAAATGAATAGAGCGATGAATTCCAGGCTGAATAGCCTCATTTTTGAAAATTCGTAGACACTCACGCATAAAACTATAGTGCTCACTGTGTACTGAAGAAATATCATGCGACTGAAGATATCGTTCGATTTCTTCGCGAAACTAAATTTTTTTTATGCTCATTTATGATTTATCGTCACAGCGAAATGAGATAATACGAATGTTGATCGTGTCAGACAAAATCGACGGGTCAGCGGTTTGAATTTGTGTTTTATAAAAAATATTAGTATGAAATCATTCAGGGGGGGGATTAACGAACCGATCGATTTGATCTTGAACGACCGACATATGTCATGCACTTTGTAAGAAAAATTATGATTTCTTGGCCGAACTACCCAACTGGAATATTTCAATGTGATGCTTGACACAACCGGCGAGTAAGTTGGCCTCTAAATTGTCGATAAACAAATTTGTTTTATCATCGTTCCGAGTGCCACGAGCCTTTTCAATAAGCGTATTTGGCATTTCGCGAAATCGTTCTTTCAGCAGATTCAATTGGGCACAAGTTTGTAACATCAGTGCTGGCACGAGTGTATCGAAGCCCAAACTAATAACGGCACTGGCTCCTACAGTAAATAGCTGAAGATTGTAGACGATCGAATTAAGGAGGGGGTACTCGTTGTACTTGAAGGGCAGCAAAGTCTCGAAGGGCAATGATTTTGGTGGTATGTCTTCGGAGAAGAATAGCAAGGAGAACAATGCAGCTGACATGAGTGTGCCGTACTGCCAAATATTTGACCTTTAAGAATGAGTACAGGAAAAAAAAGTACGAATTGTTAAATTCAACGTACTCAAGTTAATTGTAGTGCGAGAATAAACGAAACGAGAAAGCGAACGATTTTTCGTCGTGAAGGATCTCCGACGAGTCGTCCAGTTGACGAATGAACGAGATAAATTGATTTCAACAAAGCATAGCCGTTCTCCATTAAAAAATATCTCATAAATTATTATCATATGTGAAAGAAAGTGTTTCTTTACAGACCTGATGAGTCGATCGAACTTCCGTTGGATCATCAATTCTTCGTCAGTCACGGCCAAGCATCGTTCACCCTCGAGAACTCTCGTAAGTTCGATTATCTCATCACGATTTCTCCATATAGTCAGGCCTTTTCCACAATCGGCGATCAACGTAAGCAGGTAGAAAGATTTATTCGCAAAAACTTCAGGCCCATCCGCCAACGTGCTCAACAATTCGATCAATTGCGAGATCATCAGGGCCACCATGAGAACAGCTATGAGAAATGAGTAAGTATCGTAGACATAGATTTTCAAAACTGACGACCATGGCAACGGTCGCCAAACGCCAATTGACTGAAGTATAAGGAAAGGTATTTTTAGTGCTTGCATATCTTATTGTCTCTTGCTTCTTTAGTTCTTTCCTATATTTGCTTTTTATTTTTCGTCGTTAAACGCAAACGATAATATATAAAAGTTGTTGACAATGGTTTTTTCAATAAGATCTTCGCGCCGAGCAAAACAATAAAATATAATAACGATATGAGAATATGACGAGTGCACCTCGTGAAAAAAACGTATTGACGAAAGGGTAGGAAGAAAATTGTTGCGGGAAGCGTGCAATGCTGATGACGATGATATAATGGCGATGAGACACAAATGGAGAGTCCGGAAATGCGTAATTTTTTTTTTCCTCCCTTTTCGCTCGGTGCGATATTTATGAGCAACGATTTTTTCCACATCTCTCGGGCTTGGGGACGATGTTAGAGTTCTTTCCTATCATAAATAGACGCCACGATGACGAGACAAATGCCAACTTCACTGCGGGACTCCTACCGTATAATTCCGATTATTTATTCAGTAGTTAATGGTACCGAGTCTGCGCGATACTTTTTCCATCCCCACCGCGTTTCAATGACGCCGGGAAATAACGGCAACGGATGCATCCAAGTCATTCGACGTCCCGCAGTTGTACAGCACCACTCGACCCAACAACATACTCGGTGCACGACATCCTGCGGTCATAGAGTGTCTATAGTGTCAGCAGCAACTCTCTCGTCTCGTTCATCAATGTGGAATCATAGTGAAACAGTAGGATATGTCTAACAGGCAGAAAGACACTCGATATTGTGAACGTGAATTTTTGAACATTGAAAAACAAAGAAAGAATATATTAATTTTCGACGAGTATTCTATCAATCCTTAAATCTGTCTACAAAGGAAGAAAAAAACATATAACAAACATATTGATATCCATTTTTTTTATTATTGATTATCAAAGTGTTCCATCTATTTCGTGCGGAAAAATATGATTTTTCGATGAGTCCTTAATTTTTTCTTTTTTTCATCAAATTATAATAACTTAAGAAATATTTAATTTTCGTCGAAGAACTTTTATCTTTCACTCTCGACATTCGCTCGAAATAATAAAATTCAGGAGTGGAAGAATTATCATTAAAAAATGTCCGTGTCGGCAATCGAAATCTTTGTCAAATATATTACCCAGTTGCGGCGGCGGTAAAGATGAAAATAATCAATACTGTGGCAAGTGTCGTTTAGCTTCCCCAGTTGAAATTGTACGCCCATCAAATATCTTCACGTAAAACGGATTAAACAACCTGTTACTTTCTCGATAGACACCGCTGAACCTCAGTTTATTGAACATTTGAATTTATTCAATTTTCTACTCGAGCCCAATAATCGAGCTTTTATTGACTCTTGAAACTTGCAATGACGATAAACTAATAAATATTAAAAAGTAAGAAATATTCCTGTGGCTTCGATAAAAACCTAATTTTTTAATTTTTTAATTTTATTATACCATTGTCTCACTTAATTTACCAATTTCCTGTCGTTACGGTCGGTTGAAGCACGTTGTACGCTGAACAGGAGAGAATGAAGAAGATGCAATATTAATAATGATCTCTTTTTTTTAATTGTTTGTTTCAGGATTTGATCTTAGCTCAGCTGGAAAAGTGTCTAGTGTAAAAAACAAGTGTGTGCAACATAAAATTTTGCACGCTAGTAAAGTTATCGCGAGTTAGTGTAAAAACGTCACCGCTCGTACACGTGACGGTACTCAAGTAAGGTGCCACTATTGTGAGTAAACTTCGACATATTAATAGAGAAAAAGTGCAGTCACACGTACTTGTTGAATAAGTATAATGGGTGAAAAAAATAAATGTCGCTTTCTATCTCCTGTAATTGAAATGTTATCGTTATTTACACCCATCTGTTATCCCAAAATTCCATAAGTCCGGAGTACTACTAAAGAAAAAGAATTGGGATGATTTTTCAAAATGTATTACACTTTCGTCAATCAGCTGAAGTCAATTTCGTACCAATTTCTTGTTCTCATGATTGTTGGAGCACGTTGGAGGCGGAGTACGAGAGTTTGAGGAGCTGCAATAATAATATGTAGAATATAGTAAAAAAATTTCTTTTGACCCCACGGTTCGTTCGGGATTATTAAAAAAAATTAATCTAGGAAAATTGGCTCTCGGAAAAAATGGTCCCGGAAAATTGATCCCAAAATTAATCACCGTTGAGTCCAGCGGCAGAGTTCGGTGCCAATTTTCCGGGTAACATTTTTCCGGTGTCAATGTTCTTGCCACGAAAAATAATACAGTGTCGAGACGTGCGTTTACAACGAATTGTTCGTCTCTTACATTATTGAAATGATCGAGATTCAGTGTAATAACGTGACCGCTCGTATACTCGATGGGTCTCAGAGTTCTTGCCATTATCGTGAATAAACTTCGTTTTGCGCTCACGCTCAACGAAGGCCAGTCTAATTCGTAAACGGCATCACCGATTTTCAAACTCTGAAATAATACAACTATAATGGTAATGATCTACGTTCGTGACATTTCTCAACTATCGTGTTATAATATCTGCCATTTAGACGAACATGTTTATTTCATCACCAACAATGATATTCAGGTGATAAGAAGATTGGGGCTTAGTTCTTCATTGTGTTTTTGACAAATATGGCGTTTGGTAACTTTCGTGAAAAAATCTCGTTCGGCTGCTGGACGAAAAATTTTCAGATTTTTTATTCAACTTCAAAAAAGCTGCACGATGAAAAACTCTACTCTTTTCGCGTTTTCCGTCTGATTATTCATTGTTAATGTTAAAACAAACATATTTCGTCAAAGAACGTATTAAGGCCTTATATATGCGATTTCGCCGATTTTCGAAGGTACTTTTCTAGACGCGGTTAAAAAAAAATGACGCATCTAGTGACAACATTTTTTTTACAGATCATTTATGCGCATGGTTAAGTATGTGTAAATAAAATCAGAAACATTAACAATGGCGGAGATATAACATAATAAAACAATGTAGTTTTTTTTTGCGCGCGCGTCGATGGTGAAAGTTCTCGGCTTCGATGTGGGTGTCTGAAAAAAAAATGAACACATTTATAATTGCACAATGAATGTATCTTCAGTGTGAACCAACAATATTATTAAAAAAAAAATTATCAGAATGAAAATTCGAAACTAAAAATTTTTTTACTCAATTATCTGTCGGTATTTTATTTTTTTTATTTTTTTGTGTCATTGAAATTTTTGTTTCTGTGGTTCACACGATAGGTGACGATACTAAGAATATGTTCTAAAAATTTCAAAGCCATCCGAACCTTCGTTCAAGAGTTAGAACTTTCACAAGGTTCAAAAAAGTGAATCGTGAAAAAACGGCTTTGAAGTTGGCGGTCGGGCGCGCCGCCGGCATCTATTGTAAATGCAATCTTACCTTATTTAATAGCAATTTTTGGAATTTTTCAATTCTGTAAAGCTCAAAATATTCCTAACCGTTCAGGTTAATATAATCGACAATTTTTTTAAATAAAAAATTTTTAAATTTTTCGCGTATATAAGGCCTTGAAAGAGTTCAGATAAGTCAGCGAACTGAACCATTACAGTGAAACCCCGATGTTTTGCCACCCTGATTTTTTTTAAGATCCGACCGTGCGTACTTCGTTGGTAACTTCGCATCCGTAGAAGCAGTAGATAAATATCTGTAGGCCCATGCAGAATAGATACATAAAAACAGCCGTGAATTCCGGGCTGAATGGTTTCACTTTCGAGAGTTCGAAAACACTGACGCACAGAACGACAGTGCTCACTGTGTACTGAAGAAATATTATGAGACCGAAGATATCGTTCGATTTTTTAGCGAATCTGAATATTTGTTCATTACCATTTATTTTTATATCACCGAAATATTTCCTAACACTACGCAACTTATGAGAAAGTTAATGATTTTTTTTAGGCCGAAAGCACCTAATTCAAATATTTCAGGATGATGCTTGACGCAACGTGCGACTAACTTGGACTCCAGACTGGCAATGAAAAAATTCATTTCGCCCTCGTTGCGAGAACACTGAGCGCTGTCGTAAAGTGTCCCTGGCATTTGGTGAAATCGTCGTTTTAGAATGTTCAATTGGGCGCAAGTTAGCAGCATAAGACCCGAAACGATTGTGTCGAAAGCCGTACTGATAGTCGCGCCGGCAATTGCCGGCGCGACTATCCGACCGTAATCACGGTGACGATTTGATGACTGTAGGCGATCGAATAACCAAGAATTGACTCAAAGTGCTCGAAGGGTAACCATGACTCGTAGGGCGATGTTCTTCTTGGTATATCTCCGATGAACGATATGATCACAATTATTCCAACCGTAAACACAACGAGAGTGTCGTAACGCAAGGTATTCGATCTTTGAGGAAAATTACAGACAAAGTGCAGTAAGTTTTCTGTTCGTTAGCCGCTCAATCTTGAGTGATTTTAATTTTAAACAAGTAATGTTCAACGATAAATGAAAATTGACCGAATAAATGCGGCTGGAAAAAAAAGTTAAAAAGTCATTTCCGTCGTAATAAAACTCTTGGAATTTTTTAATTTGCTGGATTACAATTAAAATTCCAAGATGTAGAATCAAAAAAATATATAAATGTCGACTGATTTCGACAAAAAATATTAATCGGAGTTTTTGGTGAAAACAATTGCAAGATCAATATGGACCGGCGAAAAATCATTTAGTTTGAAAAAAATGAAAAGAACGTTTTTTTTAACATACCTTATAAGGCGATCGAATTTATGCTGGATCATAATTTCTTCTTCGGTCTTGGCCAAGCACGGATCCGACTGTAGAACGTTAGTAAGTTCGATTATCTCGTCTCGTTTCTTCCATATATTTAGAGCTTTTCTACTGCCGGCTACCAGCGACAGTAGTACAAACGAATTGTTCGCGAACGCTTCGGGATCGTCCGCCGAGTTGAAAAGTTCAATGAATTGTGAAAGAGTCACCTGTTAACATTAGAAACGCTATGAACGATGTGTAAGTGCCATAGAGATAAATTTTCCAACTGGATGACCAGTGAGACGGACGCCAGACACCGACACACTGTAGCAAAAAGAAAGATAGCTTTACAGTTTGCATCTCACTTCTGTACGTTGTCTCGTTGCTTCTCGTCGTTCTATGAACTCTCTATAAAATTGCTCGATCAATAAATTCTTGAAATCGAACGGTGGTCAAAGGTATATTGCTGACGAGAAAACGACACGTGCACTTCGAGAAACGATTCTTTAGGAGAAAGAATAAAGAAAAAAAACCCTTTCCTGTAGCCATACGTACAATAATAACCGCGGTGAAATTCTTTTTTTTCCATCGTGATATTTATGAGCAATTATTGTTCCTGTGTCGTGTTTTCCCACTGATGGATCCCTACCATAGAATGTTATTTAATTATTAAACCAGGAATGATGCCGATTTTGCGCAAAGACTTTTACCTGTTCTTTCGTCGTCGCGATATTGATGGCACAAAGTATTAGCAAACGAAGCTTCGCAGTCGTACATTGTCGCTTCGTCCAACAGCATGTAAAGTTTAGATGTGTAAAGAATTCTGAGGATATGCATAGGGTTGTTCGCAACCCTTTTCCCTCCTATTCATCGATTGTACGCAGTCGGACAAAAGTGGAACGGTGGTATTCCAGAGTGTCGCAAAGGACGGACGGGACTCGACAAGTTGATGGTGACTTTTTTCGCGAGAAGATTTAAAAATATTTTGAAGTAAATATATGTACATTTTTTTCAAGTA
This sequence comes from Oxytorus armatus, assembly GCA_958009045.1. NCBI lineage: Eukaryota > Metazoa > Arthropoda > Insecta > Hymenoptera > Ichneumonidae > Oxytorus > Oxytorus armatus. The sequence continues at coordinate 22,447,310 of OY253748.1, forward strand.
TGCTCAATCCTTTCTTAATTCAATTTATTACATCCGAGAGCAGAGCCCTGGGAAACTGAGGAAAACTTGCGGCGACACGATAGGTCACGGCCTGTGACCCAGAAAAAACCACGAAATACAAAATCATTTCGGAAAATTTTAATAATACTATCATTTGAGTTTATTTACACGGGACAATTTCCTACTCTTACGATCGTTGGAGCACATTGTAGGCGGAGTACGAGAGTCTGAGAAGCTGCAATTATAATATTATAAATACAGATTTTTTTTTTCCAAAGTTATCACAGGTTTTGTTCTGGGGTTCGTTGGAGTTGATTAACAAGAATGTAGTGTAAGAAAGAGTGTCTTAAAATAAATCGCTTGCTCTCACACTATTGAAGTATTCGAGATTTAGGGCAATAATATAGCCGCTCGTGTACTCGATTGGTCTCAGAGTACGTGCCATTATCGTGATTAAACTTCGTTTCGCGCTCACGCTCAACGAGGTCCAGTCCATTTCGTAAACAGCGTCACCAAGGTTCAAACTCTGAAACAATGTAAAACCCATTATTATAAAAATAAAACATTGTTTAAAAAAAATTATATCAATCGATGCAATAATCTCTATCATTGATGAATTCATTCATCAATATCTCGAAAAAAAAAGGTTACTCACAAATACAAAAGTTTGCTCTTTGGTGGATAATGCAACGTTATAAAAGTCGTTTGAAAAAAATAAATAAAAATACGATCAATATAGGGACCCCACCATGCTTACTTCGTTGGTGACTTTACATCCGTAGAAACAGAAGACGAATATCTGTACCCCCATACAGAACAGATAAATGAAAAGAGCCGTAAATTCTGGACTGAATAGCTTCATTTTCGAGAGCCCGAAGACACTCACGCATAGAACGACAGTGCTCACCGTGTACTGAAGAAATATCATGCCACTAAAGATATCGTTCGATTTTTTGGCGAATCTGAATATTTGTTTTTTTTTTAATTTCATTTTTTGCTCCCATGAAATACATGCGCACTGATACCACATAAATTGTATACTACGAGGTCTGTTTAAAAAGTATCGCGAATTTTGAATTTCCAGCTTGCTACGTATATTCGATTTTCGATTTTTTTTTGGCATTAGGTTGGTACTCATGTTCCTCACTTATGCTGAAAAAATCGGCCATTTTGAATGTTTAGTTAATTGTTGACAGCTGTTTTGGTTAGATGCGTTTTGGCTTGTCTTCGATTTTTGACTATTCCGAAAAAATGGATCAAAGAATCTGTATTAAATTTTGTGTGAAAATCAAAATTAAGTGTGCGGACGCATTCCGAATGTTGACTGTGGCATATGGCGAAGCTGTCTTGGACCAAAGCAACTATCATCGGTGGTAAAAAATGTTCTCAGAGGGCCGAGAAGATACGAACAACGAAATGCGTTCCGGACGCCCGAGCACATCAACAACATACGAAAACATTGATAAAGCGAAGAAAATAATATTGGCCAATCGTCGAATCCCCGTTAGAGAAGTTGCCGAGGAACTAAACATATCGATTGGCTCGTGCTAATCGATTTTTACCAATGATTTGGGCATGAGACGGGTCGCCGCGAAATTCGTGCCAAAATTGCTCAATTTCGAACAAAAACAGTGTCGCGTTAACATTGCTAAGGAGCTTTTGGACTCGGTCCGCGACGATCCAAATTTGCTCCAGAGGGTCGTAACTGTTGACGAATCATGGGTTTATGGTTATGACGTGGAAACCAAAGCTCAATCATCGCAATGGAAGCTGCTTTTTTGGAATAGGCAAAAATCGAAGACAAGCCAAAACACGTCTAACCAAAACACCTGTCAACAATTAACTAAACATTCAAAATTGCCGATTTTTTTAGCATAAGTGAGGGACATGAGTACCAACCTAACGCCACATAAAAATCGAAAATCGAATATACGTAGGCCCGCGGAAATTCAAAATTCGCGATACTTTTTGAACAGACCTCGTAACTGAAATAGATATTAATTTCATGGTCGAAACTACCTAACTCGAATATTTCAAGATGATGCGTGACGCAACGGGCGAGTAACTTGGACTCTAAATTGGCGATTGAAAAATTCATTATGTTCTTGCTGCGAGAACTTCGAGCTTTCTCATACAGGCTCTTTGGTATTTGGTGAAATCGTTGTTTGAGAATGTTTAATTGGGCGCAAGTATGGAGCATCAGTGCTGGAACAAGTGTATCGAAGGCCGCACAGACAGTTGCCCCGGATATAAGGGTGGCGATCTGATGAATGTAAGCGATCGAATAACCCAAAATCGAGTCAAAATGCTCGAAGGGCAACCACGACTCGTACGGCAATAATCTTCGTGGTATATCCTCGGTTAAGGATATAAAGAGAAGTCCCACAACCGTGAACGCAATGAGAGCGCCGTAACGCAAGGTATTCGATCTTTGGGAATACATTAGAACGGGCAACTTGTTAGTCGTTTGTTTAATACTTTTGTTATTCGCATTTCGATAGTTAATTTTCAGTACGAGAATAAATGCGAAGAGGGAGTAGATGGACTTTTTGTCGTTAAGAACAACTATTTATCTTAATGTTATTTTTCAAGAAAGAGGTGAAGAGGACGCCTCCCGCGTTCACCTCATTTTTTAAAAATAACATTGTTTTTCAGATGCACGCCAGAGCAAAAAAGCCTACTCTATGTTTTCCTTGCGCACAATAGAAACATTAATATTTCACCGACCTAATAAATCTATCGAATTTACGCTGGATCGTGGTTTCTTCCTCGGTCTTGGCCAAGCAAATATCCGACTGAAGAACTTTCGTGAGTTCGATTATCTCGTCACGTTTATTCCATATATTCAGTGCTTTACCGCAATCGGCGATCAGCGTCAGTAACAAGAAAGAATTATTTGCGAAAGCTTCGGCGTTGTCCGCCGAGTTCAAAAGTTCAATCAATTGGGACAGAATCCCTGTTATCATTACAAACGCCATGAACGATGTGTAAGTACCATAGAGATAAATTTTCCTAGTCGACGACCAGTGCAACGGACGCCAAACACCGATACACTGAAGCACGAAAAAAGGTAACTTCACAGTTTGCATCTGACTATTTTTCTTTTTCTCGTTGTACATCTCAGAGTACATTCGATAATACAGAAAACAGATCGAACGGTGAACAAAAGCATATCTCTGTGACGGGGAAATGACCTGTGCAGTTTGAGAAACAACTCTTTACTAAAGACTCGTTTCCCCTGCTCCCAGCCGTTTCTATAGCCACTCGGGGAATAATAACCGTTGTTGGTAGACATTTTTTTGCCCCATTGTGTTATTTATGAGCTATTATCTTCCCTGTGTCTTCGGATTCGTGGACAATAGAGAACGTCATTTTTTTTTCTTCCAATACGAACCGATACGACGAGAGAAATGAATGTCCATTGTAGCAACCCCACTGCAGCAATACCACTGTATAATTATCGATGAATTATTAAATCGTTGATGACGCCGAGTCTCTACCAGGAGACATTTCCCTATCGTCGCTTCATTTTGACGTCGATGCCGCACACTATAATTATCCATTCAAGTTCCGCAGTTATGCAGGGGTTGCTGGTTACGATACGGAGCGCGGGTACGTGGAACATTCCGAGGGTATGTAGAATCGAGTATCCTCCGGGGTGGCTCTTTACATATAACTATCGATTGCGCCAGTGTCGTCGAAGTGATATAACCAACATTATTGTACACTTATCTTTTCGTAACTCTCTTTGGAATTACATTATATTTGAAAATAATATATTTAATTTCTGTGTATTTCTATACATTTCAATGTTGTATTTTTTTTCAATATTATTTCGACGCTTGTTGAATTACGGTGTAATTCAAGTAGGAGACTTTGAGAGGCTGCGTAGAAATAAAAATATATTAGTGATCCTTTTTTACTATTTACTATAGTGCATACATTTTTTTTCAAGTATACTCAATCCCTTCTTAATTCAATTTATTAAATCCGAGAGCAGAATAGCAGGAAACTGGGGAAAACCTGCACTGACACGATAAGTCACGGTCTGTGACTCAGAAAAAACGACGAAATACGAAATCATTTCGGAAAATTTTAATAACACTATCATTTCAGTTCATTTTCACGGGACAATTTTCTATTCTTAAGATTGTTGGAGCACATTGTAGGCGGAGTACGACAGTCTGAGAAGCTGGAATTGTAATAATATTAATGCAGATTTTTTTTATTTTCGAAAGTTATCACAAGGTTTGTTCTGAGATTCTTTGGGGCTGGTGGACAAGAATGGAGTGTAAAAAAAGTTTGGTTTAAAATAAATCGTTTGCTCTCACACTATTGAAGTAATCGAGATTTAGGGTAATAACATAGCCGCTCGTGTACTCGATTGGTCTCAACGTACGTGCCATTATCGTGATTAAACTTCGTTTTGCGCTCACGCTCAACGAGGTCCAGTCTATTTCGTAAACTGCATCGCCAAGGTCTAAACTCTGGAATAATGTGAAAGCAATAATTATAAAAATGAAAGATTATTAAAAAAATATATATCAATCGATACAATACTCTCTCTCATTGATGAATGAGTTCATCCATATCTCGAAAAAAAAAAAGTTACTCACAAATACAAAAGTTTGCTCTTTGGCTGATCATGCAATATTATACTAGTCGTTTGGGAAAAAAAAAAAAAAAAAAAAAAAACCGATAAGCTTCAAGATCCCACCATGCTTACTTCGTTGGTGACTTTACATCCGTAGAAACAGAAGACGAATATCTGTACCCCCATACAGAACAGGTAAAAGAAAAGAGCCGTAAATTCCGGGCTGAATAGCTTCATTTTCGAGAGCCCGAAAACACTCACGCATAGAACGATAGTGCTCACCGTGTACTGAAGAAATATCGTGCCACTAAAGATATCGTTCGATTTTTTGGCGAATCTAAATATTTGTTTATTTTTAATTTAATTTTTTGCTTCCATGAAATACATGCGCACTGATACTACATACGAGGTCTGTTAAAAAAGTATCGCGAATTTTGAATTTCCGCAGGCTACGTGTATTCGATTTTCGATTTTTTTGTGGCGTTAGGTTGGTACTAATGTCCTTCACTTATGCTGAAAAAATCGGCCATTTTGAATGTTTAGTTAATTGTTGACAGCTGTTTTGGTTAGACGCGTTTTGGCTTGTCTTCGATTTTTGACTATTCCAAAAAATGGATCGAAGAATCTGTATCAAATTTTGTGTGAAAAACAAAATTAAGTGCGCGGACGCATTCCGAATGTTGACTGTGGCATATGGCGAAGCAATCTTGGACCAAAGCAACGTTTATCGGTGGTACAAAATGTTCTCAGAGGGCCGAGAAGATGCGAACAACGAAATGCGTTCCGGACGCCCAAGCACATCAACAACAGACGAAAACATTGATGAAGCGAAGAAAATAATATTGGCCAATCGTCGGATCACCGTTAGAGAAGTTGCTGTGGAACTAAACATATCGATTGGCTCGTGCTATTCGATTTTTACCAATGATTTGGGCGAACAAAAACAGTGTCGCGTTAACATTGCTAAGGAGCTTTTGGACTCGGTCCGCGACGACCCAAATTTGCTCCAGAGGGTCATAACTGGTGACGAATCATGGGTTTATGGTTATGACGTGGAAACCAAAGCTCAATCATCGCAATGGAAGCTGCTTTTTTGGAACAGGCAAAAATCGAAGACAAGTCAAAACACGTCTAACCAAAACAGCTGTCAACAATTAACTAAACATTCAAAATGGCCGGTTTTTTCAGCATAAGTGAGGTACCCGAGTACCAACCTAACGCCACAAAAAAAAATCGAAAATCGAATATACGTAGGCCCGCGGAAATTCAAAATTCGCGATACTTTTTGAACAGACCTCGTAAATTGTGTACTAACTGAAATAGATATTAATTTCATGGTCGAAACTACCTAACTCGAATATTTCAAGATGATGCTTGACGCAACGGGCGAGTAGCTTGGACTCTAAATTGGCGATTGAAAAATTCGTCATGTCCTTGTTGCGAGAACTTCGAGCTTTCTCGTACAGGCTCTTTGGCAATTGGTGAAGTCGTTGTTTGAGAATGTTTAATTGAGCGCAAGTATGTAGCATCAGAGCTGGAACAAGTGTATCGAAGGCCGCACAAACAATTGCTCCGGATATAAGGGTGGCCATCTGATGAATGTAGGCGATCGAATAACCCAAAATCGAGTCAAAATGCTCGAAGGGCAACCACGACTCGTAGGGCAATAATCTTCGTGGTATATCCTCGGTGAAGGATACAAAGAGAACTCCCATAAGCGTGAACGCAAAGAGAGCACCGTAACGCAAGGTGTTCGATCTTTGGGAATATATTTGTACGGGCAACTTGTTAGTCGCTTGTTAATGCCTTTTTTATTTGCATTTCGATAGTTATTTTTTTAGTGCGAGGATAAATGCGAAAAGGGAGCGGATGGATTTTTTGTCGGCAGGAACAACTATTTATTATTTAACTTAAGATAGTAGTCTGGTAACTTAAGCCGATTTTCATGTCTTTTTTGGAGGGCGTTTTTTTTGTAGGAAAATAAAAATGAATCGTTTTGGATATTTAGGATGTTTTTATTTACATATTAAAGATACAAAAAAAAATTAGTTTGAAAAAATTTAATAGTTTATTATTATTATTATTATTATTGATCGAAGTTGGCACCTCGAAGTTGGCAGCCCGGGTCCTAACTTTTTTCTACCGAACCGATTGTTTTCAAATTTTAACCGGCTACTCTACACACTTATAGTTCTCGTCGGAACCACCGAGAAATTTGTTCACCCCTAACTTTTTATTTTACAACTCCTTCTTTGCCAAAATAAAAGGACTTTAGCAAAGAAGGGGTTGTAAAATAAAAAGTTAGGGGTGAAAAAATTTCTCGGTGATTCCGACGAGAACTATAAGTGTGTAGAGTAGCCAGTTAAAATTTGAAAGCAATTGGTTCGGTAGAAAAAAAGTTAGGACCCGGGCTGCCAACTTCGAGGTGCCAACTTCGATCAATAATAATAATAATAATAAACTATTAAATTTTTTCAACAAAATTTTTTTTCGTATCTTTAATATGTAAATAAAAACATCCTTAATATCTAAAACGATTTATTTTTATTTTCCTACAAAAAAACGCCCTCCAAAAAAGATATGAAAATCGGCTTAAGTTACCGGACTACTACCTTAATGTTTTTTTTTTCAAAAAAGAGGTGAAGAGGCCTCCCGAGTTCACCTCATTTTTGAAAAACAACTTTTTTTTTCGCCATCTTCAACATTTTACACGTAAAATTACATTGAAAAATGACGTCGGACAAAAACGGGCACAGGTGCACACCGGAGAAAAAAAAGCCTACTCTATGTTTTCCTTGCACACAATAGAAACATTAATATTTCACCGACCTGATAAATCTATCGAATTTACGCTGAATCGTGGCTTCTTCCTCGGTCTTGGCCAAGCAAATATCCGACTGAAGAACATTCGTGAGTTCGATTATCTCTTCACGTTTATTCCATATATTCAGTGCTTTACCGCAATCGGCGATCAGCGTCAGTAACAAGAAAGAATTATTTGCGAAAGCTTCGGCGTTGTCCGCCGAGTTCAAAAGTTCAATCAATTGGGACAGAATCCCTGTTATCATTACAAACGCCATGAACGATGTGTAAGTACCATAGAGATAAATTTTCCAAGTCGACGACCAGTGCAACGGACGCCAAACACCGATACACTGAAGCACGAAGAAAGGTAACTTTAGAGTTTGCATCTGACTATTTTTCTTTTTCTCGTTGTACATCTCAGAGTACATTCGATAATATAGAAAACAGATCGAACGGTGAACAAAAGCATATCTCTGTGACGGAAAAATGACCTGTGCAGTTGGAGAAACGACTCTTTACTAAAGACTCGCTTCCCCCGCTTCCCATCCGTTTCTATAGCCACTCGTGAAATAATAACCGTTGATGGTAGAAATTTTTCTGCCCCATTGTGTTATTTATGAGCAATTATCTTCCCTGTATCTCCGGACTTCTGGAGAATGGAAGAATTCTTTTTTTTTCTTCGTTAAATATGAATCGATAAGACGAGAGAAATGAATGTACGTTGTAGCAACCCTACTGCAGCAATTCCACCGTATAATTACCGATGAATTATTGAATCGTTAATGATGTCGAGTATATACCAGGAGACATTTCTCTATCGTTGTTTTATTTTGACGTCGATGCCCCACACTATAATTATCCATTCAAGTTCCGCAGTTATACAGGGGTTGCTCGTTACAATACACAGCGAGGGTACGTGAAACATTCCGAGGGTATGTAGAGTCGAGTATCTTCCAGGGTGGCTTTTTACATCTAACCACCGATTGCACCAGTGTCATCAAAGTAAAATAACCGACGTTATTGTACACGTAACTTTTTGTAACTCTCTTTGAAATTACATTACATTCGAAGATAATGTATTTACCTTCTGTGCATTTCTATACATTTCGATGTTGTATTTTTTTTTCAATATTATTTCGACGATTGGTGAATTATTAGTTCACACTGGCAAGACCCATTAGATCATCTTCGAATCTGATAAGTCTCAAAATACGAGATATTCAGACCGTATAACAATTAACCGTCCACCGGTATATTGGGGATATGGATGCAAGATCAAAAAGTCTCCAACATGGATATAAAGGGTGCAATTCGATTGTTCGACCTAAAAAATCCGAGTAGCAGTGCCTACTTACCAAGTCACGTCAGACTGTGTAACAGTTTACCTTCGATCAGCACTTAAGCAGTTTATAGAAGTAAACCGCATTTGATTTACGGGAAACGATCATTTATTGTGCTCCCAAATCTCGTGTCACAACGCGATATAATTCTGCTATAATTAAACTAAATTGATTGATGAATGATCGATACGACGAGCGCTTGACAATGGAGGGTCGAATGAAGATTAACTTTCGGACAATTAATGGATTAAAAATTGTTATTCTTCAAGTATACTCAATCCTTTCTTAATCCAATTTATTACACCCGAGAGCAGAGTCTCAGGAAACTATGAAAAACCGGCGACGACACGGGAGATCACGGTCTGTGTCACAGAAAATTTTTGAAAATTTTAATAAGACTACCATATGTGCTCATTTTCACTGAGCAATTTTCTATTCTCACGATCATTGGAGCACATTGTAGGCGGAGTACGACAGTCTGAGAAGCTGCAATTATAATAATATTAATACAGATTTTTTTTTTTCCAAAGTTATCAGATTGTTGGTTCTAGAATTCGTTGGGGTTGGTTAACAAGAATGTAGTCTAAATAAAGTGTGTGTTTAAAATTAATCGTTCGCTCTCACACTATTGAAGTAATCGAGATTTAGTGTAATAACATAGCCGCTCGTGTACTCGATTGGCCTCAGGGTACGTGCCATTATCGTGATTAAACTTCGTTTTGCGCTCATGCTAAACGAGGTCCAGTCTATTTCGTAAACGGCATCGCCAAGATTCAAACTCTGGAATAACGCGAAAGCAATAATTATAAAAATAAAGTATTAACAAAAAAATATATATATTAATTGATTTTACAATCCCTCTCATTGATGAATTGATTCATCGATATCTCGAAAAGAAAATTCACTCAAAAATACAAAAGTTTACGAGGTTTGACGAAAAAGAAAAACGATAAACATCAGAATCTCCATCATGCTTACTTCGTTGGTGACTTTACATCCGTAGAAACAGAAGACAAATATCTGTACCCCTATGCCGAACAGGTAAATGAAAATAGCCGTGAATTCTGGGCTGAATAGCTTCATTTTCGAGAGCCCGAAAACACTCACGCATAGAACGATCGTGCTCACTGTGTACTGAAGAAATATCATGGCACTGAAGATATCGTTCGATCTCTTGGCGAATCTGAATATTTCGTTTGTGAATTTAATTTTTTTCGCTTCCATGAAATACATGCGCATAACTACTACTAATGCTACATAAATAGCTAACTGAAATAGATATTAATTTCACGGTCGAAACAACGTAACTCGAATATCTCAAGATGATGATCGACGCAACGGCCGAGTAACTTGGACTCTAGTTTGGCGATAGAAAAATTCGTTTTGCCCTTACTGCGAGAATTTCGAGCTTTCTCGGACAGGCTCTTTGGTATTGCGTGAAATCGTTGTTTGAGAATGTTTAATTGGGCGCAAGTATGTAGCATCAGAGCTGGAACAAGTAAATCGAAGGCCACGCAGGCAGCTGCACCGGATATAATGGTGACGTGCTGATGAATGTAGGCGATCCAATAACCCACAATCGAGTCAAAGTGCTCGAAGGGCAACCACGACTCGTGGGGCAATGTTCTTTGTGGGATATCATCGATGACGGATGCAAAGAGAAATCCCGAAACCACTAGCACAATCAGTGCACCGTAACGCAAGGTAATCAATCTTAGGGAATGTATAAGTATCGTACGGTGAATTTGTTGGCTCCTTCTGTTATTCGCACTCGGTAGTTAATTTTGAGTTCGATGATAAATGCCATTTTTTCTTGTCAACAAGAACTTGTAGTTATTGAGAGGTGAACTTGGGGGTGGCTTTCTCCCGGCCCCGAGAGTTCACCTCTTTTTTTGAAAAGTAACATTTTGTTCGACGTCACCACCATTATGCACGTAAAATGACGTTGAATAAACGTGTACCCAATTTCATTTTGCCTGCAAGACATTGGCGATGTCGAAAAAGAACGTTATTTTCAAAGCTTTTATAGACTTTTTGGGACCATATGCGCAAGTGCACATGATCGCGCAGGTGCATATCGGAGAGAAAGAGCCTACTCGCCGCCATATTGGTATCCAACTCTATGTTTTCCTTTCACACAATGGAAACACATATATTTTTGTACTCACCTGATAAATCGATCGAATTTACGCTGGACGATGATTTCTTCCTCGGTTTTGGCCAACAAAGGATCCGACTGAAGGACTTTCGTAAGTTCGATTATCTCGTCTCGTTTATTCCATATATTCAGTGCTTTGCCATAATCGGCGATCAGCGTCAGTAACAAGAATGAATTATTTGCGAAAGTTTCGGCGTTGTCCGCCGAGTTCAAAAGTTCGATCAATTGGGATAGAATCCCTGTTATCATTATAAACGCCATGAACGATGTGTAAGTACCATAGAGATAAATTTTTCAAGTCGATGACCAGTGCAACGGACGCCAACAGCCGCTGTACTGAAGAAGGAAGAAAGGTATCTTTAGAGTTTGCATCTGACTGTTTTTCAGATTCTCGTTGTCCATCTCGAAGTGCAATCGATAATATAGAAAACAGAGTCGGTGACGGGAAAAGGACTCGTGCAGCTCGGGGAACAATTCTTTACTAATGGCTTTTTTTTTTCCCGTCCCCAACCCTTTCTATAGTCACTCCTGGAATAATAACCGTTGATGGTAGACATTTTTCTGCCCCATTGTGTTATTTATGAGCAATTATCTTCCCCGTATCTCCGGACTTGTGGACAATGGAAAACTTCATTTTTTCTTCTTCTTTAAATACGAATCGTTGATGAAATACATCGTCGATGAATTATTGAATCGTTGATGATGGCGAGTATATACCAGGAGACATATCCCTATCATTGTTTTATTTTGACGTCGATACCGTACACTATAATTGTCCATTTATGTTCCGCAGTTATGCAGGGGTTGCTTTCTACACGCACCGCGGATACGTGAAACATTCCGAGGGTATGTAGAGTCGAGTATCCTTCGGGGTGACTCTTTACATCTAACTATCGATTGCACTAGCGTCATCAGAGTGAAGTAATAAACGTCATTCTTCGTTCCCACACGTAACTCTTCGTAATTCTATTTGGAATTACATTATGTTTGAAAATACATACTATGTTTGGAATTACATTATGTTTGGTAATACATTTAATTTCTGTGTATTTCTACACATTTCAATGTTGTGCTTTTTTCTTCAATATCATTTCGACGGTTGTCGAATGACGTTGTAATTCAAGTGGGAGAGTTTTAAAGGCTGCGTGAAAATAAAAATGTATTAGTAATCATTTTTTACTATCTATAATAGAGCAACGTTTTTTTTTAACCTTCAACACGGATATAAAGGGCGCAATTCTGAGTAGTAGTGCAAAAAATCTGAGTAGTAGTGCGGTCTACTTACCGAGTATCGTCGGACAGTGTAACAGTTTACCTTCGATCGGTACTAATGCAGTTTATTTCAGTAAACCGCTTTTGTTTTCCGGGAAACGATCATTCACTGAGCTCCCAAATATTGCGTCACAATGCGATATAGTTCTGCTATAGTGAAACTATGCAGAACATTGCTTAATGATCGATACAACGAGCGCTTGACAATGGACAATCGAATGAAGATTAACTTTAGGACGGATTAACAGACCGAGACTTTCAAAGACAAACTTGAGCACGGGAAGCCGTGTAATGGATAATATATATTTTAGTAATGGACGCATTCTGCAATTAATATAGTCAGCCCAACAAAAAAGGTAAGCGTTGTTAAGTTTCTCGGCTTCGGAGCTATGGTGACGTAGCACTGAAGCAAGGAAACGAACCCAAGATCGGCTAGTGGCACAGGTTTGCCACAGTTTCCCCTGCGCCCATGGAATTGAACGCCTTGGCAAATTGGCCTGCCAATTCATGGCGAATTCATTGCTTTTCGGTGTCTAACTGCTGTAAGGAATACCACAGCAGGAAGAAGGGTGTGCAAATGGAAAAATACTGGGAGGACAAGAATATCCGTGGAGAAACGAAACAACCGTGGGCAATGATGAGATGCGGGAATATAGGGAAGATGAAGGAAAAGGGTTTTAAGGGGGGGTGGGGGGGGGGGGGGGGGGGGTACGGTTTTAAAATTATTTTTTTTGCATTTTTTTTTAAATTTTTTTTCTGAATGAACAATATGTCGAGAATATTGTGTATACATTTTAAGTCAATCGGAGTAAAACTAACGGAGTTACAGCGTTTCAAACGATTACGATTACGTGATACGGGTTCACGTATAAAAAACTTTAAATCGATTTTCCCGAAAACGTAATTTTTGAAGTTTGTGAACATTAGAACTCAAAATCTACTGAACCGATCCTTTTGAAAATTTAAACATTACTTCTTCACATAAATCAACAGGTAATCAGGAGGAGTTTTGTTTTTTTTTTCAATTTTTTCAATTTTTTAATAACAAATTAAGCGCGATTTTTTGAGCTAAAATTGCGTTTTTCACTTCCAAGTGCTGCAAAAAATAGAAAAAAAAAAAAAAAAAAAAAAACTCTTCCTGATTACCTCGAGAAAAACATCACCTTTAAAATGCATATCAATTTTTTTGTTTCGGATGATCCGGTAACGGGTTATAATGTTCACCGCAAAACCACTTTTTTTCAAGGCGCCTCTGGAGATTCAACGTCACCGGCTTATTTATCAATATTTTTCATTGAAAATTTTTTCTGAGATACTTCAATAGTTGTACAATAATATGTAATTCTATTTAATAAAATTATATTACTCATGTCGCCGCAAAAAAATCATAAAAATATGCTTTTTTTTCGCCTTTAAAACCCTACCCCCCCCCCCAGAATACGGAATGTTTACTATGCGGGGAGAGAGAGGAAGCGTTGGTGCATATTTGCGAATGCGTAAACGAAATAGCGCTAGCGAGCATAGAAGTGGTAAAAGGATTCAAGAGCTGGCTATGCTCAGGACATACGCCCTGAAATTAGAAACTTGCGCTAAGGGGGAGAGAGACCGGTAGTTGCCCTCTGTGATTACGTGGCGAAATTCGAGAGGTTGGGGAGGAGAAAACAAAGTGGGCAAGGGCATAGAACATAGAACGTTCTAGAGCATAGAACGTGAGGAAAGAAGACTAAAGAGTAAAGAGAAAATGATAGTGTATATAAGGACACGGAATGGAGGAAAGTAAGGAAGAGGAAAGCAAGAAATGCAAATAGCATGCGAGAGTGTAAGCCGATATGTAAAAAAAGGGATTTGTACAGGGAAGGGCAGTGTAACAACCCGAAAAGGTGTGCATAGAATAATAAATAACTATATAATTTTTTCCAGTATACTCACCCTTTCTTAATCCTTACCTCAATCCTTCCTCAATCCAATTTATTAAATCCGAGAGCAGGCTCCCAGGAAACTGCGGAAAACCGATGTCGATACGGGAGATCACGGTCTGTGACACAGTAAAAACGACGAAATACGAAATGATTTTTGAAAATTTTAATAAGACTACCCATTCGACTTCATTTTCACGGAGCAATTTCCTGTTCTCTGGTTCGTTGGAGCACATTGTAGGCGGAGTACGAGAGTCTGAGAAGCTGCAATTATAATAATATCATTAATGGACATTTTTTTTGTTCAAAAGTTATCACAGGATTTGTTCAAGTGTTTGTTGGTATTGGTTAACAAGAATGTAGTGTAAAAAGAATGTTTTAAAATGAATCGTTTGCTCTCACATTACTGAAGTAATCGAGATTTAAGGTAATAACATAGCCGCTCGTGTACTCGATTGGTCTCAGAGTACGTGCCATTATCGTGATCAAACTTCGTTTTGTGCTCACGCTCAACGAGGTCCAATCTATTTCGTAAACGGCGTCACCAACGTTTAAACTCTGAAACAATGTGACATGCAATAATTATAAAAATGGAAAAATTATTTAAAAAAAATTATATCAATTGATTTAATAATCTCACTTATCGATGAATCTGTTCATCAATATCTCGAAAAGAAAGTTACTCACAAATACAAAAGTTGGCTCTTTGGATGACAATGCAATATTATACATGTCGATTGAAAAAAAATAAAATAAAATAAGATAAACATCAGGAGTCCACCATGCTTACTTCGTTGGTGACTTTACATCCGTAGAAACAGAAGAGAAATATCTGTACCCCTACGCAGAACAGATAAATGAAAACAGCCGCAAATTCTGTGCTGAATAGCTTCATTTTCGAGAGCCCAAAAACACCCACGCATAGAACGATAGTGCTCACTGTGTACTGAAGAAACATGATGCCAGTAAAGATATCGTTCGATTTTCTGGCGAATCTGAATATTCGATTATTTCATTATTCATTGTGCTTCCATGAAATACGAGGTCTGTTCAAAAAGTATCGCGAATTTTGAATCTTCGCGGGCTACGGATATTCGATTTTTTTTGTGGCGTTAGGTCGGTACTCTTGTCCCTCACTTATGCTTAAAAAAAACCGGCCATTTTGAATGTTTAGTCGATTGTTGACAGCTGTTTTGGTTAGACGTATTTTGGCTTGTCTTCGATTTTTGCCTATTCCAAAAAATGGATCAAAGAATCTGTATCAAATTTTGTGCGAAAAAGAAAATTAAGTGCGCGGACGCATTTCGAATGTTGACTGTGGCATATGGTGAAGCTACCTTGGACCAAAGCAACGTTTATCGGTGGTACAAAATGTTCTCAGAGGGCCGAGAAGATGCGAGCAACGAAATGCGTTCCGGACGCCCGAGCACATCAACAACAGACGAAAACATTGATGAAGCGAAGAAAATAATATTGACCAATCGTCGAATCACCGTCAGAGAAGTTGCTGAGGAGCTAAACATATCGATTGGCTCGTGCTATTCGATTTTGACCAATGATTTGGGCATGAGACGGGTCGCCGCGAAATTCGTGCCAAAATTGCTCATTCTCGAGCAAAAACAGTGTCGCGTTAACATTGCTAAGGATCTGTTGGACTCGGTCCGCGACGACCTAAATTTGCTCCAGAGGGTCATAACTGGGTGACGAATCATGGGTTTATGGTTATGACGTGGAAACCAAAGCTCAATCATCGCAATGGAAGCTGCTTTTTTGGAACAGGCAAAAATCGAAAACAAGCCAAAACACGTCTAACCAAAACAGCTGTCAACATGTAATAATTTCTTTTCTCTATTAAAATTATTATGATTATTTTTTGAGGAAATAACGACAATTTTCGTTATTTCTTTTATAATTTATTTTTCTGTTTGGTGTTTGTTTGAAATTATTAATATTTGACTGTAAATTTCATTTGTTTTTATTTATTAATTTTGGAGACTCGAGATCGTTTAAAATTCGTTATAATTTGAAGGTGCCGCAAGATACATACATAATAAATTCACACATTCAAACACATATATTGATAATAAAAAAATTTTTCGCTTATCTTTTGTTTGTTTTCTTTTTTGTTTCGAGGGCGTTGCATCACTTGATCCGTCGAACGATTCCCTTTTTCATTTTTGGTTCCTTCAACAGGCTCTCTCTAAAACACTAATTATCGGACATACTTTCGATCATAATTTATCTCGCATTATTATTCTTTATATAATCATAAATTCGCGGATCTTACCTCTCCCAGCGAATAATTCGCTTGATGTGCAGTCGACACTTAACATAACGCTTCTTTGCACGCGTTATTCCCGACAAGTATATGTCAGGTTAAAATCCCGATACATGGATGGATATAGAGACATAGACACTTGTCTCGTACAATATAATTGACGCACAATAGATATAAAACCGTCACAGTTCGCGGTCGCTGGGAGAGTGCGAGACGCAGGTCGTGAATCTATTCGCCAGTATTCCAATTATAATAATAATCAATGATATTCGACATTATTTCCATTGGGCCGTTATTATCGCTATAGTGCTAATCTTACAAACAATTAACTAAACATTCAAAATGCCCGATTTTTTTCAGCATAAGTGAGGGACACGAGTATCAACTTAACGTCACAAAAAAAATCGAAAATCGAATATACGTAGCCCGCGGAAATTCAAAATTCGCGATACTTTTTGAACAGACCTCGTACATTTCTGAAATAGATATTAATTTCATGGTCGAAACTACCTAACTCGAATATTTCAAGATGATGCTTGACGCAACGGGCAAGTAGTTTGGACTCTAGATTGGCGATTGAAAGATTCGTTTTGTCCCTGATGCAAGAATTTCGAGCTATCTCGTAAAGGCTCTTTGGCATTTGGTGAAATCGTTGTTTGAGAATGTTTAATTGGGCGCAAGTTTGTAGCATCAGCGCTGGAACAAGTATATCGAAGGCAGCACAGGCAGTTGCCGCGGATATAAGCGTGGCGATCTGATGAATGTAGGCGATCCAATAACCCAGAATCGAGTCAAAGTGCTCGAACGGCAGCCACGACTCGTAGGGCAATGATCTTTGTGGGATATTCTCGATGACGGTTGTAAAGACAAGTCCCGCAACCGTTATCGATATGAGTGCGCCGTAACGCAAAGTATTCGATCTTAGGGAGTATATAAGTAAGGCCAATTTGTTAGTTCCTTCTGTTGTTCGCATTTCGGTAGTTAATTTTAAGTGCAATGATAAATGCAATTTTTTGTCCGAGAGTTCCCTTGCGGCTTCGAGAATTCCCCGCTTTTTTAACAAATAACATTTTTTTCAACGTCCCCAACATTTTCCACGTAAAATGACATTGAATAAACGTTTACTCAGGATCATTTTCCGTGCACGGCTTTGGATATATCGAAGAAAAAGTTATTTGAAAAGTTTTCATAGACTTTTTGGCATCGTATCCACAAGTGCACATGATCGGGGAGATGCATATAGGAGCTAAAGAGCCTACTCGCCGCCATATTGGTATCCAACTCCATGTTTTCCTTCTCCACAATAGAAACATTATATTTTTCTTACCCACCTGATGAATCTATCGAATTTACGCTGGATCATGGTTTCTTCCTCGGTTCTGGCCAAACAAGGATCCGACTGAAGAACTTTCGTAAGTTCAATTATCTCGTCTCGTTTATTCCATAGATTCAGCGCTTTGCCACAATCGGCGACCAGCGTCAGTAACAAGAAAGAATTATTTGCGAAAGCTTCGGCGTTGTCCGCCGAGCGCAAAAGTTCGATCAACTGTGATAGAATTCCTGTTATCATTACAAACGCCATTAACGATGTGTAAGTGCCATAGAGATAAATTTTCCAAATCGATGACCAGTGCAACGGACGCCAAAAGCCGATGCACTGAAGCACGAAGAAAGGTAACTTTAGAGATTGCATCTGACTATGTTTCATTTTCTCGTTGTACATCACGAAGTACATTCGATAATATAGACAACAGATCGAACGGCGGACAAAGTTTGTGACGGGAAAATGACTCGTGCAGTTCGAGGGATGATTCTTTACTGAAGGTTCTTTTTACCCGCGCCCCCCACCCTTTCTATAGCCACTCGTGGAATAATAACCGTTGATGGAAGACATTTTTTTGCCCCTTTGTGTTATTTACGAACAATTATCTTCCCTGTATCTCCGGACTTGTGGAAAACTTCATTTTTTTTTCTAGAAATACGAATCGATGCGACGAGAGAAATGAATCTACATTGTGGCAACCCCACCGCAGCAATTCCGCCGTATAATTACCGATGAATTATTGAATCGTTAGCGACGTCGAGTCTACAACAGGAGACAATTCCCTATCGTCGTATTTTGACGTCGATGCCGCACACTATAATTATCCATTCTAGTTCCGCAGTTATGCAACGGTTACTCGTCACAATACTCAGCGCGGGTACGTAAAAATATTCCGAGGGTATGTAGAGTCGAGTATCCATCGGACTGGCTCTTTAGATCTAACTATCGATTGCACCAGTGTCATCAAAGTGAAATAACCAACGTTATTGTACACGTAACTTTTCGTCACTCTCCTTGGCGTTACATTATTATCGAAAATAATGTATTTAATTTAATGCGGCAGTCTGGTCTAGAGCGAGATTTTTGACGTCATTTCTAATGTGCAATAACGTTTAAACCGTTGAAGGTGTCTTGATGAAAATTTACACGTGCATTTATTGATCCTTGGAGAATACTTGTACATTTAAAAAAAAAATTATTTTAAATATTTTCATGTAGTTTTTTGCCTTGTTGCAACATGGTGCGCCGAAAGCCGCCTCAATCGGCGCCCACTCTGGACGATGTTGTATGCATCTGAAAAAAAAAATATATATATATTCTCAATCTGTATGAGTATTCTGGGCACTGGTAGCAGAATTGGTACATAAAAAAAAATTTTGACAAAAAGGCGGCCTGTTGAACTTTCATTAATGATATTTCATACATTTTCGGGTATTCGACGAGTTATAAAATGTCGGCAAAATTATTGTTCGACTCAATTCTGCTACCAGTCCTCAGAAACAGGCTACCTAAGGTACGTGCAAAATTTGAGCTCGATCGGTCCATTAGTTATCGAGATATCGTGGGCGCCGATTTGAAAAATATAGTTCTGAGATAAACGCGTTCAAAGTTTTGAACGCGCGCGCGCTACCTGAGCGCGCGGCTTGCTTAGAATTTTTATTTCTCGGCTAATTTTTGAAATATCAATAAACGGTTTTCAGAAGCGTATGAAGAAAGGTCTAAGGAATAAGAACATGAAAAAAAAAATCGATTTTTTCAAATTTCTAGACCAGACTACGGCGTTAATATTTCATGAGAGATTGCCGAAGCTGCGTACCGTTCACGCGTCCACTACTGTCGGTTCATCGATATCAAGTAATTGATTTCTATAGAAGACTAGCTGACCCGACAGACGTTGTCCTGTCTGAGCTATGATTATTCAATTCGAACTGGAATAAATAATTTAAAACGAAATTATTCCAAAAACATAGTGTTTATTGTAACTGAAAATAATAAATTGACTCCTTTAGTGTTTCTGTATAACCACGTGTTAGTCTATCAAAACTTACCAAAAATCGATATTAAATTAAACTTTTAATATAAGCCGTGATTGCGGTGAACTAACTGCGATGAACAAAAACTTCTCAAAAAATTCACTCAACAAACTCACAACTGGATTAACGTTCAGATCGAATGGACTGTGCACTAAGAAATGGATAAATGAATTTTTTTATCGATAGATGCCGACCGATGCATCTATTGAATCACATTTGCTTCGCGCGAACTGTCAAACGCGCGAATGTTAAATAGTCGTTAAGTTTTCTGAAATTTTCCAATTTTCCGCGCAATTTTCTTAATTTTTCTTTCCGTACGAACCTTCTACAGAGTATTGGAAAATTAAAAAAAAAAGATCAGTGAAATCGGTAAAGTAGTTCTCAAGTTATGGCGTGACCAAGGAAAATAGGGATTCATTTTTATATATATAGATAATTTACATCTACATTTAAGCAAGTTGACAAAAGATCAATGATTATTATCCTTGTTACAGAAGTATTTGTACTAATTCATTCAGTGCGTAATCAACATATTGTTTATTATAATCATATTTAAGAATGATTATTTCAATAATTTTTTTATATTATTTGTCACGTGTAACGATTTGTGCAAAGTGGAATTTGCATAGATCCCTTTTTCACAATGTTTCCACATTGACAAACACAGCCTCGGTGGATAATTGACTGTTTCAATTTTGGTTTCCTCGTAGAGGAAAATTTGTAACGTGGCAAAAATTATGAGATAGCAACTGGCAATTTTCAAGTTGCATCGCTTATTCTGCCTTTTTTTTTTGTCTCTGCATTACCGGGCATTTCGCAACTAATAACTTGAGGTAAAGATATGACATTCACCATAATGATGTACTTATTATTATTACTGATTTATTAACATACCAGTTGAAAGCATTATCTTTAATTATTATTGTCAAATGCAGTACTTCCATTATTCTGACGATTGTTGGAGGACGTTGTAAGCCGAATATGAAAGTTTTATGAGCTACAACATTAGTTTTGAATGTATAAAAAAATAAAAAAAATAAAAAAATAAAATGTTATAACAACAGACAATAATCGTTTGGCCATAATTATTACTTACGCTGTTGAATGAATCGAGAGAAAGGGTGATGATGTTGCCACAGGTGAAGGTGATAGGTCGTAAAGATCGTATCATAATTGTCATTAGGCTCTTCTTCGTTCTGATGCCGAATGATAACCAGTCCATCTGATAAACCGCGTTGCAAATGTCCACGCTCTAAATTAATAATATACGTAAAAGTATCAACGAAAAAAAAAAAAAAAAAAACAGTAATTGCCGAAATGTGAAGGAGAACTCGATGAAGGAAGACTTTTTTTTATTGCTAGTATCAAGTCATTCTTCAAAAATAATATTTTCATTTATGCAACCTCATCACCCACTCGTTTACAAAGATTTTTCTTCCAAATGCAATTGTCCATTTTGAAACTCTTTTAACGAATTGCCAATTGAAATTTTTAAATTCTTTTCCCGCCGATTTTATTGTCCCAAAAAGTAGCCGACTTTGTTTTTCCTCTTTCGCAGATGAAATTTTATAAAATATATAAAGCAATTGTAAACAATACCTGAAGCGTTAATTCTTCACCGTAGAAACAAAAAATGAATATCTGAACGAGCATGCAAGTGAGATACATAACGATAGCCATGAATTCGGAGCTGAAGAGTTTCATCGTCGATACCTCGTAGATACTGACGCAAAGTACCAGAGAGCTTATGACAAATTGTAGAGAAACCACGACGCCGAAGATATCGTTTGACTTATCGGCAAAGCTGCAATTCAGTAGAGCCTTTTGACAATTATATTTAAATAAACATCTCGCCGAGTTCGACATTATCTTCACGACTTCTTTTCTCATCTGTTTACCGAAATATTTCCACATGATGCTTGATACATTCTGTCAGTAATTCAGTCTCCAAAGACTGACCCTCGATTCGATATTTCTCCTCGTTCTCGTCGCGAACAAACTTTCTTCTCGCTTCTATAGCTCGCGGTACAGCTTCGATTCGATACTTGAGAATTTTCATTTGAGCGCATGTTTGCATCATAAAACCAGGAACGAGGGTGTCGTAAGAACTGTTTATCATAGCTCCGGTAGCGTGGGCAATGAGCTGATGAAGATAGGCGAACCAAAAACCAATTTGCGTTGATTCGTGACGATATGGAAGCCAACCTTTGAACGGTAAATTACGCTCAGGTATATCCAGAAACAATGATCTCACCGTTATCACTGTTGCTGTTGTTGCAGAGAAAGAAGTGTACCATAAAGAATTGAATCTTAAAATAAATTTAAAGAAATAACATATTTTTAGCAATATTCTCTGTACAATAATCAGGTACACTATTTTTCGACAATTTACACACACATTCGCTGATACTTATGGCCACTCACCGATGAGTTAGGCAATTTTTCGTTCGAATCATTACTTTCGACTAATCATTGAAAGTAACAAAAAAATAAATTATTTAAAGAAAAGGATTAACGAATTGATTAACTGAAAAATATGATAATTAACTTTTCACTCTTAAGGGATAACACCACTGTGACCCCCTGTTTTTTTCCACATTTTTCAAGAATTTTTTTTTGTGAGAAAAAAAAGAGATATTCGAAAAATTTTTTTGGGTTTTGTTCCTTGTTTATTAATGTATCAAAAAACATTTTTTTCACATTTTTCCCGCCGCATGGTGGCGCTGGGGAAGCTCTCGCGTCAGGTGCTGTCATCTCCGCGGCACGCAGCAGAACTCTCTTCAACGTCGATCTGAAAAAGAATACCGAGTGTTTTCGTTAATAATATGATATTTTGAAGAGAAGTACATAGGGATTTGGAAAAATATTGTTTTGAAAAAAATAGGCACGCCTTTGAATTTAAGAATGCTTTTTGAGCAAAATTTCTCGTCGCAAATAGGCTATAACTTTTATAATTATTGAGATATCGAAAAAATCCTATGTACTTCTCTTCAAAATATCATATTATTAACGAAAACACTCGGTATTCTTTTTCAGATCGACGTTGAAGAGAGTTCTGCTGCGTGCCGCGGAGATGACAGCATCTGACGCGAGAGCTTCCCCAGCGCCACCATGCGGCGTGAAAAATGTGAAAAAATGTTTTTTGATACATTAATAAACAAGGAACAAAACGCAAAAAAATTTATCGAATATCTCTTTTTTTTCCTACAAAAAAAAATTCTCGAAAAATGTGAAAAAAAACAGGGGGTCACAGTGGTGTTATCCCTTAATAATGACAGCCCATAGTTTCTACCAGTTACTCCATAATGTCCTACGTTGAATCAATGTCGAAAAATAAAAATATCGTTATGCGAATACTCCCTTTTGTAGAGTCATCGTCAACTGTTAGTGTACATCAGGAGATTGGGACAGAGACGTTTTTCTAAATTAAATGTATCAAGTCATCACCTAGCGTTACGTTCGCACTCGAATTGTATCGCTATTTCATCAGCATCTCGTGGATTACACAGATCGTTTCTGAGCACATTCGTGAGATCAATTATTTCTTCGCGTTTCGTCACTATATTCAGAATTTTGCCGCACACTCCGATCATCGTCAGTAGCATGAACGAACCGTGAGTAAATTCCTCGACATTGTCGATCGAGCCGAAGAGCTCGATAGACTCTGATATCGTGAAAGCGTAAACGAGAAATAACATGATAATCGTATAAGTGTCATAGAGCGTGGACTTCCAGCCGTTGGACCACATCAACGGTCGCCACAATCCGCAAAATTGAAGAATTACGAAATTCAACGAAAGGGTATGCATTTTATGATTGTACAAAAAAAATATCCTTTCTTGATGCACGAACAAAGTCTAACTCTTCAGTGCCACTGATTCACAGTGCCTTGGCAAAAGAAAAACAGATTGTAGAATGTCGCGACGAGGTGAGCTATTAAAGTAATTGTCTGAAAAATTGTCCCGGGGCGAATCGAGGAAATAACAGGGAATATGGATTTTCTACGATATTTGCATTTTATATTCGATGGATGATGATACAGGGAAACGGAAGACATACTAGAGGTCTTATTTCGTATCGAATTCCGTCGATAACCGAGAAAATATTCAACCTATAATATTTTCATCTTATATTCAATGGCTAATCATATATAAGGAGAGGACAAAATACACAGTGTCTTCGATTTTTACGAAGTTCGTGAATAACGATAAGCACCAGGCATGATGCTTCTAGCCCGGAGTAAAGTTGTTTTCCCTCCGCAATATTTGCTTCTTATGGCTAATCATATAGGAAGAGAAAACAAATGGTCGGACTTATTGCCAGGTAGCTCGTGAATAATATGTTATTGAACTTGGAGCCAGATACAGCTGATACTATATTGAACCGACTCGTCGTTCAACCATACGTTTATCCATCGATCACCACATATTTATTTCATCAAAATACGGGTATGGAAAAAAGACGTGATGACAAGCCGTCACAGTGCTCCGACGACCGTCTACGAACTCTCAACAAAGGTGAAACGTATCTCGTGAGTATGCATATCAATGTTAATCGTTTTAGTTCCATAAGTATTGAACTCGAGATATATCTTCATCGCCGCATACCTGGGAATAAATCATAGGAGAAAATTATTTTTAACCATGAAAATCTTCGTTAAGTCAATTGTCGTCACGGCTGCTTATCGTACCGTGTACCGAGCCTGGGAGGAATCTGCAATCTTCATTGTACAGATACGAATAATGGTGGGAAATTTATTAGAGTTCGTGCGGATTATTTTCAGTGAAATGAACAAATAAAGAATATAATTAAAAGTAATGGTAAAAATAAATGATTCATTGATCAACCGTGATCCTTAATCATCAGGCGGCCGTTCCAATTACCAGGGCAATCGGGAGCAATTCCGACACGCTGAAAAATCAGGTTTAAACGGCTGCCCCAATTTATCTCCAACACTGTACTCTTTCCGTTCGTGGTTAATTATAATTACGACGTGCCCAAATTGAGAGCTGCCCTAATATGGAAATTTTTCACACTCCTCTCTACAGCCGATGAAAATAATTGAAATATATATGAAGAAAGAAAATGTATTTATTAATTTTATTAATTGATAATATCTGAAATAATGTTCGTTGAGTTGAACAGCAATATGAAGAGTTCACCAAAGTCAGCGCGTTTGACCAACCCGTTCTCTCTAACGTATGAAAAACGGGTGTGAAACTTATTCGAAACCATGTGACTTTGTTTCAAGCGAGCGGATTGCCGTGAGACCATTAGTCTAAGATAATTTTTTTAATGATTACATTACGAAATGCATCTCTTCGGTAATCGTTTAGCCTGACTAGTGTTGGAGTACGTTGTAAGCCGAGTACGAAAGTTTTATAAGCTGCAATAAGAATTTTGGACGTATGAAAGAGCAATAACGAAAAAATAATAATCTTGGGTTTGCTTATTACTCACGTTAGTGAACGAATCGAGAGAGAGCGTGATGATGTTTCCACAGGTGAATGTGATTGGTCGTAGAGAGCGTATCATCATTATCATCAAACCCTTCTTCGTTCTGACGCAAAACGAGGACCAGTCCATTCCATAAATCGTGTCGCAAATATCCACACTCTAAATTAATTATGCACACTAAATGTTTAAAAACAGAAGCTTACGGATGACATTTACGTATTGCTTCCACATTCTTTCCTATCGATCACTAAACCTCTTTCATGAATAAGTATACGAGGTCTGTTCAAAAAGTATCGCGAATTTTGAATTTCCGCGGGCTATGTATATTCAATTTTCGATTTTTTTGTGGCGTTAGGTTGGTACTCATGTCCCTCACTTATGCTGAAAAAATCGGCCATTTTTAATGTTTAGTTAATTGTTGACAGCTGTTTTGGGTAGACGTGTTTTGGCTTGTCTTCGATTTTTGCCTATTCCAAAAAATGGATCAAAGAATCTGTATCAAATTTTGTGTGAAAAACAAAATTGAGGCCTTACATACGTCGAAAATTTTCAAAAAATCGATTTTTTTGTTTACAGATTATTATTCCTTATAGTCTTAGGCGTATTTCTGTGTAAGCTGATTGTAAAAATTCCCCATAGTTCAAAAGTTATTGTAGATAATGTGACTGCCCGTCGAAAGGACAAAGGTCTGACGCGCGCCTACCTGAGTTGAGTTGTTTGAGGCAGTCGTCGATTAGAAAAAAATAAACAACAACAATTTTTTACTGACAAGGAAGGCGTACAATATGAAGCTGGAATGGGAGATTAGACGTAAGTTAACTAAATAAATTAAAAAATTTCATAAAGTTTTTGCTCCAGCCGCGCGCGACTTCGAGCGAAACGCGCTTGAAACTTTAAACGCGTTTTTCTCAAAACTACTTTTTCTGACACGGTCGGCATGATAACTTGTACGATTTTTTATATTTTTTGATGATTTTTTTTTTTATATTCGGAATTGTTGTTTCTATAGTCTGTCGAGCCGGATTTTTAAAATTATAATTAGAAAATTTTATAAAAACAATTAAAGTGTGACTTTTTTGACACAAACTTAACATTTTTTTTTAAATTACCGTAAATTGTTTAATTTTTGGAATTCCAAAAATCCGGCTCGACAGACTATAACTACTACCTTATTTTACAAGAATTTATTTACATTTTGCAGATCCGTCAACATTTGAGAAAGAAATACTGCCGACCGTGGAGCAACTTTTTTTTGACAGTGCTTCAAAAAATGTGATTTTTCATGTTGTAATTTTTGAAAAAAAAAATTGAAATAAATTTTTTTACAAACTTAACACAGTAATAAACAATGTGTAAGAATTTTTTTATCAATTTCTATTTCTATCCCTCCTAAAAATAGTTTTTCTTTTGGTACGTTTTCGGTACCGCTAGACGTATGTAAGGCCTTAAGTGCGCGGACGCATTCCAAATGTTGACTGTGGCATATGGTGAAGCTACCTTGGACCAAAGCAACGCTTATCGGTGGTACAAAATGTTCTCAGAGGGCCGAGAAGATGCGAACAACGAAATGCGTTCCGGACGCCCGAGCACATCAACAACAGGGGCGGGGTCGAAGCTCCGAACCGTAAAAGCTTCGACGGTTCAAAACTCCGAATTTATGTGGGACGATCTTAAAACTTTACGAAATTTTTAAAATCCGTCCTTTTTAAAACAGAAATGTCATTGCGAAGAATAGTTATACATCGAGGATTAAATGACAAGAATAATTATGAGACCGATCTGCAAAAGTATCGAAAATCAAAAATCCGACTACTTAAAAAATCGTATTTTAACAATTAGAAAACGTAAAGTTCCGAAAAATTGTGGTGGTAGAAACTCGAGTTGCCGAACGGTCAAGTTTTATACCTGAAAAGGTTCAGAAAAAAAAGTTCGAAGCCAAATATATTAGAATTTGTACGTCCCGAAAAGGGTAAACAGACGACGGTGTATTAATTCGACCGGGCAAAATTCCGACAGGGCAAAATTTCGAAAGAGAGTAAAACTAGCGCTACTAGTGGACTCTGACGCTCGCTCGTGAAAAAGGTCCATAGGACATAACACCAGTGGTGCTGCCATCTAATCGCACGAATTGCAAATTTTCGGAATTTTGCCCCTTCGGAACTTTTATTTTCGGAATACCGCATCGTCGACGCCGTAATTTTCTGATTCCGAAAAATTCGTATACCCGAGAATTCTTTTCTTCAATTTTATTACGTTCGCACCTTTCCGATAGTTTCTTGTTCGATAATATAATTTTCGGAACTTTGCGGATCTCTAAAAATCACCCATTCGGAATGTCTCAAGTAATACTACTCCGTTCGATAAATTGCTCTGTCGTCTGCGTAATCTTTCGAAAAAATATTCACTCGACGATATTAAATTCGTATCGTTTTTGGTATCCATTCATACCCGTTCGAAGTTATTTACAGTCGAATATTCAAACTGTCGTCGGAATGAACCCTGCAATTCGTACTATTAAAATTCGGAGTTTTGCACCGTCGAAGCTTTTACGGTTCGAAACTTCGACCCGGCCCCCAACAGACGAAAACATTGATGAAGTGAAGAAAATAATAGTGGCCAATCGTCGAATCACCGTTAAAGAAGTTGCCGAGGAACTAAACATATCAACTGGCTCGTGCTATTCGATTTTTACCAATGATTTGGGCATGAGACGGGTCGCCGCGAAATTCGTGCCAAAATTGCTCAATTTCGAACAAAAACAGTGTCGCGTTGCTACGGAGCTCTTAGACTCGGTCCGCGACGACCCAAATTTGCTCCAGAGGGTCATAACTGGTGACGCATCATGGGTTTATGGTTATGACGTGGAAACCAAACATCAATCATCGCAATGGAAGCTGCTTTTTTGGAATAGGAAAAAATCGAAGACAAACCAAAACACGTCTAACCAAAACAGCTGTCAACAATTAACTAAACATTCAAAATGGCCGATTTTTTCAGCATAAGTGAGGGACATGAGTACCAACCTAACGCCACAAAAAAAATCGAAAATCGAATATACGTAGCCCGCGAAAATTCAAAATTCGCGATACTTTTTGAACAGACCTCGTACTCATCAATTTTGCGTTCCTTTCTAGTAGAGTAAGCTTTTTGAACTACACATATGTGTACAATTGAGGAAGAAATTTGGAAATTTAATTTTCCAGTATATTGCTATTGCTTTTTCTCACTCTATAGAACTAAAAAAGTCCGAACGGTTGATGTAATGAGGATAAGCTTGGTCAGTTTCGGAAAACTCATAAAAGGTCTACTCTTAATTTTCGTTCGACTCAGAATCAAATATTCTTGCTGACCTCTATTATATTAATGGGGAAAGTTCTAGCCCGATAACTCAAGTATCATTGTCTAATCGTATATAGTGATTTTATCTTTGCAACCTCATCAAACACTCACGCACAGTAATTTCTTTTTTTTATAAATACAATTTTCCAATGTTTTAAATACATCGACAAATAAAATTAATGATTCTTTTTGTGTCGATCAGAAAGTCCCTATAAAGATCTAGAATATTAAAAATGTTTAGGGGAAATCATTGAGAATGAAGATAATATTTATAGACGATTGGAAGCATTACCTGAAGTGTTAATTCTCCGCCGTACAAGCAATAACAGAATATCTGAGTGGACATGCCCGTGAGATACAAAATGGTAGGTACGAATTCGGAGCTCAAAAGTTTCAGCGTCGATACCTTGTAGATGCTGGCACAAACGACCAGAGTGCTCACGACGAATTGGAAAAAAACTACGATATCAAAGATATCGTTCGAGTTATCGGCGAATCTGTAAGTCAAACGAGCCTGACGATAATTATATATATATATACAAACAAACTTCTTGTCGATATCATGGATTTAAAAAAAGGGTTTTTTGTCACTGAAATATTTCGATGTGATCCCTGATGCATTCTCTCAGCAATTCAAACTCCATAGTTTGACTCTCCCTCTGATAATCCGTATCGTTCTTGTCGCAGAATGACTTTCTTCTCGCTTCTATTGCTCGAGGTATAGTTTCTATTCGATATTTTAGAATTTTCATTTGAGCACAAGTTTGCATCATGAAACCAGGTACGAGGGTGTCAAACGCGGCGTTTATCAACGCTGAGGTATAGAGGACAATGATCTGATGGAAATAGGCGAACCAGAAACCAATTTTTAACGAATCGAGGTGATATGGAAGCCAACCTCTGAAGGCTAGATTACGTTCAGGTATGTCAACAATTAAAGATCTCAGTGTCATTGATGATACTGTTGCTCCACAGAGACCAGTGTACCATGAAACGTAGCGTCTTAAAATAAAATTGTTAAACCGTTTAACCGTATTAAACCGATTGTAAGTGATCCACTGCTGAATACGATTGCCAACATTTAACCCGCGTTAATTAAACAAATTCTACTTCTACTTACATAATTTACAATGTTATGTACTGTAATTAATATTCCAAACGAAATATGGCATCATGCATCATGGTGTACCGAATGAATGAAATTAAATTTATTGTCACCTAGCATCACGTTCACAATCAATCAGTATCATCATTTCTTCCGTATTTCGAGGTTTGAAGAGATCGTTCCTCAGCACATTCGTCAAATCAATTATTTCTTTCCGTTTCTTCACCAAATTCATCATTTTTGCGGCGACCCCAATTATAGTCAGTAGCATGAAAGAACCGCTAGTGAATTCCTCGACATTCTCGGACAGTGTAAAGAGATCGACGCCCTCGGATATTATGAACATGTAATTGAAAAATACCATGAAAATCGTGTAACAGTCATAAAGCACAGACTTCCAGCCAGTGGACCACGTTAAAGGCCGCCACATTCCACAAAATTGTAAAATCTTGAAATTCAACGGTAGAGTATGCATTTGGTTGTAATGACGATTTTTTCTCGTGCAGAACACACGGACGTAACTTCTTTGGTGGCACTGACTCACCGTGACCTCGGAAAAAAGCTGCAGTATTTCACGACTAGATAACCTGTCTTAGTAATTGTTTGAGAAATTGTACTGGGACGAATAGAGAAAATAATAGGGAAAAATGTCGTCCTACAATATTTGCATTTTATATTCGATGACTAATAATACCAGATGAGAAAAATACTTAGTCCACTTATTTCGTGTCCAATTCACGAACAACTGCGGGAATTCGTTACCTGTAATATTTGTAGAGGGAAAAATATGGTAAATGTGCCTTGCACATCGTTGGTGAATGATGAGAAAAATTATTTCCCCACAATATGTGCATCTTATATTCAATAGGTAATAATATAGGAGGAGCAACAGCCGGACGTACTACGTTACAGAGTTCGTAAATAATATGTAATTGAACGTTCAGCTAGGGATAGTCGATACTATGTTGAGACGGCTGACCGTGAAACTATAGCTTGAACTATCAATCACCTCATTTTTATTTCATAGGGACAGGAGTATCGAAGAGTACAGGACAACAAGTCGTTCTTATCTATATAGGGATATATAGAGGGAAAAATATGGTAACTGTCCCTTGTATATCCTCGGCGAATAACGAGAAAAATTGTTTCCCTACAATATTTGCATCTTATATTCAATAGGTAATAATATAGGGGAAGAAAAAACCGCCGGACTTACTACGTTACGGAGTTTGTGAATAATATGTAATTGAACTTTCAGCTAGGGATAGTCGATACTATGTTGAGACGACTCACCGTTGCACCATAGCTCGAACCATTAATCAGCTCATTTTCATTTCATAAGGACAGGGGTATCGAAGAGTACGAGACGACAAGTCGTCCCAGTACTGCGACAACCATCAGTGAAGGCTTAAGAAAAATTTAACGTATCTCCTAAAAGAAACTTCCATCTATACCGACGCTGAGCTCGACTTTTCAAAAGTGTTAATGTCATTGAACTTAAGAAATATGTGCTCGTAATTTTTATTATCATAGCTGCGGCTTACAGAGATCGGACTAAGTGCAATTCCAGCACTTTCTGTGACGTGCCAGTTTTCAGTACGAAGGAAGATAATTATATCCGAAGAAATCGTTTCATTGATGAACCGTGATCGTTTAACTTTCTAAGGGCGGATGCTTCAACCTCGTAGCACCAACTATTCAGTCCCACGACCGCTTTAAAGTAAGTTATGGTACTGCAGTGCCCCCACTACCGAAACCAATTGCGGATATGCTCGAGAATAATGAGACTATTATTGCATAATATATTTTTTATGATTCTAAAATAGCAAACTTGCCAATTACATTTGCACATTGCTCCCTAATTATTTTCTATCGTACGCCAAGCCTCTCCCATGAACAAGCGTACTGATCAATTTGGGCAGAGTTCACCAAAGTCAGTGCATTCGACCACCCCGGCCTCTTTTACTACAAAAATATTCGCCAGTGACTTCGGACAATACCGAATCCTGAAGAATCACCAATCTCCGTCGTAACATATATATGAAAAATGTTGTGAAACTTATTCCATTCCAATGTGATTTTATTTCAAGCGAACAGATTGTCGCGGAACTAATAGTCTATAATATTTTTATTTTTATTGTTATATTGCTAAATACATTTCTCCGCTCATATTTACACCGACGATTGTTGGAGGACGCTGTAAGTCGAGTATGAAAATTTTATAAGCTCTAATAACAATTTTACACGTATAAAAAAAAAGGAATAACGAAGAAAAAGGTAATAATCTACGTGGCACTGTTTATTACTCACGCTCTTGAATGAATCGAGAGAGGGAGTGATGATGATGATGTTGCCGCAGGTGAAGGTGATCGGTCGTAGAGAGCGTATCATCATCGTCATCAAACACTTCTTCGTTCCGATGCACAACAATGACCACTCCATTTCACAAATCCCGTCGCAGATGTCCACGCTCTAAATTAATAATATACGCAAAAGTATTTGCGAAAAAAGCTTGCAAAGTCCATTTGCACATTGCTGCCACATTCTTTTTTATCGTACATCAAGCCTCATCGATGAGCAAGTATACTGATCGATTTTGGCCTCGCGGTAAAGTAAGCTCTGTGGACTTCGTACGTGTACAAAGATCGAGGAATTAATGGAAAAATTTCGTTTGCCAGCTTGTTTTTCATGACGTTACACATAGTAAAATTTATCGTACTTTAGCAAAATATATTTTATTGTTCATAACATTCTGCAACGTTATCAATAGTGCTCCTAAATGGGTGATTCGAAAGACTCCTAAAAGTGTACCTTTAATTGTTATTCGATTCAATATCAAACATATTTTTTTACGTTCATTCTAGTAATTTTTTTATTCCAACCTCTTCACCCACACACATTTTTTTTCTAAATACGATTTTCCAATTCAAAATTAATGATTTTTATTTGTTCAGTCGTCATAAAGATTCCAAGATATTAAAAAATCGAAATAATAATTATAAACGATTAGAAGCATTACCTGAAGTGTTAATTCTCCACCGTGATAACAGAAAAGGAATATCTCAGCGAGCATGCACGTGAGATACATAACGACAGAAAACAATCTGGAACTCAAGGAATTCGAGGTATCGGCAAATCGCTAACTCGATCGAGTTAACGAGAATTATTTAGAAAAAAATTCAAACTCCTCGTTGAGTTCGATATACTCCATTTTTTAAAATTCATTTTTAACTGAAATATTTCAATGTGATGCCTGATGCATTCTGCCAGCAATTGAAACTTCAAAGATTGGCTCTCCCTCCGGTAGTCCCCATCGTTCTTGTCGCAGAACAACTTTCTTCTCGTCAACGTCAACGGGAAGTCGCTGTTTATTGCGGATAAGACGGTATTTATTATTAATTATGTCAATATCATTAATATTTGTTTACATATATATTGAATTTTCATCATTGTACTATGCATACCGCGTTTTCATTAACCTTGCACCCAGTAGCGCAACATTGCAGTCGTTATAACTTTAAGAATATTAACTTTAGACAAAAAAGTTTCAAATAAAAGTTGTGGGAAATTTATGGATTCAAATGGTAAGTTATTAGCATTTTATTGTTTAAACAATTATTAGGAGAGATACAGGTCAAAAGGTGAATAAATAAATTTCAACGGTCGTATAAGTTGTAAACGGTAAGTGATACAAAAAAAATTATTTAGAAAAAAAGATGGGAAATTCAATAATCTACAAGAAAGGTTATTACCATTTTTGGCCTAAAGTGCACGGTAACGTTGATATTGGCCAATACGGTTTTCCTCAAAATAGCGGCACTTTCGCTCCCTTAATTTGTAACGATTTTGTTCATTTACATTGAGTACGTGATACTGAACCTAATTAAAAAAAAAAAATTGTCGTTTATTTTTAATGCGCCACAATATTCCGTATTGATTGTACTAATAGGCGAACTAGAAACCGATTTGTGACGAGTCGAGGTGATAAGGAAGCCAACCTCCGAATGTTAGATTACGTTCGGGTATTTCAAAGATCAAAGATCTCAGAGTAATTGAAGTCGCTGTTACTCCAGTGATGGCATTTTACCACAAAGCGTTGTGGTACACTGTTACACATATTTATATACCGAGATGGAAAAATATGAAGACTTTCCTTCGTACGACGTTGGTGAGTAATCAGGAAAATTCTTTTCCTACAATCTTAGCATCTTATATTCAAAAAATAAGCGTACTTGCTACGTTACGGAGTGCGTGGGTAGTATATAATTGCACTTAAAGCCAGGTAGCCTATATTCAGACGACTCGTCACTGAATCATAGCTTAAACCATTTATCACCACATTTTTATATCACAAGGACAGGAGTAACGAAAAACACGGGACAAGAAATCGCTTTAGTACTGTCACAGCCATCAGACAAGTCCTTTGAAAAGGGAAAAGGGAATAAGGTACGCTGACTCTGAGTTGTAAAATTAAACGGGGTGGTAATAGAGTGAAATATAGCTCGGAAACAGTAGAGAAACATCGGGTGTCGAAAACTTTTTTTTTTTAAATCCACCGCAGGGGGAAATCTGCCGAGGGAAATCTGTCGACGGGTAAGTCGATTTAGGGGGATGAGGGTGTTCAGGCAATTAATACGGGACCTTAAACTTACATGTGCTCAACTTACCAGGCAGTTCACTGTCGATACTGTCGCAAAGAATTTTCACTGGACTGGACAGTGAAAATCTGCTGACTCCACAGAATTCACCAAACTCAATCTTGCTATTGAGCCCTTATCGAAAAATCTTTGACAGTGACTTTCCATACAATTCCGCCGTAGACGAAAACCTGAAGAATCGCCGATCTCCGTCTTAACGTATGAAAAACAGATGTGAAACTCATTCGAATCCATGTGAATTTATTTCAAGAGATCAGAATGTCGCTAGTCCATTAGTCTGAGATAATTTTTTGAATGATTATACGAGGGGGGACCCAAAAAAAACGGGAATTGCGCAGCAGCGGGGCGGGAGAGTGGGGTAACCCATTGCTCGACCAGGTGTCCGTTGGGGACACGTCTCCTGAGTTAGTGTGCGAAGTTCTGTCGCCGTGAGTGCATCGGTTCGCCCGTGGGAATTTTTGTAGTGAAAAAACTTTTTCCATTTCGGCGAAAAGGTGATGGCCAATTGTCGAGAGTAACGCGCGGCTTTGAAATTTTGTTTCCTGTTGGGGAAATCGGCCGCGGAAACTACTGTAATGCTTAAGATTGCTTATGGAGATGCTGCCCTAAGTAAAACCAGAGTCTACGAGTGGTTTTCACATTTTAAAAATGGAGAAATGTCAATTGAAGACCAACCCCGTTCAGGACGCCCCTCAACGTCAAGAAGTGACGAAAACGTCGACAAAATCAATGCTCTCATTCATGAAGACCGTCGCCGAACCATTGATCAACTCTGTGAGATGTGTGGGATATCATGGAGTTCAATTCAGAGGATTTTATCCAAAGATTTGCACATGAGCAGAGTTGCAGCCAAATTTGTCCCTCGCCTTCTCACAGACAAGCAAAGGGAGCAGCCCACGCCGCTCTCTCCGTAAAGCAGTTTTTGACCAAAAACTGCATGACACCAATTGTCCACCCCGCCCTACTCTCCGGATCTAGCCCCCTGTGATTTTTTTTGTTCCCCAGACTCAAAAGGGACATGAGAGGAAAGCGTTTTGCCACTGTGGAGGAGGTAAAACAAAAATCGCTGGAAGGCCTAAAGAACATCCCGATAAGTGAATTTAAAAAATGTTTCGAACATTGGAAGGATCGTTTGCAGAGGTGCATTGTGGTCAAGGAGAATACTTTGAAGGTGATCAAAATTTGGTCTAAAAATATTAAAAAATAAAGAAATTATGACGAAATTCCCGTTTTTATTGGGTCCCCCCTCGTATAATGAAATGCATCCCTTCGGTGATCTGACTATCGTTGGAGTACGTTGTAAGCCGAGTACGAAAGTTTTATAAGCTGCAATAAAAATTTTACGCGTGTAAATAGGGTAATAATGAAAAAATAATTTTCTTGGATTTGTTTATTACTCACGTTTTTGAACGAATCGAGAGAGAGTATGATGATGTTTCCACAGGTGAATGTGATTGGTCGTAGAGAGCGTGTCATCATCATCATCAAAACCTTCTTCGTTCTGATGCAAAACGAGGACCAGTCCATTCCATAAATCGCGTCGCAAATATCCAAACTCTAAATTAATTATGCACATTGAATGTTTGAAAACAGAAGCTTACGAATAACATTTGCATATTCCTTCCACATTCTTTTCTATCGATCACCCCATCACTTCCATCTTTCATGAATAAGTATGCAGGGTGACAATTATAAGGTGGCCAAGTATTTTTTGCCGCTTTGGCTTTGAAAAATCGTGGCGTTTGACGTGTGGCTTCCGAACGATTTTGGATGCTCCCTTCGAAAAAAAAATAAAAATTACTTTTTAATTTTAGGACAGTAAAGTTCATTAAATTCTGTACACGAAACACTGGTCCCAAACTCGTTTCAAGGTTTCTATAGTGGAGAAAAAAAAAATGAAATGCACATTTTTTGACTTTCAAAGTATGGGAAAAATTTTCAAGTCTCAATTTTTCCCACACTTTGCGGCAGAATGAGAATTCTCCCATACTTTGATAGTATGCAAAAAATTCTCAAATTTTTTCTCAAGTCATAAATTCTAGTCATAAAGGACAGACGTGAATTCAGGCAGAGACTATGTGATCCAACATTACCATCGCTGTAGCTGTTCCACTGTTTTTAAAATTAAAGACGGATAGACTCAAAAAATGTGCAATGCCGACATTTTTTTTCTCCGCGATAAAAACCTTGAAACGAGTTTGCGACCAGCGTTTCGTGTACAGAATTGAATGAGCTTTATTATTCTGAAATAAAAAAGCAATTTTTTAATTTTTTTTCGAAAAGAAATGTCTCGTTCCCCAAAAACGGTACGTCCCTCATCAACGGCATATTTTTTTTCTCGAAGAGAGTATCCAAAATCATTCGGAAAGCGCATTTCAAACGCCACGAATTTTCAACGCCAAAGTCGCAAAAAATAAATCGCTACCCTTATAATTGTCATCCTGTACTGATCAGCTTTTCATGTCTTTGTAGTGGAGTAACCTTTTTAAACTACCCATATGTGTACAATTGAAGAAGAAATTTAGAAATTTAATTTGCCAGTTTGTTTTTCATGACGTTATACATAACAAAAGTAAAATTACTCAAAATTTAATTTTGTGTAATGAGTGTTCAACATCATTTAACGTTAGAAATAGTACATTTAACGTTCGGTTGGAGCAAAATATTTAAGTATACCTTTTGAAAATGTAACAATCTATAAAATTTGAACCCCTCATCTTATTGGAAAAACAGCCATGAGTTTTTCGTTTCGCACATTATTTAACTGTAATACAAATGTCACATTGAAAAAAAATTTATTTCCATGTCCAGTCTATAGAATGTTTTATATGATGACCATTTGCTGTACTGAAAAAACAAGGACTAGAGTCCTTGCGATAATCGGCATAGAAGTCGGACTGTTTCTGGTAGAAGGACTATTCTACGTACCCAGGGCGTCCGGTATACAAAACAATTTATTGTTACTTCTTTTTCTCACTTTATAGAGCCAAAAAACCCTGAACGAAAGATATAATGAGGATAAGCTGGTATAAGGTCGGTTTCGGAAAACTCATAAGAGGTCTACCCTCCATTTTCGTCCGGTTCCAAATCAAATATACTATTAATACTTGACCTCTATTGTACTAAGGTAGTAGTCTGGTAACTTAAGCCGATTTTCATGTCTTTTTTGGAGGCCGTTTTTTTGTAGGAAAATAAAAATGAATCGTTTTGGATATTGAGGATGATTTTATTTACATATTAAAGATACAAAAAAAAATTAGTTTGAAAAAATTTAATAGTTTATTATTATTATTATAATTGATCGAAGTTGGCACCTCGAAGTTGGCAGCCCGGGTCCTAACATTTTTTTTACCAAACCGATTGCTTTCAAATTTTAACAGGCTACTCTGCACACTTATCGTTATCGTCGAAACCACCGAGAAATTTTTTCACCCCTAACTTTTTATTTTACAACCCCTGCTTTGCTAAAGTCCTTTTATTTTAGCAAAGAAGGGGATGTAAAATGAAAAGTTAGGGGTGAACAAATTTCTCGGTAGTTCCGACGAGAACTATAAGTGTGTAGAGTAGCCTGTTAAAATTTGAAAGCAATCGGTTCAGTAGAAAAAAAGTTAGGACCCGGGCTGTCAACTTCGAGGTGCCAACTTCGATCAGTAATAACAATAATAATAAACTATTGAATTTTTTCAAAAAAATTTTTTTTTCTATATTTAATATGTAAATAAAAACATCCTACATATCCAAAACCATTCATTTTTATTTTCCTACAAAAAAACGCCCTCCAAAAAAGACATGAAAATCGGCTTAAGTTACCAGACTACTACCTTAATGGAGAAAGCTCTAGTCCGATAACTCAAGTATCATTGTCTAATCGTATATAGTAATTTTATTTTTGCAACCTCATCAAACCCTCACTCATAGTAATTTCTTTTTTTTAAACATACAATTTTTCAATGTTTTAAACACATCGGCAAATAAAATTAATGATTTGTTTTGTGCCGATCAGAAAGTCCCTATAAAGATGTAGGAAATTAAAAATTTTTAGGGGAAATCATTGAGAATGAAGATAATATTATTATTATTTTTTTATCACTGTGTGTTCCAACGTATACCCTTTCGGGTTTTTAAGTGTGACCAGTCCCAATGCCATTTTTTCCATTTCTCACCCTATCACTCCCTACCCGCACTTCGCTAAGCTAACCTAACTTCCATTGCGTCCGCGGACGCCCTAGCTACACTATATCGCATTTGCCATGGACACAGGGAAACTGCGGAAAACCTGTGTCGATACAGACGGCTTTTGTTTTGAGTGAGTTTCAGTTGTATTAACATTAGAAACTCAGAAAAATTGCCTCCCGCTCAGTAGTCGGCGTGCAAGCCAGTGCACGGTTAAGCGATCGCCCATCTCAGTACTGACCGCGGCCAATACTGGTTAACGTGGGAGATCGCCGAAGCCGCGCACCGACGACGCGTCCAGTGCTGTCGATGAATGAAGACAATATTTATAGACGATTGGAAGCATTACCTGAAGTGTTAATTCTCCACCGTACGAGCAAAAATAGAATATCTGAAGGAGCATGCACACGAGATACATAATAAGCGGTACGGATTCGAAGCTCAAAAGTTTCCCCATGAATATCTTGTAGATACTGACGCAAAGGACCAGGCAGCTTATGGCGAATTGGAGAAAAACTACGACACCGAAGATATCGTTCGAGTTATCGGCGAATCTGTAATTCAAACGAGCCTGACGATAATTATATATATAAACAAACTCCTTGTCGATATCATGGATTTGAAAAAAGAATTTTTTGTCACTGAAATATTTCGATGTGATGCCTGATGCATTCTCTCAGCAAATGAAACTCAATAGTTTGACTCTCCCTCTGATAATTATCATCGCTCTTGTCGTAGAACGATTTTCTTCTCGCTTCTATTGCTCGAGGTATAGATTCTATTCGATTTTTTAGAATTTTCATTTGAGCACAAGTTTGCATCATGAAACCAGGTACGAGGGTATCAAACGAGCCGGTTACTGCAGCTGCGGCAAAGAAGGCAATGATCTGATGAAGATAGGCGAACCAGAAACCGATCTTTAACGAATCGAGGTGATACGGAAGCCAAGCTTTGAAGATTAGATTACGTTCAGGTAGGCCAACAATTGAAGATTTCAGCGCCATTGCTAATGCTGTTATTCCACAGAGCGCAGCGTACCATAAAACGTTGCGTCTTAAAATAAAATTGTGAAATATATTAAACCGTTTGTAAGTGATTCACTGATGAATACAATAGCGAACATTTCACCCGCATTAATTAAACAAATACTACTCCTACTTACATAATTTACAATGTTATGTGCTGTAATTAATATACCAAACGAAATATGTCATCATGCATCATGTTGTACCAAATGAATGAAATTAAATTTATGGTCACCTAGCATCACGTTCACAATCAATCAGTATTTTCATTTCTTCCGTATTTCGAGGTTTCCAGAGATCGTTCCTCAGCCCATTTGTCAAATCAATTATTTCTTTCCGGTTCTTTACAAAATTCATCATTTTTCCGCACACCCCAATCACAGTCAGTACCACGAAAGAATTGCTAGTGAATTCCTCGACATTCTCGGACAATGTAAAGAGATCGACACACTGGGTTATTATGAACGCGTTATTGAAAAATATCATCATAATCGTGTAACAGTTGTAAAGTACAGACTTCCAGCCAGTGGACCACATCAACGGTCGCCACACTCCACAATATTGAAGAATCGTGAAATTCAACGGTAGAGTATGCATTGTGAGGCAATGACGATTTTGTCTCGTGCCGAAGACACGAACGTAACCTCTTTGGTGGCACTGACTCACCGTGACCTCGGAAAAAAGCTGCGGTATTTTACGACGAAATAAGCTATCCTAGTAATTGTCTGAGAAATTGTGGTGGAACGAATGGAGAAAATGGTAGGGAAAAATGTCGTCCTACAATATTTGCATTTTATATTCGATGTCTGATAGTACCGAATGAGAAAAATACATAGACCACTTATTTCGTGTCCAATTTGCGAATAACTGCGGACATTTTCTACCTGTAATATTTCTATACATATATATAGAGAGAGAGAGAGAAAAATATGGTAAACAGAGGGACAGAGGGAAAAATATGGTAAATGTACCAAGTACATCGTTGGTAAATGACAAGAAAAATTGTGTCCCTACAATGTTTGCATCTCATATTCAATAGGTAATAATATAGGGGGAGAAACCGCCGGACGTACTACGTTACAGAGTTCGTAAATAATATGTAATTGAACTTTCAGCTAGGGATAGTCGATACTATGTTGAGCCGATTCACCGTGGAACCATAGCTTGAACCATCAATCACCTCATTTTTATTTCATAAGGACAGGGGCTATCGAAGAGGACGGGACGACAAGTCGTTCTCAGTACTGCGACAACCATCAGTGAAAGCTTACCATAAGAGAAATTTAACGTATCTCCGTAAAAAAAACTTCCAAGTATACCGACATTGAGCTCGACTTTTCAAAAGTGTTAATGTCATTG
The DNA here is from genome assembly GCA_958009045.1 of Oxytorus armatus. Classification (NCBI taxonomy): domain Eukaryota; kingdom Metazoa; phylum Arthropoda; class Insecta; order Hymenoptera; family Ichneumonidae; genus Oxytorus; species Oxytorus armatus. The sequence continues at coordinate 22,488,146 of OY253748.1, forward strand.
CACTTAATAAATATCAGCTCGTAATTTGAATTATTACAGCTGCAGCGTATATAGATCGGACTAAGTGCAATTCCAGCACTTTCTAAAACATGCCAATTTTGTTTTAAAGTGCCATTGATGAACCGTGATCGTTTGCCTTTGGAAGGACGGATGGTTCAACCTCGTAGCACCAAATATTCAGTCCCACGACCGCTTTAAAGTGAGCTATGGTACTGCAGTGCACCCACTACCGTAACCAATTGCGTATATGCTCGAGAATAATGAAGCTATTATTGCATAATATATTTTTTTATGATTCTATCACTAAATACATCTCTTCGAACATTGAGTACACTGACGATTGTTGGAGAACGCTGTAAGCCGAGTACGAAAGTTTTATAAGCTTCAATAACAATTTCAGACGTGTAAAAAAGCACTAACGAAATGATAATAATATTGAGGCCATCGTTTGTTACTCACGCCGTTGAACGAATCGAGAGGGAGAGAGTGATGATGCCGCCACAAGTGAAGGTGATTTGGTGGTAGGAAGCGTATCATCATCGTTATCAGACCCTTTTTCGTTCTCATGGAAAACGAGGACCAGTCCATTCCATAAATCGCGTCGCAAATATCCGCGCTCTGAATTAATAATGTACGTAAAAAATGTACAAAAAAGAAAACTTGCCAATTACTTTTGCACATTGCTCCCTCGTTATTTTCTATCGAACGCCAAGCCTATTCCATGAACAAGCATACTGATCAATTTGGACAGAGTTCACCAAAGTCAGTGCATTCAACCACCCCGGTCTCTCTTACTAAAAAAAATATTCGGCAGTGACTTTGGACAATACCGAATCCTGAAGAATCGCCTATCTCCGTCGTAACATATATATATGAAAAAGGTTGTGAACCTTATACCATTCCAATGTGATTTTATTTCAAGCGAACAGATTGTCGCGAGTCTAATAATCTATAATATTTTTATTTTTATTGTTATATTGCTAAATACATTTCTCCGCTGATATTTAGACTGACGATTGTTGGAGGACGTTGTAAGATGAGTTCGAAAGTTTTATAAAAAAATTAATAATCTTCGTGGCATCGTTTATTACTCACGCTGTTGAACGAATCAAGAGAGAGCGTGATGATATTGCCACAGGTAAAGGTGATTGGTCGTAGGGAGCGTATCATCATTGTCATCAAAAACTTCTTCGTTCCGATGCACAACGATGACCAGTCCATTTCATAAATCGCGTCGCAAATTTCCACGCTCTAAATTAATAATATACACAAAAGTATTTGCGAAAAAAGGTTGCAAAGTACATTTGCACATTGCTTCCTCGTTCTTTTTTATCGTACATCAAGCCTCATCGATGAGCAAGTATACTGATGGATTTTGGCCTCCCAGTAGAGTAAGCTCTGTGAACTTCATACGTGTACAGAGATCGAGGAATAAATGGGTAAATTTCGTTTGCCAGCTTGGTTTCATGACGTTACATGTAGCAAAATTTATCGCACTTTACCGAAATATATTTTTTGTTCATAACATTGTGCAACCTTATACATAGTGCTCCTAAATAGGTATAAGCTTGGGTGATTCGAAAAACTCCTAAAAAGTGTCCCTTCAATTGCCATTCGATTCGATACCACACATACTTGTTGACGTTCATTCTAGTAATTTTTTTTTTCAACCTCCTCATCCATACACATTTTTATCTACATGGGATTTTCTAATTAAAAATTATTGATTTTTATTTGTCGAGTCGTCATAAAGATTGCAAGAATTAAAAAAATGGAAATAATAGTTATAAACGATCAGAGGCATTACCTCAAGTGTTAATTCTCCACCGTAGTAACAAAAAAAGAATATCTCAATCTGGCGCTCAACGAATTCATCGTCGATATCTCGTAGACACTTCCGCATAGTACCAGGGAGCTCACGACGAATTAAAGAAAAACTATGATACCGAAGATATCGTTCGAGGTGTCGGCAAACCTGTAATTCTACCGAGTGAACGATAATTATTTAAAACAAAAATTCAAAGGCGTTGAGTTCGATGTATTCCATTTAAAAAAATGCATTTTTAGCTGAAATATTTCAACATGATGCCTGATGCATTCTGGCAGCAATTGAAACTTTAAAGATTGACTCTCCCTCTGATACTCCTCGTCGTTCTTGTCGCAGAACGATTTTCTTCTCGCACCACGGTTTGAGGTATAGCTTCAATTCGATATTTGAGAATGTTCATTTGAGCACAAGTTTGCATCATGAGACCAGGAACGAGAGTGTCGAATGAGCTGTTCACAATAGCTGCGGTCGCGTGGGCAATAAGCTGATGAAGATAGGCGAACCAGAAACCGATTTGTGACGAGTCGAGGTGATAGGGAACCCAACCTCCGAATGGTAGATTACGTTCAGGTATGTCGAAGATCAAAGATCCCAGAGTAACTGAAGTCGCTGTTACTCCACTGGTAGCAGTGTACCACAAAGCGTTCCGTCTGGATAAAAAAAAATTATTAAAGTATTTGTAACTCGATTTACTATACTTAATATTCGGATGGAAAGTGAATCTCAAAACGGGAGGGTTTAGGCTCGGCTCAATGCGAAACTAAACACGCATTTAATACTAAACATACCGGCACATGAAGGGTTATTTGACCCTTTATTAAATAAACATTGATTTTTAAAATGAAATTCTTAATTATTATAGGAAATAATTCGTAACTAACTTCTGATTTTTAATGAAATAATCAAACAAATTTACAGAAATTCAGATGAGCGAAAGAAATAACAATGAATGTACGAATTTAAAGTCAATTTTGAAAGTTTAGTGTTAAGGCTAAGAGTTAATGTACGCCAAAAAAACTTCCAAAGAATTGTTCTCGAAGATGGCTTGATGAAATGGTCAAAAAATAGTGGCGTGTAATTTATAAACGCAACTGGTCCCATTATTTGTTTTTTATTTGTCTTCTTCGAGAAACATGTAATAGCAATTTTGTTTCCATATTCCTCGCGTTACTCAAACTGCAAAATAGCGGGAGGCGAGGGTTGCCTCTACCCTTAGCACAACGCTGCGCCTATTAGTCAGAAACTATTTGACGCGCATTGTGTGGCATACTTACCTGAACCGTCAATCGACTAAATGCCCAAGTCCGGCACAGTAGTCATCATGGATCATGTTATACCGAGTGAATGAAATTAAATTGATCGTTACCTAGCATCACGCTCGCAATCAATCACTGTCTTCGTTTATTTCGCATTTCGAGGTTTGCAGAGATCGTTCCTCAGCACATTGGTCAGTGCAATTATTCCGTTCCGTTTTTTCGTAAAATTCGCCGTTTTTCCGCACACCACCATGAACGATAATAGCAAGAAAGAGCCGCTAGCGAATTCCCTGACATTGTCGGATGATGCAAAGAGATTGATGAACTGGGATATCGCGAACATGTATAAAGAAAATATTATAATAATCGTGTAACAATCGTAAAGCACTGATTTCCAGCCAGCGTTCCACATTAGTGGTCGCAACATTTCGCAAAATTGAAGGATCACGAAATCCAATAGTAGAGTATGCATTTTGTGTTAAGGACGAATTTATCTCGTGCAGAAGTCGATTTAGGGGGATGAGGGTGTTCAGGCAACTAACACGGGACCTTAAACTTACATGTGGTCAACTTACCACGCAGTTCACTGTCGATACTGTCGCAAAGAATTTTCACTGGACTGGACAGTGAAAATCTGCTGACTCCACAGAATTCACCAAACTCAATCTTGCTATTGAGCACTTAGCGAAAGATCTTTGACAGTGACTTTCCATACAATTCCGCCGTAGACGAAAACCTGTAGAATCGCCGATCTCCGTCTTAACGTATGAAAAACAGATGTGAAACTCATTCGAATCCATGTGAATTTATTTCAAGAGAGCAGAATGCCGCTAGTCCATTAGTCTAAGATAATTTTTTGAATGATTATATTACGAAATGCATCCCTTTGGTGATCCGACTATCGTTGGAGTACGTTGTAAGCCGAGTACGAAAGTTTTATAAGCTGCAATAAAAATTTTACGCGTGTAAATAGGGTAATAATGAAAAAATAATAATCTTGGATTTGTTTATTACTCACGTTTTTGAACGAATCGAGAGAGAGTATGATGATGTTTCCACAGGTGAATGTAATTGGTCGTAGAGAGCGTGTCATCATCATCATCAAAACCTTCTTCGTTCTGATGCAAAACGAGGACCAGTCCATTCCATAAATCGCGTCGCAAATATCCAAACTCTAAATTAATTATGCACATTAAATGTTTAAAAACAGAAGCTTACGAATAACATTTGCATATTCCTTCCACATTCTTTTCTATCGATCACCCCATCACTTCCATCTTTCACGAATATGTATACAGGGTGATAATTATAAGGTGATCATGTGTTTTTTGCCGCTTTGGCGTTGGAAAAATCGTGGTGTTTGACGTGTGGCTTCCGAACAATTTTGGATGTTCGCTTCGAAAAAAAATAAAAAATAACTTTTCAATTTCCGGGCAGTAAAGTTCATTCAATTCTGTACACGAAGCACTGGTCGCAAACTCGTTTCAAGGTTTTTATTGTGGAGAAAAAAACAGTTGAACTTACACATGATTTGACTTTCAAAGTATGGACAAAATTTTATAGTCTTAATTTTTCCGACACTTTGCGGCAGAATGAGAATTTTCCCATACTTTGATATTATGCGAAAAATTCTCAAATTTTTTCTCAAGTCATAAATTCTTAAGTCATAAAGGACAGACGTGCATTCAGGCAGAGACTATGCGAACCAACATTACCATCGCTGTAGCTGTTCCACTGTTTTTAAAATTAAAGACAGATAGACTCAAAAAAAAATGCAATGTCAACATTTTTTTTCTCCACGATAAAAACCTTGAAACGAGTTTGCGACCAGCGTTTCGTGTACAGAATTGAAAGAGCTTTATTATTCTGAAATAAAAAAGCAATTTTTTTAATTTTTTTTCGAAAAAAAATGTCTCGTTCCCCAAAAACGGTACGTCCCCCATCAACGGCATATTCTTTTTTTTTAAGAGAGTATCCAAAATCATTCGGAAAGCGCATTTCAAACGCCACGATTTTTCAACGCCAAAGCCGCAAAAAATAAATCGCCACCCTTATAATTGTCATCCTGTACTGATCAGCTTTTCATGTCTTTGTAGTGGAGTAACCTTTTTGAACTACCCATATGTGTACAATTGAAGAAGAAATTTAGAAATTTAATTTGCCAGTTTGTTTGTTTGTACATAACAAAAGTAAAATTACTCAAAATTTAATTTTGTGTAATGAGTGTTCAACATCATTTAACGTTATAAATAGTACACTTAACGTTCGGTTGGAGCAAAATATTTAAGTATACCTTTTGAAAATGCAACAATCTATAAAATTTGAACCCCTGATCTCATTGGAAAAACAGCCATGAGTTTTTCGTATCGCACATTATTTTACTGTAATACAAATGGCACATTGAAAAAAAATTTATTTCCATGCCCAGTCTATAGAATGTTTTATATGATTACTATTTGCTGTTCTGATAAAACATAGAGTCCTTGCGATAATCGGCATAGAAGTTGGACTATTTCTGGTACAAGGACTATTCTACGTACCCAAGGCGTACGGTATACAAAACAATTTATTGTTACTTCTTTTTCTCACTTTATAGACCCAAAAAACCCCGAACGGTAGATATAATGAGGATAAGCCCGTATAAGGTGGGTTTCGGAAAACTCATAAGAGGTCTACCCTTCATTTTCGTCCGATTCCAAATCAAATATACTATTAATACTTGACCTCTATTGTATTAACGGAGAAAGTTCTAGTCCGATAACTCAAGTGTCATTGTCTAATCGTATATAGTAATTTAATTTTTGCAACCTCATCAAACCCTCACGCATAGTAATTTCTTTTTTTATACATACAATTTTCCAATGTTTTGAACACATCGGTAAATAAAATTGATGATTTGCTTCGTGTCGATCAGAAAGTCCCTATGAAGATGTAGGAAATTAAAAATGTTTAGGGGAAATCATTGAGAATGAAGATAATATTATTTTATTATTATTGTGTGTTCCAACGTATACCCCTTTCGGGTTTTTAAGTGTGACCAGTCCCAATGCCATTTTTTCCATTTTTCACCCTACCACTCCCTACCCGCACTTCGCTAAGCTAACCAAACTTCCATTGCGTCCGCAGACGCCCTAGCTACACTGTACCGCATTTGCCATGGACACAGGGAAATTGCGGAAAACCTGTGTCGATACAGACGGCTTTTGTTTTAAGTGAGTTTCAGCTGTATTAACATTAGAAACTCAGAAAAATTGCCTCCCGCTCAGTAGTCGGCGTGCAAGCCAGTGCACGGCTAAACGGTCACCCATCTCAGTACTGACCGCGGCCAATACTGGTTAACGTGGGAGATCGCCGAAGCCGCGCACCGACCACGCGTCCACTGCTGTCGATGAATGAAGACAATATTTATAGACGATTGGAAGCATTACCTGAAGTGTTAATTCTCCACCGTACGAGCAAAAATAGAATATCTGAAGGAGCATGCACATAAGATACATAACAAGAGGTACGGATTCGAAGCTCAAAAGTTTCCCCATGAATATCTTGTAGATACAGACGCAAAGGACCAGGGAGCTTATGGCGACTTGGAGAAAAACTACGACACCGAAGATATCGTTCGAGTTATCGGCGAATCTGTAATTTAAACGAGCCTGACGATAATTATATATATAAATAAACTCCTTGTCGATATCCTGGATTTGAAAATAGAATTTTTTGTCACTGAAATATTTCGATGTGATGCCTGATGCATTCTCTCAGCAATTGAAACTCTATAGTTTGACTCTCTCTCTGATAATTATCATCGTTCTTGTCGCAGAACGATTTTCTTCTCGCTTCTATGGCTCGAGGTATAGATTCTATTCGATATTTTAGAATTTTCATTTGAGCACAAGTTTGCATCATGAAACCAGGTACGATGGTATCAAACGAGCCGGTTATTCCAGCTGCGGTAAAGAGGGCAATGATCTGATGAAGGTAGGCGAACCAGAAACCGATCTTTAACGAATCGAGGTGATACGGAAGCCAACCTCTGAAGGGTAGATTACGTTGAGGTACGTCAACAATCAGAGATCTCAGCGCCATTGCTACTGCTGTTGATACACAGAGCGTAGCGTACCATGAAACGTTGCGTCTTAAAATGAAATTGTGAAATATATTAAACCGTTTGTAAGTGATTCACTGATGAATACGATAACGAACATTTCACCCGCATTAATTAAACAAATACTACTCCTACTTTCATAATTTACAATGTTATGTACTCTAATTAATTTACCAAACGAAATATGTCATCATGCATCATGTTGTACCAAATGAATGAAATTAAATTTATGGTCACCTAGCATTACGTTCACAATCAATCAGTATCTGCATTTCTTCCGTATTTCGAGGTTTCCAGAGATCGTTCCTCAGCCCATTTGTCAAATCAATTATTCGTTTCCGGTTCTTTATAAAATTCATCATTTTTCCGCCCGCCCCAATCACAGTCAGTAGCATGAAAGATCCGCTAGTGAATTCCTCAATATTCTCGGACAATATAAAGAGATCGACGCACTGGGATATTATGAACACGTTATTGAAAAATATCATCATAATCGTGTAACTGTTGTAAAGTACAGACTTCCAGCCAGTGGACCACATTAACGGTCGCCACACTCCACAAAATTGAAGAATCGTGAAATTCAACGGTAGAGTATGCATTTTGAGCCAATGACGATTTTGTCTCGTGCCGAGGACACGAACGTAACCTCTTTGGTGGCACTGACTCACCGTGACCTCGGAAAAAAGCTGCAGTATTTTACGACGAAATAATCTATCCTAGTAATTGTCTCAGAAATTGTGGTGGGACGAATGGAGAAAATGGTAGGGAAAAATGTCGTCCTACAATATTTGCATTTTATATTCGATGTCTGATAGTACCGAATGAGAAAAAATACATAGTCCACTTATTTCGTGTCCAATTTGCGAATAACTGCGGACATTTTCTACCTGTAATATTTCTATACATATATAGAGAGAGAGAGAGGGGTATACAGAGGGAAAAATATGGTAAACGAACCATGTACATCGTTGGTGAATGACAAGAAAAATTGTTTCCCTATAATGTTCGCATGTTATTCAATAGGTAATGATATAGGGGGAGAAACCGCCGGACGTACTACGTTACAGAGTTCGTAAATAATATGTAATTGAACTTTCAGCTAGGGATAGTCGATACTATGTTGAGACGTCTCACCGTGGAACCATAGCTTGAACCATCAATCACCTCATTTTTATTTCATAAGGACAGGGGCTATCGAAGAGGACGGGACGACAAGTCGTTCTTAGTACTGCGACAACCATCAGTGAAAGCTTAAGAAAAATTTAACGTATCTCCGTAAAAAAAAACTTCCAAGTATACCGACGTTGAGCTCGACTTTTCAAAAGCGTTAATATCATAGAACTTAAGAAATATGTGCTCGTAATTTTAATTGTTACAGCTGCAGCGTACATAGATCGGACTAAGTGCAATTCCAGCACTTTCTGCAACGTGCCAATTTTTTTTGATGTGCCATTGATTAACCGCGATCCTTTACCTTTGGAAGGGCGAATGATTCAACCTCGTAGCAACAACTATTCAGTCCCACGGCCGCTTTAAAGTCAGTTATGCACTGCAGTGCCCCCACTACCGAAACGAATTGAGGATATGCTCGAGAATAATGAGACTATTATTGCATGATATATTTTTGTATGATTCTATCACTAAAGACATCTCTTCGAACATCGAGTACACTGACGATTGTTGGAGAACGCTGTAAGCCGAGTACGAAAGCTTTATAAGCTTCAATAACAATTTCAGACGTGTAAAAAAAGCAATAACGAAAAGATATTAATATTGATGCCATCGTTTATTACTCAGGCCGTTGAACAAATCGAGAGGGAGAAAGTGATTATGCCGACGCAAGTGAAGGTGATTGGTGGTAGGAAGCGTATCATGATTGTTATCAGACCCCTTTTCGTTCTCATGGAAAGGACCAGTCCATTCCATAAATCGCGTCGCAAATATCCACGCTCTGAATTAATAATGTACGTACAAAATTTACAAAAAAGAAAACTTGCCAATCATATTTTCACATCGCTCCCTCATTATTTTCTATCGTACGCCAAGCCTTTTCCATGAACAAGCAGACTGATCAATGTGGGCAGAGTTCACCGAAGTCAGTGCATTCAACCACCGCGGTCTCTCTTACTACAAAAATATTCGGCAGTGACTTCGGACAATACCGAATCCTGAAGAATCGCCTAGCTCCGTCGTAACATATATATATGAAAAAGGTTGTGAACCTTACTCCATTCCAAGGTGATTTTATTTCAAGCGAACAGATTGTCACGAGTCTAATAATCTATAATATTTTTATTTTTATTGTTATATTGCTAAATACATTTCTCCTCATACTTTAGCAAAATATATATATTTTTATCATAACGTTGTGCAACCTTATAAATAGTGCTCCTAAATGGGTATAAGCTTGCGTGATTCGAAAAACTCCAAAAAAGTGTCCCTTTAATTGTCATTCGATTCAATATTACACATACTTCTTGACGTCCATTCTAGTAATTTTTTATTTCAACCTCCTCATCCATACACATTTTTATCTAAATGGGATTTTCTAAGTAAAAATTAATGATTTTTATTTGACGAATAGCAATTTTGATTCCATATTCCTTGCGTTACTCAAAATGCAAAATAGCGGGAGGTGAGGGTTGCCTCTACCCTTAGCACAACGCTGCGCCTATTAGTCAGAAACTATTTGACGCACATTGTGTGGCATACTTACCTGAACCGTCAATCGACTAAATGCCCAAGTCCGGCTCAGTAGTCATAATGCATCATGTTGTGCCGAGTGAATGAAATTAAATTGATCGTTACCTAGCATCACGCTCGCAATCAATCACTATCTTCGTTTATTTCGCAATTCGAGGTTTGCAGAGATCGTTCCTCAGCACATTGATCAGTGCAATTATATCGTTCCGGTTTTTCGTCAAATTCGCCGTTTTTCCGCACACCACCATGAACGATAATAGCAAGAAAGAGACGCTAGCGAATTCCCTGACATTGTCGGACGATGCAAAGAGATTTATGAACGGGGATGGGAACATGTATAAATAAAATATTATAATGATCGTGTAACAATGGTAAAGCACTGATTTCCAGCCAAGCGGTCCACATTAATGGTCGCCACATTCCGAAAAATTGAAGGATCACCAAATCCAATGGTAGAGTATGCATTTTGTGTTAATGACGAATTTATCTCGTGCTGAATATACGGACGTAGCTCGTTGGTAACACTGACTCACCGTGACTCCGGCAAAAAGCGGTAGTTCTCCAAAATAAAAAAAGCTATTGTAATAATATAGGAAGAAAGAAATACACCGTGGACTTATTTCTTATTCAATTCGCGAATGTCCGAGGAAGTGATATTTCTACACACACCAACACATATTTATATACCGAGATGAAAACATTTTTCCATCTCCGAAAATCCTTTGCTTTCCTTCGTCCGACGTTGGTGAGTAATCTGAAAAATTCTTTCCCTACAATCTTAGCATCGTATATCCAAAAAATAAGCGGACTTGTTACGATACGGAATGTGTGGGTACTATATAATTGAACTTAAAGCCAGGTAGCCTATATTCAGACGACTCGCCACTGAACCATAGATTAAACCATTTATCACCACATTTTCATTTCATAAGGACAGGAGTAACGAAGAATACGGGACAATTAGTCGCTTTAGTACTGCCACAGCCATCAGAGAAGTCCTATGATTATGTACACTGACGCTGAGTTATGAAGTTAAAGGGGTTGGTAAAAAGGTGAAATATACAGTGGGTCAAAAAAGTATTCATACACCTTGTTTTTTTGCGATAACTTTATAGACATAAGCGATACGCAAAGAAAGCCAATTTTATTTAATAGTACATCAGGTACAGAGATAAACTGCAAATGGAGAATTTTTTCCCAGGAATAATAGAAGAATTATGCAAAAAAAACGAAAACTTTCGGGCCAAAAAAGTATTCGTACACCTACGATTGAGCTGCTAAATCTCGATATTCACTCACGGACGGTCTGACCTCTGCGTACAATGTTAACAAGTCTTCGTTTACACAAGGGTTTTGACCTATCCCATGCTGTAGTAGATCTTCAAGCTCTGAACAGACATGATGGCAAAGAAAAGCGAAATATCAATATCCATGCGAGATAGAGTGATTTTTCTTCGGAAACGCGGTGAAAGTTGTCGAAAAATTAGTAAAGAACTAAATCTAAGTTTCGCAACAGTGCAATACATAATTAAAAAATTACGAAAGAACAAACAGCACAGAAAATAAGCCACGAACCGGTCGACCGAGAATACTAAGGGCGAGAGAGCGTTGGAGTATTGTTACAGAGGCTACAAAAAAACCGTTCACAAGTGCTCACAGTTTAGCGAATGATGTCGCGTCAACATCGGGGAAGAGCGTGTGTCCCCAGACTATTCGAAACGTTTTGCATTCTGCCCAAATATACGGCAAAACTGATCGCAAAAAACCATTAATTAATAATATATATCGAGACAAACGATTAGGTTCGCAATAACATACGTAAAAAAATCTATAGAATTTTGGAAACGTGTCGTATTCTCGGATGAATCGAAGTTTAACATCTTCGGGTCCGATGGAAAAAAATTCGTCCGGCGGAAACCAAATACCGAGCTCCGGCAGAAAAATTTAATACCGACTGTAAAGCACGGCGGAGGAAGCGTCATGGTTTGGGGCTGTATGGGATATTATGGCGTTGGTAATCTGGCTTTTATAGATGGTACAATGAATACCCGGAAGTATATCGACGTGTTGCGCAGCAATTTGAAAGCAAGTGTAGATAAAATGGGCCTGGATGGAAATTTCTACTTTCAACAAGATAACGACCCGAAACATACTGCCATGAAAACGAGGGAATGGTTACTCTATAATGTCCACAAACAATTGATTACACCATCGAAATCTCCGGACATCAATTGTATTGAAAATTTATGGCACTTGGTGGATGTAGAAATTAGAAAAAGAAATATAACAAACGAATTCGATCTCCAAATAGTGCTTTTAGAAGAATGAACGAAAATAGCAAAAGAAACAACGCAAAAGCTAGTAGAATCCATGCCTAAGAGACTCGAGGCGATAATTGAAGCAAAAGAGATGCACACCAAATATTAGTTATAATTAACAACTATGATGATGTAGGTTTTCACTATAATCGTAAGTGTATGAATACTTTTTTTGCCCGAAAATTTTCGTTTTTTTCGCATAATTCTTCTATTATTCCTGGGAAAAAATTCTCCATTTGCAGATTATCTCTGCACCTGATGTACTATTAAATAAAATTGGCTTTCTTTGCGTATCGCTTATGTCTATAAAGTTATCGCAAAAAACCAATGTGTATGAATACTTTATTGCCCCACTGTAGCTTGGAAACAGTAGAGAAATATCGGGTGTCGAAAACTTTTTTTTTTAAATCCACCGCAGGGGGAAATCTGCCGAGGGAAATCTGTCGACGGGTAAGTTGATTTAGGGGGATGAGGGTGTTCAGGCAACTAACACGGGACCTCAAACTTATATGTGGTCAACTTACTAGGCAGTTCACTGTCGATACTATCGCAAAGAATTTTCACTGGACTGGACAGTGAAAATCTGCTGACTCCACAGAATTCACCAAACTCAATCTTACAATTGAGCCCTTAGCGAAAAATCTTTGACAGTGACTTTGCATACAATTCCGCCGTAGACGAAAATCTGAAGAATCGCCAATTACCGTCTTAACGTATGAAAAACAGATGTAAGACTCATTCGAATCCATGTGACTTTATTTCAAGCTAGCAGAATGCTGCGAGACCATTAGTCTAAGATAATTTTTTCAATGATTATATTACGAAATGCATCTCTTCGGTGATCGTTTAATCTGACTATTGTTGGAGTACGTTGTAAACCGAGTACGAAATTTTTAGAACCTGCAATACAAATTTTACGGGTGTAGATGAGTAATAACGAAAAAGTCATAAGCTTGATTTTGTTTATTACTCACGCTTTTGAACGAATCGAGAGAGAGTATGATGACATTTCCACAGGTGAATGTAATTGGTCGTAGAGAGCGTGTCATCATCATCATCAAAACCTTCTTCGTTCTGATGCAAAGGGAGGACCAGTCCATTTCATAAATCGCGTCGCAAAGATCCGAACTCTAAATTAATTATGCACACTAAATGTTTAAACGAATACATTTGTATTACGAATTACATTTGCATATTGCTTCCACATTCTTTCCGATCGATCAGCAAACTTCTTTTATAAATAAGCGTGCAGGGTGACAATTATAAGGTCGCCATGTATTTTTTGCCGCTTTGGCGTTGAAAAATCGTGGTGTTTGAAGTGCGGCTTCCGAACGATTTTTGATGCTCCCTTTAAAAAAAAAAAAAAAAAAAAAAAACTATTTAATTTCAGAACAATAAAGTTCATTCAATTCTGTACACGAAACACTGGTCGCAAACTCGTTTCAAGGTTTTTATTGTAAACCTTGACTTAACGTCCAGTTGGAGCGAAATATTTAAGTATACCTTTTGAAAATGCAACGATCTATGAAATTTGAACGCCTAATCAAATTGGAAAAATAGCCATGAGTTTTTCGTATCGCAAATTATTTTACTGTAATACAAATGTCATATTGCAGAAAAACTTGTTTCCATGTCCAGTCTATAAAATGTTTTATGTGATTACTGTTTGGTGTACTGGAAAAACATAGAGTCCTTGCGATAATCGGCATAGAAGTCGGACTGTTTCTGGTATTCTACGTACCCAAGGCGTTCCGGTATACAAAGAAATGTATTGCTACTTCTTTTTCTCACTTTATAGAGCCAAAAACCCCCGAACAGTAGATATAATGAGGATAAACTCGTATAAGGTCGGTTTCGGAAAACTCATAAGAGGAAATCATTGAGAATGAAGATAATATTATTATTGTTTTTTTATTATTGTGTGTTCCAACGTATATCCTTTCGGGTTTTTAAGTGTGACCCGTCCCAATTTCACTTTTTTCCCCTATCACTCCCTAACCGCACTTCGCTAAGCTAACCTAACTTCTATTTCACGTCTTAACTACACTGTATCGCATTTGCCATGGACACAGGGGAACTGCGGAAAACCTGTGTCGATACAGATGGCTTTTGTTTTGAGTCAGTTTTACTTGTATTAACATTAGAAACTCAGAAAAACTGCCACCCGCTCAGTAGTCGGCGTGCAAGCCAGTGCACGGTTAAGCGATCGTCCGTCTTAGTACTGAACGCGGCCAATACTAGATAACGTGGGAGATCGCCGAAGCCGTGCACCGACCACGCGTCCACTGCTGTCGATGAATGGAGACAATAGTTATAGACGATTGGAAGCATTACCTGAAGTGTTAATTCTCCACCGTACGCGCAAAAAAAGAATATCTGAAGGAGCACGCACATGAGATACATAACAAGATGTACGGATTCGTAGCTGAAAAATTTGCCCGACGATATCTTGTAGATACTGACGCAAATGACCAGGGAGCTTATTGCGAATTGCAAAAGAACTACGATACCGAAGATATCGTTCAAGTTATCGGCGAATCTGTAATTCAAACGAGCTTGACGATAATTATATATATATATATAAATAAACAAACTCCTTGTCGAAATCATGGATTTAAAAAAAGAATTTTTTGTCACTGAAATATTTCGTTGTGATGCCTGATGCATTCTCTCAGCAATTCAAACTCCATAGTTTGACTCTCCCTCTGATAATTCTCATCGTTCTTGTCGCCGAACGATTTTCTTCTCGCTTCTATTGCTCGAGGTATGGATTTTATTCGATATTTTAGAATTTCCATTTGAGCACAAGGTTGCATCATGAAACCAGCTACGATAGTATCAAACGAGCCGGCTATTGCAGCTGTGACATAGACGGAATGGATCTGATGAAGATAGGCGAACCAGAAACCGATCTTTAACGAATCGAAGTGATATGGAAGCCAACAATTGTAGACTAGATTACGTTCAGGTAGGTCAAGAACTAGAGATCTCAGCATGATCGCGAATGCTGTTGCTGTACAGAGAGCACTGTACCATGAAACGTTGCGTCTTAAAATAAA
The DNA here is from genome assembly GCA_958009045.1 of Oxytorus armatus. Classification (NCBI taxonomy): domain Eukaryota; kingdom Metazoa; phylum Arthropoda; class Insecta; order Hymenoptera; family Ichneumonidae; genus Oxytorus; species Oxytorus armatus. The sequence goes on from OY253748.1 coordinate 22,503,412, forward strand.
ATTGTGAAATGTATTAAACCGTTTGTAAGTGATTCACTGATGAATATGATAGCGAATTTTTCACCCGTATTAATTAAACAAATACTAATGCTAATTACATAATTTACAATGTTATGTACGGTAATTAATATACGAAACGAATTATGTCATCATGCATCATGTTGTACCAAATGAATGAAATTAAATTTATGGTCACCTGGCATTACGTTCACAATCAATCAGTATCTGCATTTCTTCCGTATTTCGAGGTTTCCAGAGATCGTTCCTCAGCACATTAGTTAAATCAATTATTTCTTTCCGCTTCTGCACAAAAATTATCATTTTTCCGTTCGTTCCAATCGAAGTCAGTATCAAGAAAGTATCGCTAACGAATTTCTCGAAACTCTCGTACAATACGAAGAGATCGATGCACTGGGATATTATGAACACGTTATAGAAAAATATCATCATAATCGTGTAACAGTTGTAAAGCCCAGACTTCCAGCCAGTGGGCCACATTAACGGTCGCCACACTCCACAAAGTTGAAGAATCGTGAAATTCAACGGTAGAGTATGCATTTTAAGCCAATGACGATTTTGTCTCGTGCCGAAGACACGGACGAAACCTCTTTGGTGGCACTGACACACCGTGACCTCGGAAAAAAGCTGCAGTATTTCACGACGAAATAAGCTATCCTAGTAATTGTCTGAGAAATTGTGGTGAGACGAATGGAGAAAATGGTAGGGAAAAATGTCGTCCTACAATATTTGCATTTTATATTCGATGTCTGATAGCACCGAATGAGAAAAATACATAGTCCACTTATTTCGTGTCCAATTTGCAAATAACTGCGGACATTTACTACCTGTAATATTTCTATACATATATATAGAGAGAGAGAGGGGTATACAGAGGGAAAAATATGGTAAACGAACCATGTACATCGTTGGTGAATGACAAGAAAAATTGTTTCCCTATAATGTTCGCATCTTATTCAATAGGTAATGATATAGGGGGAGAAACCGCCGGACGTACAGAGTTCGTAAATAATATGTAATTGAACTTTCAGCTAGGGATAGTCGATACTATGTTGAGACGACTCACCGTGGAACCATAGCTTGAACCATCAATCACCTCATTTTTATTTCATAAGGACAGGGGCTATCGAAGGGTACGGGACGACAAGTCGTTCTTAGTACTGCGACAACCATCAGTGAAGGCTTAAGAAAAATTTAACCTATTTCCGTAAAAAAAACTTCCAAGTATACCGACGGTGAGCTCGATTTTTCAAAAGTGTTAATATCATAGAACTTGAGAAATATGTGTTCGTAATTTTAACTGTTACAGCTGCAGCGTACATAGATTGGACTAGGGGCAATTCCAGCACTTTCTGCAACGTGCCAATTTTTTTTTGACGTGCCGTTGATTAACCGTGATCCTTTACCTTTGGAAGGACAAATGATTCAACCTCGTAGCACCAACTATCCAGTCCCACGACCGCCTTAAAGTCAGTTATGCACTGCAGTGCCCCCACTACCGAAACCAATTGCGGATATGCTCGAGAATAATGAGACTATTATTGCATAATATATATTTTTTATGATTCTATCACTAAAGACATCTCTTCGAACATCGAGTACACTGACGATTGTTGGAGAACGCTGTAAGCCGAGTACGAAAGTTTTATAAGCTTCAATAACAATTTCAGACGTGTAAAAAAAGCAATAACGAAATAATAATAATATTGAGGCCATCGTTTGTTACTCACGCCGTTGAACGAATCGAGAGGGAGAGAGTGATGATGCCGCCACAAGTGAAGGTGATTTGGTGGTCGGAAGCGTATCATCATCGTTATCAGACCTTTTTTCGTTCTTATGGAAAACGAGGACCAGTCCATTCCATAAATCGCCTCGCAAATATCCGCGCTCTGAATTAATAATGTACGTAAAAAATGTACAAAAAAAAATCTTGCCAATTACTTTCGCACATTGCTCCCTCGTTATTTTCTATCGAACGCCAAGCCTATTCCATGAACAAGCATACTGATCAATTTGGACAGAGTTCACCAAAGTCAGTGCATTCAACCACCCCGGTCTCTCTCACTAAAAAAATATTCGCCAGTGAGTTTGGACAATACCGAACCCTGAAAAATCACTAATCTCCGTCGTAACATATATATGGAAAACGTTGTGAACCTTTTTCCATTTCAATGTGATTTTATTTCAAGCGAACAGATTGTCGCGAGTCAAATAATCTATAATATTTTTATTTTTATTGTTATATTGCTAAATACATTTCTCCGCTCATATTTACACTGAAGATTGTTGGAGGACGTTGTAAGCCGAGTACGAAAGTTTTATAAGCTACAATAACAATTTTGCAGGTATGAAAAAAGAGCAATACTGAAAAAAAAAATTAATAATCTTCGTGGTATCGTTTATTACTCACGCTGTTGAACGAATCGAGAGAGAGTGTGATGATATTGCCACAGGTGAGGGTGATTGGTCGTAGGGAACGTATCATCATTGTCATCAAACACTTCTTCGTTCCGATGCACAACGATGACCAGTCCATTTCATAAATTGCGTCGCAAATTTCCACGCTCGAAATTAATAATATACACAAAGGTATTTGCGAAAAAAGGTTGCAAAGTACATTTGCACATTGGTTCCTCATTCTTTTTTATCGTACATCAAGCCTCATCGATGAGCAAGTATACTGATCGATTTTGGCCTCCCAGTAGAGTAAGCTCTGTGAACTTCATACGTGTACAGAGACCGAGGAATAAATGGGTAAATTTCGTTTGCCAGCTTGATTTCATGACATTGTATGTAGCAAAATTTATCGTACTTTACCGAAATACATTTTTTATTCATAACATTGTGCAACCTTATAAATAGTACTCCTAAATAGGTATAAGCTTGGGAGATTCGAAAAACTCCTAAAAAGTGTCCCTTCAATTGTCATTCGATTCAATATCACACATACTCGACGTTCATTCTAGTAATTTTTTTTTTCAACCGCCTCGCCCATACACATTTTTATCTAAATGGGATTTTCTACCTAAAAATTAATGATTTTTATTTGTCGAGTCGTCATAAAGATAGCAAGAATTAAAAAAATGGAAATTATAGTTATAAACGATCAGAGGCATTACCTAAAGTGTTAATTCTCCACCGTAGTAACAAAAAAAGAATATCTGAATATGACGCTTAAGGAATTCATCGTCGATATCTCGTAGATACTTCCGCATAGTACCAGGGAGCTCACGACGAATTGAAGAAAAACTATGATACCGAAGATATCGTTCGAGGTGTCGGCAAACCTGTAATTCTATCAAGTGAACGATAATTATTTAAAACAAAAATTCAAAGGCGTTGGGTTCGATATATTCCATTTAAAAAAGTGCATTTTTAACTGAAATATTTCAACGTGATGCCTGATGCATTCTGCCAGCAATTGAAACTCTAAAGATTGACTCTCCCTTTGATACTCCTCGTCGTTCTTGTTGCAGAACGATTTTCTTCTCGCATCTACGGTTTGAGGTATAGCTTCAATTCGATATTTAAGAATGTTCATTTGAGCACAAGTTTGCATCATGAGACCAGGAACGAGAGTGTCGCATGAGCTGTTCACAATAGCTGCGGTTGCGTGGGCAATAAGCTGATGAAGATAGGCGAACCAGAAACCGACTTGTGACGAGTCGAAGTGATAGGGAACCCAACCGAATGGTAGATTACGTTCAGGTATGTCGAAGATCAAAGATCTCAGAGTAATTGAAGTCGCTGTTATCCCACTGATAGCAGTGTACCACAAAGCGTTTCGTCTGGATAAAAAAAAATTATTAAAGTATTTGTAACTCGGTATACTATACTTAATATTCGGATGGAAAGTGAATCTCAAAACGGGAGGGTTTAGGCTTGGCTTAATGCGAAACTACACACGCATTTAATACTAAACATACCGGCACATGAAGGGTTATTTGACCCTTTATTAAATAAATAATTCGTAACTAAATTCTGATTTTTAATAAAATAATCAAACAAATTTACAGAAAGTCAGATGAGCGAAAGAAATAACAATGAATGTACGAATTTAAAGTAAATTTTAGTGTTAAGGCTAAGAGTCAATGTACGTCAAAAAAACTTCTAAAGAATTGTTCTCGAAGATGGCTTGATGAAATGGTCAAAAAATAGTGGCGTGTAATTTATAAACGCAACGGGTGCGATTATTTGTTTTCCATTTGTCTTCTTCGAGAAACATGTAATAACAATTTTGTTTCCCTATTCCTTGCGTTACTCAAAATGCAAAATAGCGGGAGGCGAGGGTTGCCTCTACCCTTAGCACAACGCTGCGTCTATTAGTCAGAAACTATTTGACGCACATTGTGTGGCATACTTACCTGAACCGTCAATCGACTAAATGCCCAAGTCCGGCTCAGTAGTCATAATGCATCATGTTGTGCCGAGTGAATGAAATTAAATTGATAGTTACCTAGCATCACGCTCGCCATCAATCACTATCTTCGTTTATTTCGCAATTCGAGGTTTGCAGAGATCGTTCCTCAGCACATTGATCAGTGCAATTATATCGTTCCGTTTTTTCGTCAAATTCGCCGTTTTTCCACACACCACCATGAACGATAATAGCAAGAAGGAGCCGCTAGCGAATTCCCTGACATTGTCGGACGATGCAAAGAGATTAATGAACTGGGATGGGAACATGTATAAAGAAAATATTATAATGAAATAATATTATAATATTATAATGAATATTATAATGATATTATAGGGGTCCACATTAATGGTCGCCACATTCCGAAAAATTGAAGGATCACGAAATTCAATGGTAGAGTATGCATTTTGTGTTAATGACGAATTTATCTCGTGCTGAATATACGGAGGTAGCTCGTTGATAACACTGACTCACCGTGACTCCGGCAAAAAGCGATAGTTCTCCAAAATAAAAAAAGCTATTGTAATAATATAGGAAGAAAGAAATACATCGTGGACTTATTTCGTGATCAATTCGCGAATGTCCGAGGAGGTCTCTTATCCGTAATATGTCTACACACACTAACAGATATTTATATACCGAGATGGAAACATTTTTTCATGTCCGAAAATCCTTTGCTTTCCTTTGTCCGACGTTGGTGAGTAATCAGAAAAATTCTTTCCCTACAATCTTAGCATCGTATATTCAAAAAATGAGCGGACTTGTTACGATACGGAATGCGTGAGTAGTATATAATTGAACAGCCAGTTAGCCTATATTCAGACGACTCGCGACTGAACCATAGCTTAAACCATTTATCACCACATATTCATTTCATAAGGACAGGAGTAACGAAGAACACGGGACAAGAAGTCGCTTTAGTACTGCCACAGCCATCGGAGAAGTGCTATGATAAGGTACACTGACGCTGAGTTATAAAGTTAAACGAGGTGGTAATGAGGTGAAATATAGCTTGGAAACAGTAGAGAAACATCAGGTGTCGAAAACTTTTTTTTTTTAAATCCACCGCAGGTGGAAATCTGCCGAGGGAAATCTGTCGACGGGTAAGTCGATTTAGGCGGATGAGGGTGTTCAGGCAACTAACACGGGACCTCAAACTTAAATGTGGTCAACTTACTAGGCAGTTCACTGTCGATACTATCGCAAAGAATTTTCACTGGACTGGACAGTGAAAATCTGCTGACTCCACAGAATTCACCAAACTCAATCTTACTATTGAGCCCTCAGCGAAAAATCTTTGACAGTGACTTTGCATACAATTCCGCCGTAGACGAAAACCTGAAGAATCGCCAATTACCGTCTTAACGTATGAAAAACAGATGTGAAACTCATTCGAATCCATGTGACTTTATTTCAAGATAGCAAAATGCTGCGAGCTCATTAGTCTAAGATAATTTTGTCAATGATTATATTACGAAATGCATCTCTTCGGTGATCGTTTAATCTGACTATTGTTGGAGTACGTTGTAAGCCGAGTACGAAATTTTTAGAACCTGCAATACAATTTTTACGCGTGTAGATGGGTAATAACGAAAAAGTCATAAGCTTGGTTTTGTTTATTACTTACGCTTTTGAACGAATCGAGAGAGAGTATGATGACATTTCCACAGGTGAATGTAATTGGTCGTAGAGAGCGTGTCATCATCATCATCAAAACCTTCTTCGTTCTGATGCAAAGGGAGGACCAGTCCATTTCATAAATCGCGTCGCAAAGATCCGAACTCTAAATTAATTATGCACACTAAATGTTTAAAAACAAAAGCTTACGAATTACATTTCCATATTGCTTCAACATTCTTTTCGATTGATCACCAAACATCTTTCATAAATAAGTATTCAGGGTGACAATTATAAGGTCGCCATGTATTCTTTGCCGCTTTGGCGTTGAAACATCGTGGTGTTTGAAGTGCGGCTTCCGAATGATTTTAAATGCTCCCTTCGAAAAGAAAAGAAAAAAAAAAAACAAGAAACTATTTCATTTCAGAACAATAAAGTTCATTTAATTCTGTACACGAAACGCTGGTCGCAAACTCGTTTCAAAGTTTTTATTGTAAACCTTGACTTAACGTTCAGTTGGAGCGAAATATTTAAGTATACCTTTTGAAAATGCAACAATCTATGAAATTTGAACCCCTCATCAAATTGGAAAGATAGCCATGAGTTTTTCGTATCGCATATTATTTTACTGTAATACAAATGTCACATTGCAGAAAAACTTGTTTCCATGTCCAGTCTATAAAATGTTTTATGTGATTACTATTTGGTGTACTGGAAAAACATAGAGTCTTTGCGATAATCGGCATAGAAGTCGGACTGTTTCCGGTATTCTACGTACCCAAGGCGTCCGGTATACAAAAAAATGTATTGCTACTTCTTTTTCTCACTTTATAGAGCCAAAAACCCCCGAACAGTAGATATAATGAGGATAAACTCGTATAAGGTCGGTTTCGGAAAACTTATAAGAGGTCTACCGTTAATTTTCGTCCGATTCCAAATCAAATATACTTGTTGACCTCTATTGTATTAATGGAGAAAGTTCTAGTCCGATAACTCAAGTATCATTGTCTAATCGTGTATAGGAATTTTATTTTTGCAACCTCGTCAAACACTCACGCATAGTAATTTCTTTTTTTTATAGATACAATTTTCCAATGTTTTAAACACATCGGCAAATAACATTAATGATTTGTTTTGTATCGATCAGAAGGTTCCTATTAAGATGTAGAAAATTAAAAATGTTTAGAGGAAATCATTGAGAATGAAGATAATATTATTATTGTTTTTTTTATTATTGTGTGTTCCAACGTATACCCTTTCGGGTTTTTAAGTTTGACCCGTCCCAATTCCATTTTTTCCCCTATCACTCCCTATCCGCACTTCGCTAAGCTAACCTAACTTATATTTCACGTCTTAACTACACTGTATCGTATTGGCCATGGATACAGGGGAACTGCGGAAAACCTGTGTCGATACAGACGGCTTTTGTTTTGAGTGAGTTTTAGTTGTTTTAACATTAGAAACTCAGAAAAACTGCCTCCCGCTCAGTAGTCGGCGTGCAAGCCAGTGCACGGTTAAGCGATCGCCCATCTCAGTACTGACCGCGGTCAATACTGGTTAACGTGGGAGATCTCCGAAGCCGTGCACCGACCACGCGTCCACTGCTGTCGATGAATGAAGACAATAGTTATAGACGATTGGAAGCATTACCTGAAGTGTTAATTCTCCACCGTACGCGCAAAAAAAGAATATCTGAACGAGCATGCACATGAGATACAAAACAAGATGTACGGATTCGAAGCTGAACAATTCGCCCGATGATATCTTGTAGATACTGAGGCAAAGGACCAGGGAGCTTATTGCGAATTGCACAAAAACTACGATACCGAAGATATCGTTCGAGTTATCGGCGTATCTGTAATTCAAACGAGCTTGACGATAATTATATATATATATATATATATATATATATATATATATATATATATATATATATAAACAAACTCCTTGTCGATATCATGAATTTAAAAAAAGAACTTTTTGTCACTGAAATATTTCGTTGTGATGCCTGATGCATTCTCTCAGCAATTCAAACTCCATAGTTTGACTCTCCCTCTGATAATTCTCATCGTTCTTGTCGCAGAACGATTTTCTTCTCGCTTCTATTGCTCGAGGTATGGATTTTATTCGATATTTTAGAATTTCCATTTGAGCACAAGTTTGCATCATGAAACCAGCTACGATGGTATCAAACGAGCTGCTTATTCCAGCTGTGGTATAGAGGGAAAAGATCTGATGAAGATAGGCGAACCAGAAACCGATCTTTAACGAATCGAAGTGATATGGAAGCCAACAACTGTAGACTAGATTACGTTCAGGTAGGTCAAGAATTAGAGATCTCAGGGTCATCGCGGATGCTGTTGATATACAGAGAACACCGTACCATGAAAAGTTGCGTCTTAAAATAAAATTGTGAAATGTATTAAACTGTTTGTAAGTGATTCACTGATGAATACGATAGCGAACTTACATAATTTACAATGTTATGTACGGTAATTAATATACGAAACGAAATATGTCATCATGCATCATGTTGTACCAAATTAATGAAATTAAATTTATGGTCACCTAGCATTACGTTCACAATCAATCAGTATCTGCATTTCTTCCGTATTTCGGGGTTTCCAGAGATCGTTCCTCAGCACATTTGTTAAATCAATTATTTCTTTCCGCTTCTGCACAAAAATTATCATTTTTCCGCTCGTCCCAATCAAAGTCAGTATCAAGAAAGAATCGCTAACGAATTTCTCGAAATTCTCGTACAATGCGAAGAGATCGATGCACTGGGATATTATGAACACGTTATAGGAAAATATCATCATAATCGTGTAACAGTTGTAAAGTTCAGACTTCCAGCCAGTGGGCCACATTAACGGTCGCCACACTCCACAAAGTTGAAGAATCGTGAAATTCAACGGTAGAGTATGCATTTTGAACCAATGACGATTTTGTCTCGTGCCGAAGACACGGACGAAACCTCTTTGATGGCACTGACACACTGTGACCTCGGAAAAAAGCTGCAGTATTTCACGACGAAATAAACTATCCTAGAAATAGTCTGGCAAATTGTGGTGGGACGAATGGAGAAAATGGTAGGAAAAAACGTCGTCCTACAATATTTGCATTTTATATTCGATGTCTGATAGTACCGAATGAGAAAAATACATAGTCCACTTATTTCGTGTCCAATTTGCAAATAACTGCAGACATTTTCTACCTGTAATATTCCTATACATATATATAGAGAGAGGGGGGTATACAGAGGGAAAAATATGGTAAATGTACCATGTATATCGTTGGTGAATGACCAGAAAAATTGTTTCCGCACAATGTTTGCATCTGATATTCAATAGGTAATGATATAGGGGGAGAAACCGCCGGACGTACTACGTTACAGAGTTCATAAATAATATGTAATTGAACTTTCAGCTTGGGATAGTCGATACTATGTTGAGACGACTCACCGTGGAATCATAGCTTGAACCATCAATCACCTCATTTTCATTTCATAAGGACATGGGCTATCGAAGAGTACGGGACGACAAGTCGTTGTTAGTACTGCGACAACCATCAGTGAAGGCTTGAGAAAAATTATACCGACATTGAGCTCGACTTTTCAAAAGTGTTAATGTCATTGCACTTCAGAAATATCTGCTTGTAATTTGAATTATTACAGCTGCAGCATATATAGATCGGACTAAGTGCAATTCCAGCACTTTCTGCAACGTGGCAATTTTTTTTTAAAGTGCCATTGATGAACCGTGATCGTTTGCTTTTGGAAGGGCGGATGGTTCAACCTCGTAGCACCAACTATTCAGTCCCACGACCGCCTGAAAGTGAGTTATGGTACTGCAGTGCACCCACTACCGTAACCAATTGCGGATATGCTCGAGAATAATGAGGCTATTATTGCATAATATATTTTTTTATGATTCTATCACTAAATACATCTCTTCGAACATCGAGTACACTGACGATTGTTGTAGAACGCTGTAAGCCGAGTACGAAAGTTTTATAAGCTTCAATAACAATGTCAGACTTTTAAAAAAAGCAAGAACGAAATGATAATAATATTGAGGCCATCGTTTGTTACTCACGCCTTTGAACGAATCGAGAGGGAAAGAGTGATGATGCCGCCACAAGTGAAGGTGATTTGGTGGTAGGAAGCGTATCATCATCGTTATCAGACCCTTTTTCGTTCTCATGGAAAACGAGGACCAGTCCATTTCATGAATCGCGTCGCAAATATCCACACTTTGAATTAATAATGTACGTAAAAAATGTACAAAAAAGAAAACTTGCCAATTATATTTGCACATCGCTCCCTCGTTATTTTCTATCGAACGCCAAGCCTATTCCATGAACAAGCATACCGATCAATTTGGACAGAGTTCACCAAAGTCAGTGCATTCAACCACCCCGGTCTCACTTACTAAAAAAATATTCGCCAGTGAGTTTGGACAATACCGAATCCTGAAAAATCACTAATCTCCGTCGTAACATATATATGAAAAACGTTGTGAACCTTTTTCCATTCCAATGTGATTTTATTTCAAGCGAACAGATTGTCGCGAGTGAAATAATCTATAATATTTTTATTTTTATTGTTATATTACTAAATACATTTCTCCGCTCATATTTACACCGACGATTGTTGGAGGACGTTGTAAGCCGAGTACGAAAGTTTTATAAGCTACAATAACAATTTTGCACGCATGAAAAAAGAGCAATAACGAAAAAAAAAATTAATAATCTTCGTGGCATCGTTTATTACTCACGCTGTTGAAAGAATCGAGAGAGAGCATGATGATGTTGCCACAGGTGAAGGTGATTGGTCGTAGGGAGCGTATCATCATCGTCATCAAACACTTCTTCGTTCCGATGCACAACGATGACCAGTCCATTTCATAAATCGCGTCGCAAATTTCCACGCTCTAAATTAATAATATACACAAAAGTATTCGCGAAAAAAGGTTGCAAAGTGCATTTGCACATTGCTTCCTCATTCTTTTTTATCGTACATCAAGCCTCATCGATGGGCAAGTATACTGATCGATTTTGGCCTCCCAGTAGAGTAAGCTCTGTGCACTTCATACGTGTACGGAGATCGAGGAATAAACGGGTAAATTTCGTTTGCCAGCTTGTTTTTCATGACGTTACAGGTAGCAAAATTTATCGTTATTTAGCGAAATATATTTTTTATTCATAAAATTGTGCAACCTTATAAATAGTGCTCCTAAATGGGTATAAGCTTGGGTGATTCGAAAAACTCCTAAAAAATGTCCCTTCAATTGTCATTCGATTCGATATTACACATACTTCTTGACGTCCATTCTAATAATTTTTTATTTCAACCTCCTCATCCATACACATTTCTATCTAAATGTAATTCTATAATTAAAAAATAATGATTTGTGTTTGTCGAGTCGTCATAAACATTGCAAGAAATAACAAAATGGAAATAACAGTTATAAACGATCAGAAGCATTACCTGAAGTGTTAATTCTCCACCGTAGTAACAAAAAAAGAATATCTCAGCGAGCATGCACGTGAGATACATAACGATAGAAAACAATCTGGCGCTCAACGAATTGATCGTCGATATCTCGTAGACACTTGCGCATAGTACCAGGGAACTCACGACGAATTGAAGAAAAACTACGTTACCGAAGATATCGTTCGAGGTGTCGGCAAACCTGTAATCCGATCGTATCAACGATAATTATTTAAAACAAAAATTCAAAGGCGTTCAGTTCGATATATTCCATTTCAAAAAAGGCATTTTTAACTGAAATATTTCAACGTGATGCCTGATGCATTCTGCCAGCAATTGAAACTCCAAAGATTGACTCTCCCTCTGATACCCCTCATCGTTCTTGTCGCAGAACAATTTGCTTCTCGCTTCTACGGTTTGAGGTATAGCTTCGATTCGATATTTGAGAATGTTGATTTGAGCACAAGTTTGCATCATGAAACCAGGAACGAGAGTGTCGAATGAGCTGGCCACAGTAGCTGAGGTTGCGTGGGCAATAAGCTGATGAAGATAGGCGAACCAGAAACCGATTTGTGACGAGTCGAGGTGATAGGGAACCCAACCTCCGAATGGTAGATTACGTTCAGGTATGTCAAAGATCAAAGATCTCAGAGTAATTGAAGTCGCTGTTACTCCAGTGATAGCAGTGTACCACAAAGCGTTCCGTCTGTATAAAAAAAAATTACTAAAGTAACGTTGTATACTGTATTTAATATTCAGAACTAACTATTTCGTCAATCTGTCAAACATGGGAGTGTCGGGCGTTAAAGTAAATCTCAAAACGGGAGGATTTAGGCTCGGCTTAATGCGATACTAAACACGCTTTTAATACTAAACGTACCGGCACATGAGAGGTCATTTGACCCCTTATAAAATAACCATTGATTTTTAAAAAGAAATTCTTAAGTATTATAGGAAATAATTCGTAGCATACCTTCTGATTTATAATAAAATAATCTAACAAATTTACAGAAAGTCAGATGAGCGAAAGAAATAACAATGAATGTACGAATTTAAAGTAAATAAGTAAATTTTGAACGGGGTCATTTGACCCCCACTTGGTACGTTTAGTGTTCAGACTAAGAGTCAATGTACGCCAAAAAAACTTCGAAAGAATTGTTCTCGAAGATGGCTTGATGAAATCAAATACTGGCGCGTAGCTTATAAACGCAACTGGTCCCATTAATTGTTTTTCATTTGTCTCCTTCGAGAAACATGTAATAGCATGCTTGTTTCCATATTCCTTGCGTCATTCAATGTGCAAAATAGCGGGAGGGGAGGGTTGCCGCTACCCTTAGCACAACGCTGCGCCTATTAGTCAGAAAATATTTGACGCGCATTGGGTGGCATCCTTGCCAGAACGGTCAATCGACTAAACGCCCAATTCCGGCACAGTAGTCATCATGGATCATGTTGTACCGAGTGAATGAAATTAAATTGATAGTTACCTAGCATCACGCTCGCAATCAATCACTATCTGCGCTTCTATCGCATTTCGAGGTTTGCAGAGATCGTTCGTCAGCACATTGGTCAGTGCAATTATTTCTTTCCGTTTTCTCGTCAAAATCGCCGTTTTTCCGCACACCGCAATAAACGTTAGTAGCATAAAAGAGCCGCTAGCCAATTCCATGACATTATCGAACGATACAAAGAGATTTATGAACTGTGATATCGCGGACATGTATAAAGACAATATCATAATGATCGTATAACAATCGTAAAGCACGGATTTCCAGCCAGTGGCCCACATTAATGGTCGCCACATTCCGCAAAATTGAAGAATGACGAAATTCAATCGTAGAGTATGCATTTTGTGGTAATGACGAATTTATCCCGTGCTGGATATACGGGGATAGGTCTTTGGTGGCACTGACTCACCGTGACCCCGGCAAAAAGCGGTGGTACTCCAAGAGATAAAAAAACTATTGTAGTTGTAGGAAATCGTGGCGGGACGAGTGAAGGGGAAAATGATAGGGAAAAATGACGTCCTACAATATTTGCATTTTATATTCGATGGCTAATAATATAGGAAGAGAAAAATACATCCGACGAAGTCTTCTATCCGTAATATTTATACACACACAAACACATAACTATATACCGAGATTAACAAATATGGTGACTTTACTTTGTACGACGTTGGTGAATAACCGGGAAAATTCTTTCCCTACAATCTTCGCATCTTATATTCAATGGCTAATAATATAGGGGGAGAAAAAAAATAAGCGGACTGGCTACGTTACGGAATTCGTGAGTAGTATGTAATTGAACTTGAAGGTACCCGATACTATATTCAGACGACTCGCCACTGAACCATAGCTTAAACCATCTATCATCACATTTTTATTTCATAAGGACAGGGGTATCGAAGAGTACGGGACAAGAAGTCGCTTCAGTACTGTCACAACCATCAGAGAAGTCCTATGAAGAGGGAACTATAAAGCACACCGACGCTAACTTATAAAATTAAACGAGGTGGTAATAAAGTGAAATATAGCTTGGAAAAAGCTGAGAAATATCGGGTGTCGAAAACTTTTTTCTAAATAATACACCGCAGCGGGAAATCTGTCGGCGGGTAAATCGATTTAAGGGAATGAGGGTGTTCAGTCAACTGACACGAGACCTTAAGCTCATTTGTGTTCAAGCTACCAGAGACTTCACTGTAGATACTATCTCAAAGTATTGTAGATACTATCTCAAAGTATTTTCACTGGACTGGTCAGTGAAAATCTGCTGACTCCACAGAATTCACCAAACTCAATCTTGCTATTGAGCCCTCAGCGAAAAATCTTTGACAGTGACTTTGCATACAATTTCGCCGTAGACGAAAACCTGAAGAATCGCCAATTACCGTCTTAACGTATGAAAAACAGATGTGAAACTGATTCGAATCCATGTGACTTTATTTCAAGCTAGCAGAATGCTGCGAGACCATTAGTCTAAGATAATTTTTTCAATGATTATATTACGAAATGCATCTCTTCGGTGATCGTTTAATCTGACTATTGTTGGAGTACGTTGTAAGCCGAGTATGAAATTTTTAGAACCTGCAATACAAATTTTACGCGTCTAGATGAGTAATAATGAAAAAGTCATAAGCTTGATTTTGTTTATTACTCACGCTTTTGAACGAATCGAGAGAGAGTATGATGACATTTCCACAGGTGAATGTAATTGGTCGTAGAGAGCGTGTCATCATCATCATCAGAACCTTCTTCGTTCTGATGCAAAGGGAGGACCAGTCCATTTCATAAATCGCGTCGCAAAGATCCGAACTCTAAATTAATTATGCACACTAAATGTTTAAAAACAGAAGCTTACGAATTACATTTGCATATTGCTTCCACATTCTTTCCGATCGATCACCAAACATCTTTCATAAATAAGTATTCAGGGTGACAATTATATGGTCGCCATGTATTTTTTGCCGCTTTGGCGTTGAATAATCGTGGCGTTTGAAGTGCGGCTTCCAAACAATTTTGGATTCTCCCTTGGAAAAAAAAAAAAAAAAAAACTATTTCATTTCAGAACAATAAAGTTCATTCAATTCTGTACACGAAACACTGGTCGCAAACTCGTTTCAAGATTTTTATTGTAAACCTTGACTTAACGTCCAGTTCGAGCGAAATATTTAAGTATACCTTTTGAAAATGCAACAATCTATGAAATTTGAACGCCTCATCAAATTGGAAAAATACCCATGAGTTTTTCGTATCGCAAATTATTTTACTGTAATACAAATGTCACATTGCAGAAAAACTTGTTTCCATGTCCAGTCTATAAAATGTTTTATGTGATTACTATTTGGTGTACCGGAGAAACATAGAGTCCTTCCGATAATCGGCATAGAAGTCGGACTGTTTCCGGTATTCTACGTACCCAAGGCGTCCGGTATACAAAAAAATGTATTGCTACTTCTTTTTCTCACTTTATCGAGCCAAAAAACCCCGAACGGTAGATATAATGAGGATAAACTCGTATAAGGTCGGTTTCGGAAAACTCATAAGAGTCCACCCTTCATTTTCGTCCGATTCCAAATCAAATATACTATTTATACTTGACCTCTATTGTATTAATGGAGAAAGTTCTAGTCCGATAACTCAAGTATCATTGTCTAATCGTATATAGTAATTTTATTTTTGCAACCTCATCAAACTCTCACGCATAGTAATTTCTTCTTTTTATACATACAATTTTTCAATATTTTACACACATCGGCAAATAAAATTAATGATTTCTTTTGTGTCGATCAGAAAGTCCCTATAAAGATGTAGAAAATTAAAAATTGTTTAGAGAAAATCATTGAGAATGAAGATAATATTATTATTGTTTTTTTATTATTGTCTGTTCCAACGTATACCCTTTCGAGTTTTTAAGTGTGACCCGTCCCAATTTCATTTTTTCCCCTATCACTCCCTAACCGCACTTCGCTAAGCTAACCTAACTTCTATTTCACGTCTTAACGGACAACACCACAGTGACCCCCTGTTTTTTTTCACATTTTTCAAGAATTTTTTTTTTTGGGAAAAAAAAGAGATATTCGAAAAAATTTTTTGGGTTCTGTTTTAAAATATTGTTTTAAAAAAAATAGGCACGCCTTTGAAATTAAAGTTAATTTCAGAGGCGTGCCTATTTTTTTTAAAACAATATTTTTCCAAATCCCTATGTACCTCTCTTCAAAATATCATGTTATTAACGAAAACACTCGGTATTTTTTTTCAGATCGACGTTGAAGAGAGTTCTGCTGCGTGCCACGGAGATAACAGCACCTGACGCGAGAGCTTCCCCAGTGCCACCATGCGGCGTGAAAAATGTGAAAAAAATGTTATTTGATACATTAATAAACAAGGAACAAAACCCAAAGAAATTTTTCGAATAACTCTTTTTTTTCCCACAAAAAAAAATTCTTGAAAAATGTGAAAAAAAAACAGGGGGTCACAGTGGTGTTGTCCCTTAACTACACTGTATCGCATTTGCCATGGACATAGGGGAACTGCGGAAAACCTGTGTCGATACAGACGGCTTTTGTTTTGAGTGAGTTTTAGTTGTATTAACATTAGAAACTCAGAAAAACTGCCTCCCGCTCAGTAGTCGGCGTGCAAGCCAGTGCACGGTTAAGCGATCGCCCATCTCAGTACTGACCGTGGCCAATACTGGTTAACGTGGGAGATCGCCGAAGCCGTGCACCGACCACGCGTCCACTGCTGTCGATGAATGAAGACAATAGTTATAGACGATTGGAAGCATTACCTGAAGTGTTAATTCTCCACCGTACGCGCAAAAAAAGAATATCTGAAGAAGCATGCACATGAGATACAAAACAAGATGTACGGATTCGAAGCTGAAAATTTTGCCCGACGATATCTTGTAGATACAGATGCAAAGGACCAGGGAGCTTAAGGCGAATTGCACAAAAACTACGATACCGAAGATATCGTTCGAGTTATCGGCGAATCTGTAATTCAAACGAGCTTGACGATAATTATATATATATATATAAACAAACTCCTTGTCGATATCATAGATTTAAAAGAAGAATTTTTTGTCACTGAAATATTTCGTTGTGATGCCTGATGCATTCTCTCAGCAATTCAAACTCCATAGTTTCACTCTCCCTCTGATAATTCTCATCGTTCTTGTCGCAGACCGATTTTCTTCTCGCTTCTATTGCTCGAGGTATGGATTTTATTCGATATTTTAGAATTTCCATTTGAGCACATGTATGCATCATGAAACCAGCTACGATGGTATCAAACGAGCCGGTTATTCCAGCTGTGACATAGAGGGAAAGGATCTGATGAAGATAGGCGAACCAGAAACCGATCTTTAACGAATCGAAGTGATATGGAAGCCAACAGCTGTAGACTAGATTACGTTCAGGTAGGTCAACAATTAGAGATCTCAGCATGATCGCGAATGCTGTTGATGTACAGAGAGCACCGTACCATGAAACGTTGCGCCTTGAAATAAAATTGTGAAATATATTAAACCGTTTGTAAGTAATTCCCTGAAGAATACGATACCGAACATTTCATCCGCATTAATTAAACAAATACTAATCCTACTTATATAATTTACAATGTTATGTACCGTAATTAATATACCAAATGAATTATGTCATCATGCATCATGTTGTACCAAATGAATGAAATTAAATTTATGGTCACCTAGCGTTTCGTTCACAATCAATCAGTATCAGCATTTCTTCCGTATTTCGAGGTTTCCAGAGATCGTTCCTCAGCACATTCGTTAAATCAATTATTTCTTTCCGCTTCTTCACAAAAATTATCATTTTTCCGCCCGTCCCAATCACAGTCAGTATCAAGAAAGAATCGCTAACGAATTTCTCGAAATTCTCGTACAATGCGAAGAGATCGATGCACTGGGATATTATGAACACGTTATTGAAAAATATCATGATAATCGTGTAACAGTTGTAAAGTCCAGACTTCCAGCCAGTGGGCCACATTAACGGTCGCCACACTCCACAAAGTTGAAGAATCGTGAAATTCAACGGTAGAGTATGCATTTTGAGCCAATGACGATTTTGTCTCGTGCCGAAGACACGGACGAAACCTCTTTGGTGGCACTGACACACCGTGACCTCGGAAAAAAGCTGAAGTATTTCACGACGAAATAAGCTATCCTAGTAATTGTCTGACAAATTGTGGTGGAACGAATGGAGAAAATGGTAGGGAAAAATGTCGTCCTACAATATTTGCATTTTATATTCCATGTCTGATAGTACCGAATGAGAAAAATACATAGTCCACTTATTTCGTGTCCAATTTGCAAATAACTGCGGACATTTTCTACCTGTAATATTTCTATACATATATAGAGAGAGAGAGAGGGGTATACAGAGGGGAAAATATGGTAAATGTACCATGTATATCGTTGGTGAATGACGAGAAAAATTGTTTGCCCACAATGTTTGCATCTGATATTCAATAGGTAATGATACAGGGGGAGAAACCGCCGCACGTACTACGTTGCAGAGTTCGTAAATAATATGTAATTGAACTTTCAGCTTGGGATAATCGATACTATGTTGAGACGGCTCACCGTGGAACCATAGCTTGAACCATCAATCACCTCATTTTTATTTCATAAGGACAGGGGCTATCGAAGAGTACGGGACGACAAGTCGTTCTTAGTACCGCGACAACCATCAGTGAAGGCTTAAGAAAAATTTAACGTATCTCCGTAAAAAAAAACTTCCAAGTATACCGACGTTGAGCTCGACTTTCAAAAGTGTTAATGTCATTGCACTTAAGATATATCTGCTCGTAATTTTAATTATTACAGCTGCAGCGTTTATAGATCGGACTAAGTGCAATTCCAACAATTTCTGCAACGTGCCAATTTTTTTTTAAAGTGCCATTGATGAACCGTGATCGTTTGCCTTTGGAAGGACGGATGGTTCAACCTCGTAGCACCAACTATTTAGTCCCACGACCGCTTTAAAGTGAGTTATGGTACTGTACTGGACCCACTACCGTAACCAATTGCGGATATGCTCGAGAATAATGAGGCTATGATTGCAAAATATATTTTTTTATGATTCTATCACTAAATACATCTCTTCGAACATCGAGTACACTGACGATTGTTGGAGAACGCTGTAAGCCGAGTACGAAAGTTTCATAAGCTTCAATAACAATTTCAGTCGTGTAAAAAAAGCAATAACGAAATGATAATAATATTGAGGCCATTGTTTGTTACTCACGCCGTTGAACGAACCGAGAGGGAGAGAGTGATGATGCCGCCACAAGTAAAGGTGATTTGGTGGTAGGAAGCGTATCATCATCGTTATCAGACCCTTTTTCGTTTTCATGGAAAACGACGACCAGTCCATTCCATAAATCGCGTCGCAAATATCCGCGCTCTGAATTAATAATGTACGTAAAAAATTTACACAAAATAAAACTTGCCAATTACTTTTGCACATTGCTCCCTCATTATTTTCTATCGAACGCCAAGCCTTTTCCACGAACAAGCAGACTGATCCATTTGGGCAGAGTTCACCAAAGTCAGTGCATTCAACCACCCCGGTCTCTCTTACTAAAAAAATATTCGCCAGTGAGTTTGGACAATACCGAATCCTGAAAAATCACCAATCTCCGTCGTAATATATATATGAAAAACGTTGTGAACCTTTTTCCATTCCAATGTGATTTTATTTCAACGAACAGATTGTCGCGAGTGTAATAATCTATAATATTTTTATTTTTATTGTTATATTACTAAATATATTTCTCCGCTCATATTTACACCGACGATTGTTGGAGGACGTTGTAAGCCGAGTACGAAAGTTTTATAAGCTACAATAAAAATTTTGCACGCATGAAAAAAGAGCAATAACGAAAAAAAAAATTAATAATCTTCGTGGCATCGTTTATTACTCACGCTGTTGAAAGAATCGAGAGAGAGCATGATGATGTTGCCACAGGTGAAGGTGATTGGTCGTAGGGAGCGTATCATCATCGTCATCAAACACTTCTTCGTTCCGATGCACAACGATGACCAGTCCATTTCATAAATCGCGTTGCAAATTTCCACGCTCTAAATTAATAATATACACAAAAGTATTTGCGAAAAAAGGTTGCAAAGTGGATTTGCACATTCCTTCGTCATTCTTTTTTATCGTACATCAAGCCTCATCGATGAGCAAGTATACTGATCGATTTTGGCCTCCCAGTACAGTAAGCTCTGTGAACTTCGTACGTGTACAGGGATCGAGGCATAAACGGGTAAATTTCGTTTGCCAGCTGATTTTTCATGACGTTACAAGTAGCAAAATTTATCGTACTTTAGCGAAATATATTTTTCATTCATAACATTGTGCAACCTTATAAATAGTGCTCCTAAAGGGTATAAGCTTGGGTGATTCGAAAAACTCCTAAAGAGTGTCCCTTCAATTGTCATGCGATTCAATATTACACATACTTCTTGACGTCCATTCTAGTAATTTTTTATTTCAAACTCCTCATCCATACACATTTTTATCTAAATGGAATTCTATAATTAAAAAATAATCATTTGTGTTTGTCGAGTCGTCATAAAGATTGCAAGAAATAACAAAATGGAAATAACAGTTATAAACGATCAGAAGCATTACCTGAAGTGTTAATTCTCCACCGTAGTAACAAAAAAAGAATATCTCAGCGAGCATGCACGTGAGATACATAACGATAGAAAACGATCTGGCGCTCAACGAATTGATCGTCGATGTCTCGTAGACACTTGCGCATAGTACCAGAGAACTCACGACGAATTGAAGAAAAACTACGTAACCGAAGATATCGTTCGAGGTGTCGGCAAACCGATCGTATCGGATTCGATCGTATCAACGATAATTATTTAAAACAAAAATTCAAAGGCGTTCAGTTCGATATATTCCATTTAAAAAAATGCATTTTTAACTGAAATATTTCAACGTGATGCCTGATGCATTCTGCCAGCAATTGAAACTCCAAAGGTTGACTCTCCCTCTGATACCCCTCATCGTTCTTGTCGCAGAACAATTTGCTTCTCGCTTCTAGGGTTTGAGGTATAGCTTCGATTCGATATTTGAGAATGTTGATTTGAGCACAAGTTTGCATCATGAAACCAGGAACGAGAGTGTCGAATGAACTGGCCACAGTAGCTGAGGTGGCGTGGGCAATAAGCTGATGAAAATAGGCGAACCAGAAACCGATTTGTGACGAGTCGAGGTGATATGGAAGCCAACCTCTGAAGGGTAGATTACGCGCAGGTACGTCAACAATTATAGATCTCACCGTCATTGATGATACTGTTGCTCCACAGAGAGCAATGTACCATGAAACGTTGCGTCTTAAAATAAAATTGTTAAATATATTAAACCGTTTGTAAGGGATTCACTGATAAATGGGATAGCCAACATTTCACCGGCATTACCCACGTAGAAAAATTGTAACGGCCGAGCGTTTCGGCTCGGCTTAATGCGATACTAAACACGCTGTTAATACTAAACGTACCGGCTAGGGCTGTTACTTTTATCCGGGTTAGCCGGATACCCGAAAGTATCCGGGTATCCGGGAAATCGGATCCAACACTTCAGATTCGAATACCCGAATATCCGAGTATCCGGATATCCGGATATCCGAATAATCACGGATCCGGGTAACCGGGTAATAACGAATAATGTCGGGTAATTACCCGATTTTTCGCGTACAGGCAAATAGGACCGCCGGCGTAAAAAAAATGATGATATTGTATTAGTCTGGTCATCAAATAAGCCGAAATATAGGGCGTTAATAGTTACCATTGAAAAAAATTGGAAAATAACTTGTATCAAATTTGCTCTGTTCAAAGAAATTGTGCAAAACTACGGTAAAAATGAAAACTCAGTGTTGACGAATCAGACGTCACGGTTTTCCAATTTATAATAATTGTGTATTTACTCGGGAAGACAGTTTACATGTGACTCCGCACAATTTTTTAGAATCTGCTGTTACGATCACAATTTCTTGCCTGCGCATATTAAGAATAGCCGAGATCTGCTTCTTCACATTCTATATTTTCTCTCCAACTCTAAAGTTCATAAAAACTGCACACGCGCCCATAAAGCAAATATACATTTCAGAAACTAAGGATATTTATTAAATAATAATAAATCGTGATGAAAAAATAATATTAAAGATGCAAATAGTGCAGGTCAATGTTGATTAAGTTCTTATGAAATGATCATGTGTTTCCCTAACATTGTATAGAAGATTATGTCATTGCTTTTTTAATCTACACAAGAATGTTTTATTGAAATTGTAGTTTTTGTCGGATGTGAATTACAGTAAAGAAATAGTTTGGTAATAATAGTAAATACGCCTACAAGATTCTTTCCAAGAATCTTCCTTATAATGATAATCTAATTTGTTTAATATCGATATCAGTCGGTAAAAATAAAAAATGGTCAACTAAATGATTGGACATGAACACCGATATAATCCCGGTTTTTCAATCTTCCGGTAATGATTTATTATTCGTCTTATAAATGTACTTCGCAAACATTGTTCTTGGCAACATCTTCGCATGCCTCACAAATTGCGTAAATTGAACAATTTTTTTCAGCATTTTCGGCATCAATTATCGGCGGTAATTGCCCGATATTATCCGTTATTATCCGAGTACCCGGTTACCCGGATACCCCGAAACTATCCGCATACCCGAATCCGTTATTACCCGGATATTATCGAGTTATCGAGATATACGGATTTGAAGCGTCGGATCCGTGAAACCCGGATTACTCGGGTATCCGGATACCCGGAAAAGTTCAAGCTCTAGTATCGGCACATGAGGGCTCATTTGACCCCTTATGAAATAAACATTGATTTTTAGAAAGAAATTCTTAATTAGTATAGGAAATAATTCGCAGCATAACTTCTGATTTCTAATAAAATAATCAAACAAATTTACAGAAAGTCAGATGAGCGAAAGAAATAACAATGAATGTACGAATTTAAAGTAAATTTTGAAAGGGGTCATTTGACCCCCACTTGGTACGTTTAGCGTTCAGACTAAAAGTCAATGTACGCCAAAAAAACTTCGAAGGAATTGTTCTCGAAGATGGCTTGATGGAATCAAATAGTGGCGCGTTGTTAATAAACGCAACTGGTCCCATTAATTGTTTTTCATTTGTCTTCTTCGAGAAACATGTAATAGCATGTTTGTTTCCATATTCCTTGCGTCATTTAATGTGCAAAATAGCGGGAGGGGAGGGTTGCCACGACTCTTAGCACAACGCTGCGCCTATTAGTCAGAAACTATTTGACGCGCATTGGGTGGCATCCTTGCCAGAACCGTCACTCGACTAAATGCCCAATTCCGGCACAGTAGTCATCATGGATCATGTTGTACCGAGTGAATGAAATTAAATTGATAGTTACCTAGCATCACGCTCGCAATCAATCACTATCTGCGCTTCTATCGCATTTCGAGGTTTGCAGAGATCGTTCGTGAGCACATTGGTCCGTGCAATTATTTCTTTCCGTTTTCTCGTCAAAATCGCCGTTTTTCCGCACACCGCAATGAACGTTATTAGCATAAAAGAGCCGCTAGCCAATTCCATGACATTATCGAACGATACAAAGAGATTTATGAATTGTGATATCGCGGACATGTATAAAGACAATATCATAATGATCGTATAACAATCGTAAAGCACGGATTTCCAGCCAGGGGCCCACATTAATAGTATGCATTTTGCGGTAAGTATGCATTTTGCGGTACTGACGAATTTATCTCGTGCTGGATATACGGAGATAGGTCTCTGGTGGCACTGACTCACCGTGACCCCGGCAAAAAGCGGTGGTACTCCAAGAGATAAAAAAAACTATTGTAGTTGTAGGAAATCGTGGCGGGACGAATGAAGGGGAAAATGATAGGGAAAAATGTCGTCTTACAATATTTGCATTTTATATTCGATGGCTTATAATATAGGAAGAGAAAAATACATCCGACAAAGTCTTCTATCCGTAATATTTATACACACACAAACACATAACTATATACCGAGATGGAAAAATATGGTGACTTTACTTTGTACGACGTTGGTGAATAACCGGGAAAATTCTTTCCCTACAATCTTTGCATCTTATATTCAATGGCTAATAATATAGGGGGAGAAAAAAAATAAGCGGACTGGCTACGTTACGGAATTCGTGAGTAGTATGTAATTGAACTTGAATGAAACCGATACTATATTGAGACGACTCGCCACTGTACCATAGCTTAAACCATCTATCATCACATTTTTATTTCATAAGGACAGGGGTATCGAAGAGTACGGGACAAGAAGTCGCTTCAGTACTGTCACAACAATCAGAGAAGTCCTATGAAGAGGGAACTATAAAGCACACCGACGCTGACTTATAAAGTTAAACGAGGTGGTTATAAAGTGAAATATAGCTTGGAAAAAGCTGAGAAACATCGGGTGTCGAAAACGTTTTTCTAAATAATACACCGCAGCGGGAAATCTGTCGGCGGGTAAATCCATTTAAGGGAATCAGGGTGTTCATTCAATTGACACGGGACCTTAAACTCATATGTGGTTAAGCTACCAGAGACTTCACTGTACATACTATCTCAAAGTATTTTCACTGGACTGGACAGTGAAAATCTGCTGACTCCACAGAATTCACCAAACTCAATGTTGCAATTGAACCCTTAGCGAAAGATCTTTGACTTTCCATACAATACCGCCGTATACGAAACCTGAGAATCACCGATCTCTGTCTTAACGTATGAAAAACAAATGTGAAACCCATTCGAATCCATGTGACTTTATTTCAAGCGAACAAATTGCCGCGAGACCATTAGTCCAAACTAATTTTTTGAATGATTGTATTACGTAATGCATTTCTTCGGTGATCGTTCAATCTGACGATTGTTGGAGTACATTGTAAGCCGAGTACGAAAGCTTTATAAGCTGCAATAACAATTTAACGCGTGTAAATGAGCAATAGCGAACAAATAATAATTTCGGATTTGTTTAATACTCACGTTGTCGAACGAATCGAGAGAAAGCGTGATGATGTTTCCACAGGTGAATGTGATTGGTCGTAGAGAACGTATCATCATCATCATCAAATCCTTCTTCGTTCTCATGCAAAACGAGGACCAGTCCATTCCATAAATCACGTCACAAATATTCATATTCTAAATTAATTATGCGCACTAAATGTTTAAAAACAGAAGCTTACGAATGACATTTGAATATTGCTTCCACATTCTTTCCCATCGATCACCAAATCTCTTTCATGAATAAGTATACTCATCAATTTTGCGTGCCTTTCTAGCAGAGTAAGTTTTTGAACTACACATCTGTGTACAATTGAGGAAGAAATTTGGAAATTTAATTTGCCCGTTTATTGCTATTGCTTTTTCTCACTCTATAGAGCTAAAACAGTTCGAACGGTAGATATAATGAGGATAAGCTTGGTCGGTTTCGGTAAAAAGGTCTACCCTTAATTTTCGTTCGACTCAGAATCAAATATTCTTGTTGATCTCTATTATATTAATGGAGAAGGTTCTAGCCCGATAACTCAAGTATCATTGTCTAATCGTATATTGTGATTTTATTTTTGCAACCTCATCAAACATTCACGCACAGTAATTTCTTTTTATTAGAAATACAATTTTCCAATGTTTTAAATACATCGGCAAATAAAATTAATGATTTTTTTGTGTCGATCAAAAAGTTCCTATAAAGATCTAGGATACTGAAAATGTTTAGGGGAAATCATTGAGAATGAAGATAATATTTATACACGATTGGAAGCATTACCTGAAGTGGTAATTCTCCACCGTACAAGCACTAACAGAATACCCGAATGAACATGCCCGTGAGATACCAAACGGTAGGTACGAATTCGGAGCTCAAAAGGTTCGGCGTCGATAACTTGTAGATACTGGTGCAAAGGACCAGAGTGCTCATGACGAATTGGAGCAAACCTACGATACCAAAGATATCGTTCGAAATATCGGCGAATCTGTAATTCAAACGAGCCTGACGATAATTATATCTATATATAACCAAACTCCTTGTCGTCACCATGGATTTAAAAAAAAAAGATTTTTTTGTTACTGAAATATTTCTATGTGATGCCTGATGCATTCTCTCAGCAACTGAATCTCTATAGTTTGATTCTCCCTCTGATAACCCTCATCGCTCTTGTCGCGGAACGACTTCCTTTTTGCTCCTATTGCTCGAGGTATAGCTTCTATCTGACATTTTAGAATTTCCATTTGCGCACAAGTTTGCATCATGAAACCAGGTACGAGGGTGTCAAACGAGCTGTTTATGATAAATCCGCTAATCAGGACGATGATCTGGTGAAGGTAGGCGAACCAGAAACCGATTTTTAACGAATCGAGCTGATATGGAAGCCAACCTCTGAAGGGTAGATTACGTTCAGATACGTCAACAATTATAGATCTCAGCGTCATTGATGATACTGTTAATCCATAGAGAGCAGTGTACCATGAAATGTTGCGTCTTAAAATAACATTGTGAGATATATTAAACCGTTTGTAAGTGATTCACTGATGAATACGATAGCCAACATTTCACCCGCATTAATTAAACATATTTTACTCCTACTTATATAATTTACAATGTTATGTACCGTAACTAATATACCAAACGAAAAATGTCATCATGCATCTTGTTGTACCAAATGAATGAAATTAAATTTATGGTCACCTTGCATCACGTTCACAATTGATCAATATCTGACTTTCTTCCGTATTTTGGGGTTTCCAGAGATCGTTCCCCAGCACATTCGTCAAATCAATTATTTCTTTCCGTTTCTTCACGAATATCACAAATTTTCCGCACAGCGCAATCACAGTCAGTAGCATGAAAGAATCGCTAGTGAATTCCTCGACATTCTCGGACAATGTAAAGAGATCGACGCACTCGGATATTATGAACATGTAATTCAAAAATATCATGATAATCGTGTAACAGTCGTAAAGCACAGACTTCCAGCCAGTGGACTACATTGACGGTCGCCACACTCCACAAAATTGAAGAATCATGAAATTCAACGGTAGAATATGCATTTTGAGCCAATGACGATTTTGGCTCGTGCCGAAGACACGAACGTAACGTTTTTGGTGGCACTGACCCACTGTGACCTCGGAAAAAAGCTGCAGCATTTCACGACGAAATAAGATATCCTAGTAAGTGTCTGACAAATTGTGCTGGGACGAATGGAGAAAATGGTAGGAAAAAATGTCGTCCTACAATATTTGCACTTTATATTCGATGTCTGATAGTACCGAATGATAAAAATGCATAGTCCACTTATTTCGTGTCCAATTTGTGAATAACTGCGGACATTTTCTACCTGTAATATTTCTATACATATATAGAGAGAGAGAGAGGGATATACAGAGGAAAAAATATGGTAAATGTACCATGTACATCATTGGTGAATGACGAGAAAAATTATTTCCCCACAATGTTTGCATCTCATATTCAATAGGTAATAAGATAAGGGGAGAATCCGCCGGACGTACTACGTTACAGAATTCCTAAATAATATGTAATTGAACGTTCAGCTAGGGACAGTCGATACTATGGTGAGACGGCTCACCGTGGAACCATAGCTTGAACTACTAATCACTTCATTTTTATTTCATAGGGACAGGGGGTATCGAAGAGTTACGAGATGGTAAGTCGAACTTAGTACTGCGACAACCATCAGTGAAGGCTCAAGAAAAGTTTAACGTATCTCCTAAAAAAAAACTTCTAATTTTAATTGTTACAGTTGCAACGTACATGGATCGGGCTAAGTGCAATTCCAGCACTTTCTGTGACGTGCCAATTACTTTTGAAGTGCCATTGATGAACCGTGATGGTTTACCTTTGGAAGGGCAGATGGTTCAACCTCGTAGCACAAACTATTCAGTCCCACGACCGCTTTAAAGTAAGTTATGACACTGCAGTGCCCCCACTACCGAAAACAATTGCGGATATGTTCGAGAATAATGACACTATTATTGCATAATATATATTTTTTGATTCTATCACTAAATACATTTCTTCGAACATCGAGTACACTGACGATTGTTGGAGAACGCTGTAAGCCGAGTACGAAAGTTTTGTAAGCTTCAATAACAATTTCAGACGTGTAAAAAAAGCAATAACGAAAAGATATTAATATTAAGGCCATCGTTTGTTACTCACGCCGTTGAACGAATCGAGAGGGAGAGAGTGATGATGCCGCCACAAGTGAAGGTGATTGGTGGTAGAAAGCGTATCATCATCGTTATCAGACCCCTTTTCGTTCTCATGAAAAACGAGGACCAGTCCATTCCATAAATCGCGTCGCAAATATCCACACTCTGAATTAATAATGCACGTAAAAAATGTACAAAAAAGAAAACGTGTCAATTATATTTGCACCTAGCTCCCTCATTATTTTCTATCGTACGCCAAGCTTTTTCCATGAACAAGCAGACTGATCAATTTGGGCAGAGTTCACCAAAGTCAGTGCATTCAACCACCCCGATCTCACTTACTAAAAAAATATTCGGCAGTGACTTCGGACAATACCGAATCCTGAAGAATCGCCAATCTCCGTCGTAACATATATATATATATATATATGAAAAAGGTTGTGAACCTTATTCCATTCCAATGTGATTTTATTTCAAGCGAACAGATTGTCGCGAGTCTAATAATCTATAATATTTTTATTTTTATTGTTATATTGTTAAATACATTTTCCCGCTCATATTTACACCGACGATTGTTGGAGGACGTTGTAAGCCGAGTACGAAAGTTTTATAAGCTACAATAACAATTTTGCACGTATGAAAAAAGAGCAATAACGAAAAAAAAAAAATTAATAATCTTCGTGGTATCGTTTATTACTCACGCTGTTGAACGAATCGAGAGAGAGCGTGATGATGTTGCCACAGGTGAAGGTGATTGGTCGTAGGGAGCGTATCATCATCGTCATCAAACACTTCTTCGTTCCGATGCACAACGATGACCAGTCCATTTCATAAATCGCGTCGCAAATTTCCACGCTCTAAATTAATAATATACACAAAAGTATTTGCGAAAAAAGGTTGCAAAGTGCATTTGCACATTGCTTCCTCATTCATTTTTATCGTACATCAAGCCTCATCGATGAGCAAGTATACTGATCGATTTTGGCCTCCCAGTAGAGTTAGCGACGTGAATTTCTTTCGTGTACAAAGATCGAGGAATAAATGGGTAAATTTCGTTTGCCAGCTTGTTTTTCATGACGTTTCGCTGTAGCAAAATTTATCGTACTTTAGCGAAATATATTTTTTGTTCATAACATTGTGCAACCTTATAAATAGTGCTCCAAAATGGGTATAAGCTTGGGTGATTCGAAAAATTCCTAAAAAGTGTCCCTTCAATTGTCATTCGATTCAATATCACACATACTTCTTGACGTCAATTCTAGTAATTTTTCATTTCAACCTCCTCCATCCACACACATTTTTATCTCAATGGGATTTTCTAATTCAAAATTAATGATTTTTATGTGTCGAGTCGTCATAAAGATTGCAAGAATTTTAAAAATGGAAATAACAGTTATAAACGATCAGAGGCATTACCTGAAGTGTTAATTCTCCACCGTAATAGCAAAAAAAAAATATCTCAGCGAGCATGCACGTGAGATACATAACGATAGAAAACAATCTGGCGCTCAAGGAATTCATCGTCGATATCTCGTAGACACTTCCGGATAGTACCAGGGAGCTCACGATGAATTGAAGAAAAACTATGACACCGAAGATATCGTTCGAGGTGTCGGCAAACCTGTAATTCGATCGAGTAAACGATAATTATTTAAAACAAAAATTCAAAGGCGTTGAGTACCATATATTCCATTTTCAAAAATGCATTTTTAACTGAAATATTTCAACGTGATGCCTGATGCATTCTGCCAGCAATTGAAACTCCAAAGATTGACTCTCCCTCTGACACTCCTCATCCTTCTTGTCGCAGAACGATTTGCTTCTCGCTGTTACGGTTTGCGGTATAGCTTCGATTCGATATTTGAGAATGTTCATTTGAGCACAAGTTTGCATCATGAAACCAGGAACGAGAGTGTCGAATGAGCTGTTCACGATAGCTGCGGTTGCGTGAGCAATAAGCTGATGAAGATAGGCGAACCAGAAACCGATTTGTGACGAGTCGAGGTGATAGGGAACCCAACCTCGGAATGGTAGATTACGTTCAGGTATGTCGAACATCAAAGATCTCAGAGTAATTGATGTCGCTGTTACTCCACTGATAGCAGTATACCACAAAGCGTTTCGTCTGGATAAAAACAAATTTATTAAAGTATTTGTAACGTGGTATACTGTACTTAATATTCGGATGTAAGAATTTCGTCAATCCGTCAAACATGGGGGCGTCGGGCGTTAAAGTGAATCTAAAAACGGGAGGGTTTAAGCTCGGCGAAACTAAACACGCATTTAATACTAAACGTACCGGCACATGAAGGGTCATTTGACCCCTTATTAAATAAGCATTGATTTTTAGAATGAAATTCTTAATTATTATAGGAAATAATTCGTAACTAACTTCTGACTTTTAATAAAATAATCAAACAAATTTACAAAAAGTCAGATGAGCGAAAGAAATAACAATGAATGTACGAACTTAAAGTAAATTGTGAAAGGGGTGATTCGACCCCCGCTTCGTACGTTTAGTGTTAAGGCTAAGAGTCAATGTACTCCAAAAAAACTTCCAAAAATTTTTTCCCGAAGATTGCTTGATGAAATGGTCAAAAAATAGTGGCGCGTAATTTATAAACGCAACTGGTCCCATTATTTGTTTTCCATTTGTCTTCTTCGAGAAACATGTAATAGCAATTTTGTTTCCATATGCCTTGCGTCACTCAAAGTGTCAAATAGCGGGAGGGGAGGGTTGACTCTACCCTTAGCACAACGCTGCGCCTATTAGTCAGAAACTATTTGACGCGCATTGGGTGGCATCCTTGCCAGAACCGTCAATCGACTGAATGCCCAAGTCCGGCACAGTAGTCATCATGGATCATGTTGTACCGAGTGAATAAAATTAAATTGATAGTTACCTAGCATCACGCTCGCAATCAATCACTATCTGCGCTTCTTTTGCATTTCGAGGCTTGCAGAGATCGTTCCTCAGGACATTGGTCAGTGCAATTATTTCTTTCCGTTTTTTCGTCAAATTCGCCGTTTTTCCGCACACCACCATAAACGATAATAGCAAGAAAGAGCCACTAGCGAATTCCCTGGCATTGTCGGACGATGCAAAGAGATTAATGAACTGGGATATCGCGAACATGTATAAAGAAAATATTATAATGATCGTGTAACAATCGTAAAGCACGGATTTCCATCCAGTGGTCCACATTAATGGTCGCCACATTCCGCAAAATTGAAGAATCACGAAATTCAATGGTAGAGTATGCATTTTGTGCTAATGACGAATTTATCCCGTGCTGGATATACGGAGGTAGCTCTTTGGTGGCACTGACTCACCGTGAACCCGACAAAAGGCGGTAGTACTCCAATAGATAAAAAAAGCTATTCTCGTTGTTGGAAATCGTGGCGGGACGAATGAAGGGGAAAATAATAGGGAAAAATGTCGTCCTACAATATTTGCATTTTATATTCGATGGCTAATAATATAGGAAGAGAAAAATACATCCGACGAAGTCTTCTATCCGTAATATTTATAAACACACAAACACATAACTATATACCGAGATGAAAAAATATGGTGACTTTACTTTGTACGACGCTGGTGAATAACCAGGAAAATTCTTTCCCTACAATCTTTGCATCTTATATTCAATGGCTAATAATACAGGGGGAGAAAAAAAATAAGCGGACTGGCTACGTTACGGAATTCGTGAGTAGTATGTAATTGAACTTGAAGGTACCCGATACTATATTCAGACGACTCGCCACTGAACCATAGCTCAAACCATCCATCATCACATTTTTATTTCATAAGGACAGGGGTATCGAAGAGTACGGGACAAGAAGTCGCTTCAGTATTGTCACAACCATCAGAGAAGTCCTATGAAGAGGGAACTGTAAAGCACACCGACGCTGACTTATAAAGTTAAACGAGGTCGTAATAAAGTGAAATATAGCTTGGAAAAAGCTGAGAAATATCGGGTGTCGAAAACTTTTTTCTAGATAATACACCGCAGCGGAAAATCTGTCGGCGGGTAAATCGATTTAAGGGAATGAGACTTCACTGTCCATA
This sequence comes from Oxytorus armatus, assembly GCA_958009045.1. NCBI lineage: Eukaryota > Metazoa > Arthropoda > Insecta > Hymenoptera > Ichneumonidae > Oxytorus > Oxytorus armatus. Next base: position 22,535,773 of record OY253748.1, read on the forward strand.
CTATCTCAAAGTATTTTCACGTGACTGGACAGTGAAAATCTGCTGACTCCACAGAATTCACCAAACTCAATGTTGCAATTGAACCCTTAGCGAAAAATCTTCGACTTTCCATACAATGTCGCTGTATACGAAACCTGCAGAATGGCCGATCTCTGTCTTAACGTATGAAAAACGGATGTGAAACTCATTCGAATCCAGGTGACTTTATTTCAAGCGAACAAATTGCCGCGAGACCATTAGTCCAAGATAATTTTTTGAATGATTATATTACGTAATGCATCTCTTCGGTGATCGTTCAATCTGACGATTGTTGGAGTACATTGTAAGCCGAGTACGAAAGTTTTATAAGCTGCAATAACAATTTAACGCGTGTAAATGAGCAATAACGAATAAATAATAATTTCGGATTTATTTATTACTCACGTTGTTGAACGAATCGAGAGAGAGCGTGATGATGTTACCACAGGTGAATGTGATTGGTCGTAGAGAGCGTATCATCATCATCATCAAACCCTTCTTCGTTCTGATGCAAAACGAAGACCAGTCCATTCCATAAATTGCGTCGCAAATATTCACACTCTAAATGAATTATGCACACTAAATGTTTAAAAACAGAAGCTTACGAATTACATTTGCATATTGCTTCCACATTCTTTCCTATCGATCACCAAACCTCTTTCGCGAATAAGTATACTGCTCAATTTTGCGTGTCACTCTAGTAGAGTAAGCTTTTTGAAGTACACATGTATGTACAATCAAGGAAGAAATTTAGAAATTTAATTTGCCAGTTTGTTCTGCCGTGACGTTAGATATAAGAAAAGTGAAATTACACAAAATTGAATTCTGTGTAATGAATGTTCAAAGTTATGTAACGTCATAAATACTACTCTTAAATGTTCAGTTGAAGAGAAATCTCTAAGTATGCCTTTTGAAAATGCAACAATCTATAAAATTTTAACCCCTCATCTTATTGGAAAACAGCCATGAGTTTTTCGTACCGAAAATTATTTTACGTCCATGTCCAGTCTATATCATGTTTTATGTAATTACCATTTACTGTACTAAAAAAACATGGAGCCCCGGGTTACGTGCCCAAGGAATCCGGTATGAAAAACAATTTAATCCAACTGCTTTTTCTCACTTTATGGAGCTAAAACATTCCGAACGGTAGATACAATGAGGATGAGCTTGGTCGATTTCGGAAAACTCATAAGAGGTCTACCCCCAATTTTCGTCCAATTCCAAATCAAATATCTTTGTTGACCTCTATTGCATTAATGGCGAAAGTTATAGCCCGATAACTCAAGTATCATTGTCTAATCGTATATAGTAATTTTATTTTTGCAACTTCATCAAACACTCACGCACAGTAATTTCTTTTTATTATACATACAATTTTCCAATGTTTTAAACACATCGGCAAATAAAATTAATGATATGTTTTGTGTCGATTAGAAAATCCCCATAAAGATGTAGGAAATTAAAAGTATTTAGAGGAAATCATTGAAGATATTATTTGTATAGGCGTTTGGAGGCATTACCTGAAGTGTTAATTCTCCACCGTACAAGCAAAAACAGAATATCTGAATGAGCATGCACGCGAGATACATAACGATAGGCACGAATTCGGAGCTCAAGACTTTCATCGTCGATATCTTGTAGACACTGACGCAAAGGACCAGAGAGCTCACGGCGAATTGGAGAAAAACTACGACACCGAAGATATCGTTCGAGTTATCGGCGAATCTGTAATTCAAACGAGCCTGACGATAATTATATAAATATATCGGCGCCGTCGCCGTGTATAAGAGTTGAGGAGGTGGGTTAGGTCGGGTCAGATTGGGTTGGTTCAGGATAGATGAGATGAGACGATGAGAGAATGACGAAATGAAACGATTGTAAAATGAATTCCGACGGGAATCCCGGACTGGATCGCTGACTTTGTTCAGTTGCGTAATTCCCCGAGTGCGTCGAACGATCGTGATACGAGAGGTCGTCTCACTCGGGGAAACAGATTGTCGTCCAAAAAGTGATTTTTTTCGATTTTCACGTTTTCCCCATTGAGTTTTTTTGAGTTTTCGACAAAAACTCAGCGTTATTCGTAATCAGCGGAAAATTTCCGATCGAATAGGCTATCGAAACATTGGAAAAAATGAAAAAGAAAAATTTTGGGTCGGTTCGGGTTGAGTCCCAGAGGGTTAGCGCATGAAACGAGCAGGGGGGCGTAACTCCCTAGTATAATTATATATACAAACTCCTTGTCGATATCATGGATTTAAAAAAAGAATTTTTTGCACCGAAATATTTCGATGTGATGCCTGATGCATTCTCTCAGCAATTGAAACTCCAAAGTTTGACTCTCCCTCTGATAATCTTCATCGTTCTTGTCGCAGAACGATTTTCTTCTCGCTTCCATTGCTCGAGGTATACCTTCTATTCGGTATTTTAGAATTTTCATTTGAGCACAAGTTTCCATCATGAAACCAGGTACGAGGGTGTCAAACGAGCTGTTTATCATCGCTCCAGTAATAAGGACTATGGTCTGATGAAGATAGGCGAACCAGAAACCGATTTTCAACGAATCGAGGTGATATGGAAGCCAACCTCTGAAGGGTAGATTACGCGCAGGTACGTCAACAATTATAGATCTCAGCGTCATTGATGATACTGTTGCTCCACAGAGAGCAGTGTACCATGAAACGTTGCGTCTTAAAATAAAATTGTGAAATATATTAAACCGTTTGTAAGTGATTCACTGATAAATGTGATAGCCAACATTTCACCGGCATTACCCACGTAGAAAAATTGTAACGGCCGAGCGTTGGGCCAATACTGGTTGCCGTAGTGCCGGTACTGGCTGCCAGTATTGGGCCAGTACAGATTCGGTACAGGAGTGTAATAGCCGGCCGTTATACTGGCACCAACGGTCGAGCCAGTACCGGTTATTTAATTGGCCCGAACTTTGGCCCGGACTTTGGCTCTGACTTTGGACCAGACTTTGGTCCAGACTTTGGCCCGGACTTTGGCCCAGATCTGGCAAACTTCTGGCTTACTACTGGCACCAACGGTCGTAACAATACTGGTTATTCCATTGTCCCGGATCTTGGCAGACGATTTTGCCGACGGTCCAAATTACATCTCAGCGAAAAATGGCAAATTAAATAGATATCGAATCCACGTCTTTCAGACACTTTTGGCGTCTAGTGGACTCCGATCCAATGTCTATTTAAATTCTATTTCTCTATGGGAGTAATTTATATTTCTTTTTACCACGTTACCAGATGTTTCCCAAGCAGCACACGTACGTCCAAAGGATGTACTTTGGACTTAAGGACGTTCTTCGGATGTTTTTAGAACGTCCTTTGGATGTCTGTGTTGTCTGGGTTGTTTATGCATAAATGTTTGATAATTAAATGCACTTGATATATACTAAATACTCGGAGTAGTTTTTATTAATAAGAGACTAAGTACATATACAGATTTAAAATACGTACTTAAATGTTTATAGAACAGTGTTTATAAAATATAGGCTATATGAAGCAAATATTACACTAAAAAATATTGTATTAATCGTGCAAAATCGTGACTTTCGATCAGAATAACCTAATCTACAATTACATTACAGAACGCAACTGTTAAAGTGAAATACTCTCAGTATTGGCATTTTCTATAGCCCAGTACTAAGCCTGTATCGAAGCCAGAGCTCGGCCGTATTTTATAGCCTATTTTGGCCCGATCTGGTTATTATACCGGCCCGTAGTGCGGCCAGATTGACAACCAGTACTGAAACAATACTGGCTGCCAAAGTTTGGCCGCCAATACTGGCCCAAAGCTTGGCCAGTAGAATTCAACGAGTACTGGCATAAGACCGTATTTTATACTGGCCCGTAGTATGGTCCGTAGTACGGTCCGTAGTATGGCCCGCAGTATGGCCCATAGTATGGCCAGATAGTCAGCCAGTACGGGGCCAGTACTGGCGGCCAAAGTTTGGCCGCGAATATTGACCCAAAGCTTGGCCAGTAGAATTATACTGGCAATTTCTACGTGGGTAATTGAATCAAATTCTACTCCTACTTACATAATTTACAATGTTATGTACTGTAATTAAAATTCCAAACGAAATATATCATCATGCATCATCTTGTGCCGAATGAATGAAATTAAATTTATGGTCACCTAGCATCACGTTCACAGTCAATCAGTATCTTCATTTCTTCCGTATTTCGAGGTTTGAAACGATCGCTCCTCAGCACATTCGTCAAATCAATTATGTCTTTCCGTTTCTTCACTAAATTCACCGTTTTTCCGCACACTCCAATCACAGACAGTAGCATGAAAGAGCCGCTAGTGAATTCCTCGACATTCTCGGACAATGCAAAGAGATCGACGAATTCGGATATTATGAACATGTAATAAAAAAATATCATGATAATCGTGTAACAGTCGTAAAGCACAGACTTCCAGCCAGTGGACCACATTAACGGTCGCCACATTCCACAAAATTGAAGAATCGCGAAATTCAACGGTAGAGTATGCATTTTGTGCTAATGACGATTTTTTCTCGAGCCAAACACACGTACGTGACCTCTTTGGTGGCACTGACTCACCGTGACCTCGGAAATAAGCTGCGGTATTTCACGACAAAAAGAACCTATCCTAGTAATTGTTTGAGAAAATTGTGCTGGGACGAATGGAGAAAATGGTAGGGAAAAATGTCGTGCTACAATATTTGCATTTTATATTCGATGTCTGATAGTACCGGAAGAGAAAAATACATGGTCCACTTATTTCGTATCCAATTCGCGAATAACTGCGGAAATTTTCAACCTGTAGTATTTCTATACATATATATAGAACGAGAGAGGGAAAAATATGGTAAATGTACCTTGTACATCGTTGGTGAATGATGAGAAAAATTGTTTCCCTACAATATTTGCATCTTATATTCAACAGGTAATAATATAGGGGAAGAAAAAAAAGGGCGGACTTCCTACGTTACGGAGTTCGTAAATAATATGTAATTGAACTTTCAGCTAGGGATAGTCGATAGTATTGTGAGTCTACTCACCGTTGCACCATAGCTTGAACCATCAATCATCTCATTTTTATTTCATAAGGACAGGGGTCTCGAAGAGTACGTGACAAGAAGTCGCTTTAGTACTGTCACAACCGTCAGTGAAGTCTTATGAAAAGGAAACTATAAGGTACACTGACGCTGATTTATGAAGTCAAAAGAACTGGTAATAAAGTGAAATATAGCTTGGAAAAATTGGAGAAGCGTCGGGCGTCGACACTTCTTTCTAGATAATACACTGCAGAGGGAAACCTGCGGAGGGAAATCTGTCGGCGGGTAAGTCGACTTAGGGGGATGAGGGTGTTCAGTCAACCGACCACGGACTTCATTGTAAATACTATCTCAAAGAATTTTCACTGGATTCGACAGTGGAAATCTGCCGACTCCACAGAATTCAAAGTCAATGTTGCAATTGAGCCCTTAGCGAAAAATCTTTGACAGTGACTTTTCACACATTACCGCCGTAAACGAAATCTGAAGAATCGCCCATCTCCATCTTAACGTACGAAAAACGGGTGTGGAACTTAGTCAAATCTATGTGTCTTCATTTCAAGCGAACAGATTGACGCGAGAGCGTAAGTTTACGATATTTTATTGAATGACTGTATTACGAAATGCATCTTTTCGGTGATTGTTTAATCTGATGATTGTTGAAGTACGTTGTAAGCCGAGTACGAAAGTTTTATAAGCTACAATAACAATTATCGGCGGATGAAAGTGCAATAACGAAAAAATAATACTTTTGGGTTTGTTTATTACTCACGTTGTTGAACGAATCGAGAGAGAGCGTGATGACTTTTCCACAGGTGAATGTGATTGGTCGTAGAGAGCGTATCATCATCATCATCAAAACCTTCTTCGTTTTGATGCAAAACGAGGACCAGTCCATTCCATAAATCGCGTCGCAAATAGCCACACTCTAAATTAATTACGCACACTAAATGTTAAAAAATAGAAGCTTACGAATTACATTTGCAAATTGCTTCCACATTCTTTCCTATCGATTACCAAACATCTTTCACGAATAAGTATACCGATCAGCTTTGCATGTCTTTCAAGTAAAGCTTTTTGAACTACACATACGTGCACAATTGAGGGAGAAATATGGAAATTTTATTTGCCAATTTGTTCTTCATGACGGTAAGCATGACAAAAGTAAAATTACTCAAAATTTGATTTTGTGTAATGAATGTTCAACATTATGTAACGTTATAAATACTACTCTTGAATGTTCAGTTGGAGCGAAATATTTAAGTATACCCTTTGAAAATGCAACAATCTATAAAATTTGTACCCCTCATCTTATAGGAAAAACAGCCATGAGTTTTTCATATCGCAAATTATTTTACTGTAAAACAAACGTCACAATGAAAAAAAATTTCTTTCCATGTCCAGTCTACATAATGTTTTATGTGATTACCATTTAGTGTACTGATAAAACATAGAGCCCGTGCGATAGATGGCATAGAAGTGAGACTGTTTCTGGTATAAGGACTATTCTACGTGCCCAATGCATCCGGTATTCAAAACTATTTATTGCTATTGCTTTTAGTCACTTTCTAGAGGTAAAAAATTCCGAATGGTAGATATGATCAGGATAACCTCGGTCGGTTTCGGAAAACTCATAAGACGTCTACCCTTAATTTTCGTCCAATTCTCTGTTGTGTTAATGGAGAAAGTCTAGCCCGATAACTCAAGTATCATTGTCTAGTCGTATATAGTGATTTTATTTTTGCAACCTCTTTAAACACCCACGCACGGCAATTTATTTTTTAAAGCACATCGGCAAATAAAATTAATGATTTTTTGTGTTGATCAGAAAGTCCCTAGAAAGATGTAGGAAATTGAAAATGTTTAGGGGAAATCATAGAGAATGAAGATAATATTTATAGACGATTGGAATCATTACCTGAAGTGTTAATTCTCCGCCGTACAAGCAAAAACAGAATATCTGAATGAGCATGCTCACGAGATACATAACAATAGGCACGAATTCGGAGCTCAAAAGTTTGATCGTCGATATCTTGTAGACACTGACGCCAAGGACCACAGAGCTCACGACGAATTGGAGAAAAACTACGATACCGAAAATATCGTTCAAGTTATCGGCGAATCTGTAATTCAAACGAGCCTGACGATAATTATATCTCTATATAACCAAACTCCTTGTCGTTACCATGGATTTAAAAAAAAAGAATTTTTTGTCACTGAAAAATTTCTATGTGATGCCTGATGCATTCTCTCAGCAATTGAAACTCCATAGTTTGATTCTTCCTCCGATAACCTTCATCGTTCTTGTCGCGAAACGATTTCCTTCTTGCTCCTATTGCTCGAGGTATAGCTTCTATGCGATATTTTAGAATTTTCATTTGCGCACAAGTTTGCATCATGAAACCAGGTACGAGGGTGTCAAACGAGCTGCTTATTATAGCTCCGCTAATGAGGACAATGATCTGGTGAAGGTAGGCGAACCAGAAACCGATTTTTAACGAATCGAGGTGATATGGAAGCCAACCTCTGAAGGGTAGATTACGTTCAGGTACGTCAACAATTAGAGATCTCAGCGTCATTGATAATACTGTTAATCCATAAAGAGCACTGTACCATGAAACGTTGCGTCTTAAAACAACATTGTGAGATATATTAAACCGGTTGTAAGTGGATGAATGATGAATACGATAGCCAAACATTTCACCCGCGTTAATTAAACATATTCTACTCCTACTTACATAATTTACAATGTTATGTACTGTAACTAATATACCAAACGAAATATGTCATCATGCATCATGTTGTACCAAATGAATGAAATTAAATTTATAGTCACCTAGCATCACGTTCACAATCAGTCAATATCTTCCTTTCTTCCGTATTTTGGGGTTTGAAGAGATCGTTCCCCAGCACATTCGTCAAATCAATTATTTCTTTCCGTTTCTTCACAAATATCACCATTTTTCCGCACACCCCAATCACAGTCAGTAGCATGAAAGAATCGCTAGTGAATTCCTCGACATTCTCGGACAATGTAAAGAGATCGACGCACTCGGATATTATAAATATGTAATTGAAAAATATCATGATAATCGTGTAACAGTCGTAAAGCACAGACTTCCAGCCAGTGGACCACATTAACGGTCGCCACACTCCATAAAATTGAAGAATCATGAAATTCAACGGTAGGGTATCCATTGTGAGCCAACGACGATATTGTCTCGTGCCGACGACACGGATGTGACCTCTTTGGTGGCGCTGACTCACTGTGACCTCGGAAAAAAGCTGCAGTATTTCGCGACAAAAATAACCTATCCTAGTAGTTGTTTGAGAAATTGTGCTGGAACGAATGGGAAAAATGGTAGGGAAAAATGTCGTGCTACAATATTTGCATTTTATATTCGATGTTTGATAGTACCGGATGAGAAAAATACATAGTCCACTTGTTTCGTATCGAATTCGCGAATAACTGCGGAAATCTTCTATCTGTAATATTTCTATACATATATATAGAGCGAGAGAGGGATATACAGAGGGAAAAATATGGTAAATTTACCTTGTACATCGTCGGTGAATGATGAGAAAAATTGTTTCCCTACAATATGTGCATCTTATATTCAATACGTAATAATACAGGGGGAGAAAAAAGCGCGGACTTACTACGTTACGGAGTTCGTAAATAATATGTAATTGAACTTTCAGCCGGGGATAGCCGATACTATCTTGAGACGACTCACCGTTGAACCATAGCTTGAACCATCAATCACCTTATTTTTATTTCATAAGGACGGGGGTATCGAAGAGTACGTGAGAAGAAGTCGTTTTAGTACTGTCACAACCATCAGTGAAGTCTTATGAAAAGGAAACTATAAGGCACACTGACGCAGAGTTATAAGGTTAAGCGAACTGGTAATAGAGTGAAATATAGCTTGGAAAAAGTGTCGGGTGTCGAACGTTTCTTTCTAGATAATACACTGTGGGGGGAAATCTACCGAGGGAAATCTGTCGGCTGGTAAGTCGACTTATTGTTAGGGGGATGACGGTGTTTAGTCACCTGACGCGGGACTTTGAACTCATGCGTGGTCAACCTACCATGTACTTCATTGTAGATACTAATTCACCAAAGTCAATGTTGCAATTGAGCCCTTAGCGAAAAATCTTTGACAGTGACTTTTCACACAATACCGCCGTATACGAAATCTGAAGAATCGCCCAGCTCCATCTTAACGTACGAAAAACGGATGTGAAACTTAGTCAAATCTATGTGTCTTTATTTCAAGCGAACAGATTGACGCGAGAGCATTAGTCTACGAAGATTTATTGAATTACTATATTACGAAATGCATCTTTTCGTCAATCGTTTAATCCGATGATTGTTGAAGTACGTTGTAAGCCGAGTACGAAAGTTTTATAAGCTACAATAACAATTTTCGTCGTTTAAAAAAGCAATAACGAAAAAAATAATACTTTTGGGTTTGTTTATTACTCACGTTGTTGAACGAATCGAGAGAGAGCGTGATGACGCTCCCACAGGTGAATGTGATTGGTCGTAGAGAGCGTGTCATCATCATCATCAAAACCTTCTTTGTTCTGTTGCAAAATAAGGACCAGTCCATTCCGTAAATCGCGTCGCAAATAGCCACACTCTAAATTAATTATGCACACTAAATGTTTAAAAACAGAAGCTTACGAATTACATTTGAAAATTGCTTCCACATTTTTTCCTATCGATCACCAAACCTCTTTTACGAATAAGTATACCGATCAGCTTTGCATGTCTTTTTAGTAGAGTAAGCTTTTTGAACTACACACAAGTGTACAATTGAGGAAGAAATTTATAAATTTAATTTGCTAGTTTGTTCTTCATGACGGTATGCATGACAAAAATAAAACTACTGAAAATTTCATTTTGTATAATGAATGTTCAACATTATTTAACGTTATAAATACTACTCTTAAATGTTCAGTTGGAGAGAAATATTTAAGTATACCTTTTGAAAATGCAAAAATCTATAAAATTTCAACCTCTCATCTTATTGGAAAACAGCCATAAGTTTTTCGTATCGCAAATTATTTTACTATAATGCAAATGTCACGACGAAGAAAAATTTGTTTCCATGTCCAGTCTATCTAATGTTTTATGTGATTACCATTTACTATACTGAAAAAACATCGAGCCCGTCCCATAAAAGTCATAGAAGTGAGACTGTTTCTGGTATAAGGACTATTCTACGTGCCCAAGGAATCCGTTATTCAAAACAATGTATTCCTATTGCTTTTAGGCCCTTTATAGAGTTGAAAAATTCTGAATGCTAGATATAATGAGGATAGGCTTGGTCGGTTTTAAAAAACTCATAAAAAGTCTACCCTTAATTTTCGTTCAATTCCAAATCAAATATTTTTGTTGACCTGTATTGTATTAATGGAGAAAGTCTAGCCCGATAACTCAAGTATCGTCTAATCGTGTATAGTGATTTAATTTTTTCAACCTCATTAAACACACACGGTAATTTCTTTTTTTCATAAATACAATTTTCCAATGTTTTCAACGCATTGGCAAATAAAATTAATTATTTTTTTGTGTCGATCAGAAAGTCCCTATAAAGTTGTAAGAAATTAAAAATGTTTAGAGGAAATCATTGAGAATGAAGATAATATTTATAGGCGATTGGAAGCATTACCTGAAGTGTTAATTCTCCACCGTACAAGCAAAAACAGAATATCTGAATGAGCATGCACACCAGATACATAACGATAGGCACGAATTCGGAGCTCAAGATTTTCATCGTCGATATCTTGTAGACACTGACGCAAAGGACCAGAGAGCTCACGACGAATTGAAGAAAAACTACGATACCGAAGATATCGTTCGAGTTTTCAGCGAATCTGTAATGCAAACGAGCCTGACGATAATTATATATATATAAATATCACCAAACTCCTTGTCGTTGCCATGGATTAAAAAAAAGAATTTTTTGTCACTGAAATATTTCTATGTGATGCCTGATGCATTCTCTCAGCAATTGAAACTCCATAGTTTGACTCTCTCTCTGATAACCCTCGTCGTTTTTGTCGCTGAACGATATCCTTCTCGCTCCTATTGCTCGAGGTATAGCTTCTATGCGATATTTTAGAATTTTCATTTGAGCACAAGTTTGCATCATGAAACCAGGTACGAGGGTGTCAAACGAGCTGGTTATTATAGCTCCGGTAAGGAGAACAATGATCTGGTGAAGATAGGCGAACCAGAAACCGATTTTTAACGAATCGAGGTGATATGGAAGCCAACCTCTGAAGGGTAGATTACGTTCAGGTACGTCAACAATCAGAGATCTCAGCGTCATTGATGATGCTGTTAATCCACAGAGAACAGTGTACCATGAAACGTTGCGTCTTAAAATAAAATTGTGGAATATATATTAAATCGTTTGTAAGAGATTCACTGATGAATACGATAGCCAACATTTCACCCGCATTAATTAAACATATTCTACTTCTACTTACATAATTTACAATGTTATGTACCGTAATTAATATACCAAACGAAATATGTCATCATGCATCATGTTGTACCAAATGAATGAAATTAAATTTATGGTCACCTAGCATCTCGTTCACAATCAATCAGTATTTTCCTTTCTTCCGTATTTCGGGGTTTCCAGAGATCGTTCAACAGCACGTTCGTCAAATTTATTATTTCTTTCCGTTTCTTCACAAAATTCACCATTTTTCCGCACACCCCAATAACAGTCAGTAGCATGAAAGAATCGCTAGTGAATTCCTCGACATTCTCGGACAATGTAAAGAGATCGACGCACTCGGATATTATAAATATGTAATTGAAAAATATCATTATAATCGTGTAACAGTCGTAAAGCCCAGACTTCCAGCCAGTGGACCACATTAACGGTCGCCACACTCCACAAAATTGAAGAATCATAAAATTCAACGGTAGAATATGCATTTTAAGTCAATGACGATTTTGTCTCGTGCCGAAGACACGGACGTAACCTCTTTGGTGGCACTGACCCACTGTGACCTCGGAAATAAAGCTGCAGTATTTCACGACGAAACAAGCTATCCTAGTAATTGTTTGTGAAATTCTGCTGGGACGAATGGAGAAAATGGTAGAGAAAAATGTCGTTATACTATATTTGCATTTTATAGTCAATGCCTAATAGTACCGAATGAGAAAAATACATAGTCCACGTATTTCGTATCCAATTCGCGAATAACTGTGGACATTTTCTACCTGTAATATTTCTACATATATATATAGAAAGAGAGGGATATATAGAGGGAAAAATATGGTAAATGTACCTTGGACATCGTTGGTGAATGATGAGAAAAATTGTTTCCCTGCAATATTTGCATCTTATATTCAATAGGTAATAATATAGGGGGAGAAACCGCTGGACGTACTACGTTACGGAGTTCGTAAATAATATGTAATTGAACTTTCAGCTAGGGATAATCGATACGATGTTGAGACGGCTCACCGTTGCACCATAGCTCGAACCATCAATCACCTCATTTTTATTTCATAAGGACAGGGGCTACCGAAGAGTACGGGACGACAAGTCCGTTCTTAGTACTGCGACAACCATCAGTGAAGGTTTAAGAAAAGTTTAACGTATCTCCTAAAAAAAAAACTTCCAAGTATACCGACGTTGAGCTCGACTTTTTAAAAGTGTTAATGTCATTGTACTTACGAAATATGTGCTCGTAATTTTAATTATTACAGCTGCAGGGTACATAGATCGGATTAAGTGCAAATCCAGCACTTTCTGTAACGTACCAATTTTCAGTACGAAGGAAGATAATTATATCCGAAAAAATCGTTTCATTGATGAACCGTGATCGTTTGTCTTTGGAAAGGTGGATGGTTCAAGCTCGTAGCACCAACTATTTAGTCGCGCTACCGCTTTAAAAATAATTATGATACTGCAGCGACTCCGTTATCGGAACCAATTGCTGATATGCTCAAGAATAATGAGACTATTATTCTATAACATATTTTTAATGATTCTATCACGAAATACATGTCTTCGGACATCGATTACACGGATGATTGTTGGAGTACGTTGTAAGCCGAGTACGAAAGTTTTATAAGCTACAATAACAATTTTCGACGTGTAAGAAAAAAAGCAATAACGAAAAGATGATAATAATATTGAGGCCATTGTTTATTACTCACGCTGTTGAACGAATCGAGAGATAGAGTGATGATGCCGCCACAGGTGAAGGTGATTGGTCGCAGGGAGCGTATCATCATCATCATCAGACCCTTTTTCGTTCTGATGGAAAACGAGGACCAGTCCATTCCATAAATTGCGTCGCAAATATTCGCACTCTGAATTAATAATATACGTAAAAAATTTACTAAAAAAAAACTTGCCAATTACATTTGTACATTGCTCCCCCATTATTTTCATAACCAACTCTCTTTCATGAACAGGCATACTGATCAATTTTGCCTTCCTAGTATTAAAGCAAGTTTTATGAATTAAATATGTCTACAAAGATCGAAGAAAGAATCGTTATGTATTTCATTTCCCGGTTAAAGTGTTTTATCTAAGAGTACCATTTATTTTACAGACAAAACAACGTGGTCAAAACGTGGAAAAAACAAAGTAATACCAATTTATTGCTATTACTTCGTTTTTAGAAATTTTTAGCCAAAAAGTAATAGCAATTTATTGCTATTACTTACTATTGGTAAAAAGTAATAGCAATTTATTACTATTACTTACTATTGGTAAAAAGTAATAGCAATTTATTGCTATTACTTTTGTTTCACTTTATAGAGGTAAAAAAATAAGTCATCGAACGGTATATACAATGCTTGAGGGATTTCGAAAATTCATAAAAATCCATTCTTAATTTTCGTCCAATTCCTTACCAAATTTCTTTGTTGACCTCTGTTGTACGACGTGTGACTATAAAATAACGAGACTGACGCGCTGTAAAACATTTCATTTTGATTTCATACATATTTACTTATGATCACCTTCAATATACGAGGTGTGTAAATTAAGTAATGAGACTGATTTTTTTCATTTTTTTTATTCGAATAGAATTACAATTTCATATTGTCACCCTCAAAATAACTTCCTTCCGAAGCCACACAGCGCTGGAGACAATTCTTCCAATCATCATAGCAGTGCTGGAACTCCGATACTGGAATAGCCTTCAGCTGTTCGGTTCCAGCCGTTTGAATGTTTTCGAGTGTCCCAAAATGAGTTCCTTTGAGGTGATTTTTCAATGTCGGGAAAAAAAAAAAGTCACAAGGACTCGAGACCGTCAACCGACGATCTGAACGCACAAGATCCCGGATTCCGTCGACATTTTCATCGGTTCTTGAAGATAAAGGCCTTCCGCTTCGTGGTTCATCTTCAATCGACTCTCTTTCTTCTGAAAATGCCTTAAACCACCGAAAAACCTGGGCTCTTGACAAAAGACTGTCTCCGTGGGCCTGCTGAAGTTTATCAAGAGTTTTCGTTGCACTGTGCCCAAGTCTGAAGCAAAACCTGATAACACACCGTTGCTCGAAATTGATGTCACTCATTTTTAGAACACAATAGAAAAAACTGTTTTACAAAAAAAAATCGCTACGGACAACCAAATGACTTGAGCGAGTTCAAACCCGTACTGAAGGCGTATCACATGTTACCCTGCAGCCCCTCCAAGCCCAGCGCCTTAAGTATTGCCAGATCGAACGCTACGTTGCCAGTCTCATTACTTAATTTACACACCTCGTACACCTCTCCTCGATCCCTACAACTCTCCATGCGAATCTTCCATTGTCCGAAACAGTGCTAGAAATCTTCGTCTGTCAGCTCCTTCAGGATCTTGTTCCTTTTAAGGGAGAACACCACTGTGACCCCCTGTTTTTTTCACATTTTTCAAGAATTTTTTTTTGTGGGAAAAAAAAGAGATATCCGAAAAATTTTTTTGGGTTTTGTTCCTTGCTTATTAATGTATCAAACAACATTTTTTTCACATTTTTCACGCCGCATGGTGGCGCTGGGGAAGCTCTCGCGTCAGATGCTGTCATTTCCGCGGCACGCAGCAGAACTCTCTTCAACGTCGATCTGAAAAAAAATACCGAGTGTTTTCGTTAATAATATGATATTTTGAAGAGAAGTACACAGGGATTTGGAAAAATATTGTTTTAAAAAAAATAGGCACGCCTTTGAAATTAAAGTTAATTTCAAAGGCGTGCCTATTTTTTTTAAAACAACATTTTTCCAAATCCCTGTGTACTTCTCTACAAAATATCATATTATTAACGAAAACACTCGGTATTTTTTTTTAAACAATATTTTTCCAAATCCCTGTGTACTTCTCTTCAAAATATCATATTATTAACGAAAACACCCGGTATTTTTTTTCAGATCGACGTTGAAGAGAGTTCTGCTGCGTGCCGCGGAAATGACAGCACCTGACGCGAGAGCTTCCCCAGCGCCACCATGCGGCGTGAAAAATGTGAAAAAAATGTTTTTTGATACATTAATAAACAAGGGACAAAACCCAACAAAATTTTTCGATTATCTCTTTTTTTCCCACAAAAAAAAATTCTTGAAAAATGCGAAAAAAAAAACAGGGGGTCACAGTGCTGTTCTCCGTTAATGCAGTTTTCACCTTAGGAAACGGATAGAAGTCGCACGGTACGCAAGATCCGGCGAATAAGACGGTTGGTCTAACACTGGGATGCTGTACTTGGCTAGAAACCTCTTGACAGACAATGCGGAATGAGCCAGCGCATTGACTTAGTGGAGAACTCATGACTTGTCTTTCCACAATTCGGGTCGTTTTTTCCTTATTCTTTCACGGAGTTCAGCAAGAATGTGAAGGTAGTAATGTTGATCAATAGTTTGACCTTCAGGAACCGAGTAAAGGTACACAATCCCATGAATATCGAAAAAAAAAAAAACAATCAACATTGCTTTGAATTTTGATTCGCTGATTCGAGCTTATTTGGCTCTCGGTGAAGATGGGCTCTTCCGGTGCATGAATTGACTCTTCGTTTCAGGATCATAAGTAAAAAATCACGATTCGTCACATGTCATTATCCTTTCCAATAAGTTTGGGTAATTTCCAATGGCATTCAAAGTGTCAGTACAAACATTTTTTGTGAGCTTCTTGCTGTTCAAACGTGAGAATTTTCGGCACGATTTTGGCGCACACTTTTTGCATGTTAAAATTGTTATGTAAAATTTGCCGTAACGGATTCTTTATCAATGCCTTCGAAAGAGAAGGCTTCACGATAAACAGCTGTCGGTGGCTGGCGTTTGGCGCATGAACAATTCTTCCGTAGCAGCGTCAGTCTCGTTATTTAATAGCCACACCTCGTATAATATTAATGGACAAAGTTTTTAGCACGATAGCTCGAAGCCATTAGTTTTCATTACAAACGAAAGCGTAACTTTTCTAACCGATTAAAATAAACAATTACCTGAAGCGTTAATTCTTCGCCGTAGAAGCAATAACAGAATATCTGAATGAGCATGCACCCGAGGTACATAACGATAGCCACGAATTCGGAGCTCAACAGTCTCATCGTCGATAACTTGTAGACACTGACGCAAAGTACCAGAGAGCTCACGGCGAATTGGAGAAAAACAATGATACCGAAGATATCGTTTGACGTATCGACAAATCTATAATTCAAACGAGCCTGACGATAGTTAAATTAAAAACAAACAAAAAACAACTAACTCCGTTGAATTCGATATCATCAACTCGAATAATGCATTTTTTTTAACTGAAATATTTCTACGTGATGTCTGATACATTCTCTCAGCAATTGAGACTCCAGAGATTGAGTTTTCTTCTGATATTCCTCGTCGTTCAAATCGCAGAACGTTTTTCTTCCCGCTTCGATAGACCGAGGTATCGCTTCAATGCGATTTTTCAAAATGTTCATTTGAGCACGGGCTTGCATCATTAAGCCGGTAATGAGGGTGTCGAATGAGCTGTTCACGGCAGCTACGTCAGCGTGGGCGATGACCTGATGAAGATACGCGAACCAGAAACCGATTTCTGACGAGTGGAAGTGATAGGGAAGCCAACCTTTGAAGGGTAGATTACGTTCAGGTATGTCGAAAATGAAAGATCTCAGCGTAATTAAAGATGCTGTTGTGCCAACGAAACCAATGTACCGCAAAGTGTTCGATCTTAAAATCATAAAATTAAGAAAAATAAAGAGAATTGAATTCAGCCTAAAAAGAAAACTGCACCTAATGAGCGCTATAGCCAAAAGCGGAATGCTGTATGGCGTCGAAATTTGGGGGTGGAAAAAGAGCGAACGGATGAAACGGCTACAGGCAAGATATATAAAAATGGCGATGGGGATCAGAAGGAACACACCGAGTTACATATGGAGAATGGAGGCGCGATGCCGAGGAATTGGGGTAGAGCTGTGGAAAAAAGCGCCAGAATATATAGGGGAAGTGGTAAAGATGGAAGACGGAAGATGGCCCAAGGAATGCCTAAAAGAGGAAGTGAGAGGAATAACGAATAGGGACCCGCCGAAATGGGGGAAAGAGCTAAGAACAGCAATGAATGAGGTAGGAGAAGGACGAATATGGGAAACAATAAGGACTGGAAATAGCAGAGAGCTGGAAAAACAAATAAAGAGAGGGATCAGGATCAAGACGGAACAAGAAATTCAGAGCGACTGGGGCAGGTTCGACGCGTCCAACTACTGTAAGGAATATAAAACCAGGAAGAGGGGGGTAGAAATGAAAAAATATTGGGAGGACAAGAATATCCGAGGAGAAACGAAAGGAACATGGGCGAGGATGAGATGCGGGAATATAGGGAAGGAGAAGGAAAAGGGTTTCAAGGTCACGAAATGCTCCCTATGCGGGGAAAGAGAGGAAACGCTGGTGCACATATGCGAATGCGAGGACGGAAAAGTGTTAGCGGGAAGGGAGGTGGTAGAAGGGCTCAGGAGATGGCTAGGCCCAGGAACAAACACCAAACAGATAATAGAGACAGCGTTAAGGGTAGAGAGATCGGTGGTGGGCCTCTGCGACTACGTAGCGGAATTTGAGAGGTTAGGGAGAAGGAAACAAACCGGACAAGGGCATAGGATGGAAGGAATGTAATGGGTAGAGAGCCAGAGGGAAGTAGATATAAGGCGGGGTAAGGGTTTTCACTTTCGAAAAATCGAATTTTTTTTTTTTTGTCTTATCTTATTGTTTAACATTTCAAGAATATGTCCTTAAAATTTTAAACCGATCTAAGCAATATTCTTGAAGTTATTGTCTTATTAATCTCCTGGCCTTTAACGCTATACCTCTAACAGCTGCGGGCGGTCGGGCTAGCAGTGCAGCTGTCGAACAGGTATACAGTTTATTCATTGCTATTGTGTATATAGTATATAGTGTATACTATACACTACAATATTTTAAAAGAAGAAACGAGCGAAGAAAGGAGCTGGAATCGATGATTCTGTGTAAGTTGGAAAAAAAAAATGTTTTCTTCACTTTTTCACTTCATAAACTTTAGACACGTTTTTCTCAAAACTACTTTTTCAAAGTCCGTGTTCACTGCCATTTAAAAACTACTTGACCGATTCATTTCAAACTTTGTACACATTTTCTACATATAAAATACCTCCCCCCAACGTTTAGTTAAATTTTTTTTTTTTTTTACATTAAGGGTGTTTCCCACCCACAAAATAGCGGAATTTTTCGTGGAAAATAACAGTTCACACTTTAGATGGCCGCCAAAAATTTTTTAATGAAAAAAAAAAATTATCAGAGAACGTTGGGGGGAACATTTGATTATAATTTGACTAAATTTTCAGGGTTTTTCATTTTCAGAGATAATTTTCGGCCGAGTTATAGTGAACACCGCAAATTGTTTTTTTTTCCAAGACGTTCTGGGGGAAGCTCTGTTACGGGCTTATGCTTCAATATTTCTGCATGAAAAAATTACACAACATTGTCAAAAGTATGCTCAATAATGTACAAAAAATTCGAATAAAATTGCTCAATCCATATTTGAGAAAAAAAATCGCAAAAAAAGTGTTTTTTTTACGCTGAAACCCTTACCCCTCCCATAAGGCCATGGAATGGAAGGATGCAAGGAAGCAGGGAACGAGGAATGTAAATAGAACGGAAGAGTGTAAATAGATATGTAAGAGAGGGATATGTACAGGGAGGGGCACTGTAAAAATCCGAAAGGGTGTACATGGAAATAAACTACTACTACTAAAAAGAATTGTTAAAAGAAAGTTCTCCCAACGAATTTTTAGAAAGATTAACCGCGCAATCATGAACTGGTTTTTCTGGACAATTTAACATATTTCCTCGCCGACACTTCTAATAATTACTCGCATTACTTATCACGAGGCTTTAAAACATCGTTGGGTAACTTTTATTTCAGAGATTATGCTCGAAAGATCATCGATAAAAAAACATTAATAAACTCGAAAAATTAATCGATTAATAAGTGACTAACTGATAAATTGGATAATTAACATTTCACCTCCACAGATAAAATTCTAACCACTGCTTGTAAGTTGTCTAATGTTCGTGTTAATTAATATTCGAAACTGTATATTTCATCAATTGATCGCATGCTCAGTAACTCAGTCGTAACGTGATTTTCTTAACATTGACATTATACCGTAGTAAACTAATAAAATTTAGATTTATAGAGTCTTTACCTAACGTTGCGATCGCACTCGAACTGTATTTTCATCTCTTCCGCATTTCGCGGCTTGCAAAGATCGTCTCTCAGTATATTCGTCAGATTGATTATTGCTTTCCGTTTGCTAACCAAATTCATCATTTTTCCGCACACCCCAATCGCCGTTAATAGCAGAAAAGAATTGACAGTGAAATCTTCAATATTGTCGAACGATACAAAGAGATCGACGCACTGGGATATCGCGAAAATGAAAACAATAAATATTACGATAATCGTGTAAAAGTCGTAAAGCACGGATTTCCAGCCGTTGGACATTAACGGTCGCCAGATTCCGCAAAATTGAAGAATCATGAAATTCAGTGGCAGCGTATGCATTTTGTGAAAATGACGAATTTATATTTACTTATCTGGTCGCACGTATTGACTGTGACCTCGGTAAAAAGTTCTAGCATTCTAAGAAAAGCTATGTAAGAAAAATAATGTGTGCTTTGAGAAATTGTCCCGCGGCGAACGAACGAAATGACGGGGGAAAAATTCGTTCCTCCAATATTTCCATTTTATATTCAAAGACTCTTTCCGTAATGATACCTTTGTAATAATACAGAGGGTTTGAAAATAGAGTCGACTTACTTCGTACGGGATTTGTCAGTAATTTGGAAAATTGTCTTTTCTACGATATTTTCGATAAGTATAGCCATACTTACAATCTTCTTACGGAAGCTCTTGAATAATTTACTATGAATATAGAGTATCGAAGCTGATGACACGTCATATTGGCTCTCGCATCAATTGAAAAACTTGAACTATGAATCATCACATTTTTATTTCATGGGACAAGGGGTATCGAAGAAAACATGATGACGACCGTCTGCAGTACGTCTATGAACTCTCGACGGAATAATGTACAGCATATTTCTCGTCAGCAACATACTAACGTTGCTCGTTCAGTTTGGAAAGTGTTTATGGAACACTGAAAATATATTTTCGTTGACAAGATATAATTGGAGAGACAAAACGTTTTTACATCAGCACGAGTACATCGGAATATTTACTTTGTATCCATGGAATTAACGGTGACAAGAGGCTCGACGTTTATTATCCGCCATACCGTAAAATCTGTGTACGAAGCCTGAAGTATCTACAAATGAAATCTCTATCGAGAATATTGTATTCTTTTCAGTCTCAACAATATTTTATTTTATTTAGGCCTTGCACTTCCTCGTCATTTTTCTGGGTTTCTAAAAAAAAATGAACAATCATTTTCGTATGAGAATCTCTGAATTTTTATTTCCTCAAAGAGAAAAGTTTATGATCGCGGAGGCTAATGTAAGGACGCAATCTATGCTCGGTATTCTATTCTCTGAGGTTTACTTCAGTTCGTATCGTAGAAACATATTTCAATAAATCTATTGTTTTATTAAGTCTGAACACTTTCGAAAATCCTCAGTCAGTTTGATATTTTAAAAATGCTTCAATATCATTTAAATGTGACTTTCCACGATACCGTTTCCAAATCCTGAAGAATCTCCAATTTCCGTCGCAACATATGAAAAAACAATGTGAAATTTATTCGAATCTATACGTAATTTTATTTCAAGCGAACAGTTTGTCGCGAGACTGGTATTTTGATAATATTTTTATTTTTATTTTGTATTATTATTTTTATTTCATTGCTAAATACATTTCTTCGCTCATATTTACACTGACGATTGTTGGAGGACGTTGTAAGCTGAGTACGAAAGTTTTATGAGCTACAATGACAATTTTACACGTATAAAAAAAAGCAATAACGAAAAGATAATAATCTTGAGGCCATTGTCTATTACTCACGCTGTTGAACGAATCGCGAGAGAGAGTGATGATACCGCCACAGGTGAAGGTGATTGGTCGTAAGGAACGTATCATCATCGTTATCAGACCCTTTTTCGTTTTTATGCAAAACGAGGACCAGTCCATTGTATAAATCGCGTCGCAAATATCCACACTCTGAATTAATAATGTACGTAAAATATTTACAAAAAAATGCCTGCCAATCATATTTGCACATTGCTTCCTTATTATTTTCTTTCGTGGGCCAAGCCTCTTCCATGTACGAACATCAATTTTTGCTCCGTAGTGTTAGATCAAGCTTTATGAATTAAATATTTGATAATGATGAAGGAAGATATGTACATATTTCATTTCCGGGTTTGTTCTTCATGATGTTATATATACCAACATTTGTCGAACTTTAGCGATATATATTTTTCGTTCATAACAAATTCATGGCTCGATATTCAATTCTGTGTAAAAAATATCGACCATTATGTAAAATTATAAATACTACTTTTAAATATTTGGTAAGAGCGAAATAACGTTCGTGGCTATTTTTTCAAAATGCACAAATTTATAAAATGTTAACTCCTTTTTTTTCAGACAAACAAATATGAGTTTTTCGCATGGACAATTATTTTGCTGTAAAAAATGTCAGAATGTCAAAAATGTTTATTTTTAAACTCAATCGATATATCTTATCTAAGAGTGCCATTAATTGTACAGAAAAAATGTGGCCCTTCTCTCTTATAAGAACCACGGAAGTTGAGCTGTTTTTAGTATGAGGGCTATTTTACGTGCCTCAGGCATTCGATATGTTAAACAATTTGTTGCTATTGTTTTTTTTCTCACATTTTTGAACCCTTACCGTGCCAGAATCGTCAAAATGGTTCTATTTTTCGCAAGCTCATCACACACGCACCCACACACATTAATTTTTTTTCTAAATGCGAATTCCCATTGTTTCTAACGTATCGGTAAATAAAATTAACAATTTTTTTAAGTCGATCAGAAAGCCCCTATAAAGATGCAAAAAATTAAAAATATTTAGGGGAAATCGTTGAAAATAAAGACAATGTTTATAGACGATTGGAATTACCTGAAGTGTTAATTCCCCACCGTACTGGCAAAAAAAGAATATCTGAATGAGCAGGGACGATAAACACATAGCCACAGGCACGTATTCGGAGCTCAAGGGGTTCATCGTCGATAACTTGTAGACAGTGACGCAAAGTATCAAAGAGCTTACGAAGAATTGGAGAAAAATTACGATACCGAAGATATCGTTCGAGATCTCGGCAAATCTGTAATTCAAACGAGCCTGACGATAATTATATTTTAATAAAATAGACCCTTCACGGAGTTCGATATCAAAAAGTAAAAAATGTTTGTCTTACCGAAATATTTGGTTGTGATGCGTGATGCATTCTGTTAGTAATTGAAATTCTAAAGATTCCCTCTGACATTTCTCATCGTTTTCGTCGCAGAATGTTTTTCTTCTCGGTTCCATGGCTTCAGGTATAGCTTTTATTCGACATTTTAGAATTTTCATTTGAGC
This sequence comes from Oxytorus armatus, assembly GCA_958009045.1. Lineage (NCBI taxonomy): Eukaryota > Metazoa > Arthropoda > Insecta > Hymenoptera > Ichneumonidae > Oxytorus > Oxytorus armatus. The sequence continues at coordinate 22,558,875 of OY253748.1, forward strand.
ACAGATGTGCATCATGAACCCGGGAACGAGGGTGTCAAATGAGCTGGTTATGGGAGCTGAGATAAGGAAAACAACGAGCTGATGAAGGTAGGAGAACCAGAAACCGAATTCTGATGAGGCGAGGTCATAGGGAAGCCAGTCTCTGCAGGCTAGATTACGTTCAGGTATGTCAACAATTATAGATCTCAGAATAATTGCTGATACTGTTACTAGATAGAGAGCAGTGAAGCATAAACAGTTCCGCCTTAAAAAAAATTTTAATTGTATTAAGGGTTCCATATCGGTCGAAAGAAACGATTAATCGAGTAAATGCTCAATTCTGGCATAGTAAAGTCATATCATGCATCATGTTGTACCGAATGAACGAAATTAAATTTACGGTCACCTAGTATCACGTTCACAATCATCCAGTATCTTCCTTTCTTCCGCATTTCGAGGTTTGCACAGACCGTTCCTCGGCACATTCGTCAGATCAATTATTTCTTCCCGTTTCTTCAAAAAATTCGTCGTTTTACCGCACAGCGCAATCATCGATAGTAGCAGAAAAGAACCATCGGTGAATTCCTCGATATTTTCGAATGACACAATGAGATCGACGCCTTGGGCTATCGCGTACAAGTAAATAGAAAATATTATGATAGTCGTGTAACAGTTGTATAACACGGACTTCCAAACAGTGGTCCACAATAACGGCCGCCATATTCCACAAAATTGAAGAATCATGAAATTCAGTGGCAGAGTATACATTTTGTGGAAATGGGGGATTTGTAGCTCCTTCTCTGGTCGCACTGACTGTGAACCTCGGTGATAAGTTCTAGTATTTTAAGAAAAACTATTAAAGAAAAAAATGTGTGGTTTAAGAAATTGTCCCGCGGTTGAACGAATGGAATGACAGGGAAAAAATTCTTTCCTACCATATTTGCATTTTATATTCAAAGACTCTTCCCGGAATGATACCATTGTAATGATACACGGGGTTAAAAAAATACAGTTGACTTTCTTCGTACGGAATTCGTCAGTAATTTGGAAAATTGTCTTTCCAACGATATTTTCGATAAGTATAGCCATACTTACGCTCTTTTTACGGAAGCTCGTGAATAATTTACTATGAACATAGAGTTTCAAGGCTAATATGACATATTGTCTCTCGTACCAATATTTTAGATAAGTATAACCATACCTACACTCTTCTTACGGAAGCTCGTGAATAATTTATTATGAACGTAGAGTATCGAAGCTGATAACATAACGTATTGTCTCTCGCCTCAATTGAGAGACATGAACCATAAATCATCTCATTTTTATTTCATCGAACGAGGGGTATCGCAGAAAACATAACGATGACCCGCTGCAGTACGAAGTCCCGAAAGTATAGTGTTAAGCGTATCTCTTCTCAGCAGTATACCAAGGTTGTCCTTCAGTTTGAAAAAGTGTTCGCGAAACACTCCAGAAGTATATTTCCGATCGTAAGATATAATTCGAGTGATAAAATTTTTTTCCATGAAATATTGTATATCGCTAGATTTTCTATCTGGTGGAACATGGGCGCGTCGTCGGACATCTTCTAAAGTTCGAAGGTTCGTCATCGAGAATGGCAAAAAAGGGTTTTTCGGTGTCAAGAGTGACTAAGGACACCTCTACCTGCAGGGTGACAAAAACAGGCTTTTCCCAATCACCGGGGCCACCTACGCGCTTTTTTTTCAAGGTGCCAACTTCGATCAATAATAATAATAATAATAAACTATTAAATTTTATCAAAAAAATATTTTTTTGTATCTTTAATATGTAAATAAAAACATCCTAAATATCCAAAACGATTCATTTTTATTTTTCTACAAAAAAACGCCCTCCAAAAAAGACATGAAAATCGGCTTAAGTTACCAGACTACCACCTAAACGTATCGACAAATCTATAATTCAAACGAGCCTGACGATAGTTAAATTTAAAAAAAAACCAAAAAAAAAAACAACCAACTCCGTTGAGTTCGATAACATCGACTCGAAAAATGCATTTTCTTTTAACTGGAATATTTCTACGTGATGTCTGATACATTCTCTCAGCAATTGAGACTCCAAAGATTGAGTTTTCTTCTGATATTCGTCGTCGTTCATACCGCAGAACGTTTTTCTTACCGCTTCGATAGCCCGAGGTATCGCTTCAATGCGATTTTTCCAAATGTTTATTTGAGCACGGGCTTGCATCATTAAGCCGGTAATGAGGGTGTCGAATGAGCTGTTCACGGCAGCTACGTCAGCGTGGGCAATAATCTGATGAAGATACGCGAACCAGAAACCGATTGCTGACGAGTGGAAGTGATAGGGAAGTCAACCTTTGAAGGGTAGATTACGTTCAGGTATGTCGAAAATGAAAGATCTCAGCGTAATTAATGATGCTGTTGTGCCAACGAAACCAATGTACCACAAAGTGTTCGATCTTAAAAGGAAAAAATTAAGAAAAATAAAAAGAATTGTTAAAAAAAAGTCCTTCCAACGTCCTCCCAAAAAAAGTCCCCCAAATTTTCAAAAAGATTAACCGCGCAATCATGAACTGGTATTTCTGGACAATTTAACATATTTCCTTGCCTACACTTCTAATAATTACTCGCATGATTATGTATCACGCAGCTTTAAAACATCATTGGGTAACTTTTATTTCAGAGATTATATGCTCGAATGATCGTTGATAAAAAAACATTAATAAACTCGCAAAATAAATCAATTAATAAGTTACTAACTGATAAATTGAATAAAATTCAATTTATCAGTTAGTGACTTATTTTCAAAAAAGATTAACCGCGCAATCATGAACTGGTATTTCTGGACAATTTAACATATTTCCTCGCCTACACTTCTAATAATTACTCGCATGATTACGTATCACGCAGCTTTAAAACATCATTGGGTAACTTTTATTTCAGAGATTATGCTCGAATGATCGTTGATAAAAAAACATTAATAAACTCGCAAAATAAATCAATTAATAAGTTACTAACTGATAAATTGAATAAAATTCAATTTATCAGTTAGTGACTTATTTTCAAAAAAGATTAACCGCGCAATCATGAACTGGTATTTCTGGACAATTTAACATATTTCCTCGCCTACACTTCTAATAATTACTCGCATGATTATGTATCACGCAGCTTTAAAACATCATTGGGTAACTTTTATTTCAGAGATTATGCTCGAATGATCGTTGATAAAAAAACATTAATAAACTCGCAAAATAAATCAATTAATAAGTTACTAACTGATAAATTGAATAAAATTCAATTTATCAGTTAGTGACTTATTTTCAAAAAAGATTAACCGCGCAATCATGAACTGGTATTTCTGGACAATTTAACATATTTCCTCGCCTACACTTCTAATAATTACTCGCATGATTACGTATCACGCAGCTTTAAAACATCATTGGGTAACTTTTATTTCAGAGATTATGCTCGAATGATCGTTGATAAAAAAACATTAATAAACTCGCAAAATAAATAAATTAATAAGTCACTAACTGATAAATTGAATAATTAACACTTCACCTCCACAGATAAAATTCTACCACTGCTTGGAAATTGTATAATGTTCGTGTTAATTAATATTCCGAACTATATTTCTTAACTTTGACATTATACCGTAGTAAACTAATAAAAATTAGATTTACAAAGTCTTTACTTAACGTTGCGATCGCACTCGAACTGTATTTTTATTTCTTCCGCATTTTGCGGCTTGCAAAGATCTTCTCTCGGTATATTCATCGGATTGATTATTGCTTTCCGTTTGCTTACCAAATTCAACATTTTTCCGCACACCCTAATCGCCGTTAATAGCAGAAAAGAATTGACAGTGAATTCCTCAATATTGTCGAACGATGCAAAGAGATCGACGCACTGGGATATCGCGAAAATGAAAACTATAAATATTACGATAATCGTGTAAAAGTCGTGAAGCACGGACTTCCAGCCGTTGAACATTAAGGGAGAACACCACTGTGACCCCTGTTTTTTTTCACATTTTTTAAGAATTTTTTTTGTGGGAAAAAAAAGAGATATTCGAAACATTTTTTTGGGTTTTGTTCCTTGTTCATTAATGTATCAAAAAACATTTTTTTCACATTTTTCACGCCGCATGGTGGCGTTGGGGAAGCTCTCGCGTCAGGTGCTGTCATTTCCGCGGCACGCAGCAGAACTCTCTTCAACGTCGATCTGAAAAAAAATACCAAGTGTTTTCGTTAATAATATGATATTTCGAAGAGAAGTACACAGGGATTTGGAAAAATATTGTTTAAAAAAAAATAGGCACGCCTTTGAAATTAACTTTAATTTCAAAGGCGTGCCTATTTTTTTTTAAACAATATTTTTGTAAAAAAATATTGTATATATATTTAAAACGATATTTTTCCAAATCCCTGTGTACTTCTCTTCAAAATGTCATATTATTAACGAAAACACTCGGTATGTTTTTTCAGATCGACGTTGAAGAGAGTTCCGCTGCGTGCCGCGGAAATGACAGCACCTGACGCGAGAGCTTCCCCAGCGCCACCATGCGGCGTGAAAAATGTGAAAAAAAAGTTTTTTTGATACATTATTAAACAAGGAACAAAACCCCAAAAAATTTTTCGAATATCTCTTTTTTTTCCCACAAAAAAAAATTCTTGAAAAATGTGAAAAAGAACAGGGGGTCACAGTGGTGTTCTCCCTTAACGGTCGCCAGATTCTACAAAATTGAAAAATCATGAAATTCAGTGGCAGCGTATGCATTTTGTGAAAATGACGAATTTATATCTCCTCGTCTGGTCGCACTGGCTAACTATGACCTCGGTAAAAAGTTCTAGAATTCTAAGAAAGACTATTTGAAGAAACAAAATGTGTCGTTTGAGAATTTGTCCCGCGGCGAAGGAATGAAATGACGGGAGAAAAATTCGTTTCTAAAATATTTGCATTTTGCATATTGAAAGACTCTTCCCGTAATGATACCCTTGTAATAATACAGAGGGCTTAAAAAACAGAGCCGACTTACTTCGTACGGAATTTGTTAGTAATTTTGAAAATTGTCTTTCCTACGATATTTTCGATAAGTATAGCCATACTTACACTTTTCTCACGGAAGCTCGTGAATAATTTACAATGAATATAGAGTGTCGAAGCTGTTAACACGACATATTGTCTCTTGCATCAATTGAAAAACTTGAACCATGAATCATCACATTTTTATTTCATCAGGTAAGGGGTATCGAAGAAAAGATGATGACGAACGTCTGCAGTACGTCTATGAACTCTCGACAGGATAGTGTACAGCATATTTCTCGTCAGCAACATACTAACGTTGCTCGTTCAGTTTGGAAAGTGTTCATGGAACACTAAAAATATATTTTCGTTGATAAGATATAATTGGAGAGACAAAACGTTTTTACATCAGCGCGAGTACATCGGAATATTAACTTTGTATCCATGGAATTAACGGTGACAAGAGGCTCGACGTTTATTATCCGCCATACCGTTAAATCTGTGTACGAAGCCTGAAGTATCTGTAAATGAAATCTCTATCGAGAATATTTTATTCTATTCAGTCTCAACAATATTTTATTCAATTTAGGCCTTGCACTTCCTCGTCATTTTTCTGAGTTTCTAAAAAAAAAATAAACAATCATTTTCGCATGAGAGTCTCTGAATTTTTATTTCCTCGAAGAGAAAAGTTTATGATCGCGGAGGCTAATGTAAGGACGCAATCTATGCTCGGTATTCTATGCTCTGAGGTTTACTTCAGTTCGTATCGTAGAAACATATTTCAATAAATCTATTGTTTTATTAATTCTGAACTCTTTCGAAAATCCCCAGTCAGTTTGATATTAAAAAATGCTTCAATATCATTTAAATGTGACTTTCCACGATACCGTATCTGAATCCTGAAGAATCTCCAATCTCCGTCGCAACATATGAAAAAACGATGTAAAATTTATTCGAATCTGTACGTAACTTTATTTCAAGCGAACAGTTTATCACGAGACTGGAATTTTGATAGTATTTTTATTTTTATTTTGTATTTTTATTTTTATTTTATTGCTAAATACATTTCTTCGCTCATATTTACACTGACGATTGTTGGAGGACGTTGTAAGCGGAGTACGAAAGTTTTATGAGCTATAATGACAATTTTACACGTATAAAAAAAAGCAATAACGAAAAGATAATAATCTTGAGGCCATTGTTTATTACTCACGCTGTTGAACGAATCGAGTGAGAGAGTGATGATGCCGCCACAGGTGAAGGTGATTGGTCGCAGAGAGCGTATCATCATTGTCATCAGACCCTTTTTCGTTTTGACACAAAACGAGGACCAGCCCATTGTATAAATCGAGTCGCAAATATCCACACTCTAAATTAATAATGTACGTAAAATATTTACAAAAAAATGCTTGCCAATTATATTTGCACATTGCTTCGTTATTATTTTCTTTTGTACGCCAAGCCTCTTCCATGTACGAGCATCAATTTTGGCTCCGTAGTGTTAGATTAAGCTTTATGAATTAAATATTTCATAATGATGGAGGAAGATATGTACATTAGGGCGATTTTTCTTTTTCGACTATTTTTTTTTTCAGTCACCACCCGAAATTTTTTTTCGATATGTCGAAAAAGAAATTCCCTGAAAGCTACAGCCCTTAATATTAATTCTAAGTACTTCCCCAAAGCGTGAGAAGATTTTCCATCTAAAATACACGTAAATCGATTTTTTTTTTTTTTTTTTTTCAAATTTCTATAACTCAGCCGCATTTTATGCCATCATATTGTTCTTGGTTTCGATTTCCTGAGAATAAAACAATCTAAGAAAGTGCCTTTTGCGGCGAAAATGTAAATTGTACCGGTGAGTTGGTACGGGTCACTGAAGTTGATTTTTACCCAAAATTCTCGTTTTTTTGCTGTTATCTCCGAAACAATTAACTTTACGAAAAAAATGTGAACGAAAAATTTGTTTGAAATTTAATTTCTTATAGAAAAGGTCCTATCGACCCAATTGCTCAGATTAATATTTCTTGAGATATTGACCTTTTTTATCTTTTATTTTTTTTATTATTTAATATTTCATATTTTATAAATTTTATACTGCTCATAAGTTGAAGTTCAATATCTCAAGAAATATTAATCTAAGCAATTGGGTCGATAGGACCTTTTTTGTAGGAAATTAAATTTCCAACAAATTTTTCGTTTACATTTTTTTCGTAAAGTTAATTGTTTCGGAGATAACAGCAAAAAAACGAAAATTTTGGGTAAAAATCAACTTCAGTGACCCATACCAACTCACCAGTACAATTTACACTTCCGCCGCAAAAGGCGCTTTTTTAGATTGTTTTATTCCGAGTAAATCGAAACCAAGAACAATATGATGGCATAAAATGCGGCTGAGTTATAGAAATAAAAATTTAAAAAAATTCGATTTACGTGTATTTTAGATGGAAAATCTTCTCACGCTTTGGAAAAGTACTTAGAATTAATATTAAGGGCTGTAACTTTCAGGGAATTTCTTTTTCGACATATCCAACAAAATTTCGGGTGGGGACTGAGAAAAAAAAAATAGTCGAAAAAAAAAATCGCCCTAATGTACATATTTCATTGCCGGGTTTGTTCTTCATCATGTTATATATACCAACATTTGTCGAACTTTAGCGATATATATTTTTCGTTCATAACAAATTCATGGCTTCGATATTCAATTCTGTGCAAAAAATATCTGCCATTATATAAAACTATAAAGACTACTTTTAAATATTTGACAAAAGCGAAATAACGTTCGTGGCTATTTTTTCAAAATGCACAAATTTATAAAACGTTAACTCTTTTTATTTCAGACAACAACTATGAGTTTTTCGCAGGGAAAATTAATTTGCTGTAAAAAATGTCAGAATGTCAAAAATGTTCATTTTCAAACTCCATCGATATGTCTTATCTAAGAGTGCCATTAATTGTACAGAAAAAAATGTGACCCCTCTCTGTTATAAGAACCACGGAAGTTGAACTATTTTTAGTATGAGGGCTATTTTACGAGCTCCAGGCATCCGATATGTTAAACAATTTGTTGCTATTGTTTTTCTTTTCAGATTTTTGAACCCTTACCGTGCCAGAGTCGTCAAAATGGTTTTATTTTTTGCAACCTCATCACACACACACCCACACACATTCATTCATTTTTTTTTTTTTTTTCTAACTGCGAATTCCCATTGTTTCTAACGTATCGGCAAATAAAATTAATGATTTTTTTATATCGATCAGAAAACCCCTATAAAGATGCAAAAAAATTAAAAATGTTTAGGGGAAATCGTTGAAAATAAATATAATATTTACAGACGATTGGAAGCATTACCTGAAGTGTTAATTCTCCACCGTACAAGCAAAAACAGAATATCTGAATGAGCATACACGCGAGATACATAACGATAGGCACGAATTCGGAGCTCAAGACTTTCATCGTCGATACCTTGTAGACACTGACGCAAAGTACCAAAGAGCTTACGAAGAATTGGAGAAAAATTATGATACCGAAGATATCGTTCGAGGTCTCGGCGAATCTGTAATTCAGACGAGCCTGACGATAATTATATAGTTGAAAAAAAACAAACCTCACGGAGTTCGATATCAAAGAGTAAACATTTTTTTTTACTGAAATATTCGGTTGTGATGCCTGATGCATTCTATTAGCGATTGAAATTCTAAAGATTCCCTCTGACATTCCTCATCGTTCTCGTCGCAGAACGATTTTCTTCTCGCTTCTATGGCTTCAGGTATAGCTTTTATTCGACATTTAAGAATTTTCATTTGAGCGCAGATGTGCATCATGAACCCAGAAACGAGGGTGTCAAATGAGCTACTGATAGAAGTTGCGGTAAGGAGGACAATGAGCTGATGAAGATAGGAGAACCAGAAACCGATTTGTGACGAGGCAAGGCCATAGGGAAGCCAATCTCTGCAGGGTAGATTACGTTCAGGTATGTCAACAATTATAGATCTCAGAATAATTACAGATACTGTTCCTACAGAGAGAGCAGCGTAGCACAAAGTGTTGCGCCTCAAAAAAAAAAAATTAATTGTATTAAAGGTTTCATTTCGGTCGAACGAAAGGAGTAAAGGCCCAACTCTGGCATAGTAAAGTCATATCATGCACCATGTTGCACCGAATGAATGAAATGAAATTTATAGTCACCTAGAATCACGTTCACAATCATCCAGTATCTTCATTTCTTCCGGATTTCGAGGTTTGCAAAGATCGTTCCTCAGCACATTCGTCAGATCACTTATTTCTTTCCGTTTCTTCATTAAATTCGCCGTTTTTCCGCACACCGCAATAACCGACAGTAGCAAAAAAGAACCTTCAGTGAATTCCTCGATATTTTCGAACGACACAATGAGATCGACGCCTTGGGATATCGCGTACAAGTAAATAGAAAATATTATGATAGTCGTGTAACAGTCGTATAACACGGATTTCCAAACAGTGGTCCACATTGACGGTCGCCATATTCCAAAAAATTGAAGAATCATGAAATTCAGTGGCAGCGTATGCATTTTGTGAAAATGTCGAATTTATATTTTTTTATCTGGTCGCACGTACTGACTGTGACCTCGGTAAAAAGTTCTAGCATTCTAAGAAAAGCTATGTAAGAGAAATAATGTGTGCTTTGAGAAATTGTCCCTCGGCGAACGAATGAAATGACAGGGGAAAAATTCGTTCCTCCAATATTTCCATTTTATATTCGAAGACTCTTCCCGTAATGATACCCTTGTAATGATACAGAGGCTTTAAAAAATAGAGTTGACTTTCTTCGTACGGAATTCGTCGGTAATTTGGAAAATTGTCTTTCCTACGATATTTTAGATAAGTATAGCCATACTTATGCTCTTTTTACGGAAGCTCGTGAATAATTTACTATGAACATAGAGTTTCAAAGCTAATATGACATATTTTCTCTCGTACCAATATTTTAGATAAGTATAGCCATACCTACACTCTTCTTACGGAAGCTCGTGAATACTTTATTATGAACGTAGAGTATCGAAGCTGATAACATAACGTATTGTCTCTCGCCTCAATTGAAAGACATGAACCATAAATCATCTCATTTTTATTTCATCGAACGAGGGGTATCGCAGAAAACATAACGATGACCCGCTGCAGTACGAAGTCCCGAAAGTATAGTGTGAAGCGTATCTCTTCTCAGCAGTATACCAAAGTTGTCCTTCAGTTTGAAAAAGTGTTCGCGAAACACTCCAGAAGTACATTTCCGATCGTAAGATATAATTCGAGTGATAAAATGTTTTTTCATCAAATATTGTATATCGCTAGATTTTCTATCTGTGGAACATGGGCGCGTCGTCGGACATCTTCTAAAGTTCGAAGGTTCGTCATCGAGAATGGCAAAAAAGGGTTTTTCGGTGTCAAGAGTGACTAAGGCGGATACCTCTACCTGCAGGGTGACAAAAACGGGGTTTTCGTTCTCAGGAGTGACGACAACAGGTTTTACGATGTCAAGAGTGTTCAATACCGTTTCTCGTCGTTGATTGTGACGACAACGGGTTTACTGATATCACGAGCGATGAATATCGGTACCTCGACCTGCAGGTTGTCAAAAACGGGATATTCGGTTTCGGAAGTGACCAAAACCTTGTTTTTGCTATAAAAACTGACAAATATCATTTTCCTTAATCTAGAGTTACGAAAAACGGCGTTATTGGTTTCAATAACACAGGTGACATTTCGTTAGTTGATAATTTACTTCAATAAACAATCATCGCTGTACAAAAAAATTAATAAAATTCTACACTTCTCCGAAGTTCGTGAATTCACGGAGAAAAAGCTACTAATTCGTTCCGTCCGGACACGCTCGACCAGCGACCTTTGGCATTTTCTTGTTCGTCGAATCCTCGAGTTCCTTCGGCTTGTAGTAATGCGGCGCCACTTCCAAAAGCCATTTACTCTCGATTTCCGTCACCTGCGCAAGGACGTACGAATATCGTCGAACAAAGCGAGCATGCATTTTCAAAATATTTTTCGAACGTTAAGAAATCGATTGTACTAACTTGTCGCATAAATTCCTTCGTGGTGAATACCAATTCGTGGTACAAGATCCAACGAGGCAATTCTTGGAACAACGAGCTGTTTGGATGTATAGATACCGTTTGATTGTGCTTCGCTGTTTTATAATGTCCACCTTTCGATAAACGAGCTACGTGATAGAAGTATCCCGCTGTTATTGCCTGAAGGAGAATTAACGATAAAAAATGCTAAAATGACATGTACGAAGAGTAAGGAATGTTGACGAACAAGTGTTATTTATTCAATTATTATTTCATTTTGGGAGGAGTGCAGCAGTATCAACGTGTATCTACGAGGTCTGTTAAAAAAGTATCGCGAATTTTGAATTTCCGCGGGCTACGTATATTCGATTTTAGATTTTTTTGTGGCGTTAGGTTGGTACTCGTGTCCCTCACTTATGCTGAAAAAATCGGCCATTTTGAATGTTTAGTTAATTGTTGACAGCTGTTTTGGTTAGACGTGTTTCGGCTTGTCTTCGATTTTTGCCTATTCCAAAAAAGCAGCTTCCATTGCGATGATTGAGCTTTGGTTCCCACGTCATAACCATAAACCCATGATTCGTCACCAGTTACGACCCTCTGGAGCAAATTTGGGTCTTCGCGGACCGAGTCCAACAGCTCCTTAGCGAAGTTAACGCGACCCTGTTTTTGTTCGAAATTGAGCAATTTTGGCACGAATTTCGCGGCGATCCGTTTCATGCCCGAATCATTGGTAAAAATCGAATAGCGCGAGCCAATCGATATGTTTAGTTCCTCGGCAACTTCTCTAACGGTGATTCGACGATTGGCCAATATTATTTTCTTCGCTTCATCAATGTTTTCGTCTGTTGTTGATGTGCTCGGGCGTCCCGAAACGCATTTCGTTGTTCGCATCTTCTCGGCCCTCTGAGAACATTTTGTACCACCGATAAACGTTGCTTTGGTCCAAGGTAGCTTCGCCATATGCCACACTCAACATTCGGAATGCGTCCACGCACTTAATTTTGTTTTTCACACAAAATTTGATACAGATTCTTTTCTTTGATCCATTTTTTTGGAATAGGCAAAAATCGAAGACAAGCCAAAACACGTCTAACCAAAACAGCTGTCAACAATTAACTAAACATTCAAAATGGCCGATTTTTTCAGCATAAGTGAGGGACACGAGTACCAACCTAACGCCACAAAAAAAAATCGAAAATCGAATATACGTAGCCCGCGGAAATTCAAAATTCGCGATACTTTTTGAACAGACCTCGTACATTGACCATTCAAATGTAAATGTGAATTTTTCATTAAGGGCGAACAAGACTGTGGAACGGGCTCAAAAAAGGTCCATTTTCACGAATTTTCGTGTGCTACTCAATGAATTATTTCAGAATCGGAGAATCGTATGTTTTTAAAGACACTTCGAAGTTGTTGTAATGAAAATTTTTATAAAACAACTTCAAAGTGCCCTTAAAAACATATGCATAATTTTTTGTTCCCTCGAGATAGCGCCAAGTATTTAGGATAGCGAAAAAAATAGTATTCAGGAAAAAATATGGACGTGTGCGCGTGTGATAAAAAAATATAACAAAAATACATTTTTTTTTTCAAATCTCAGGGACAACAATGACACCAGCTCACCTTGCGAATATTGATGGTTTCGTTGATACCGGTGATCAGTTCCATTTCGACGCGTTGCATGAGTCCGACCAATTGTTCACGAACGTCCCTGGCGCGTTTCATCGATCTATGTTGAATGAAATTTTCGTAGCACCAGTGGGTGCTAAAGTCGCTCTGCTGCCACTGATTATAAACATTGAGAAGTGTAAGATGATCGCCGCCGGGTACGTGAAAATTTTTTCTCGCCGTATCGGCATGAATTATTTTGTCCTTTGGTCGATAAAATATAGCGCCATTAACTGAGAGCATAGCAGCGATCGTTGCAACTTCCTCGGAGCATCCGTATTTCTCGCTTGCGAGTAACATCTTCGCCATCATCGGATCGAGAGGAAATTCGGCCATTCTACGTCCCATTTTCGTGAGCTCACCGCGATGATTAAGAGCCCCGAGGGCGTAAAGCTGTTCGAGCGCGAGGACAAGTGTCTCGTGAGGTGGCGGATCGAGAAAATCGAAATGTACAAGATCATTTATACCGAGGGCTTTGAGAGTTAAAACGGCATTACCGAGATTTATTCTCTGTATCTCCGGCACCGTATTGTCCTCCAATTCGTGCTGATAAGCCCAAGCCGTATAAAGACGAAAACATTTGCCCGGTGCGACCCGTCCGGCTCGACCGGCTCGTTGATTGGCCGACGCTTTGCTTATCGGCACGACCATCAGACTCTCCATACCGGTGCGTGAATTGAAATTATTTTGCTTCGCAAAGCCGGGATCCAGTACGTAAACGATATTGTCAATTGTCAACGATGTTTCGGCTATATTAGTCGCCAGAATGACTTTTCGCGCGCCCTTCGGCGTCGGCTGAAATATTTTTGTCTGCATGTCGCTCGGTAAATTCGCGTAAACCGGTAGTATCATTAGTTCGGCGAGTTTACTGCCGAGTCTTCGTACCCTCTCCTGTAACATCTCCTGACAGGTCTCGATTTCGTCCTGTCCCGTGAGAAAAACCAACACATCGCCCGAGGGTTGAGTCGCGTGAATTTGCAATATCGACACGACGCAGGCGTCTATGTAATCGGCTTCCGGCGCTTTTGTATAATATATATCGACGGGGAAGCGTCTTCCTGGTATGCGAAATATCGGCGCGTCGTCGAAAAATTCGCTGAATTTCGTCGCGTCAAGCGTCGCCGACGATATCAACAGTTTTAGATCGGTACGAAAACGCGTTATGTCTTTAACAAGACCGAACAGTATGTCGGTGTGTAGAGTACGCTCGTGAGCCTCGTCGATTATCATTACGCTGGAAGAGGAGAAAATACTTCATTAGCGGATAGAAGTTCTCGGGGTATCGTGAAAACATCACTACGAGGCGCATATTGGCTGTTCCGTCGGTTTATTTGAATTTAGAACCTGCTCATACAAGATTTTTGAGCGAAATAAAATAATGAGGGAAGCAATCGGCGAGTTTCTACTTTTATTCCATAACTAGCTGACCCGACAGACGTTGTCCTGTCTGAGCTATGAATATTCAATTCGAACTGGAATAAATAATTTAAAACAAAATTATTTCAAAAACATAGTGTTTATTGTAACTGAAAATAAAAAATTGACTCCCTTAGTGTTTCTGTATAAGCATGTATACCACGTGTTAGTCTATCAAAACTTACCAAAAATCGATATTAAATTAAACTTTTAATATAAGCCGTGATTGCGGTAACAAACTCAAAACTGGATAAACGTTCAGATCGAATGGACTGTGCACTAAGAAATGAATAAATGAATTTTTAGATCGATAGATGCCGACCGATGCATCTATTAAATCACATTTGCTTCGCGGGAACTGTCAAACGCGCGAAGGTTAAATAGTCGTTAAGTTTTCTGAAATTTTACAATTTTCTGCGCAATTTTCTTAATTTTTCTTCCCGTAAGAACCTTCTACACGGTATTAGAAAACTTGAAAAAAAAAGATGAATGAAATCGGTAAAGTCGTTCTCAAGTTATGGCGTGACCAAGGGAAATAGGGATTCATTTTTATATATATAGATTAGGGCGATTTTTTTTTTCGACTATTTTTTTTTTCAGTCCCCACCCGAAATTTTGTTGGATATGTCGAAAAAGAAATTCCCTGAAGGTTACAGCCCTTAATATTAATTCTAAGTACTTTCCCAAAGCGTGAGAAGATTTTCCATCTAAAATACACGTAAATCGATTTTTTTTTTTTTTTTTCAAATTCCTATAACTCAGCCGCAATTTATGCTATCATATTGTCCTTGGTTTCGATTTACTCAGAATAGAACAATCTAAAAAAGTGCCTTTTGGGGCGAAAGTGTAAATTGTACTGATGAGTTGGTACGGGTCACTGAAGTTGATTTTTATCCAAAATCCTCGTTTTTTTGCTGTTATCTCCGAAACAATTAACTTTACGAAAAAATTGTGAAAAAAAAATTCGTTAAAAATTTAATTTCCTATAAAAAAGGTCCTATCGACCCAATTGCTTAGATTAATATTCCTCGAGATATTGAACTTTTATTATTTTTAATTTTTTTTATTATTTAATATTTCATCTATATAAATAAAAATCAATTGCCGCATGTATGACGGATCATCACTTCCGCATTGAACATCCGACTGGTGGCATTTTTTTCAAAGAAATAAACCACAAAATGACATATCGCGTTCAATTAAATTCTTTTTCGCAAAATATCAACATTCAATGCGGAATTTGTTGTTGTTATGAAAACAGAACTTTCAAACTGAACGTCACATTTTTTTTCGTTATGAAACATGTGACAGCAGAACTTTCAAACTGAACGTCACATTTTTTTAATTGAGATTTTCATATATTATTTCCATATTTTCATATTTTTCAAATTTCCGACTTTTCAGGTGGATTTTCCAAAAAAAATTCTTTCATACAAACCTTGTTCTGAATATTACGAACACAACAAAAAAAAAATCAGTCAAATCGGTCGAGCCGTTCTCAAGTGATGATCCGTCATACATGCGGCAATTGATTTTTATTTATATAGATGAATTTACTGCTGCTATTTTTATTTATATAGATGAATTTACTGCACCATCTTGTCTATTTGTACTGTACATGAAAAATCTTTTCGCTCGCATGTAAAATGAAGGGAAAAAAATCAAAAAAAAAATATATATATATAACGCACATACCTATAAGACGCGAGATCCGGTTCGCTAAGGAACTCTCTGTGTAACGTACCATCGGTCATATATTTTATCCTCGTACGCTGTGACGTGCAATCCTCAAAACGTATAGCATAACCAACCTCGTTACCAAGTTTAACCGCCATTTCGTGTGCCACTCTCGCCGCAACGGACATCGTTGCAACTCGCCTTGGCTGCGTACAACCGATAAGCTTACCATCGTCAATGAACCCCGCCTCGTAAAGATACTGCGGTATCTGTGTCGTTTTTCCCGATCCCGTTTCACCCTCGATGATCAAAACTTGATGATCCTTGATCGCCTGAATGAGATCATTTTTGAACGGATAGATCGGCAAGCTCTTTTTCGTTTCCTCGATCGTTGTCAAGACTTTGCCCTGTGGGGCCGATGTTGAATCACGTTTCTTATCTTTAGCGCTGCCAGGCATACGCAACGCTTGAACGAACTCAACTTCGTCCTCGAGCAAAAGCTCATAGTCCTGTTGCGCTAAAAGGATTAATGTTAATGAACATGATCGAAATCATGGCGAAACAACAAAGTTTCCGATACAAAATAAAATTCACCTTTTCTGTCTTTCGCGCCAAATCGAAAGACCGCCGAGGTCATCTGATCCGCTTCCCATTTACTCTGTTCCGATTGAGTAGGCTCTGCTTCTATGTGCTCGTTCTCCTTGTCGCCTTTGCCCTTTTCCTGGGGCATGTGATACCTCTGTACTCTCTCGAGTTCTCTCGCTTTTTCATGCTCTTTAGCCAATTGCAACAGCTGCTTCTTGTGCTCTCTTTCTCTCTTCTCGCGGTCCGTCAATCTGATTACAATATCGAATTAACATTGAGTTAATGAGACTTAGAAATTGAGAAATGGGGGGATACGTTATACATTATAAACCGAATGTCGTCGAATACAGCTCCAAAAAAACTCTAGTCAATTGTGTCTGGTAATTAATGAAATTTGCTATGGTGTTCTTGAGAAAAATTGATTAATTGAACTTACACTTTGTCTTCAAACAAATACTCGTCGTCCAGGATATCAGCCTCTAATTCGGCGACCTTATCCTCCTTTCTCTTCTCCAAGTATTTCCTACGTGATTCCACTCTCAACTTTGGTACCAGCCTATCTTTGGAATCTTCCTCCATGATTTTAAGCCTCTTTGCCGCTTCGGCTGTGTACAGAATAAAGCTCACTATTAAAAAACTGTTTCACAATCGGAGGACCGCCCATGAAATGGCTGATTTTTCTTAATCGTGGGAGAACTCACCAGCACCGGAGCCAGCGGGCATTGTGACTTTTCGCACTTTCGACTCATCCTTCGCTTTAAGTCTAGTGGCGAATTCATCTCGCTCCTTGATATCTCGCTTTCTACGCTCCTCTTCGCTGTCGCTGTCCTCGCTCGAGGATTCTTTACGTCTGTATTTACTCATTTTGACGACTTCGAAACTAAAAGCGACATTTAATAACCAATCATTAATAGATGTTAGTCGTAAATAATTGTGACAAAAAAAAACGATAAAATACTATTTGCTATTTGGGAAATAAGTGTTATTGATGACGTTCACTTTTTTAAGGTTATAATGTTGAAACGTGTCGTGCCGGTTGTCATTAAAGTTATCGACAATCTTTCGACACGATGTTCATTATTATATTTGCAAAATTATTAATGAACTAAGCACGGCATACCTGAACAATATAAAAATAATGTTTACTTCGTATGTGTTTATTTACTTATAACATCGAAAAATACACTGTGACTGGTAGTAAACGCATCTTTCGAATTGTTTAGAATCTCACCGCGAGATGGAGCCAATGAGTGTTTTTCAAATTATGGAACATTCTTCGGGGAAGCCCCTTATCAAGAAAAAAATGAAATCAAAAGGAATAATAGAGAAAAGGGGTTTAAAAATTACGAAGAAATATTAAATTTAAATCATCATCTCTGATTCATTATCACTTATATTTCTTATATTTATCGTGAGTCGTAGGCTTCTCATCGATCTTATTGATCGTAGAATTTTCGGCCAAATCAACGACTTCCAGTTCCAGGCCGAGTATCAAATCGCTGTCGGAAATATTGTAACCACTCGCCACGAGCAATTCTTTCGTTTCTTCGTCGAGATCGGCGAGTTTCCTGGCCACTTTCGTTCTCTTCTTTTTCCCCGATGCATTCGTCCCATTTACGCCATTAATTTCTCCTTTGAGCAATCTAAATTCGTTCGTAACGTCCCTCGACTCATTTTTCGCAGATTCAAGTCTCGTACTTGTCGAATTAACAATATCATTGTTGGATAAATCGTGTTCGTTGCCATTCGCAATCGTTGCCGATTTCTCATTGTTTTCATTATCGGATTTGCGATCGATCGCGAACGAACGTTCGTCAAATAATTTACGACCGCTTAAAGACAATTTCGCGTCTTCTGCTTTCTCCAATTTTGACGAGACATTTTTTTCCTCGTTGCGAACTGATGGGCTTAGGGATCTCGAGGCATTATCGAGATTGCAGAGAACGTGCTGTTTCGTAAAATTACATGGAAGACCGTAAAACAATGGCAAGCCGTAACCTTCACGATCAAGATTCAAACAATTGTCCGGATCAGCTTTTGGCATTGTAGCTTCGTCGTCTCCGAGACACCAGGATACACGAATACCAATTCCCTTACGCGTAACAGCTTTTCCAGTCTCATCGAACCATCTCCAACCATCGCTCGTTTTTACGGTTCTACCTCCGACCCACACGTGATGTAGATCTAAGATTGAAAAAAAAACCCACGATTACGATAAACTACTGTAGTTTCGACATTTTTACATTGAATTCGATATTTAAGATCGAAAAAACGCTACAAATACGAATTTTTCTGTTTTAAAGAAGAAAACATCTTACACAATTCCGTCATTCTGTCGAGAACGGTCGACAGTGTCTTCGAGTCGAGGATACTTGCTATTCGTCCGTTATTATTCGCGCAGTAAGCTTGTCCCTCCGTCCAAGTCATTCGATCGGCGGAAAATTCGAGAATTCGATTACCTATTGAAATTATTCTATTCGCCGGCGCTCCATCATTCACCGTGGCAGTTCGTCGATCGGGAATATCTGCGATAAAGAAATAATAGAAAATTAAATTTTGTCTTTAGTTAAACTTTAAATTTCGAGTCGAAAAAATGAAAAAAAAAAACAGATCTACCATCTTGACAAACAAAAGGCCTTTTCTTTTCGCAATCGAGATCCAAAAAAACAGGATTCATGTGATCCGGACAAAGATGTCGATCGAGAATCAAACATCTACCGTGTTTTTGATAATTCTCGTCTATTCGAGAACTCGCAATTGGATGTCCATTGAGCCAAGGCGGATATTTCGATGTGGACGATTGAGTCGAAGATAAGATTAATCCCGTTGTCGACCACGTCCAATTCGTACCGTCCGTGCTCCATCCACCCAACCAAACGCTCTCCATTGCTGCATTTACGAAGAAAATTAATAAATACATTTTCGAAATGTATATTAAAATTAGAAAAAAAAATAAAAATTTGCAGACAAGAGCTGTACGTTGAAACTTGCAAATTGCTGAAAGTTTCTCTTGACTCTTAATATTAGCTTCCTCGCGGAGGAAACTTTGAACATTGCGCGAATTTACGGGGAAGAAATTTGCAAGCATCAACATATTTGCAACTGTTTCCCTGCGTGTATCCGATTTGTCGAAAATTCTTTCTCGTTTGATTTTCCGACTATCCGAACAATTTTAAACGTTCTGTCTCGGGGAAAAAAAGTCACGGGAACGGCCTTCCTTCGTGAGGTGAAAAAAAAACCTTACACGGTCTATTCTTCAGCATGACGGAGGCAATTTTAATCGCTGCTTCGTTGCTCATCACCATACCGAGATAAAGTCCTCTCTTTCGGCATTCAAGACGCGCGTCAATCCACTTCACACCTCCGCCGTTCAATCTACGAACAGCGGAAGTACCTTCGGTATCCACTTTTTCGCCCTCGTTAACGCTAAATAACGTATAACGATAACCATCGACAACGACGCTCAAACCCTCGACGATTGTCTCGGGAATTTTCTTCGTTACTGTAAAACGGACGCAATCGGAAAAAATCAATATCGTAAAATGGAAATACAGCTTATTAATGAATGTAAATCTGGTCGAGAGGCGTTAAATTACTTTCGAACGAAAATTGCCCAACGAGCATACACAGTTACGACGTGCGGTCGTGTGTAAATTGTTTTTTTTTTCTTTCTTTTCCCACCTCGTTTCGTATCGCTAACTCACTAATAAGTACGGCAAACCGTGTAAATCATGAAAATTGACTCACCGACGCGCGAACAAACGAATGGCTTTTTAAGCTCACAATCCGTGGGCACGAGTAACGGTAGGTTGTGACCGTTTCTATCGAATATCAGACAATTCCTTGAGTTCTCGTGATAATCATCGATTTTGTACCAAGTTGGATAATTCGATAGTATCGATGATGATTTTATTGGCCTTTCTTCTTTATCCTCATCTCCTATCCATGTCCAATTTGACTTTGAATCCTTTCTATGACCACCGATCCACAAACCATCGTATTCTGTTGAGCGACAATAATTGCAGAAATTTCGTGAAGATATCGATTGTTTTTTTTCTTCTGTCGAACAAGAAAATATCTTCTCGTTGACAATACTAACGATAATTCGACTCTGACAACATTCTCGAGAACCACATCATCGCGTCATCCTCCAACAGAACCGCTAATCCATTATCTCTATTCATTCGTTCGTGTCTTCTTGTAATCGTTGAATTTTCTCGAATAAAAATATCACCGAACGATTCCTCGTTTATCGTGCTTCTCGTGGAATCTCTCGACGAGCACAATATTTTCCCAACATTCCACGTAACTCTCTTTCCAATTACGAAGAATTCCCATTGAATATTTCCGTAATCGTTCCTCGAGGTCCAGTAGAATTTTTCGATCACGTCGTTGGTCCAAGAATCTGATGAAAAAAAAATACATAACAAGAGAATTATAAAGAATTTTAGTTTCACGCGTTACGTTATTGAAATTTGAAAGTAAATATTTCGCCGATTTTTCTAATGGACGATTTGGGAGATAAATTTTATTTTACCTGGTCGATCGGCCACGATCATTACGAGAATCTTGACGATCCAAAATAACGAAGAAATGAAATTCATGGTCGGACGAGCTATTGCTTCTGTTACGCGAGCGGCTTGAATGTCGTGTGGTTCATTCGGGGGATGGCAATTTAGAAACGTTAACGAACAAAACCTATCGTGATAAACGAGCGATGCCAATCGAATTCTGCTGAGCGTGCGACATTGCTGCGATAATCGAGCGAAGCGGATTGAACACATTGTTCTCTTTGTCATGGATTTTCCGTAGCGCGACGAGCCTGAAAAAAAGAAAAGAAAAATGAAAATCTTTCGTCAACACGTCTTCCTCACATCTGGCTTTTGGATTGTTAAGATCAATAGGCATAAAATTGGTAACAATTACTTGAATGTAGAATAAATTTTTAAAAAATATTGAGACAACTTTGAAGTTCCAGGTACGTTGAAATTCGTGATTTGCGAAATCGAATTGTCAAATTTAAGAAGAAAAAATAAGTAGATATTCTAATGACAATGCTATACGATAAAAAAAACGGTCTTGGATTCTTTAAATATGACTGAAAAATAAAATTCTCTCACTATTCGAATCAGAAGTAAAATTGAAAGAAATTGAGTTGATAAATTTGGTAAATTAAAAAAACAAGAAAAAAAACAAAAAAATACAACAATGAATAAAAAACGAAAAAAAAAACTTATCGAAAGCAAAATTCGATTATATGTCGAGATTTGAGTAAGTAGAAAAATATCGATCTATCGTTGTCTCGAATATATTTTATTGTACATCATACATTAATGAAAATATATACATGGTAGACTGCCGGCTTGTCGGAGCAGGGCGAAATGTCGATGTGAACCGGCACCGTGTATCCCACTGTCTGATCGAATTCCCCTTTCGACACGAAAAAAAAAAAGAAAAAAAAAGCACGAAAAACAAAACGAAGTTCTTCGAACGTGTGTCAGTATTACAGTGTGTGAAAGGTTGCTTTTTGGGGCTCGTCGACGTTTGGCAGTGATTGCCGTGATAAAACTCGTAAATTTATTACTCGTTAATACTACGTTTTTGTTATTCTTTTTGTTTTTTTTTTTCTCGAAAGGACGGTAATCTGTTTTCTTCTTCGCGCTTATCGCTCTTAAGGTAGTAGTCTGGTAACTTGAGCCGATTTTCATGTCTTTTTTGGAGGGCGTTTTTTTGTAGGAAAATAAAAATGAATCGTTTTGGATATTTAGGATGTTTTTATTTACATATTAAAGATACAAAAAAATTTTTTTTTGAAAAAATTCAATAGTTTATTATTATTATTATTATTGATCGAAGTTGGCACCTCGAAAAAAAAGCGCGTGGGTGGCTCCCGCAGATTTTGGCTCTTGATGTTATCTGAAATAAAAAATTCTTGATAATTCTTAATTGTTTTTCTTTGGAAAAAAAACTTTTTTTTCCAAAATCCGCCATTTTGTTATTTATCCATGAAATTTAACTTCAGTAGTTCCGACCAGAATGCCATGTCTATAGATTAAGAATTATCGAGAATTTTTGATTTCAGATAACATCAAGAGCCAAAATCACCGGGGCCACCCACGCGCTTTTTTTTCGAGGTGCCAACTTTGATCAATAATAATAATAATAATCAACTATTACATTTTTTCAAAAATTTTTTTTTTTGTGTCTTTAATATGTAAGAAAAACATCCTAAATATCCAAAACGAATCATTTT
The DNA here is from genome assembly GCA_958009045.1 of Oxytorus armatus. Lineage (NCBI taxonomy): Eukaryota > Metazoa > Arthropoda > Insecta > Hymenoptera > Ichneumonidae > Oxytorus > Oxytorus armatus. The sequence continues at coordinate 22,581,537 of OY253748.1, forward strand.
TATTTTCCTACAAAAAAACGCCCTCCAAAAAAGACATGAAAATCGGCTTAAGTTACCAGATTACTACCTTAAGGGGGGGGTAAGGTTAATTCGTACAAAAAAAGGCATGTTTTTGTGATTTTTGTGTGACGACGCAGTTAAAATCTCTTTATTAAAACTAATGGTACAGTAAAATATGATATTCGAAGAATATTATATAAAATTTTCACGATGAAATATTATAAAATACGGCAATGGCAGCAATTATTCGGACGTGTCTCGGAAAAAAGTAGAATTGCGGTGTCCCTCATAACTTGGTGCTGGATCATCCGAAATGAAAAAATGAAAGTTCATTTGTTAGATGATAGTTTTCCCCAGGTAACGCTGGGAGGGTTTTTTCGAAATTTCAATTTTTCAATTTTTTGGAACATTTTGAAGGGAAAAACGCGATTTTTTTTTTTCGTAAAAATCGCGTTTTTCCCTTCAAAATGTTCCAAAAAATTGATAAATTGAAATTTCGAAAAAACCCTCCCAGCGTTACCTGGGGAAAACTATTATCTAACAAATGAACTTTCATTTTTTCATTTCGGATGATCCAGCACCAAGTTATGAGGGACACCGCAATTCTACTTTTTTCCGAGACACGTCCGAATAATTGCTGCCATTGCCGTATTTTTTAATATTTCTTCGTGAAAATTTTATATAATATTCTTCGAATGTCATATTTTACTGTACCATTAGTTTTAATAAAGAGATTTTAACTGCGTCGTTACAAAAAAATCACAAAAACATGCCTTTTTTTGTACGAATTAACCTTACCCCGCCCCCCTTAATGACTTTTTTGAGAAAATGTTACGGCGTTTTAACGAACAAAGAGAGCGAGTCGAGAATTTTCGAATTTCTTTATTGTTTTTTTTTTTAATTTCAATCACTCTCATTCTAAAATGATCTCGTTACAAAAATGACAAAGACCAGGGAATACTCTGTGCCGATCACGCTCGACAAAAACGTCTGTTTTTCCATTACCTCTTTATTTCTTTTATCTTCAATTTATTTTTACTCTTTCCCTAATCTATTGCACAGCCAAACACTTGCTCGATCACACTCACGGTTTTTCAAAGTTTCAATTGTCTCTTTCTCCGTTTAAACCACTAATACGATAGTGTAAGTGTCTTATCGTGTATATATATATATATATATATATATATATATATGTAAATGCATATACATATATGTGTGTGTCTGTATGTGATATACAAAGTTAAGGATGAAACGTGGTCGTTCAAAATGTTCGTTGAACGTCAACGATTGTCGCGAATCGAAATGGGCCTTTTACAATTATTTCTCGTTAATTGTAACGATTAAAATGCGCGCGTGTATATGTGTTGTGTGTGTGTGTGTGTATGTTTTTTTTCTCTCTCTCGACCAACTTGACAATTGTTTGTGACAATATATCGCAGACGTATATACCGAAACATCGCTTATTTAACACAAAATTGAGACGAGTCACGAGACGACGTTAAGAATCGAGTTAAAAAAACTCGTACTTTTTCCTCTATTTGGGGCCGGAGGAAGGGGACAACATGCAGCGTATAAAACATATCTTATCTATTTTTTTTTTTTTTATATTCATATAGTGTAGTTTTGTTGTTGTTTTTTTTTTGTTTGTTTTTCATTATAGATCTATTTGCTTCTTGTTTAGGTATATATATATTTATATAATGACAATAATAATTCATTTCCGTCATTATTATTGTCATTATATATATTTATTTATATAAGTGTACGCGATTACGATCCTTAAACGCTATTATCAAGGATTACAAACGCGCGGTGAAAAATCGACGCGCGCTTCGTTTTTTTTTTTTTTCATTTTCGAATTTTCATTCAAACGCCGAGTCAACGGTACGCGCTTTTAGCCCCGTTATTATTTTCATTATATTTCTTTTTGCCCTCGATCTCACCGTCTCCGGTAGAATCGTCAAACGACGGGAAGTGTGCGAAGTTTTATACGTTGCCTTCAACGACTCGGTCGTTTGTTTTTTTGTTTTTTTTTTCCGTGTATTTTGCACTTAGGGGCGGTTTTTCACGTAACGTACCCCTTTAAATGCGTTTATCGGGCGAACGTAATACGTAGAAACGAGATATGGATACGTAAATGTTCGCGGGCCTCGTCCGTAATTGAAGATACGAAAAAAAAGCGATTGGAGATCACCGCGGGATCCTCTCGATGTTTGTAAATGTATTTTTTTTCTTTTTTTTCGCCCCACTCGTAATTAACGATGTGCCGATTTTGTTAATGGGCGGAAAAAAAATATATATACGTTCGTTATTACGACGTGGCTGATGCCTCGCGTTATGAATTCAATAGGCAATTCACTTCGCAATAACTTTGTAGACTTATACAATTTAATACGCCGCGGCCATCCTTGTATTGTTTTTTTTTTTTTGCGTGCACGCAAATGAACGAGATCATGACAGCGCGTGGGCGAATCGAGAATTCGCTCGGGCGAGTTAATGAATTATGTTGAAAAACGCTTTGATTTACTCTGTCAGTCCGCGTATACGCTCCTAATCCGTGTGGACACGTCGAGAGATTTTCCGACCGCGATATGAATGTTGAAGAAAAAAAAGAAAACGGTAAAGTAGAATCGACGATTGGTTACTCGAAAATTGCAACGAGTACGGCGGGGGAGGAAATGCACAACTGTCTTGTCTCTATGGATCGCGGATTGTCGAGACCGAGAATAAATAGGCTAATAATATCGTGCGATAAACAAAAACGCGTTTAACAGCGATCAAGAATTAGCGATATTTATGCAGCGCAATGTATGTTTTGTTCGCGAACTTCGTCGATTTTTTTCATTGCGATTCGACGCTTCGTTACTCCACTCTCGTTGTGTTGTCGCGCGCACCACCGACGTCGACGATTTACTTTTGTTCTGTTTTTGCTCCTGTCGTCGTTGCAACGAGATCGGCCGGATTCACGATCTCTTTCGTTAACGACGAGAATCCTCATGTTTTTTGTTTTTCCTCCTCCAACCGCGAGGAATTCACGAATACGTGCACGATCGCGTACGCCCTCGATGGCGGTGGATCGTCTCGTTATTATGATTTTTCCTCGCCGCGACGGACGATCATCCACGAGTTTGCCGGAACGGCGTAGCTCGGCATGTACGAGTGATTTTTCATTCTTGTTGGTGTTGTATTTCCTGTTCATTAGTTTGTTATTTTTTTTGTCAACGACGTACGATTCACGTTTCGTTAAATCGCTCGAGGAATCACAGTATGACGCAGCATCGACAGTATCGTTGTCGCGATGCTCCGGCGCTCGGTGGCGGTGTTACAGGCGCAAAATAAGCGTGCACCTTTATATTCGGCAGATGCGTCTGCAAAGAGCGAAATTTAATACGTTAATTTTCATATTTCAACGTCTTGACGAATGAACGAACGGTGAAACAGCGTCGAACGTGGCAAAAATGCCGGTGACCGCAATTAAACACGAGTTAAGGTGTTGGAAAAAATAAATAAATAAAAAATCGTTCGGGACAATTACTCTGAGTCTACGTATGCCGGCTCTCGTTATCAATTGGCAGTCGTAAAGCTCGATTCGCTCGAGATTGTGGCAGGCTTGCATCAAGTGCTCGAGGCTGGCGTCCGTTATCAGAGGACAATTGTCGAGCTCCAGTACAGCGAGATTTTCCGATGCGCACGGCGATAGCGCGAGTTGTCGTATTCCCTCGTCGGTGATGAGCTCACAATGGGACAGACTCTGAAAATTGTGATTGAAATCCATCAATTCAATGATAATTTTAGCTGATAATTTTTTTAATCTAATTTCTTACTTTTGTCGTTGTTATATGTCGTCTTAAAAATAAATAAACAACTTTTTAACGGTACTAACGAGTTTCTCGAGCCTGGGACAACCCATCGCCAGATGTATGAGGGTCGCGTCGGTAATAAGGGCACACTCCTCAAGGTCCATTTTCTCTAACAGTCGACAATTCTGCAAAAATCGAAAAAAAATGTTAAATAGGATCAATGGTGTTTTGCCATATTTTTCTTGTCTCTTTCGCAAATTTCAAACTCACTCTCGCGAGAGCCTGAAATCCGGCATCGGTGAAATGAGTGCAGGCGACGCACTCGAGTACGCTCAGAAGAGGACAGTGCTGGGCCAACGTGACGAGCGAAGGATCCGTCAAATTTGGACAATTCGAGAGGCAAACGTAGTGCAACCTCGGGCATCTCTCGCTCAATTCTCTCACAGCATCGTCCGTTATATTCTAAAATGATCAAACGACAATTAACCGATAACAATAAAGGAAAAATGACAGAATTTTTTCGAATAGAAAAAAAAACAATTCAATAAAAATCATTGCGTTTTGGTGTTTTTTTGTTTTTCTTCTTTTCGACAATTACCCTACACTCGTGTAAATTTATCGCCTCGAGATTTGGACAAAAGCGCGCGAGGCACTTGATGGCACGATCGGTAAGTTGCCGGCAGCCTTTGCTCAAGAAACTTCGTAATTCGGGGCATCCTCTTGACAGAGCCTCGACACCGTTGTCGGTGAGTAATTCGCACCACGACAAATTTATGTGCGTCAACAATGGACAACCGTCGGAAATGTCTTTGAGCGCGAGATCGGTTATGTCGGGACACGAGTCGAGATTGAGTCTCTGTAATTTCGGGCAATGACTGCTCAGTGCGGCGCACGTTGCGTCGGAAATTTTTTTGCATTGGCTCAGATTTAATTCCTCGATGTTCGGACACGATTGGGCGAGCGTTCGCATTGAAATATTGCCAATACTCTGACATCCTCGAAGGGACAATTGCCGGAGAAAACCACCGCATCGTCTTGAGATATTCTCTATAACTGGTCCCTGAAAGACAAAAAAACAAAGGTTATTTTCATTTAATAACAATCATAAAATATTGTGTTATCTATTAAAAATTATAAGATTCGTATAAAAAAAAAATATATATATATATATTTGTTAACGAGATAGCATTGATAATAATCGAACCTCGACGTCGCGTTGAAAATCAAACAGATCGATTCTCTGCCAGTTGGAGCCGTCCAACGCCAGCACGTTCCAAGCCTTGCTCACTTGGGCACATCGGCATAACGAGACTACGTCCAGATATGACAAAATTCTGCAAGATCAATTGGCAATTTATTTAAACGAACGTGGGGAGCAAGAGAGAAATGAAAATTTCAATCTGGCTATTCAAGTTGCATTGCAGATTCTACCTGAGTAACAATTCCTTTGGCAGTTTCTTGTTTATTTGCGCCTCGTCGTCGTGAAATACCCATGTCAGCTGAAAAATAATAATAAAAAAAAAAGAAAAAGAAATACACCGTTAACGCGACGGAGGGAAAGGTGGCAACGTGAATGATTGACAGAGCGTGACCGAGAAAGAGGATAACGAAATTGTCTTTGTCAATGAGAAGACAAAGATTCGAGATTAACGAGAGTTGGCGAGTGTCGAATGAGCCTGTGTCCTATGCACGTGTGTGTGTGTGTGTGTTTTCGCGCGTATCCGAGGCCTCTTGGCAGAGATAGAGAAGCTTACAGGAAGAAAATTGCTTCGTTGACATATTTGCCCGATTTTTATTACGAGACGAGAGGTCAAAAAAAAAGACACCAAGTGTATTAAAGATATACAAAAATATATATCTTGATTATTTAATACATTTTCGTCGAGTTATTTACGAGACGTCGTTTTAAGTACAAATATGTGAGAAGAGAAGGGCAACCCTGTGGGATAGAGTCGGCGTGTAAGCCAGTGCTAAGCGGTCACCCATTTCGTTAACGGGTTAGGCCACTCTAGAGACCGAAAAAATAGGCTTTTTGGGGATTTTTCGTCAGAAAAACTACATAATAAATTGAGATTACAAAAGAGGGTGTTTATCATACATATCAGTGACTGTATACAATAATTTTTTTTGAGCGATTAATTTCAAAATGGCGGCTGTGCAGCGTTTTTGCGATGACGTCTTCGTTGGCCGGAAACGTAACTCAGACAATTTTCAACCGATTCACTTGAAATTTTGAATATATCTTTAAAAATACATTGTCTATGGAAGTACGTAGGATTTTTTTTTTATATTGCATAGTTAATTTGTTATTAACAATTTTCTGACGATTTTTTAAGCAAATTGCTCCCTTTTCACTTTAGATGTGCGCCATTTGGCCAAAAATCCATATATCAAAAAAATCCTACGCAATTCCATACACAATGTATTTTTAAAGATATATTCAAAATTTCAAGGGAATCAGTTGAAAATTGTCTGAATTATGTTTCCGGCCAACGAAAAACGGGGACGTCATTGCAAAATGCTGCACAGCCGCCATTTTGAAATCAATCGCGGCAAAAAAATGATTGTATAGTCACTGATATGTATGATAAACACCCTATTTTGTAATCTCGATTTTATTTGTAGTTTTTCTGAAAAAAAAAAAAAAAAAAAAAAAAAGCCGATTTTTTCGGCCTCTCGAGTGGCCTAACCCCTTAAGGTAGTAGTCTGGTAACTTAAGCCGATTTTCATGTTTTTTTTGGAGGGCGTTTTTTTGTAGGAAAATAAAAATGAATCGTTTTGGATATTTAGGATGTTTTTATTTACATATTACAAAAAAGAAAACAAACAAATTTTTTTTTGTTTTTTACAAAAAATTTAATAGTTTATTATTATTATTATTATTGATCGAAGTTGGCACCCCGAAAAAAAAAGCGCGTGGGTGGCCCCGGTGATTTTGGCCCTTGATGTTATCCGAAATCAAAAATTCTTGATAATTCTTAATCTATAGACATGTCATTCTGGTCGGAACTACTGAAGTTAAATTTCATGGATAAATAACAAAATGGCGGACTTTGGAGAAAAAAAAACTTTTTTCCAAACAAAATGGCGAACTTTGGAAAAAAAAAACTTTTTTCCAAAGTCCGCCATTTTGTTATTTATCCATGAAATTTAACTTCAGTAGTTCCGACCAGAATGACATGTCTATAGATTAAGAATTATCAAGAATTTTTGATTTTAGATAACATCAAGAGCCAAAATCACCGGGGCCACCCACGCGCTTTTTTTTTCGAGGTGCCAACTTCGATCAATAATAATAAAAATAATGAACTATTAAATTTTTTCAAAAAAATTTTTTTAAAGTCTTTAATATGTAAATAAAAACATCCTAAATATTCAAAACGATTCATTTTTATTTTCCTACAAAAAAACGCCCTCCAAAAAAGACATGATAATCGGCTTAAGTTACCAGACTATTACCTTAAAAAAATCCGCTGTAAAGCTTCTAAAATATTGATAAACAATTTTTCAAGAATCGTTATTTCATTGAGGTCGCTGGAGAACGTGAAACTTGCTCGAACGAAAACACATACAATGATGATTGTGCGTTGAAGAAGAAAATGGAGGTAAGAAAACGAATTTAGAGAGAACAGAGAGAAGGTAGAGAGAGAAAGAGAAATAAAGAAAGATAGAGAGAGAAGAAGAAAGATAAAGAAAGATAAAGAGAGAGACTAAAGTGTTGAATCGCCGGATTGGTGCAGCTGAAGTAAGGAACCAACCTGCATGTAAGATTGCCTCATTGTACTGAGAGGAATGTTTTGTGTTATCGATTGGGACGGATAGTAAGCGCCCTGATGATGATGATGTTGTAGATGATGATGATGATGATGATGATGATGATGGTGATGTTGCTGTTGATGATGATTATAGGGAGGAGGATGATGCTGTTGTTGTTGTTGTTGTTGTTGTCTCCACCACTGACCACCCGAAGCGGATTCACCTACAGATCCTTGGACCCCTTGCCCAATTTGACCTGCCCCTCCGCCACCCACTCCCACGCGACTAACTTTTTTCTATAAAAAAAAATATATATAAAAATATATATATATATATATTCCCGATGTTTGACATCTCTCATTTATCATCCAAACTGATAATATCCACGCGATAACGCGCTCAAGATCTGCTTATCTCTGTCCTTTGTTGACGTTTTTCGTAATTTTCGCGCCACTGCGCTTGCGCTAAAAGCTCCAAAATACATTTGTTTACATGCTGGCGCATACGCGGATCAGCGACCATACGGGAGAAACAATTATCGTTACTACGTGCGTTGATTTACATAAACATGCCGCGTAAATTCTCGATAATCCACAATTGCGCGTTCGGAGATACGGAAATAATCGCTTTTCCAGACGGCATATTTGTTTACATACGTCTACGCCGTCTATGTTCCTGAAATAACACATACAACCCACCTATGATCCATCTATCAGCTGACTATGAGAGACAACTGCGTATTTCCCCGATTGCTTGAAGCAGTCTTTTTTTTTTTTTTTCTTCTTCTTTTTCTTCTATACAAATGAAACGTTCATATAGTGTACGAGCCATTTCGCGGTCAAACCCATCTGACCCTTCGACCCTCTGGCATTTGGCTCAACGATTTTTCCTACTCTTGTCAGTTATCTTATTGTTTTTAGATCTTTTTTCTTTTTCGCTAATCGCTCATTCATTAATAATGTAAAAAAAAAATGGTTTACATGAAACAAAAGATTAGCCGTAATTTACGAGAATGGAAAAAATTCTTGAAAATTCTCCGTTTGAATATCAACATTATCAAGCCATATCGCAGAGAGTAGGACGCTTCTGTTACATTTTTTTTTTCGCCACTTTCATTGTTCGCCAAAATACTCAATGAAAAATTGGAAATTTTAGAAAAAAAAAAAAACTGTACACAAGTTTCCCATCAAACAAACCCATCTGACCCTTCGACCCTCTGGCATTTGGCTCAACGATTTTTCCTACTCTTGTCAGTTATCTTATTGTTTTTAGATCTTTTTTCTTTTTCGCTAATCGCTCATTCATTAATAATGTAAAAAAAAAATGGTTTACATGAAACAAAAGATTAGCCGTAATTTACGAGAATGGAAAAAATTTTTGAAAATTCTCCGTTTGAATATCAACATTATCAAGCCATATCGCAGAGTGTGGGACGCTTCTGTTACATTTTTTTTTTTCGCCACTTTCATTGTTCGCCAAAATACTCAATGAAAAATTGGAAATTTTAGAAAAAAAAAAAAAACTGTACACAAGTTTCCCATCAAACAAACCCATCTGACCCTTCGACCCTCTGGCATTTGGCTCAACGATTTTTCCTACTCTTGTCAGTTATCTTATTGTTTTTAGATCTTTTTTCTTTTTCGCTAATCGCTCATTCATTAATAATGTAAAAAAAAAATGGTTTACATGAAACAAAAGATTAGCCGTAATTTACGAGAATGGAAAAAATTCTTGAAAATTCTCCGTTTGAATATCAACATTATCAAGCCATATCGCAGAGTGTGGGACGCTTCTGTTACATTTTTTTTTTTCGCCACTTTCATTGTTCGCCAAAATACTCAATGAAAAATTGGAAATTTTAGAAAAAAAAAAAAAACTGTACACAAGTTTCCCATCAAACAAACCCATCTGACCCTTCGACCCTCTGGCATTTGGCTCAACGATTTTTCCTACTCTTGTCAGTTATCTTATTGTTTTTAGATCTTTTTTCTTTTTCGCTAATCGCTCATTCATTAATAATGTAAAAAAAAAATGGTTTACATGAAACAAAAGATTAGCCGTAATTTACGAGAATGGAAAAAATTCTTGAAAATTCTCCGTTTGAATATCAACATTATCAAGCCATATCGCAGAGTGTGGGACGCTTCTGTTACATTTTTTTTTTTCGCCACTTTCATTGTTCGCCAAAATACTCAATGAAAAATTGGAAATTTTAGAAAAAAAAAAAAAACTGTACACAAGTTTCCCATCAAACAAACCCATCTGACCCTTCGACCCTCTGGCATTTGGCTCAACGATTTTTCCTACTCTTGTCAGTTATCTTATTGTTTTTAGATCTTTTTTCTTTTTCGCTAATCGCTCATTCATTAATAATGTAAAAAAAAAAATGGTTTACATGAAACAAAAGATTAGCCGTAATTTACGAGAATGGAAAAAATTCTTGAAAATTCTCCGTTTGAATATCAACATTATCAAGCTATATCGCAGAGAGTGGGACGCTTCTGTTGCATTTTTTTTTTCGCCACTTTCATTGTTCGCCAAAATACTCAATGAAAAATTGGAAATTTTAGAAAAAAAAAAAAAAACTGTACACAAGTTTTTGGGGTTGCAACTGTAGTATTAAAAATTGTCGACTAGATCCCAGAGGGTGAGGGTTGAAGTCAGGTCGATTCGACGTGAAATGTACCATATATAAACACAGGATTTGGATATATACAGGATGCTCCAAAACTAACACGTTAAACTGACACGTCGAGTAGATTGGCTCCGGATCTATCAAAATAAACAAATATCACCTCGGTAAAAGTCTCATGGTTTTCGAGAAAAATCATTTTTTTCATTTTATTTAGCGGAAAAATCGCTACTTAGTACTTGTTATTCCGTTACCATTGCTATGAAAGTCCAACTACACTCACCCGAAAGAAAAGCGGTACACTTAAAATTTGGAAAAAAATCACTAACTTTCAAATGACGGTAACTGCGTAAATAGTGACGATAGAAAGGTCTTTAAAAAATGAAAATAAAGCTTGGAATCTCTACTTAAAGGATCGATTTATTTCAATGTTGCGAGATAAATTTATTGAAAATGGCGCACGACAAAGCGAGAGCATGTGGGATTGAAAAATATTGGTCCGTGTTTGCGGCGACCCATGGCGTGAGTCAGGTGTCACAACACAATGGGATAAAAGGCATGTGATAGGACAGAGTCTCCTCTTTAAAATGCTTTTTTAATCGTTTCGATCCGATGATTTTTCGCCGAGTTATTCGCGTTTGAAGAAAAAGGATGTTTTTTTACTTTAAATGCGAATAACTCGGCGAAAAATCATCGTATCGAAACGATTAAAAAAGCATTTTAAAGAGGAGACTCTGTACTATCACATGCCTTTTATCCCATTGTGTTGCGACACCTGACTCACGCCATGGGTCGTCGCAAACTCGGACCAATATTTTTCAATTCCGCATGCTCTCGCTTTGTCATCCGCCATTTTCAATAAATTTATCTAGCAACATTAAAATAAATCGATCCTCCAAGCAGAGATTCCGAGCTTTATTTTCATTTTTTAAAGACCTTTCTATCTTCATTATTTACGCAGTTACCGTCATTTGAAATTTGGTGTTTTTTTTCCAAATTTTAAGTGTACCGCTTTTTTTTTTTGGGTGAGTGTAGTAAGGAAATCAAAATTCAAATTCAGACGAAATCCTAAAGTGGTCAAAAACACAAACGAAAACAGCGAGATAACGAGGATAGCGTTTGTCCGAAAAAAAATTGTCTCTATTGATTTTTCGGAAAATCGTTATTCTCGTTATCTCGCGTGTTTTCGTTTGTGTTTCTGACCACATTAGGATTTGGTGTGAATTTGAACCTTGATTTGCTTAGGATTTGGACTTTCATAGCAATGGTTAGCGGAACAACAAGTACTAGGTAACGATTTTTCGAACAATCAAAAAAGACGATTTTTCTCAAAAACCCTGAGACTTTTACCGAGGTGATGTTTGTCGCGAGTTTTGGGACACTCTGTATATCCATGGAAGTATTGGTCATGCGCTTCTTTTCGCATTTGCCTTGTATTGTCTGAATAGACGCCTCTAGCTGACACTCGTATCAGGTCATATAGAAATCGCGGTCATCTAATTCTATCATAGCGAAATTGCTATGACATTTATATATATATATACACATATATATATATATATATATATATACACATATATATATATATATATATATATATATATATATAATGTATTTATATGCAAATGTACGTTGGATCGAATCAACTATAATGGATCATGAATGATGAGAGGGCTTTTTTCTAAACATTTAAATATAAGAACTACAGATATCACGGAGAATGAGAGAGAAGAATAGGCTTCACGTTCAGAGTCTGGCTCGCTGGACTCAGCAGAGAGCACGCAAATACATATCGTGCCCTGTCGGTTGCTCCTTCGGCGTGGGTGAATGAACGGAGGGAGAAGAAAGAAAATAATGAAAGAGCGAGAGAGAGCGAGAGGGGCAGAGAGAGAGAGAGAGAGAGAGAGAGGGGAGGAAGAGAGAGACAGAAGATTAGGCAAGAATGGAAGAAAAAAAAAGAGCACGAATTTATGAAAGAAACGACTTTAAATTTGTCTGGCGTCTCGTCCGAGGATTCGAAGGAAAACTGCTGATTTCAGGAAAGGTGGTATTTTCAACGTTATTTTGGTGGTCATTATAGAATATTTTGTTAAATTTACAATTGATTCAAACAAGAACACTTGCCAAACTACAAAGGCCCTCATGAAGAAGCAGATTAAAACAAAAATGTTTAAACAAACATTACAATTCGTTATTAATATTATTAGCATAAATTCGAGTCCTCCAGAAAGTGAAATAATTCATAATATTTACATTATAAAGATTATCGTGAAGAATATTTGAAATTAGGTACATTATAAAGTGTGGATATGAAAATGAAAATTAGAATAGCATTTTAACGGTGAAAAATTCATGTTGTTCGTTGATTTATTTATTGATCGAAAGACAAAAGCAATTTGAAATCAGTACGAAAATTTTTCGGTATTTATTGAGAGCAATAAAATGAGTATATTCGTAACGATTAATTCGTGAAAAATCAACCAACGAATATAATGGTTTGTCAACAACGGTGAAATAAATTACTGCCAATATTTAACCAATAAAGATTATTTAAAAAAAGTCGGAAATGAGTTTCGCGGGTGGGGGGGGATATCCGGAGTGTATTCTGAGATAACTAGAATAATTATAAAATCTTTCACGTAAGAATTTCAAGAAATATTCATATTACAGCAATTATTGCGATAAAAATTCGTTTAATTTTTGTAATTCAACAACAAATTTTAATGTCCATTAAACGTGAATTATTGCTTGCTCGTAGCGAGCAATACGGAAGTTGGTAATAATACAGTATTAAAATACCAATTATTCTCCTAATATATGTTGTAATGCAATGTTTTTTTTTTCTTTTTTTTTCTTCATAACAACAAAATTGACCCAAAACAACCTACAGAATATATGATAAATTGCCAATAAACGGAAACACCATGCGTAAGCAATAAGCGTCTATGCCGAAGTGAAACGAGGGCAAAATATGAGAATTAAAAAAAAATAGAGTGGGAACTCGAAGGAACGAAATAGTAAAATTGCGAAGGTGAACGAGAATTCGAATTGAGACAAAAGAAGAAAAAAAAAAAAACAAAGACAAACCAATGTCGGAAGAGCAAGATCGAGGGAAGGACATTGTTTGTTTTCACAACTTCCGGGTATGTACCAACATTTACACGAGAAGGAATTGATAATTGAAAATACGGGAAAAGAAAAAAGGGAAGTTTTATATTTGCTCCGTCTCAGCGAGGAGATGTGTATTTTCGCTAAGACGGAGGAGCTATAACGTCGTTCAGCACGAGCAAGCGTGAGAGAACAAAGGATGGACTTGACTGATCCGGTCGATGCGTGGAAAATGGAAGTAGCCCGAGAACAAAAAAAAGAGGAATAAAAACACTGACGAAAACGAAACAGTAAAGAATGTGTATATATATATAATATATATATATCTATATATAATATACATATATATATATATATATATATATATATATATAGTATATATATAACGCTAGGGTCGATAAACTCTTCCCGTCGATCGAATAAGTTGCCAAGAAGCGGACCAACGTGAAGAAAAAGAAGAAAAAAAAACGCGTAAACAGAGAGAATCAAAGGGAATCATCGGTTTGGTCCTCACGGCCTTCTTGACGAAATATTTATACACACAACGAAAACACAGGCGCACACACAAAATCATATTCGCAAGGCCTTAAACCTGTTAAATAAAAAGTCGGGTCTTTTGTATTCGCGCGTGTGCATATACGCCAAAGAGTGAGCCTTCCCTCTCGAGAGAGAGAGCGAATCAGCTGTTCGCGGGGCCACGGCGAATGACAACATTGGGCAAGGGGGGAAAACGCACAAAAACACATACGGAATAACGAGACGCGCGGACGACGCAACGAGAGAAGAAAATAAAAAAAAAAGGAAGTATAATCGAAGAATAATTAATCCACAAATTACTTTGGTTTACCAAACGACGATAACGATCGGATAATTTTTGCCATTGACGATATTTCTTGACCTACCTCGAGCCTCGTTCGCCCGGAGTGTATCATCCTTTTGCGTCGCGTTATTTTGCCAAATTTTCCGGGCTTTCGAGTCCCGCACAGAGTTTCGGACGAAAGTCAAATGAATCGCTTGGAGAAGGAAAAGGGAGGGAGAGAGAGTGGAGAAATGAGAGAGAGAGAGAGAGAGGAAAAAAACGTAAAAATAATATTCTCCCTTATACGTAATGTCTTGCCCGGGTATATGTATATATTTATATATATATGTATACATATATATGTATTTTTTTTTTTTTTTACGCGCTACAGAGCTCGCGAGAGAAATGGCCGAGAGCTACTGTCGCTCGGACGCTCGGCGCTGTGCCGTCGCGGTTGCGTTTTCCTTGCTCCAACACACACGCACCCACACAGTCCCCAACGATCAAGAGAGTGAGAGAGAGAGAGCAGAGAGCGTTTCGCTTAGTAGTAACGTTGTAGCGCTAGTGAGGGCGACACGTGTGTATTCTCATCTTCGCGATGCTTCAATCTGGTTGGTCGACCGACTTTGACTTGGCGACAGCACCGCCAATCACAGGCTTATTCGTTCATTGTTTACAACCCAACCATTGGTCGGATAAGTGAGTTTGTATTTTATTTTTTCTTCTATTTTTGTTGTTTTTTTTCTTCTTTTTTTCATTCGGCATGGATTTGCATAAAGCGAGCGTGCACTCGTCGTGTTGTGTCGTGTTGTTTGTACGAGAGACGATGCTTTTCGTGAGATATATCACGAAAGTTCAGCGAATGTGCCCAAATTTCAACGGGCCGAAATCAAAAGTACGGAAAATTGATAATTAAAAATAGAAGATAACATTTTTACAACTTAGCCCAATGTTACGAACGTTAAATACCATTACACGAAGGTTTTTAATACATTTTTGTTGTCGGGCGAGCGGACATAAACTCCATCGATTAGGCAGTATCGTTTTTATCTTATTGAAACGACGTTCAGTCATATTTGCTCGTATCGACTTAAGAGATTCTTCCATTGTGCTGGAGAAAACTTCCGTCGCCCAAGTTTTTTCTTCTCTCACGTCTATATCCGATGTTGGTAAGCTAGAACGCATATGTATTAATCGCCGCTCTCACATATATTTTATAGCGATCTTCTGTACCGCCTGAGGATAATATGCACTTTTGCGTTTAACGTCAATTTATATTCTTTCAATGTTTATTTTACATCTTTTGATTATTAATCTGTATAGAAAAATTCCTCGGGAAGATCTCTCTCGTCCCGTCGGCACACTCGTCCTTAACATTGTTACTACATTTCGTGACACGATGCTTGTTTCTTCTTACGGTAATTGTGGACGATCGGTGTAACTTGGTCGAAAAATATTACATGAAGAATTGATGATATTGTGATGTTTTACTCATACATTTTAAATTCAAAAAGTGGACTGATCGGAGTGCCTCCTAGCGGCAAATCGATGGAACCGTTTTGAACCTGTTTTCTGATGGTACGGTTATCGGCATTTTGTTTCAAATATATAACTCAGCCACTAAAATGTTCATATCACGGTCGCAATCCTCGATTTTCGCGAGAACGCGTCATCGATAATTTACCATCTGGATTTTATATTGCATATATATATGTATATTAGGGCGATTTTTTTTTCGACTAGTTTTTTTTTCAGTCCCCACCCGAAATTTTGTTGGATATGTCGAAAAGGAAATTCCCTGAAAGTTACAGCCCTTAATATTAATTCTAAGTACTTTCCCAAAGCGTGAGAAGATTTTCCATCTAAAATACACGTAAATCGAATTTTTTTTTTCAAATTTCTATAACTCAGCCGCATTTTATGCTATCATATTGTTCTTGGTTTCGATTTACTTAGAATAAAACAATCTAAAAAGTGCCTTTTGCGGCGAAAGTGTAAATTGTACTGGTGAGTTGGTACGGGTCACTGAAGTTGATTTTTACCCAAAATTCTCGTTTTTTTGCTGTTATCTCCGAAACAATTAACTTTACGAAAAAAATGTAAACGAAAAATTTGTTGGAAATTTAATTTCCTATAAAAAAGGTCCTATCGACCTAATTGCTTAGATTAATATTTCTTAAGATATTGAACTTTAACTTATGAGTAGTATAAAATTTATAAAATATGAAATATTAAATAATGAAAAAAAATAAAAAATAAAAAAAGTTCAATATCTCAAGAAATATTAATCTAAGCAATTGGGTCAATAGGACCTTTTTTGTAGGAAATTAAATTTCCAACAAATTTTTCGTTCACATTTTTTTCGTAAAGTTAATTGTTTCGGAGATAACAGCAAAAAAAGGAGAATTTTGGATAAAAATCAACTTCAATGACCCGTACCAACTCACCAGTACAATTTATCCTTTCGTCGCAAAAGGCACTTTTTTAGATTGTTTTATTGTAAGTAAATCGAAACCAAGAACAATATGATGGCATAAAATGCCGCTGAGTTATAGAAATTTGAAAAAAAAAAAAATTCGATTTACGTGTATTTCAGATGGAAAATCTTTTCACGCTTTGGGAAAGTACTTAGAATTAATATTAAGGGCTGTAACTTTCAGGGAATTTCTTTTTCGACATATCCAACAAAATTTCGGGTGAGGACTGAAAAAAAAATAGTCGAAGAAAAACATCGCCCTAATATATATATACTAGGGGGGCAGCACCCCTCTGCGCGCTTCGCGCGTTAACTCCCTCAGACGCCGCTGGACCGAACCCAACCCGACCACAATTTTAATTTTTTTAATTTTTTTTTAATGCTTCGATACCCTATTCGATCGGAAATTTTCCGTTGATTACGAATAACACCAAGTTTTTCTCGGAAAATAAAAAATCAATGGGAAAAACGCAAAAATTGAAAAAATCACTTTTTGGACGATTTTCAATGAAATTTCGAGTTACTCGAGAAAATGGCCATTAAATTAGTAATCAACGAGTCAAAATACATCGATATAACGTCCTAAAAGAAAATTTAAAGATTCAAAATCTTTTTGCATTTCGGCCAAACAGAAGTGTCTTCACTAAAATCGCTGTAATTTTGCTTCCCGACGGAGTTGGAACCCCACTCTGTGCTCATTCTTTTCGTGATCGAAAACCCTTTAAAATGACGCTTGAATCGTTGTGCTATCATTATTTTTCGATTTTTCACAGATTTTTAAAGTCGGACCATCGATTTTCGCGAATTTCTCCATACATACCCCTTCTCATATTTGTCGCCGATTTTCAACCCGCTCTCACGGCTACAATAATTGAGATATCGGGATGATCCAAACTGCATTCTCTAAGTCTACTCGAGACGTTTTGAAAACGCTCGTCAAAACCCAAAATCGATGAAACGGGAGCCAAGTTATGACCATTTGAAATTTCGACATTTTTAGATTCCCGAAAAGGTGGGCAAAAAATTGAAAAAATTTTTATTTTTTTTATATACAATATTTCGATACCCTAATCGATCGGAAATTTTCCGTGGATTACGAATAACACCGAGTTTTTGTCGGAAACTCAAAAGATCAATGTGAAAAACGCGAAAATCGAAAAGAAATCACTTTTCGGACGATTTTCAACAAAATGTTGAGTTTCTCAAAGAAATGGCTAGGGAATTAGTAATCAGCGAGTCAAAATACATCAAAATGTCGTCCTAAAAGGAAATTTAAAAATTCCAAATTTTTTTGCATTTTGGCCACAAAGAAGTGGCTTCACTAAAATCGCTGTCCCGATGGAGTTACAATCTCAGTCTGTGCTCGCGGCGGCGGCGGCGATATATTTATATAATATAGGCTCTCTATATTATATAAAGGCTCTGCCCCTCTGCGCGCTGCGCCCCCCAGCCGCCCCTGCCGCTTGATCTACTCACCCAGCCTACTCGATCCCGCTCACTCCCCTCAACCCTTGTACACGGCGGTGGCGAAATATTTATATAATATAGAGAGACATTTGTGACGGGAAAGAAGAGGTTCCGTGAAACATGAAACCCTTATCTTGCTGTCGCCTATAACACTGCTATGTTTGAGCCAGTGGTGGGATTTTTTACTCGAGTCGTATATTAATACCTTGACAATAGGATAAATATAACAATAAACCCTGGCACAATCGGGCTTCCGCGAACGTACTCGGTGCTTTGTTATTTGTACAGCAATCGAGAAGGGGTATGAGCTACGATGTATATATCTAATATGATATAAATATGTTGGATCAATGACCACAATGTAAAGTCGATATATTTTCAGCAGCATCTAATGGACAAAATTTAAATTTCGTTCCATTAGAAATACAATTATTTGAGGAAAACATTTGGACTTTAATAGCTTCTTAAACTGATTTTTACTTAACGGCGAGGTGAGGTATTTAAACTTTTTTTTTGCATTTTTTTAATCCTTTAAAATGAATGTATAACATCTCGAGAATATTGTGTCAAAATTGCAAGTCGATCGGAGCAAAATTAACGGAGTTATGAGCATTTGAGCGTCCGTTGCTCCAGACCGGTTTAAAGAGTTTTTCTGAAACTTGTCGAAACTTTAAAACGTTTTTCTGAAAGTTGTCAAAGTTTAAAAGCGCTTTTCTGAAACTTGTCGAGACTTTAGAGCGCTTTTCTGAAAGTTGTCAAAACTTTAAAGCGTTTTTCTAAAACTCGTCAAAACTTTAAAGCGTTTTTCTGAAACTTGTCAAAACTTTAAAACGTTTTTCTAAACCTTGTCAAAACTTTAAAGCGTTTTTCTAAAACTTGTCAAAACTTTAAAGCGTTTTTCTGAAACTTGTCAAAACTTTAAAGCGTTTTTCTGAAACTTATTAAAACTTTAAAGCGTTTTTCGAAAACTTGTCAAAAGTTTAAAGCGCTTTTTTGAAACTTGTCAAACTTTCAAGGGTTTTTTTGAAAGTTGTCAAAACTTTAAAGCGTTTTTCTAAAACTTGTCAAAACTTTAAAGCGTTTGTCTTAAACTTGTCAAAACTTTAAAGTGTTTTTCTGAACCTTTTCAAAACTTTAAAGCGTTTTTCTGAAAGTTGTCAAAACTTTAAAATGTTTTTCTAAACCTTGTCAAAACTTTAAAGCGTTTTTCTAAAACTTGTCAAAACTTTAAAGCGTTTTTCTGAAACTTGTCAAAACTTTAAAGCGTTTTTCTGAAACTTATTAAAACTTTAAAGCGTTTTTCGAAAACTTGTCAAAACTTTAAAGCGTTTTACTAAAACTTGTCAAAACTTTAAAGCGTTTTTCCAAAACTTGTCAAAATTTTAGACCGCTTTTCTAAAACTTGTCAAAACTTTAAAGCGCTTTTCTAAAACTTGTAAAAACTTTAAAGCGTTTTTCTAAAACTTGTCAAAACTTTAAAGCGTTTTTCTGAAACTTCTCAAAACTTTAGAGCGTTTTTCTGAAACTTGTCAAAACTTTAAAGCGTTTTTCTGAAAGTTGCCAAAACTTTAAAGCGTTTTTCTAAAACTCGTCAAAACTTTAAAGCGTTTTTCTGAAACTTGTCAAAACTTTAAAACGTTTTTCTAAACCTTGTCAAAACTTTGAAGCGTTTTTCTAAAACTTGTCAAAACTTTGAAGCGTTTTTCTAAAACTTGTCAAAACTTTAAAGCGTTTTTCTGAAACTTGTCAAAACTTTAAAGCGTTTTTCTGAAAGTTGTCAAAACTTTAAAGCGTTTTTCTGAAAGTTGTCAAAACTTTAAAGCGTTTTTCTGAAACTTGTCAAAACTTTAAAGCTTTTTTCTGAAACTTGTCAAAACTTTAAAGCGTTTTTCTGAAACTTGTCAAAACTTTAAAACGTTTTTCTAAACCTTGTCAAAACTTTGAATCGTTTTTCTGAAACTTGTCAAAACTTTAAAGCATTTTTCTGAAACTTGTCAATACTTTAAAGCGTTTTGCTAAAACTTATCATTTTTGAATTCGGTTTACGCTGTAACTCAAAATCTAATGCACCGATTCTTTCGAAATTTTGTACACTATTTCTACACATCAATCGCCAGGTAACGCTGCCGAGTTTTTTTTAATTATAATTATTCTTTATTTTACAATAACCAGTTTACCGATTTTTTTTAGCGAAAATCCCGTTTTTAACTTCCAAGTGCTACCAAAAATTAAAAAATCGATAAAAAAGAACTCGACAGCGTTACCTCGAGAAACATCTCACCTAATAAACGTATTTTAATTTTTTTGTTTCAGATGATGCAGTGACGAGTTATAGCGTACACCGCAAAACACCATTTTTTTTGAGGCGCCCGCGGAGATTTGCATGCCAACGGCTTATATATCAATATTTTGCAATGAAAATTTAAGAAAATATAGTTCAGATGTGGTATTATTATATGGAATGTAAATAAATAAATCAGCATTACCTGTATGGTCTAAAAAAATTCTTGAAAATATGCTTTTTTTTCACCGAATTAACCTTACCCCCTTGTTAATAGAAGCTTCGTTGTCATGAAAGAAACACATCGTCGTTTCTGCCATTGTGCTCAAAATTTTTTTTATTCGCTAGAACAAAAATGTTCCGATGGATGATGGATAAAAAATTGAAACCACTGTAACGCACAATTGGTTTGAGCTTTTGAGTTCAAATTTCGCACACGAATAAATCAGTAACGGTTCTATGTTCACAACGATATTTTTAAATAATTGACAAATTTTTTCTTTCGATTTTATCAGATATTGAACTATTTCAGAAAATGTGCGTTCAGAGCATAATTCACGTAAATTTCGGGCTAAAACTTGTATATGTGCATACGAAGAGAATAATTATTAGAGAACAGGTAATTCTGCATCAAGGCTATTGTGTCAGGTTGAAGCAATAACGAAGTTAGAGAAACATCTTTATCAGTGTCACTTTGAAGAATATATAACGTGTCCGGATTCATGATCTATCGTATGATACAAAGAGCGACACGACACGTAATATAATTTATATTTAGACGAAAGCATTGACGACAGTTGCGCATTGCACTTTTTCGTCAAACGCCATCCGTGTTGCAGGCACGATAATAACAGCGACACTGAAATCGGTATCTAGCGTATTTTCTTTTCTAAATTTCACATTGCTAAACACTAATATTCTCAGATGCAGCCATATGCATAAAAAATTAGTCATTCCCTCGTTATTATATTTGGCAATGACGATTCTTTTATCAACCTTATTTAAGTACACGCTGTGAAAAATATTTTATCCCTAAAATCATTACCGATCATCGATCAGAATGTGCATTCACTCACTGTATTTATCAATGACCTTTTACCGCATCCAATTCATGTCAAGATCTGTTTATCATATAGATTTTATAACGTTGCGATAAGGCAATGATTGTTAAAAAGATTATTTAACTTATTTTTCATTCAAATCGCCAATTCATCTTCTACTTAACATAAAGTACCACGTGACAAATGGAGGCGACTCTCTTGTTGGCGTCTCCGTGGTGATTGGCGGATTTGATACATCGCCAAACTGAAAGGTCAACATAATCCCCAAAGCTTTTGGATTCGATCATTCTGATAGATGATAAACTTTCAGGGTTAAATCAAAGTTTTCGGCTCAATGTCAATTCAGAGCAAATCATAATTGTTTTCCTCTGAATTTTAACGTTCTCCGAGACGGATTAAGCTACTAGTAGTCTGGTAACTTAAGTCGATTTTCATATCTTTTTTCGAGGGCGTTTTTTTGTAGGAAAATAAAAATGAATCGTTTTGGATATTTAGGATGTTATTATTTACATATTAAAGATACAAAAAAAAAATTTTTTGAAAAAATTTAATAGTTTATTATTATTATTATTATTGATCGAAGTTGGCACCTCGAAAAAAAAGCGCGTGGGTGGCCCCGGTGATTTTGGCTCTTGATGTTATCTGAAATGAAAAATTCTTGATAATTCTTAATCTATAGACATGTCATTCTGGTCGGAACTACTGAAGTTAAATTTTATGGTAAATTTCATGGTAGAAATTCTTGATAAGAATTATCAAGAATTTTTTATTCCAGATAGCATCAAGAGCCAAAATCACCGGCGCCACCCACGCGCTTTTTTTTCGAGGTGCCAACTTCGATCAATAATAATAACAGTAATGAACGATTAAATTTTTTCAAACTAATTTTTTTTTGTATCTTTAATATGTAAATAAAAACATCCTAAATATCCAAAACGATTCATTTTCATTTTCCTGCAAAAAAACGCCTTCCAAAAAAGACATGAAAATCGGCTTAAGTTACCATACTACCTTAAACGAAAAATTGCAGCTTTCCGTCGCGCTTTCATTTGTCAGTTGCGACACCTTTCGAAATTCCTCTGGTGGATGTATCGGTAATGAGAAATCGCGTAGTGAGTCATTGGCTGTTGCACCATAATTCCAAACGATTTAAGTGCGATATCGATATAACGATCGTAGATCATTGATCCGGATATTTGATGATGTAGTTTGTGAAAGAGTAGACGATATGGTTGTTGACGAAATTCGTCGAAAAATTGCGCGTTTTACCGTGCATGCAACGCTCCTCCTCCTAACCCTCAACGTATCATCATTATCAGCCATTCCGCTAACGACAGAAGCAATCTTTCTCGTACTCTCCTATACCGGCGCCACTTTAACGTTCGAGATATGATAATCATTCGGTTATTTAGCGATAAGGGAATACATCTTTATAAAAGTGGTTGCACTCGACTCGTCGATCAGTCACGATCGGTATGTTTTTGTAGAAAGGTGCTGGAAAATTAAATAGAAAAGAAGGTGTTACAGATTATTCAAAAGTACAACGTAGAACACGAGCAATGGGAAGTAAGTATGTGCGGGGGCCATACAATTGCCGACGAAATGATGCAGCCATTAATTTCATTGATATTTATTCGCGATTTGGATATTATTACGTAGCAGTAACGTCAGCCATTTGTCAACGTTGGCAGTGTCGTTAAAAATCATTCGAACAATTGTTCTTTTGTGATCTCTCGGTTCTGAGACATTTACGATTAATGGTTGAAAATTGTATTGCATCATGTGTATGTATGTGTCGATGCATAATTTCTTCTAAACACATCATCTTTTACATTTGTTCCTCGAGTGGCGTTACCGTAAAATATCTCGTACGGCTGGCAATATTAACGGATAAGCAATTTAATCGAATTTACGATGAACTTGTTGAACGGTTGACCGAAGGACAACGGTGTCTATCGAGAGTGATCGATAAAAAGTTGGGCGTGCGATAGTAGCGAAGGGAACGGGAGTTTACCCGCTGAAAGTATCTCGTTCGTTCTTATCTGTATAAAAGAATTGCCACCTTGTCACTGATAAAACGAACGTGTTGGCATTAAACGACGCCAATTGAGATTACGCTCTGAAGGTCACAACCTTGACATCACTCGAATCCCCTCGTCTCGTTCAGACTTTCTCTCGGTATGTTCGTAATTTTGTTTTGTTTTTTTTTTTTATTTCTTTTGTTTGTCAGGAAATTGGACGTTTACCACTATGGTGGTAGGCACATTAGTGGCAACGATGGCGTCACGAACCGAGGAAGTCTCGATCCAAGTTGTCAATGGTAATGTCGTTGTGCCGAAGGAATGCCCGAAGAAGGATCCGACGAACGAAACGATACATTTGGCCCATGAATGGGATTGTACGAAATTTTACAAGTGTGATCACGGTGGACGCGTTCTTTTCGAATGTCCTTTCATGAATGCTAATGGCAATCGGCTGCATTTCAATCCGGTATTGCAGGTGTGCGATTGGCCGAGAAATGCCGGATGCATCAATGGAATTAGTTCAACGACAGACGAGAATCCTATCGAAGTTACGACACAACTGTATAAAACAGAACGGCCAACTAGTGACTCAACAAAAATAACATTTTCTCCGGAAATACCGACGCTAACGACTAATTCAATTGTTTCGAACGAAATGTCCACCGAATCGTGGACAATATCAACGTTCCATGAACCCTCAACGGAACGTACTACGGAACTAAATGTCACAGTTCCAACGACCGAAGTTACGACATCACGATGGATAACAGAAGTGTCTATGGAATCATCGGAGATATCGACGTCTCGCAGATCGACAACGGAACACGCTACGGACGAGACAACATTCACAGTCTCAAAAAATTCCACCGAAGATCCGACTGAACGAACGACAGAAATAACGAAACCGTGGTTAACAGAAGTGTCCGAGAAATCAACGGAGAATCCAACGGAAACAGGTACTGTCTCAACAACATTGACTCTTATTACAGAAATGCTAACTGATCGAACAACAGTAATAACGACCACGAGATTAGGGGGGGTAGGGTTTTAAAAGCGAAAAAATAGCATATTTTTATGATTTTTTTGCGGCGACATGAGTAATATAATTTTATTAAATAGAATTACATATTATTGTACAACTATTGAAGTATCTCAGAAAAAATTTTCAATGAAAAATATTGATAAATAAGCCGGTGACGTTGAATCTCCAAAGGCGCCTTGAAAAAAAGTGGTTTTGCGGTGAACATTATAACTCGTTACCGGATCATCTGAAACAAAAAAATTGATATGCATTTTAATGGTGATGAATTTCTCGAGGTAATCAGGAAGAGTTTTTTTTTTTTTTTTTTTTTTTCTATTTTTTGCAGCACTTGGAAGTGAAAAACGCAATTTTAGCTCAAAAAATCAAGCTTAATTTGTTATTAAAAAATTGAAAAAATTGAAAAAAATAAAAAAACTCCTCCTGATTACCTGTTGATTTATGTGAAGAAGTAATGTTTAAATTTTCAAAAGGATCGGTTCAGTAGATTTTGAGTTCTAATGTTCACAAACTTCAAAAATGACGTTTTCGGGAAAATCGATTTAAAGTTTTTTATACGTGAAAATCAGGTATCACGGCCGGTCGTTTGAAACGCTGTAACTCCGTTAGTTTTACTCCGATTGACTTAAAATTCATACACAATATTCTCGACATATTGTTTATTCAGAAAAAAAATTAAAAAAAAATGCAAAAAAAATAGTTTAAAAACCCTACCCCCCCTTAACAACTGAATTGTGTGAATCTACAGGTGAGACAAGTTCCATGCAGTCAACCGTAAGACCAGGATCAATCAGGCCCGATTTATCGACTGAAATCTCTGGCAAACACACTTCGACCGAGTCGTCTCCGACGAGTGAAGGAACCGACATTAATTCTGCAGATACGAGCACACCTACAACCGTGAGAACGACCTGGTCCGATCGTTCCACCGAATCATCTAGCAGGCAAACGGCCACAGAGATCTCATTTACCGACATAGAAACGAGCAGTGATCCTACACCTACAACCATCAGATCCACCTGGCCTGATGTATCCACCGAATCGTCCAGCGAGCACACCATCGCCGAAACCATTACGATTTCTGCAACCGTGAGATCAACCACGCCCGATATAACCACCGAAACGTCTGGTATATCAAACAGTGAATTCACGACAATTCCAACAGCGGAAAACACCACTCCAGTGCCGACGGACGATTTATCTCAGACGGGTACCCCAACGCCATCTGGAATTTATGTACCCCACGAAAATAATTGCAGTCTCTTCTACGAGGTTATCGGCGATGAGAAAATTCTCAAGGAATGCCCGAAAGGTTTACACTTCAGTCATACAAGTCTGCTTTGCGTGTGGCCCGCGGAAGCTGGCTGCGAAACGACAACAACAATAACCGTACAGACCACCACTCCGTCGAATCCAACGTGTGATCTTTCGTGCGGCGACATAAGCCACGGATCGCTTATTCCGCACGAGTGTGTGTGCGAAAAATACTACAAGTGTTCCAATGGCAATTTGATTCTGCATCAATGTCCCAATGGTCTTCACTTCAATAAAGACATTTCAAGTTGTGACCTGCCAAACTCGGCTGGTTGCTTCGTATCGACGCCCGAGCCTACAACCCTCGTCCCAAGTCCCACGATTCCGTCACAGTGCCCGCCCGAAGAATCTGGTCAAACGATACAGTTTCCTCATCCAACCAATTGTTCCCTCTTTTACAAATGCGAGAACGGCAACAAAATACTTCAGCAATGTCCGGTTGACCTTCACTTCAATCCGAACATACAGATGTGCGACTTGCCCGAAACCGCAAAATGTACCGCAACAACTGATTCTACGGACAACGTCAAAGTCACAACTGAACCAACGGAAAGTGAAACAGACATTACGACTGATAATTATTTCAGTGACGGTACTGGCAGCGCGGTAACGAGCGTACTACCAGCCGAATGTCCGTCCGAGAGCAATTACGGATCGGCCGTTTATCTTCGACATCCGTACAATTGCACGTTGTACTATGTTTGTGACAATGGACAAAAAGTAGTGCAGTCCTGTCCTCCTGGCTTGGAATTCAACGTTGTGAGGGAAGTGTGCGACAGGACGGAATCGGTTGGCTGTTCAGCGAGTACATGGAGCAGCGAGGGTACGGAGAAATCCATGATACCAACGGATAGTACCACTAACTACGGTACCGTCGGCACAACGGCAATCGTAATACCCACTGAGTGTCCTCCCGAAAATTCAGGAGCAGCCGTAAACCTACCGTGTCCCTATAATTGCTCGTTATATTACAGATGCGACAACGGAGAGAAAATCGTTGAATCTTGCCCGACCAATTTACATTTCAATCGTGTAAAACAGGTGTGCGATTGGCCGGAGTTCGCTGGCTGCGTCGTATCGACAACTGAGAAACCTTGGACTACGCGCAATTGGTCGACTGCCAGTAACGAGTCATCGAAGGTATCTACAACAATCCCGCATAGTTCTTCCGAATTATCAACGAGAGTACCGATCACTATCGGACGCCCGACCACTTATCCAACATCTACCGTAAATCCGAGTACACGATCCACCGTCGTTACAGAAACAAGTACACCAAAGTTTACTCTAATATGGACTCCAATTATAAGGCCATCGACCGAAGCATCAACGATGTCACCGGACACAACGACGAATTGGATCGCGACTTCGAAATCATTCGCCGAAGATTCAACGAGCTCATTGATAACAAATCCAGCGTTTGAATGCCCATCGGATTCGTACGGTCTTCAGATACCTCACGAGAACAACTGTTCGCTCTATTACGAGTGCAACGGTGGTAAAAAAGAACTGAACGAGTGCACACCGGGACTGCATTTCAGTTCGACGTTGGAAATTTGCGTATGGCCGGCGAATGCCGATTGTTCATCGGCAACGATTTCGTCAGATAGCATCACGAAAGTTACCGACGATCGGAAAGTTACCGACGATCAGGCTACTCAAGAGTCATCAACGTCGTTCACTGGCGCAATGCCGACGACGAGAATGGCGACTGTCGTAATTCCCGGCTTTACAAACTGCATCGGTAAATGTCCGATTACCGATCCTCTAGATTATACGATTCTATTGCCAAACGAGGATTGCACGAAATTCTGCAAATGTAGCAATTCTCGCGCTTACGTTTACAATTGTCCAGCGAATCTACACTTCAGTCCTACGACATACGTGTGCGATTATCCGAGAAGAGCTAAATGCGCGGGTTACGGCGGTTATGGACGTCCCAAGGCCGAGGTCGTCGAAGGGTTTGCTTGACTGATTGTGTAACGATCACGCGGATCTCATTGTCCGTGCTTCAAAGATTTCACGATGGAATATTACAGGAGAGGAATAATGGGGAACAGACAAGGGCGAATCGCGCGCGCGCGCTTTTAATACAGTGGACATTTGAATGCTACGACTAATTCACGTTACGTGATCCGTACTTTATACCATTGAACAAATATCTCGCACGAATAGTCTATTTGTGATGTGATTGTAAAGACGATACGACAATGAGATTAGCCGTTGTGTGGGTAATCTCATTTTGCAACCCCCGAGTTTGTCCATTGTTCTCCTGGCAATAAGTATAATAGCACATAAGATATTATTCAACATTCGACAATTGTCTTACGAACTGTTGTAACGGAGATGTGAAATATATGACAAAACGTCGTTTATAGATCGTTTGTATAACGTCATATCAACACATCGATGGCGATTATAAACGTTTTGCTTTCACGAATATCACAATAAACTTCGTTCAATTAATTTGGGAATAGATGATACAAGTATTGTACAATGACTTCGGGGATATACAGAATTGAGGGGGGGAAAGGATGTATTCTCATCGAGGAAATAATGCCAAATGTAAGTACCAGTTGAAAATATTCGGTCTCTTTATTTTACTCAACGTTTTCTTCACGGCCATTGAATAAAGTACGTATCGAATATAAATGTTTATACATATTTTTTTTATTCTATAAGCTAACAATACACATTGATAAAGTCAGATTTGTTTTGCGAAAAATCGTCGCAAATAATTAAGAGGGTATGAGGTGTTTAAGCATTTTGTGATTATTTAGTGCATTGGATAAGTGCATTGATGTATCGTTCGGATAATTCAATTATAAAATCAGAAAGGAAACTAACCCTTTGCGACCTTACATAGGTATATTAATCTCTTATTATCAATATATAATATTTAATTTTTCTTAAGGGCTCACATGCTCCTGAAATTTTCAAAAAATCAATTTTTTCTTACAGTTTTTTATTCTTTACGCTTTTAAGAATTGAAAAAAAAAAAACTTTTAAGAAAATTTCACTCCGTTACAAAGTTGTAGTAATAAATGTGACCGGACATCGAGTTCACGTTGACCTACCAGAAACTTTAAACGAGTTTTTCTCGAAACTAGGTTTTTAGACAGTGGCAGCACGATAACTCAGTCAATTTTAACGCAATCATCAACAATTTTTCTGGAGTCTCACTACGAGATATTGTCAGAAAAATCATCATTCCGTTAGCAATTGATGAGCTAGCCCAGTGCACAGCTGAATGATCACGGAAATGGATTACTTGTAAATGATATCTTAAGAACCGTCGAATCAAAATACCGTTCAGGGTATTATCGTCGAATTGTTGTTCGGACGAATTATCATCGGAAAAAACAACTCACGAGTATGCAAATTAGCACATACTCGTGCGATTAGTACACGCTGGTGTTTAATGCTTGTGTGTAGTTTGGCTTAGACAATGATTGGGTAAAAATAACATTATGTTGCGAAAGTGTCGTTAGATTTTGTTGTTTTTTTGTTGTTAGTCGACGATTTACCGTGTGAGGCTCCCAGCGGAAAACCTCTGGCAGATGACAGGCGCAACGCCGTTTTTCGAACGCCTCTGCCAACTACACCGAGATGGACTAGGGAAGCTTAGTAGCTTCCTAGGGAAGCTACTGAATGAAATTTTTTTTTTTCAAATATTAATATTATTTTTTTCGTTTATAAATGGACTACTGATTAAAACCATGGGGCCTCCTTGTCAACGTCATAACTTCACCAAAAATTATCCAATCTGCGAAAATAAAGAAGAATGTAGTAAAATAATGTCGTAGTAATAGTCTGACGGAGGGAATTTTTTTTTTTTTCTTCAAAAATAACGAAATTACAGTATTTCAAACTTTAGTGTGCAATTAAACGGTCTTCCGTTGGGAGCCTCACACGGTAAATCGTCGACTAACAAAAAAAAAACAACAAAATCTAACGACACTTTCGCAACATAATGTTATTTTTACCCAATCATTGTCTAAGCCAAACTACACACAAGCATTAAACACCCGCGTGTATTAATCGCACGAGTATGTGCTAATTTGCATACTCGTGAGTTGTTTCTTTCCGATGATAATTCGTCCGAACAACAATTCGACGACAATACCCTGAACGGTATTTTACTTCGACGGTTCTTAAGATATCATTTACAAGTAATCCATTTCCGTGATCATTCAGCTGTGCACTGGGCTAGCTCATCAATTGCTAACGGAATGATGATTTTTCTGACAATATCTCGTAGTGAGACTCCAGAAAAATTGTTAGAAGAATCGCCGGTACCAGCACTGGTTTTACAGCGCAATTTTTCCGGCAAACGGTGAATATGCACGCAATTTCAGGATGATGTAAATTGGAATAAGGGAACCACACCTGCCCCTACCTAAAAGGACTGACACCGGAGGACCGGCGTCCCTACAGCAATCCAGCGGCAAAACAAAACATCCGTTGCCCAGTATAGTAACCCGACCAATAAATCACAAGTAATAAACCTCATCTCATTGTAAAAACCCATCCAATCACCCAACCTCATTAGAATTAAGGAAAATAATGTCGAAAGACAAACACGGACACCTGCAAGTTGAAAAACAACCGAAACATAATGTACACCAATGTGCGACACACTTACTTCCTACACCATAATAGTTTAGAGACCCTAGGGGCAATGAATAAACATGAACTATGTAACAAATAAGAACAATAAATATCTATGAAAAAAAAAAACCGTGTGACGTCGATTACAAGTTTTAATATTATGATTCAATAATCGTATTGATGCCTAAACGCTAGTATATGAAAAAAGCCAAGTATATGAAAAGAAAAGAAAAAAAAATGAAGTTTTTAAGTACGCCTAAACAGTTTCCTAAACGCTAAGTTGGCATCATGCCAACTTAGCGTTTAGGAAACTGTTTAGGCGTACTTAAAAAATTCATTTTTTTTTCTTTTCTTTTCATATACTTGGCATCAATACGCTACCGTGTTTCTTGACATCGCGAGAAGCTTATTCGATAAATTTAAGTTTCAATTCCACAGGCGCCCTTGTCAGTGAATATAAGAGACTTCTTAGATTTCCGCCTCGTTTTCCATACCTGTCACAAACATAGAAAAAACAAAAACATAAATTTATGTTACAAACGCCAATGTACACGAACAAGTAAATACCGCACTGTCAATCGTACTAAGTTACTCTAACAAGTTGAGGGCTCACGTATCCCTGAAACTTTCAAAAAATCGATTTTTTTACAGTTTTATATTGTTTATACTTTTAAGAATTTTCCAAAAAAAAAACTTTTAAGAAAATTTCGCTCCGTTACAAAGTTATAGCATTAATCGGAGACGGGCCGTAAGTTCACGTGCTACTTACCAGAAACTATAAACGCGTTTTTCTCGAAACCATGTTTTTAGACAGTGTCAGCACGATAACTCAAGCAATTTTAATGTTTTTTAACTTTTTTTTTTTTTTAATCTTGATAATTATTTTCTCTATAGTCTGACGAGAGGTTTTTTTTAATTTTTTGGTTGGACAATTTTTTTTATAAATTATTAAACACTAATTTTATTTTTTAAATTTGCATACTAAAGTTTGAAAGAACGGTAATTTCTTTATTTTTGAAAGAAAAAACAATTCGTTCCGTCAGACTATTACTACTACATTATTTTACTAGATTCTTTTTTTATTTTTGCAGATTGGATCGTTTTTGGCGATGTTATGATGTCGACAAGGAGGCGCCATGGTTTTCATCGGTAGTTCATTTATACCCGTATAAAATAATGTTAATATTAAAAAGGAAAAGAAAATATTTTTTTTCTAATAGTTGAAAAGTTAATAAAAAATGTGAAATGAACAATTTAATTTCTTTTTCATCATATAACGTTTATAATAATTTTTCAAATTTACTCGATTTTCAATGCGCGCAGCGGTATGTGAGCCCTCAACGCGGTAGTCTGGTCTAGAAATTTGATAAAATCGATTTTTTTTTTTTTTCATTTTCTTATTCCTTAGACCTTTCTTCATACGCTCCTGAAAACCGTTTATTGATATCTCAAAAATTAGCCGAGAAATAAAAATTCTAAGCAAGCTGCGCGCTCAGGTAGCGCGGTCGGGAAGCAGCTGCGCGGACGGTGTCCAAACTTTGAACGCGTTTATCTCAGAACTATGTTTTTCAAATCGGCGCCCACGATATCTCGATAACTAATGGACCGATCGAGCTCAAATTTTGCACGTACCTTAGGTAGCCTATTTCTGAGGACTGGTAGCAGAATTGAGTCGAACAATAATTTTGCCGACATTTTATAACTCGTCGAATACCCGAAAATGTATGAAATATCATTAACAAAAGTTCAACAGGCCGCCATTTTGGCAAAAAATTTTTTTAAGTACCAATTCTGCTACCAGTGCTCAGAATACTCATACAGATTGAGAATATATATATATATATTTTTTCAGATGCATACAACATCGTCTAGAGTGGGCGCCGATTGAGGCGGCTTTCGGCGCACCATGTTGCAACAAGGCAAAAAACTACATGAAAACATTTAAAATAATTTTTTTTTTTAATGTACAAGTATTCTCTAAGGATCAATAAATGCACGTGTAAATTTTCATGAAGACAACTTCAACGGTTTAAAAATTATTGCACTTTAGAAATGACATAAAAAATCTCGCTCTAGACCAGACTGCCGCCTTAACGTGGTATGCGTTTTACGCGTTCATCATATTCGTGAAAATAGATAGATAGATAGAATTACTGTAATAACATTTTACGTTCGTTATCCGTATCTGGATCCATATAAATATCAAAATACATACGAAGATTAATGTGATCATCAGCTTCAAACTTTGTAACTCTGTAGTGGGTGCTATCGGTGAATTGAGAGAGAGAGAGAGAGAAAAAACTTCGATACGCAGATAAAATGACGTGAATCATAAATTTTTTTTAACATTGGCCTAATGGACTTTTATGTTATTTCAACGAGATGGTATTTTTTTAATCTTCAGGCGAGGCCTAAACGAGACCCTAGTCCATTCGTGCCATTACCGAGCCATGTAAAATATCATATTATTTATTTATTAATTGGCAATTAATTTTAGCGTTAAAACCAATCGACTTTGCCCAATGAAATGGAACAACAATAACTTTTTGGGCAATAACATTTTTTCACTAAGCTATTAATGAAATAACGAATTAATTACCTGGATTTTCCATTAACATTGAAATAATCTTTGACGAGATCAAGATATTCCTTAAGCTCATCGACATTCGTGAATGTTCTTCCTCTTCTAGCTTTGTCCATTACTTCTTCGTCAGCGCGCGCGAAGATAGGCCCAAAGACAACAACGGTGAGCAGCAGCCAAATGATGATAATCATCCCGAAGTTGATGTTCAACTCTCGTAGTTTCGTCATTCTGCGTAAATTCAAAGTTTTCGAAATTATTGTTTATTACCCTAAACAAGCAAATGAATAAATATGAAAATTCTCGACCGTTTAAAGGTCGAACTTTATACAGAATAAATTCGCCCTCAATTCTCCAATGTCCCATGTGATAAAATATAAGACACATATAACGATGAACGAATCGTAAATTATTTGGCGGGTTGTTATCTCCCGTGGCCGAATTATCTACATTCGCCAAATGCCCGGCTGAACATTTTAATCAAGCAAATTGTAAAATTCACTTTATCTGTAAGCGCAAACGCCTGATAAACGCGATGCAGAGTTAGGATAACGGGAATGATATACGATGTTCTAGAAAATATTTCGATAATGTGACCCACGAAATTGCAGATAAGCCAACGAAATGTATAAAAGATGATCAATACCGAGAGGAGCTCACTTTTATTCGCTTCGATCAAGATTCGTCTGTGTATCGAAAGACGCGTCAGCGTCTCGAGGTTAGGAAATTAGAAATAGAAGCTGTGGAAAATAAAAATTTGCTCCACATATATAATTGTTACTCCGGCGTGCGACGATGGGGCGTATCTCGTGTGAGTACATTTTCATTCATCAAATTACTATTAGTCCGCATAATTCTTCAACATATTCGAAATGTGATGTAAGATTGTTGTTTTTTATTTTATTTTTCTAAATATTCAAACAGTGAGGGACACAACGTTCTCAAGCGTTTTAGTGATAGGTCTGGTACTGTTGATTGTGGCCGATGCGCACGGTACCATTCCAACAACGTGTCCGAAAGAGGATCCGAAAAACGGTACCGTAAAGATTGGTCACGAAACCGATTGTACGAAGTACTACGTGTGCTGGAGCGGCATGAAAGTGGAGATGGAATGTCCCATAATGGATGCTGAAGGCAACAGGCTGCACTTCAATCCTGTACTTCAAGTTTGCGATTGGCCGTGCAACGTCGACTGTAAATTACCACTGCCGAGCATCAGGATCGCGTCATTTGCGCCCAAAGTCACCGTACCGACGGAGTGTCCGAGAGTCGATACGAAAAATGACACTGTCCACTTAGCCCACGAGCATGATTGTACAAAGTTCTACAAGTGTATTTACGGAGATAAATATGAAATGCAATGTCCGGTTTACAACGACAAGGGCGACAGGCTTTACTTCAATGCTACCGTGCAAGTTTGCGATTGGCCGTACAACGTCGACTGTAAATTACCTCTGCCGAGCATCAGGATCGCGTCATTTGCGCCCAAAGTAACAATACCGACGGAGTGTCCGAGAGTCGATTCGAAAAATGACACTGTCCACTTAGCCCACAAGTCTGATTGTACAAAGTTCTACAAGTGCATCTACGGACAGAAATATGAAATGCAGTGTCCGATCTACAACGGCAAGGGCGACAGGCTTTACTTCAATGCTACCGTGCAAGTTTGCGATTGGCCGTACAACGTCGACTGTAAATTACCACTGCCGAGCATCAGGATCGCGTCATTTGCGCCCAAAGTCACAATACCGACGGAGTGTCCGAGAGTCGATCCGGTAAATGACACGATTCACCTTGCCCACGAGAATGACTGTACAAAGTTCTACAAGTGTAGTTACGGAGAGAAATATGAAATGCAGTGTCCGGTCTACAACAGCAAGGGCGACAGGCTTTACTTCAATGTCACCGCTCAAGTTTGCGATTGGCCGTACAACGTCGACTGTAAATTGCCACTACCGAAACGCGTCATTTCGTTACTCGCAACGATCGATCCATATCCAACGAAATGTCCGGCGGGTGATTGGCAAAATGAAACGGTACTGCTACCCGACGATACCGACTGTACGAAGTATTACATGTGCAGCGGTGGAAAGAAATATTCTATGCAATGTCCTTTTATGAACGACGAAGGCGATAGGCTGTATTTCAATCCGGTTACGCACGGATGCGATTGGCCGGACAATGTTGATTGCCAACAGCCTGAAACTATTGTGAGAACGTTGGAACTTGATGAAAATCCTGTCGTACCGACGGAGTGTCCGCCGGTCGATTCTCTGAACGTGACTATTCATCTGGAGTACAAGCCTGACTGCACGAAATTTTACAAGTGCAACGCTGGTCAGAAAGTACTGATGAATTGCCCACGTGGACTTTACTTCAATAAGTATCTGCAGGTTTGCGATTGGCCGTGGAACGTTAAATGCTCAAACACCGAACCAACTACGCCGAGTACCCGCCCGACACCTGAACCAACTACGCCAAGTACTCTTCCAACTCCTGAACCAACTACGCCAAGTACTCTCCCAACTCCTGAACCAACTACCCCAAGTACTCTCCCAACTCCAGAACCAACTACCCCAAGTACTCTCCCGACTCCTGAACCAACCACGCCAAGTACACTCCCGACTCCTGAACCAACTACGCCAAGTACTCTCCCGACTCCTGAACCAACTACGCCAAGTACTCTCCCGACTCCTGAACCAACTACGCCAAGTACTCTTCCGCCACTTCCTGCGCCGGATAAGGGTTGCATAGGGACATGTCCAAACAACGATCCCCCGAACAAAATAACTCCCCTGCCAAACATTGATTGCCGAAAGTGGTGCAGATGTGAAAACAGAAAGATTATGGTATTCACCTGTCCGGCGGACTTTCATTTCAGTACGGAACTCAAGAAGTGCACAAAACCGGAATTGGCGAACTGTAAACGGTACAGATATCCTCAGAGATCACAAGCAACGAACGAGCACGACGAAGCGCTCATGAACATTTTGGGTTACAACGAACGTTTCGTATGGTGAAAGATCGTTTCAAAGTTTTAGCTTTCTACTTCGACGGGCGTAGCAAAAGAAAATTCGATAAACATTTCATCAATTAAATAATCCTACATAACGATTGACACGATCATATTGCACATTACCGAACAATTCAAGGAACGAAACTCGTGCGTGTTTGACGAACGTGCGAAAACTTGTAACATTGATCCTCGTACAGTGGTCGTATATTCTGGGAAATTTTATGAATAGAATCGCGAGGGTTGGGGTCAAAGGAGCTAAAGACAGGACGAGATATCGTTTCATCGCGGTTTGTCGACATAGAAGCCTCTCCCTCGGGTTTAACTCACGATCGAACTTGACCGAGCGCGATTTACCTGTTGCTTCGTCTGCTCGTCCTTCTCGGCGTCCATCATTTCAAATCGTTACGACACAAACACGTGGCAAACTTTGAACAATAGCCAACACGCCATTCAAAGTGAATTAAGGCGTTAAACTTTATAATAATACCGGTGCAGCACGTCATAATTTCACTTCTTTTTTTTAAACATTAAGTATACCTATGTATCGTTAAAATAACGTCACACATGTGTTATTCATCGAATAAATGTAATCTTATGAATAAATCATGATTTTTACTATGTGTTAAACTGACGTATGAGTGTTGATGGTGTAAATAGATGTAGAACGATTTGTTAATTGCAAGGCATATATATTTCATCCCCTTTTGCCTCCCGTCGCTTCGTCGCGCAACCGATAAATATTAACGAAAGCTTTAAGCTCGAATAAATAATCGAAGAGAGCAACGGTTTAAACGGATTATCCGTGCTTCTGTGCGGTTAGTTAATTTCGTTCTTTGTGGAAAAGAAGTTACGCGTTTTATGCGACCTATAACCAACACCTACACGATAGATTGTATCTGTATAGATAGCGATTCGGGGGGGCTTTTCTCACCGGCTTGAGAGCGATATAAAGCCTCGAAAAAAAAACAGATAAAAAAAACTGATACTTTTTTAATGTTTCGCACGCGTATGAAAACTCATGGCATTTTATCGACGGTCTGACTTATTTATTAATTGAGACGAATAGATTCAGTCGTTAAAAGAGAAAAAAAAATTGCACAAATCCGACATTATTTCGTTGACAAATTTTCTTATATTAGCAAGCGGGGTTTTCAGCTTTGTCCTCTCCACATTCAATACTAAACATCCTTTGATGATGCGCGATTTATGGAAAAATGTTCAGCTCCCTGGTCCCAAAAATTGCACGAGTTCGGGAGCCTTAAGGGGGGAAATAGGGTTAGGACAGCGTTTGCTCAATGATTTTCATGAATTTTTTTATAGTATAAAAAATGAATATAATTTATTGAAACTTTGAGAATATTTTATACATATATTTAAGTATATACTATAACATTTTTGAAGAATTTCCTTGAAAAATACCGAAGAAAATTTATGACTGCCTTGACATTGTTTTTCTTGGTACTATTTTTTCAAACGCGTTTTTCTGAAAACGACTTTTTTTGAACTTGCGTACACGCTAGTTTGACGAGTTTTCAACCGATCGTTTTGAAAATTGGCAGTTACTTTCTTCATAGTATTGCGCTCTATATGAACCTAAAATCGGAATATTATCATTATTTAAAATAATTTTTTTTTTTGCCAATAAAGTTGTAAAAAATGGCAAAAAATCATGCTTTTTTGTTTTGACCCCTGTAAAAAATTCAATTTTCTATTTTTCTGATAGCATCTAGGTTCATATAGAAGAGAGACATATAATAAAAGTAAATTCCAACCTCGTTTGATTTCAGATGAAAATTGCGGCTTCCAGAATGTACGCAAAATGCTGAGTCTGATTGTGACCGGCAATATGGGGTCGCTAATATCTTCGGTGTTTTTCAAGGAAATTCTTCAAAAATTTCATAGTATATACTTAAATATATGTATAAAATATTCTCAAAGTTTCAATAAATTATATTCATTTTTTATACTATAAAAAAATTCATGAAAATCATTGAGAAAACGCTGTCCTAACCCTATTTCGCCCCTTGAGGCTGTCGATCCGTGTGAAGGTTCCTTTTTTATGCTTTTTTTCGGAATTTTTTTTGACGAACTGAACAAAGATACAACTGCGAAATTTTTACCACATATTTATTCACACTTTGAGCACACTTTGCAATTTTTTCAGCCGGTAATCGTCGCTCATTGCTGAGGCACACGGCAACTCAGCCACAAACAATACAAACGCCATTTTAATCTGTGAAGTTTTAACTATTCTCGGAACTAGGATTATCGAAAAATATTGAAGAGTCTTTTTTTTTGTCATGCTAAAGAAAATCGTGAAAAAAAAACAAAATTGACGATAAGAGTTCAACGAGTTGCTAAACATTAACTTTACAATATTTTTTGACAATCCTAGTTCCAAGAGTGGTTAAAACTTCACAGATTAGAATGCCGTTTGATTTTTTCTTTTCAGATAAGCAGAACGCCCGCAATCGTGGTAACCGAAAAAAAAACGTTTTTTGAAAATGAGTGGCTATGTTGCCGTGTACCTCAGCAATGAGCGACGATTTCGGGCTGAAAAAATTGTAAAGTGTGCTCAAAATGTGAATAAATATGTGGTAAAAATTTCGCAGTTGTATCTTTCTTTAATTAGCCAAAAAAAATCCCAAAAAAATGCGTAAAAAAAGAGCCTTCGCACGGGATGCCGGTTTTAAATAACGAACTATTACGATTTTTCGTAGAAAAAATTCACAAGCGCCTGGGCCAAATTTCCTCACGCTCAATACCGAACGGCGTTTAGTAAATGGACGATTTTTATGGTACTATCGGGAATTTATGATCTATTAATGATAAAAGACAAGAGACAAAAGTTTTCCGATAAGAAACTACCCTGCCGAATCTATTTGTTACGCAATATCGAGGATGTAAGTGCTAGAGCACCGAAGGCTAACAGATACCATTTGAAAAATAAAGGTAT
Source organism: Oxytorus armatus (assembly GCA_958009045.1). NCBI lineage: Eukaryota > Metazoa > Arthropoda > Insecta > Hymenoptera > Ichneumonidae > Oxytorus > Oxytorus armatus. Next base: position 22,620,458 of record OY253748.1, read on the forward strand.
AAGAGAGTAACGAGAGATAGTAGAGAAATTTCTGTTGTATCAGTACGAAAATCCTTCATCATTGTCTAGAAACAATTGGAGCTTTCATGCAGCTACGGAAGATGAGCTTAGCGCAGTGGCACATTGTTCATTACATTGAGCTTCTCTGAATTCGATTACACTCGATTCGTGTTAAACAATGTGTGACTGAGACCCGTGAGTTTAATGCTCCAGTCGACGGTTATAGTCATAGCCAGCATTATATATGTACAAATAATGTATTTATATTGCTGAAAGTACAATCAGGGCGACGACGATATGTAATGTCAACATGAATTTCACAAATTTTCGACCAAACCATTCTCAGAGATGGATTAAGATTTAGAGACAAAGAGAAGAAAAATAACTCTCTGAGACTGATTTGGACGAAAATGTCAGCTACTTTTATCGCCCTCGTCGCTCGCATTGTTCATCTTTCACCCGATTTGTATAAACAAAAGAAATTATACAAAATGATTTTATGAAAAAATAATTGTAAGTAATAATTATTTTATAATAAATATATTAATTTTTTTAATTTTTTTATTAATAATTACGTTAATTATTTTATCGCAAAATGAGTTTGGTTTTTCGAATGGTTTACTTTATCCAAATTTCGTACGAATTGGCGTGACGAGGAACAAAATGAAACGGAAATATAAAGACGTCGAGAAAGTAAGAAAATTTAATGACACCGTAAGTAAAATGCCCGTTAAACCGGAAGCTCCATCTTTTTCATTCGACGACGACTCATTTACTTTCAGTCGAACGAGTACAAAATTAATTTCCTTTAACAGCCTTCAACGTTATCTCGTGAAAAGACCACCGAGTGAATATATATATATTTACACGCGGAATAACCCATTAAATGCAACTATTACTATCGCCGATACGCGAGGGTTCATCCCTCCTGACTCAACATGTGCTTTTGTTACCTCATCTCGCGGAAGTTTGTATACGGATAATTCACGTAGGTTTATACATTAGAAGTACACGGAGAAAGATCGATCATAAAGCCTGGGGAGTCCAAACATGTTGAATCGACCATCTCCAACAGCACCAAAGTTATAACAATGAACTTTTATATTAGCGCGTCGCTGCCTTCTCATGAAAATAAAAGAGATTAAACATTGGCTTTTACTTTTATTTTTATATACAAAAAAAAAAGAAGAAAATCCTTATTATTCATTTAACGATGAATTTAAAAGTGTCTGAAAACAAACAAATATTCGAATTGATATTTTATTACAGTTTTATTCTCGTTCTGTAGTTATTAATATTTTTAATAATTATTTTGATTAATTTCCATGAAAAACAAAAAATGCACTCCAGTAAGCGTTCAGTAATTGTGATGTGATGTATGGAAAAAAATAATTTCAATGAAACGAAGGGTTAAGTGATTTTTTTGTAAGGTGAATGGGGTGAAACAGGACGTTGAAGGATTTTAGGAAGCAACAGGTTAAACGTCACACCTTTTATATATATGTATAGCTATGGCTGCATCCTGCCGGCGATTTGATAAATGTGTACTGAATGACCATTTCGTGAAAGGGGAAGAACTGTCAATTTCGATTAAGGGGGGAAATAGGGTTAGACGGTTCGAAAAATCGATTTTTTTTAAATTTCATAAATTGTTAGTAAAACTATTGAAAAATATGGTCCCAAATTTTTAAATGAAAATTCCGACTCGTTCTATTGTTATAAGCCATTAAGGGGAGAAATAGGGTTAGGACAGCGTTTTCTCGATGATTTTCATGAATTTTTTTATAGTTTAAAAAATGAATATAATTTATTGAAACTTTGGGAATATTTTATACATATATTTAAGTATATACTATAAAATTTTTGAAGAATTTCCTTGAAAAACACCGACGATATTGGCGACCCCATATTGCAGGTCACAATCAGACTCAGCATTTTGCTATTTTTTCAAACGCGTTTTTCCGAAAACGACTTTTTTGAACTTGCGTACACGCTAGTTTGAAAAGTTTTCAACCAATCGTTTTGAAAATTGGCAGTTATTTTCTTCATAGTATTGCGCTCTATATGAACCTAAAATCGGAATATTATCTTCATTTAAAATAATTTTTTTTTGCAAATAAAGTTGTAAAAAATGCCAAAAACTGTGCTTTTTTGTTTTGACCCCTGTAAAAAATTCAATTTTCTATTTTTTTCGATAGTATTTAGGTTCATATAGAAGAGAGACATATAATAAAAGTAAATTCCAACCTCGTTTGATTTCAGATGAAAATTGCAGCTTCCAGAATGTACGCAAAATGCTGAGTCTGATTGTGACCTGCAATATGGGGTCACTAATATCTTCGGTGTTTTTCAAAGAAGTTCTTCAAAAATTTTATAGTATATACTTAAATATATGTATAAAGTATTCTCAAAGTTTCAATAAATTATATTCATTTTTTATACTATAAAAAAATTCATGAAAATCATTGAGAAAACGCTGTCCTAACCGTATTTCTCCCCTTAAACGCACGATATACTTCAATCCAAAGGTTAGGAAAACAAAAGAATTCGCTTAAACAGCTCGATTACGGTCCTTTCGCGGCGATAAGAATCATAATCGAATTGTACCGAGTATGAAAAGTCACGCACACTTTCAGAGAACGATTTCAGCTTAAATTTCCGATTATTCTATTTATTATTTCTCTTCTTTTTCGACATCAATTGTGGGGATGACAATGGTCATTCCCCTAAACAATGAATAACACCCACATCACAATTATTGAAAGTCCCGGTGGGACTGATTATAGTTACAAATAAAAAGGAGAGAAAAAAAAAGAAAAATTATCTCTCGTCTACCTTTATTTTCATCTATCCGTAGTTTTTTATCTTTATAAAATATAATAAATGCAGACTGCCGTGTCTCGGTTCATTGCCGGCCAAGATGATGGGGCAACGTGTAGAAAACTTTAGAAATTTTCCATCACAAACATAGAGAGAAAGATAGGAAAAACAAATCAATTTTTAGTACTTGAAAAAAATCTCGGAGCAATCAATTTCGTTTTTTTTTTTCGTTTTTTATTATTTCACGACTGATTGAATTGTTTGAGGATGATTCGGAACGACAGAGAGGCGTGATAACGAAATTGAAACTCACGAGGAATGAACGTGCCGAAAACGAGCGTCCTAATCTGGAAATTTACAAACGATAATTGATAAAGCGAGGGAAAAACAAACAGAAATTTCATCCACCAATCTTCAGTGCCGGAGATGTCCGTATATGACATATATTTAATTGGAACGACGGCGATTATGACGATAATAATGAACAGTGATAATGACAATGAAAAAAACAATTTCTCAACATTTTTCGGGTTATTCACTCTTTAGACTTACCTACAGATTCTCCGGGCCGAGATCTTTTGCGATTCTCCACGAACTTGCGCCGTCGTTGTTCGGTCAAAAACTTTCTGAATTAATCGTTATTGTCGATCAACAATGGATGATCACAAGTAAATAAAGCGGTGCCGTGAATTCACTTGTCATTAACAAAAAACGCATAAATGTCACGTGTATATTCGAGCGAATGCGCGGGAGAAATTTGCTGGTAAAGAAAATATTTTAATGTTTGTACATATAAATAAGAATAATAGTTGTTGTAAAGACGAATTTGAAATGAACGAAATGTGAAGAATTCGAAACTCGTGGTAGCGTTGATCGTCCAACTTTTCGAACAGAGCTACGGGCTCGCTTGTACACCGGATATATATACCCGGTTCGGACTCTGAATGCCCACTCTTTGCAGCAACATTAGCAACCCCAACGAGTTCCCACGTAACACACCTCCCCCTGAACGAATGCTCCTGCGCACCGTCATTCTCAGTTACGAACGAACCAATAAACGCTCTTACATTCGAAAGACCGTATGTTTCTTGTATTTGTTCATGATGGATCAATTTTTTTTTAATTGCTCTGTGTTTCAACGTATGCCCATGCGGATTTTTACGTGTGACTCTTCCCAATTTTTCTCCTATCACTTCCTATCCGCACTGTACTAAACTAACCTAACTTCCGTTACCATCCGCAGCTGCCTTTTTTACCTACACTGTATCGCATTCGCCGTGGGCACGGGGAAACTGCGGAAAACACGTGCCGATAAAGACGGGTTCTGCTTTTTTTTTTTACTGAATTTCAGTTGTCTTACCATCAGACACTCGGTAAGACTGCTTCTCGCTCAGTAGTCGGCGTGAAGGCTACTGCACGACTAAACAGTCACCCATCACAGTACTGACTGAGGTCAATACTGCTTACCATGCAATACCGGTCCAATGTTCTCGGATGATAAATCTATTGTTTTTTTTTATTAAAAATGTCCGTGATAAGTGGTTTTAATGATAGAAGACAGTAGACAAAAGAGAAAATTGGCTTTCTGACGTGAAAGTGACTTTGCATAAGAGAATAATTGTGTGTAAATTATTCAGTTACCAATCAGCTCTACACTAGCCGATCGACCAAGAATAATACATTTTGTGAAACGTTGTTAAAAAAGTTAACGTAATAATTGACAATGATTGTGTTTTTAGCATTAAAGAAAAAAACAATTATATTGTTAAGTACACTTATTGATGGGAATTTCGAAAAATTTTCAAATCGTTTATACGTTCGATTTTTCGTAACGAAATTAACTCTAACAACGCGTTTGAACGTACAAGTATGACGCACAAACTAATATCACACTATTGTACTACCATTGATTATACCGAATGGAAAAAAAAAAATCTACACACAAAGTTTAACAGTATACGACGAAAGTTATAAATCCTAATCGGATAGGTAATCCTTGATTCCACATGTTGATAATCCTGGTATTTCAAAATGCACGTGCGCCATCTTGGATTCCGGTGTATTTCGCCCACACTCAGTGTGTTTTATTAATCCCGACTATGTTTTATTGCATACAGTTATCCGATAGAATAACGCACCATATGCTTCTTCGCGATTAAGGGGGGAAATAGGGTTGTACGGTTAAAATAATCGATTTTTTTTTTATTTCATAAATTGTTAGTAAAACTATTGAAAAATATGTTCCCAAAATTTTAAATGAAAATTCCGACTCGTTCTATTGGTATAAGCCATTAAGGGGAGAAATAAGGTTAGGATAGCGTTTTCTCAATGATTTTCATGAATTTTTTTATAGTATAAAAAATGAATATAATTTATTGAAACTTTGAGAATATTTTATACATATATTTAAGTATATACTATAAAATTTTTGAAGAATTTCCTTGAAAAACACCGAAGAAAATTTATGACTGCCTTGACTTTGTTTTTCTTGGTACTATTTTTTCAAACGTGTTTTTCTGAAAACGACTTTTTTTTAACTTGCGTACACGCTAGTTTGAAAAGTTTTCAACCAATCGTTTTGAAAATTGGCAGTTACTTTCTTCATAGTATTGCGCTCTATATGAACCTAAAATCGGAATATTATCATTATTTAAAATAATGTTTTTTTGCAAATAAAGTTGTAAAAACGGCGAAAAATCATGCTTTTTTGTTTTGACCCCTGTAAAAAATTCAATTTTCTATTTTTTTGATAGCATTTAGGTTCATATAGAAGGGAGACATATAATAAAAGTAAATTCCAACCTTGTTCGATTTCAGATGAAAATTGCGGCTTCCAGAATGTACGCAAAATACTGAGTCTGATTGTGATCTGCAATATGGGGTCGCTAATATCTTCGGTGTTTTTCAAGGAAATTCTTCAAAAATTTTATAGTATATACTTAAATATATGTATAAAATATTCTCAAAGTTTCAATAAATTATATTCATTTTTTATACTATAAAAAAATTCATGAAAATCATTGAGAAAACGCTGTCCTAACCCTATTTCTCCCCTTAAGCATTATTAAAAAAGATAAGACGTGAATTAAAAATAAGGGATGAACACGCTATTTGCAATAGAGAAACAGCAACAAAAAAAACATTGTATACACACATAATATTTTTTTTTTATAACGATTTAAAATCGATCGATCGAAAACATCTCGCCGATCGAATCGCCTTAATATCATGGTAGTATGAGCCCCCATATTCAATTTTAATTGTCAACACTTTGAAGCTCGAAGATGATGACAATTTGAATGATTGAAATACGGAAAATCATAAAAGAAATTTGATCCATCAAATAGCTCGAAGTAACGATGGGAAAAATTAATTAGTGGTGTGAAGTTGGTGATTGAAACTGAAGTTATCTGCGCTCTTGAAATGATTCGATGCAACGGATTTATTTTTCCACCCTTATGTCCTCTTTCAATGTTTTTTTTCCTTTCATTCAAAAGTTCAGACTACGATAACGCACTCGGTGTTGAAAAATATCTTGAACTGCTATGATCCATAAGGCTTACATTTAAAAAGTTCAATTGTCTTCCTCTCGATAAATCACTAAATATCCTCGTTTTACCCGAGTGACGCCTATCGGCCTTTTATCGGTACGACGACGAACACGTGATCTATTCTTCATTTCGTCTTTCATTTTAAATCGTATAGAACATTAGGTAATGTACGTTTGCGGACCTTGTAGTTAATTATGGCATTCAGACTGACGTTTAAGGAATTGTTGAAAGCAATTGTTTTAAGGAATTGTGAAAAGCCGACAACTTCAGCGAAACCCGTCAAATTGCAGAAAGACGCTATTCTTTGAAGGCGGGACGAGCACCTACCTGTGACAATTGGGTGAAAATGCTTTTAATATCATGCTATAATTCTGTGGAGATTGCAGTTACGTACAAATTATATATGACAGTCACGTGTTCAACCACGGGAAGGACTCTGATAACAAATTAAGAATGAATTATATCTCTTTTACAAAAATTTTCAAAAAAAATCGATTTCTTTCACAGATTGTTATTCTTTATACTTTTAAGGATAAAAAAAAACCTTTTAAGAAAATTCCACTCCGTTACACAGTTATAGCAATAAATGTGACCGGACATCGGGTTGGGACGGCTACCTGGCTAAACTTTAAACGCGTTTTTCTCGAACCCATGTTTTTAGACAGTGTCGGCACGATAACTCAATCAATTTTTAATATTTTTTAACTTTTTTTTTTATCTTGATAATCATTTTCTCTATAGTCTGACGAGAGGTTTTATAATTTTTTGGTTGGACCATTTTTTATAAATTATTAAACACTAGTTTGTTTTTTTTTTAATTGCATACTAAAGTTTGAAATACTGTAACTTCTTTATTTTTGAAAGAAGAAGAAATTTCCTCCGTCAGACTGTTACTACTACATTATTTTACTGGATTCTTTTATATTTTTGGAGATTGGATAATTTTTGGTGAAGTTATGATGTCGACAAGGAGGCGCCACGGTTCTCATCGGTCGTCCATTTATACCCGTAAAAAATAATGTTAATATTTAAAAAAGAAATTTTTGAATTTCTTTCCTTATAGTTGAAAAGGTAATACAAAATGTGAAATCAACAATTTATTTATTTTTCCACCAGATAACCTTTAGAATAATTTTTCAAATTTATCCGGTTTTCAGCGCAGCGCATCAGTATGTGTGCCCTTAATGAAATGTAAAAAAAAAGGCATTCGGTCCAAGGACTTCTTACCTAAGGGTCTTTCAATCCACGTTTGGTTGTCAAAAGCATCAAATCCGTCATAAATACTGTAAAGATGCTGAAGAGAACGATGCGATGGAACGTATTTCGCGTCATCCCTTATGCTTATAATTAGATCGAATTCCGAGCTCTGGAATCGAAACGTCCAACGCAGATAAAGTGACAAGACACAATGTGATGAAAATTGACAAGGAGTTCAGGAAATGTTCATTTTGTCGGCAAATGGTCCATTGTGGAAAATTAATTACTCCCCATTATATCAAGTTGAAGGAGAGAAGAAAAAAAAGCTGCGAATTGAAACTCACATGATTCTTCCAGGAAATGCCTTTTATTTGACACAAGAAACAATATATTTGATTTTAGAAAGCTCAGGAAATTTTCAATTTTTCGAAAAATGGTCCATTGTGGAAAATTAATTACTCCCCATACTATTAAGTTGAAGGGAAGAAAAAAAACCTGCGAATTGAAACTCACACGACTCTTCCGGGAAATGCCTCTTATTTGACACAAGAAACAATATATTTGATTTTAGAATGCTCAGGAAATTTTCAATTTTTCGAGAAATGGTCCATGGTGGAAAATTAATTACTGCCCATACTATCAAGTTGAAGAAGAGAAGAAAATAAAAGGTGCGAATTGAAACTCACACGATACTTCCGGGAAATGCCTTTTATTTGGCACAAGAAACAATATATTTGATTTTAGAAAGCTCAGGAAATTTTCGATTTTTCGAAAAATGTTCGATTGTAGAAAATTCATTACTCCCCATACTATCAAGTTGAAGAAGAGAAGAAAAAAAAGCTGCGAATTAAAACTCACACGATTCTTCCAGGAAATGCCTTTTATTTGACACGAGAAACAATCTATTTGATATTAGAAAGCTCAGGAAATTTTCGATTTTTCGAAAAATGTTCGATTGTAGAAAATTCATTACTCCCTATACTATCAAGTTGAAGAAGAGAAGAAAAAAAAGCTGCGAATTGAGACTCACACGACTCTTCCAGGAAATGCCTTTTATTTGGCGCAAGAAACAATATATTTGATTTTAGAATGTTCAGGAAATTTTCAATTTTTCGAAAAATGTTCCATTGTGGAAAATTAATTACTCCCCATACTATCAAGTTGAAGAAGAGAAGAAAAAAAAGCTGCGAATTGAAACTCACACGATTCTTCCAGGAAATGCCTTTTATTTGACACAAGAAACAATATATTTGATTTTGGAATGCTCAGGAAATTTTCAATTTTTCGAAAAATGGTCCATTGTGGAAAATTAATTACTCCCCATACTATCAAGTTGAAGAAGAGAAGAAAAAAAAGCTGCGAATTGAAACTCACACGACTCTTCCGGGAAATGCCTTTTATTTGACACAAGAAACAATATATTTGATTTTAGAATGCTCAGGGAATTTTTAATTTTTCGAAAAATGGTCCATTGTAGAAAATTAATTACTCCCCATACTATCAAGTTGAAGAAGAGAAGAAAATAAAAGGTGCGAATTGAAACTCACACGATTCTTCCAGGAAATGCCTTTTATTTGACACAAGAAACAATATATTTGATTTTGGAATGCCACCTCAAAAATTATTAGATTCTTTGATTAGATTACACGATTAGATTAGGAGCGCTGTAAAAAAAAACGATACGACTATAGAGGACACTGTAAAAAGCTTAGTGAAAAAAATCTTTTTTATTTTTTTGTTACCAGTGTACCTTCACCAAATTCAACGACCGTCATTGGTCTTCAATATCGACCGGAGCTGCAATCCCAAATCAATAACCGCAGCTCGTTCGGACATTCTGAAATGCACTGTATATGACTCTCTAATAACATTGCCTGTTGCGAAAGCGGAAATGACAGTTATTTTTAGATAAATCAGAAAGTGCAGTTTTTCTGTACTGGATTCGGTCGTCAAACTGCGGATGTGTGGTGGGCGGTGTCAGGAAAAAGAGGAATGACTTCCCTCTCGGCGATAATAAACTTATTGAACTAGAATCGGGAGGGACAAACAAAATCTGCGGTTAACGAGATGAAGAGAAAGAGAGAGAGAGAGAGATTATTAGAATGAGGCAAATTATTTATCTCCCTCCCTCACGAGATGATGACCCGTACGAGAACAGAGTGGTCGGACGACTTTGCTCTGGTACCTGAGCATATATATATATATATATAGGAGGAAAATAAGTGGAAACAGGTGGGGGGGTGGAAGGAGTAAAGGTGAGCACATACGGTCCCCAAGAGAGAACGGTCATTGCCACCACCTCTCGATTCTCGAACTTCGACTTCTACATACGTCTCTAACGAGACAAGCACACACAATCATATTTCTCTATATTATACAAATATCCCGCCGCTTCTGTCGCTGTAAACGAGAATTGGGTTTATTTGAAAATTTCGAAAATCCCACATTTTTCGTATTACACCGTTATGCACTCGTGAGAGTGTGTAACAGTACAAGCAGCTAAACAACAGCTAAAAAATGAAAATGGCTACTCTCAAAGTTTCAAACGTTAAATGACGTTTAAATATGTCTTTATGACTGTTTAGGAGTCGTTAGTTGAAATAACTGTAAAATACATAATATATCGTATAAATGTAAAATGAAGTCGACATAGTTTTGGGAATTATGCAACTGATAGCGAGTGAATGTTGGTTGGTCTCGATGTATCGGTAGCATAGAGATGTATATGATAGTTTGAAGCTTGGGAAACATGAGGGCCCCCCACCGGTCGAGTTAAGAAGTGCGATGACTCGCACATGATCACCGTGTAGACGTTTACCTTTAAATAACCTATAGGCATACAGGTATCTGCTAACAAAAATAAGGAACGAAACCGGCATCACTAAACATTTTAAATCGTATGTTTTACGCCCTTTTGCTTCTTAATATTCAACACATATATATATATACAATATGTATAGTTATAAATCGGCTTTTCATTCCTTTACCTTCATGAATCGGCCTGTAGGGGGCACGATTGCTGGTCATCGCTCTCTCTCTCTCTCTCTCTCTTTCTTCTTGAACCTCCCGTAAGACGGGACCACGAAGAAGAAGAAGACGAAGTGGAAACCCGAGGAAACCGGTGGTGGGTTCACGAAGAGAACGTAGCGAGCCCTAACCGATCTTTCCCCTCGAGTACTAACAGAGTGAAAGAGAGGGAGAGAGAGAGAGAGAGAACAGGAAGACTATGACTATACGAATCGTGCACACCGTGAACTAGAAACGAGCCGAGAGGTGCTGACGACGGTCGGGCCGCGAGACGACAGCACCGGTAACGGAAATCGAAAGAATCACGAAATTGTCGAAAGAATCTCGGTATCGCTCGTATTGTACAAATATATTAATTTATATATGTGTATGTTTGATAAAAAAAATTAATATATATATATAAAAAAAGGGCACCAATTCGGGTTTGAGTTTTGTCGCTCAAACGAGGACAAATCGTTAAATCAAGATTTTAACGACGCGAAGACGAAGTAAATAAATGACAAGTACTAAATACCAGTTGCCAAGTGTATCAGTGATATGATCGAGTGTCGATCAATTGATTGATTGATTTTTATACAAATTGAATTAACGAAAGAATTTTAAATACATAGATTTTGATATTGAGTTTGAGAAAAACGTGAAAAACACATTCGATTAATGATCAACAGGTGTTTGATGAAAGAAAGGACAATTAATTGACGCAATTGTGCGTGATGATACGAAGTTGTACTGATTGATAATTGAACAAGAAGAAAGGAGAGGGCTACAGGCAGAGTTATTGTTATTAATTTTTCGGCGAAGACGCCGTAGAAATTATTTGTCCAAGGTAAGGGGATGATGGATTATTCAGTCCTTAGTTATGGTTTTTTTTATTTTATTATATAAATTACTTATAGGGCCAGAATTTTAATGAGGATAGATTAAGTTTTTTTTTTTTCACGACACATTAAGGAACTACGAATACCATACATGGGTTTCTCTCCACAATAAACCCGTTGGAACGGTTTTAAATCATTAAAGTAGTGCTTGTTGTTGCAAAACTTCCTAATGTAAAGTATTTATTATTGTAACCAATGACAAATAACTTTTATGAAAATAAACAGTGTTGAAATTCCATATAGTCTGTTTAAATCCTTTATATGAAAAATTCCAGACTAAATTTTCTTTATGTAGGCATGTAAATTTTGCCCCAGGTGAAGGAATGATGGATTAATCAGTTCATAGTTATGACTCTTTTTATTTTATTTCTTAAATTACTTATAGGGCCAGGATTTGAATGAGTTTTTTTTCGAGAGACGTTGAGGAACTACGAACACCATGCATGCGTTTCTCTCCACAATAAACCCGTTGGGTTTAGTATAATAAATAGTTTTAGATCATTAAAATAGTGCTTGTTGTAGCAAAACTTTCTAACGTAAAGTATTTATTATTGTAACCAATGACAAATAACTTTTACGAAAATAAACAGTGTTGAAATTCCATATGGACTGTTTAAATCCTCTATATGGGAAATTCAAGACTCAATTTTCTTTATGTAGGCATGTACATTTTGTCCAAGGTAAGGGGATGATGGATTATTCAGTTAGTAGTCTTGGGTTTTTGATTTTTATTTTATAAATTCCGTATAAGGCCAGGATTTAAATGAGTTTTCACGATACATTAACGGGTTAGGCCACTCTAGAGGCCGAGAAAATAGGCTTTTTTGGGGATTTAAAAAAACAAAAACTACAAAATAAATCGAGATTACAAAATAAGATGTTTATCAGACATATCAGTGACAGTATACAATAATTTTTTTGAAGCGATTAATTTCAAAATGGCGGCTGTGCAGCGTTTTTGCGATGACGTCTCTGTTTTTGTTGTCCGGAAACATAACTCAGCCAATTTTCAACGGATCAACATGAAATTTTGAATATATCTTTAAAAATACATTGTCTATGAAAGTGCGTAGGATTTTTTCTTATATTGCATAGTTCATTTGTTATTAACAATTTTCAGACGATTCTTTAAGCTAATTTTTCAGTTTTCACTTTAGAAGTGCGCCATTTGGCCAAAAATCAATATATCGAAAAAATCCTAGGCACTTCCATAGACAATATACTTTTAAAGATATATTCAAAATTTCAAGTGAATCGGTTGAACAATGTCTGAGTTATGTTTCCGGCCACCAAAAACGGAGACGTCATCGTAAGAACGCTGCACAGCCGCCATTTTCAAATTAATCGCTTCAAAAAAATTATTGTATACAGTCACTGATATGTATGATATACTCCCTGTTTTGTAATCTCGATTTATTTTGTAGCTTTTTCGAAAAAAAATCCCCAAAAAAGCCTATTTTTTCGGCCTCTAGAGTGGCCTTGCCCCTTAAGGAACTACGAATACCATACATGCGTTTCTCTCCACAATAAACCCGTCCGAACAGTTTTAAATCATTAAAATAGTGTTTGTTGTTGCAAAACTTCCTAATGTAAGGTATTTATTATTGTAACCAATGACAAATAACTTTTACGAAAATAAACAGTGTTGAAATTCCATATAGACTGTTTAAATCCTTTATATGAGAAATTCCAGCCTGAAATTTCTTTATGTAGACATGTGAATTTTGTCCAAGGTGAAGGGATGATGGATTATTCAGTTCTTAGTTATGGCTTTATTTATTTTATTTTATAAATTACTTATAGGGCCACGATTTTAATGAGTTTTTTTTTCACGACACATTAAGGAACTACGAATACCATGCATGGGTTTCTCTCCACAATAAATCCGTTGGAACAGTTTTAAATCATTAAAATAGTGTTTGTTGTTGCAAAACTTCCTAATGTAAGGTATTTATTATTGTAACCAATGACAAATAACTTTTACGAAAATAAACAGTGTTGTAATTCCATATAGACTGTTCAAATCTTCTCTATGGGAAATTCAAGACTCAAATTTCTTTATGTAGGCATGTAAATTTTGTCCAAGGTGAAGGGATGATGGATTATTCAGTTCGTAGTTATGGTTTTTTTTATTTTATTTTATTTTATAAATTACTTATACGGCCAGGATTTTAATGAGGATAGATTAAGTTTTTTTTCACGGCACATTAAGGAACTACGAATACCATACATGGGTTTCTCTCCACAATAAAACCGTTGAAACAGTTTTAAATCATTAAAATAGCGTTTGTTGTTGCAAAACTTTCTAATGTAAAGTATTTATTATTGTAACCAATGACAAATAACTTTTACGAAAATAGACAGTGTTGAAATTTCATATAGACTGTTTAAATCCTCTATATGAGGAATTCAAGACTTAAATTTCTCTGAAATGTAGGCATTGAAATTAAAAAAGTTGCCTACACAAGGAATTAAAGCCGCCAAAAGCCTTATATAGAAAATGTAAGTACTTTAAGTCGTTATACAAAAAATTTCAACATCTCAACGTGTCTCTGACGGTACTTCGCACTGACTTCGAAAACGATTAATCTAAAGTTGGAAAAGCTGAGCAATCAAAGGAGACGTAACTCATATCCTGGGGATGACACAAACGATGAAAATATCGTTTGAGAGCGATCAAATGGGGTGGGCTTATTTTGATCGCCGTCGGACGATATTGTCATCATTTATTCGAGCGAAGGACCATTCAACATACTTTCCGAACGAAATATTTATTAATAATTTGTCCAAATCCCTACGGATAAATGAATAGTTTAAAATTAATTATTTCAAATGGATTATTCAGTCCTTAGTTATGGTTTTTTTGATTTTATTATATAAATTACTTATAGGGCCATAACTTTAATGAGGATAGATTAATTTTTTTTTTTTTTTTCGCTTTTTTAATTTTATTTCATGAATTACTTATAGGGCCAGGATTTTAATGAGTTTTTTTTCGAGAGACGTTAAGGAACTATGAACACCATGCATGCGTTTCTCTCCACAATAAACCCGTTGGAATAGTTTTAGATCATTAAAATAGTGCTTGTTGTAGCAAAACTTCCTAATGTAAAGTATTTATTATTGTAACCAATGACAAATAACTTTTACGAAAATAGACAGTGTTGAAATTCCACATAGACTGTTTAAATCCTCTATATGAGGAATTCAAGACTTAAATTTCTCTGAAATGTAGGCATTTAAATTAAAAAAGTTGCCTACACAAGGAATTAAAGCCGCCGAAAGCCTTATATAGAAAATTTAAGTACTTCAAGTCGTTATACAAAAAATGTCAACATCTCAACGTGTCTCTGACGTTATTTCACACTGACTTTGACAACGATTAATCTAAAATTGGAATTGTTGAGTAATCAAAGGAGACATAACTCATATCCTGGGGATGACACAAACGATGACAATATCGTTTGAGAGCGATCAAATGGGGTAGGCTTATTTTTATGGCTCTCAGACGATATTGTCATCATTTATTCGAGCGAAGGACCATTCAACATACTTTCCGAACGAAATATTCATTAATAATTTTCCCAAATCACTACGGACAAATGAATAGTTTAAAAATAATTATTTCAAATGGATTTTTCATTATTTGCGGCATGAAATAATGATTCTTCCGTAAATTTGTTTACTTCTTTCTTCCGACTGACGCCCCATCCCCTGTTCGATACAAATATAACCTTCTGCGATTACGGTCTCGTATTAGTTCAGTCTCAAGGTCGCGTGAACGAGGTGGAAAGCATCGCAGCCGTCTTTTTCGCTTGGCTCATTTCTTCTACTTGCTCTTCTTCTTCTTCTTCTCCTGTTACTTCGTCGTCTTCTCAACCTTGGCCGAGGCGATAGCTTAAGCGAACTTGCAAACCTGAGGAATGCCCGGAGACTACGACCGGTTATCCTCTGGAAACACACGATTTTTCTATATTTATATTTCTTCAATCTCGTGGATTTTGTCTCAACGATATAACGCGAGCGATTCATCATCGCGTTTTATTAATAAAAATAAACGAATCGCAAAATTCCTTTGAAATTTCTAATTTTCCTTCGGCTGTAAACAAAGAAAAATTCCTAAATTCGTGGATCAATTTTTCGTTCTTTTCTTCTTTGCTCAGTAGCATAATTCATTTATGTTTTCCTTGATTACCATTGAATTAAACAAAACGCGTTGTTACCGCGCTGAGCGCATAACCCATAACACGTTTTGGAGTCAAGAGCTCGTTGCTCCCCAGCCATAACACCGAGGAAAAGACTTCACGTATTTATACACACACGCAACAGTAATATTACTGTGTCCGTGTGTGCGTTTGTGTGCGGCAGAGAAACGAGAGAATTGCGAGAGAGGCGAGCTCGGATGGAAGCTCGGTATGTCGTCCACGGATAGCGGTACCTCGCGGCACTCCGTGGGCTCCTGAGACCTCGCTCGATGATTCTCGACTCGTCACGATACACACACAAGATGTTTTTCTTTTCACACTTTAAAAAATAATTTTACATTAAATCAAATGATTTTATTTGTTTCGAAATATTCCATTAGACCGTACTTCTTGAATGGAATGAAAGAAAAAAAAAACATCAATAAAAACTACTCGAGAGATGAAACGTCGATGATAATAAAAATGAATGTATTAATTTTTTAATTGATTTGTGGCTGGAAAAAAAAAATCAAACAACAACAATGTCCACGCGAATGTGTCGAAAATAATTAATTGTCGAACGAAAATTATTTTACATGGTTCACCGCTAAAATCGTTAGTATTGTAGAAAACTGGGCAAGCAGCAAATCGTTCGTCTACGCTTTCGTGTGTGACGCGTGACTCGCGTACAATCTGGTTAAAACGAAAGTGGCTACTTCTCTCTGCTGGCTGGTCCCGTAGTTTACCGTTAATCCGTTATACGCGTATAAAGGACAATGTACGCATTGCATTAAAAAGAAAAAAAAGATGAAGAAGAAAGAAACACCCAAGCATTTCGTTGAGCGGGGAAAATGAAAATAAATGTGTATTTTTTCGATTTACGATAATTTATAATAATTATGAAAGATCTAATATTTATTTTGTAAAATAAGTATTCAATATATGTTTTCTTTTGATCCTACGATGCGTTCTTCTTGTCGTAACAAGTTTGTTATCAAACTTTATGAATGAAGTCAATGAATTCTTGATCTCAAGGTTTGTTTTTTTACATTTTTGTTGTAAAAAAAATATAGTCCCTGACCGTTCTGAGTGGCTTTGCAAAAAAACGTTCGTAATACACAAATGTTAAATTTACTGGACCGTGTTGATATTCAATGGAACACGAGAGTGGTTACGTTTTTTGTTTTCTCGTTCCTGAATAGATATATTGCGGTAAAGACGCGAATTGATAGGTCGAAAAGATTTTTGATTCGTCGCGCACGAAAAAAGCGTAAATTTGAAATTACAATGACTTGCGGTTCTCGGACGAGAAGGGGGCAACTGAGGTTTATCTTACTGAGGCTACAATGAAGTAGATAAAATGATTTCCCACTTTGTCGGAGTTAATGCATTGAAAAATCTCGAAGGTGACTGTACGATAAGCTTTGAGCAGCAAGATAGCGCGTGGCGTCTTACCAACTCATTATATGATTTATTCGCGTACTTTTGACTCTTCGACTTAATCGCCGCGAGAAAAAAGCCGGGATTTAAGCGTTTTACAGCGAGCAGCTGATATTGACAATTGCTAAAACGAATCCAGGATGAATTCAATAGATAACAATAACATTACATTAGAAAAGTGACGTCAGATTTTTTTTTTATTAATTAGCTAGTTCGATACGAAAGAAATATTAATATCAATGTAGTTTATCATTGTTACGATGTGAATTCTGAATTGCTTTTCATTATGTCTTCGATCGCGATTAACATCTCCCCTCAGCGTGACAAAAACTCGTGATAAAGATTGGTGCTGTAAATATTGTCCCCACGTACTATCCATTCCTTCTTTGTTATATTCATCGTCCTTTTTTTTGACACAATACTTTTATAACTGTTAAATGTACAGTTGAGGAGTTTTCTCTTCCTATATCCGAGAAACAAGAGTGAAGTAAAAAAACGAGAGCTTGTAGCGTGCATAGACGCGACACTCTCTCGTGCGATTCACGTTGCAATAAATAATAACGTAACATGTAGTGTACAGATGTGTACGTATGTAGACGGAGCATGGTCAGAAAAGAACGGAAGCGAGTCTGTCCCTTCTGTGAAACTTTGTTTCATTGTTTTTTCTTTTTTTTTCATTCTTGCATCTCGAACATTAGATATTCAGTGAGATTCTCACAAATTGGTGACTTCGAACGTGCACCAAACTTCTACATATTTCAAACGAAGCCAAATTTGTGCCTCAACAATTTACTAAATTGTTTTGTTCGAATAAAATGTTTAATGATAAAATAAAATTCTTTTTCTCCGGTATGAAATATAATACTATATGATAGTCATGAAATCTGTGAATTTTTTTATTTCCTCGTTGCAAACTTTGTGAAAGAGGGAAAATTATGAGGAAACTGTGTGGTAATTTGAAATTTCCCGCGAGATTGCTTCCATTAAATTTAATAATTTGATATTTGTGCAAGTCAGAGAAAAATATGATCAGAATGAAATTTCGTTCGTAAATAATCAAGCAATAAAAAGAAATGTGTTACGATGTAACATGGACGAACTTCTACGATTTGCTTTCATGTACATATAAGTTAAGGGAGGAAATAGGGTTAGGACAGCGTTTTCTCAATGACATTCATGAATTTTTTTATAGTACAAAAAATGAATGTAATTTATTGAAACTTTGAGAATATTTTATACATATAATTAAGTATATACTATAAAATTTGGATACATATGTTTAAGTATATACTATAAAATATTAGCGACCCCATATGGCAGGTCACAATCAGACTCAGCATTTTGCGTACATTCTGGAAGTCGCAATTTTCATCTGAAATCAAACGAGGTTGGAATTTACTTTTATTATATGTCTCTCTTCTATATGAACCTAAATGCTATCAAAAAAATAGAAAATTGAATTTTTTACAGGGGTCAAAACAAAAAAGTATGATTTTTTGCCATTTTTTACAACTTTATTTGCAAACAAAAATTATTTTAAATAATGATAATATTCCGATTTTAGGTTCATATAGAGCGCAATACTATGAAGAAAGTAACTGCCAGTTTTCAAAAAGATTGGTTGAAAACTTTTCAAACTAGCGTGTACGCAAGTTCAAAAAAAGTCGGTTTTCAGAAAAGGCCGTTTGAAAAAATAGTACCAAGAAAAACAAACAATATGGGGTCGCTAATATTTTATAGTATATACTTAAATATATGTATAAAATATTCAGAAAGTTTCGATAAGTTATATTCATTTTTTATACTATAAAAAAATTCATGAAAATCATTGAGAAAACGCTGTCCTAACCCTATTTCCTCCCTTAATGGCTTATAATAATAGAACGATTCGGAATTTTCATTTAAAATTTTGGGAACATATTTTTTAATAGTTTTACTAACAATTTATGAAATAGAAAAAAAATCGATTTTTTGAACCGTCTAACCCTATTTCCCCCTTAAAAGGATTGGTGGGATTGCCCTTAAATTTGCAAAAAAAAAATGTTGGTTTAATGGCCGTTAAATAAAAGCGAACAAGCAAATACACTCTATTTTCTGCACTTAGTCCTTGTCGTAGTCATAATTATGTTCGAGACAGTGGCAGAACGAGACACGATGGTGTTTGATGATTTACCCCGTGGGAAGTTTCCCAAGAGTTCGGTCTCTCGTGAAACAGCTTGTTTCACGATTGCCACGGTCATGAGAGCGACGAAGAAAAGTTAAAAAATTGCTCATGCGAACTCTTTAACATTGCATCGTCTCGCTCAACTGTGCATATAGTATATACATATATACACACACATGTATATATAACTTTATGTACACTATAAAGCCAATCTTTTTGTATGTTTTTTTGTCCCTTTCTCTGAGCTGAGAAATCGCGCCTGATTATGCAGCGTAACATCCTCTCGCGCCTCTCGATATCGTTTTCACCAAACTCTCATTTTTTAAGGAAGTACGACGATTACTTTGGAGCAAAAATAAAAGTGCTTACGTTAAAAATAATTACAGCTATGCCAATGTTCACATTCGATATTATTATTATTTATTGTGATTGGCTACTTACGTGCTATATTCTCTTCTGATTGTTTTTTTTGTTGTTATTAAATAATGAAAAGTGAAATATAAAATACTGAATGACGAGGAAGTAAAACCCTTCCATAATTCAAAATTCGTTATTGTGATTTACTACTTATTTACGTATTTATTGTGATTGGCTACTTACGTGCTATATTCTCTTGTGATTGTTTATTCCGTTATTAAAAAATGAAAAGTGAAATGTAAAATACTGAATGACGAGGAAGTAAAACCGTTCCATAATTCAAAATTCGTCCGGATTATTGAATTAAAATTATTCTCTAAGCGTTTCTAAGATATTTTTAATGTTAGCTTGGGCCTTTAACTAAATCAGCTGTTACACCGTAAAATCATCATTTACGACGTGGAATTCAATTAACACGGTGAAATAGAATTTTTAGATTTTTTTACGTTATCTACGGCATTCAATTGATCGATTGTTAATTTTTCAAAGACCTGAACTGGTTTGTTCAGCACTAAGTCGATAATTTTGAGCGAGAGTTAAAATTTTTGCGAAACAACGTACAATGTCTTGTTGTAAATCATATAAAAATGTCAATCCATCATAATTGGATTGTGACTAATAGTCCGGTGTCACCTTAAAGGCGGAAATAGGGATAGGACAGCGTTTTCTCAATGATTTTCATGAATTTTTTTATAGTATAAAAAATGAATATAATTTATTGAAACTTTGAGAATATTTTATACATATATTTAAGTATATACTATAACATTTTTGAAGAATTTCCTTGAAAAACACCGAAGATATTAGCGACCCCATATTGCAGGTCCCAATCAGACTCAGCATTTTGCGTACATTCTGGAAGCCGCAATTTTCATCTCAAATCAAACGAGGTTGGAATTTACTTTTATTATATGTCTCTCTTCTATATGAACCTAAATGCTATAAAGAAAAATAGAAAATTGTATTTTTTACAGGGGTCAAAAGGAAAAAGCATGATTTTTTGCCATTTTTTACAACTTTATTTGCAAAAAAAAATTATTTTAAATAATCATAATATTCCGATTTTAGGTTCATATAGAGCGCAATACTATGAAGAAAGTAACTGCCAATTTTCAAAACGATTGGTTGAAAACTCTTCAAACTAGCGTGTACGCAAGTTAAAAAAGTCATTTTCAGAAAAACGCGTTTGAAAAAATAGCGTGCTCGAGGTCTGAAGGAGAGCTACTCACTTTAATGGCTTATAACAATAGAAGGAGTCGGAATTTTCATTTAAAATTTTGGGAACATATTTTTCAAAAGTTTCACTAACAATTTAGGAAATTAAAAAAAATCGATTTTTTGAACCGTTTAACCCTATTTCCTCCCTTAATGATATTTCAGATGAGCCATTTGCCAGCTTGGATATTCGTGCTTTCGCATATGACGTTGGCACTGGCGAGTCCCATATATGCCCCGCAATTTCTTTCCGGTGGTGAGTATTTTCTCAACTATTTCATTAACAATTGTTTTATGTACGTATTTACTAACTCATTGATTAATAAATCGATTAATTAATAATTCTATAAATTCATTAGTTTATTGATTCATCAGTTACATTGTTTTTTTTTTTACACTTTTGTTGATAAAAAAATGGCCTTCTCGTGAGCAACACAAGATGAGCAAAAATTATAAAGTTTCGTTAATTTCTGATAGAAGAAATTTAGATAAGATTTTTTCATTGACAGCTGCTACAAAGAGGTATATAAATATCGTATATAATTAGTGAGACACCAAGGAGGCAACAAAAGTTCTCGACGAATTTTTCATTTATTTCTCGCTGAATTCGTGCTCTCGTAACGAATAAGAATTGCGAGACCGCGAGTAACCGCGCGAAAATAAAAAAAAAAAATTGATGTGGACCGTTACACGAGAAGAATTCTCTGGGCATCGTCACGAGAACCACCAGCATCGTGGCTCAGAGATATCTTTCCAACCTGTAATCACGAATTTTCCTGGTTGCTAACAGTAAAACAACGAGTGCAGCTAAAAAAAAAAAGAAGACACGAATGAAATAAAATTTCCTTTACCGATTATTGAAAATCGTTATAATAGGAAAAGAAAGAAATGTAACAAAAAAGAGGATGAAATGAACAAAGAATAGAGCGGACCAAAAAATAAATATGATTTTTACTTTAACAACGAGATTGTTGATTTTGCCGGCATTTTTTCTGCCTAAAAAATGCCATTTGTTTTTCTTCAAGCTCGCGACATTGAATCTACCTTGAATCGCGATATAGTACGTGTTCCTGACCGCAAGGAAAACGCGTGGGTGAACTGGTCAAATGTTTTATTGCTCCGGCTGATCACGAAAGAGACACAAAGTGGGTTACACGCTTGGTCAGCAACGGTCTCGATACTTCGTCATTTTTCTGGGTCATTTTTTATTTTCCATCAAATTCATCTAATGGATGTATACAGGGATCCTTCATCAAGGTCGATGACTGGATTTCTTTTATACAGCACTAATATATATAATCATCCTATATTCCGGCATTACCGACCTCCTTCTCGCTCGCAACTTCATAGAGAAAATTTAGATAATTTTCTCTCATCCTTCCCAGTCCTAATGCATGCTCCAATATTACTCATTATAAATATACTTTGAAAACAATAATTACTTATTATTGAAAAAAAAAAATTAAGTCATTAAACATAAATAACTATCACATCTGAAAAAAAAATCATAGAATAATTATACATCAATTTGTTGCTTTAAAAAATTATTGCAATTGCACTTTAATTTGTAGGAATTGAGATGAAAGGAATTTTTTTGTCAAATCTAATAATGTTCATACACGCTTCAATATTATCCATTATAAATATACATTTACGGGTACCTTTTAACAGCAATAGATTACAATTTATTGAATTGAAAAGAATAATAATTTAACGCATAGCTATTGCTTCAAATTAATCATTATAAATATACTTTGAAAACAAAAATTACTTATTATTGAAGAAGAAAGAAATGAATACATTAAACATAAATGACTATCGCATCTAAAAAAAACTTATGGAATAATTATACATCAACTTGTTGCTGCAAAAAATTGTTGTAATTGAATTTTAATCTGTACGAATTGAGATAAAAGGAATTTGGTTTTTCAAATCTAATGATATTCATACACGCTTCAATATTATCCATTATAAATATACATTTACGGATACACTTTCACATCAATGGATTACAATTTATTGAATTGAAAAAAATAATAATTTAACGCATAGCTATTGCCTCAAATTAATCATTATAAATATACTTTGAAAACAGTGATTACTTATTATGGAAGAAAAAAAATGAAGCCATTAAACATAAATGACTATCACATCTAAAAAAAAATTATGGAATAATTATCCATCAATTTGTTGCTGCAAAAAATTGTTGTAATTGCATTTTAATCTGTACGAATTGAGATAAAAGGAATTTGGTTTTTCAAATCTAATGATATTCATACACGCTTCAATATTATCCATTATAAATATACATTTACGGATACACTTTAACAGCATTGGATTACAATTTATTGAATTGAAAAAATAATAATTTAACGCGTAGTTATTGCCTCAAATTAATCATTATAAATATACTTTGAAAACAATAATTACTTATTATGGAAGAAAAAAAATGAAGCCATTAAACATAGATGACTATCACATCTAAAAAAAATTATGGAATAATTATACATCAATTTGTTGCTGCAAAAAATTGTTGTAATTGCATTTTAATCTGTACGAATTGAGATAAAAGGAATTTGGTTTTTCAAATCTAATGATATTCATACACGCTTCGATATTACCCATTATAAATATACATTTACGGATACACTTTAACAGCAATGGATTGCAATTTATTGAGTTGAACAAATAATAATTTAACGCGTAGTTATTGCCTCAAATTAATCATTGTAAATATACTTTGAAAACAATAATTACTTATTATGGAAGAAAAAAAATGAAGCCATTAAACATAAATGATTATCACATCTAAAAAAAAATTGTGGAATAATTATACATCAACTTGTTGCTGCAAAAAATTGTTGTAATTGCATTTTAATCTGGACGAATTGAGAAAGAAGGAATGTTTTCTTCAAATACAATGATGTTTATTGACGCTTCAATATTATTCATTATAAATATACATTTACGGACACACTTTAACAGCAATGGATTACAATTTATTGAATTGAAAAAATTATATTTTAACGCATAGTTATTGCCTCAAATTACTCATTATAAATATACTTTGAAAACAATAATTACTTATTAAGGAAGAAAAAAAATGAAGCCATCAAACATAAATGACTATCACATCAATAAAAAAATGATGGAATAATTATACATGAATTTGTTGCTGCAAAAAATTGTTGTAATTGCATTTTAATCTGTACGAATTGAGATAAAAGGAATTTGGTTTTTCAAATCTAATGATATTCATACACGCTTCGATATTATCCATTATAAATATACATTTACGGATACACTTTAACAGCAATGGATTACAATTTATTGAATTGAAAAAAATAATAATTTAACGCATAGCTTTTGCCTCAAATTAATCATTATAAATATACTTTGAAAACAATAATTACTTATTATTGAAGAAGAAAAAAATGAAGACATTAAACATAAATGACTATCACATCTAAAAAAAACTTATGGAATAATTATACATCAATTTGTTGCTGCAAAAAATTGTTGTAATTGTATTTTAATCTGTACGAATTGAGATAAAAAGAATTTGGTTTTTCAAATCTAATGATATTCATACACGCTTCAATATTATCCATTATTAATATACATTTACGGATACACTTTAACAGCAACAGATTACAATTTATGAAAACTAAAAAAATAATAATTTAACGCATAGTTATTGCCTCAAATTACTCATTATAAATATACTTTGAAAACAATAATTACTTATTATTGAAGAAAAAAAAATTACGTCATTAATCATAAATGACGATCACATCAATTTGTCGCTGCAAAAAATTGTTGTAATTGAATTTTAATCTGTACGAATTGAGATAAACGGAATTTGGTTTTTCAAATCTAATGATAATTATATACGCATCAATATTATCCATTATAAATATACATTTACGCGAACACTTTAACAGCAACGGATTACAGTTTATTGAATTGAAAAAATAATAATAATTGAACGCATAGTTATTGCCTGTGATTACTAATATAAAACGATAATTATGTGCACAAAATGACAAAATAATATTCATGAAAAATCACCTGCCAACGAGAGTTTCATCGTAAAAATTCCTTTTCTAAAAGTAAAATCAATGTAATTATCGCATTCTATGTCATTGAAGCGATTCTGTGTCGGTTTCGGTTTTTAAGAGCCCGCGTATACTAAAGTCAATTATCGGGTTCGACAGTTAGCGAGATAACTCGACTCCGATCGAATCGCCGATAACTTTTCGTTAATTTTGTAGATACATGTCATTTTATTTTATTTTTTTCATTGTTGCTTTCTCATAGACGAAGCTTTCTTTTCGTGAAAACAAAAATTTCACATTTTTTAATGGCATAGCGCGTTCGAAACGTCGACAATTCACATTTCTTTTCTAAAAGTAATTTTTGGACTTTATTTTGGAACATTTCAAGTACTCAATCCGGACATGAAGACTGAAAAAACAACAAATTATCGTCATAAAAATAAAGCATCCCCAGAGTTTGCTCATTGCTTTGTCGCCATTAAAAAAAAATACACAAAGCGTCTAGAGACAAATAGTCAAAATCAAGAAAGCTCTTTTTGCATCTAAAGGAAAATGTATAAATCTTACAAAATTAATAATAATAATAAAGATAAAGAAATGTGGCTATTCGAATGTGCACATTTTTTTTCCTCTGATCGCACGTCGAATTCCGCGTCGAATCTCTATCCGGTAAAATTGGGTAGATTGTGACGTCGTTTAAGTACCGTTTTTTTTCCCTCTCATCGAGCGTATGTAACAAGCGTTGGGACGAGCGCGTCACTACTTTCTTCGACTTCAACCGACTGATTGACGAAGAGCGGGTTTTTTTTTTTTTTACTTCCGCTAATACACCTACAGACACAAATCTACATTCTCCGTAAGACAATCGTCTCACCTGAGCTCTTTGAATATATTTTCTTTCATTTTTTTTTCTCCTCCGACCGACTGACCTAGAGTGCCAAAATTGTCGTTGAATTATCGCACGTGTGTAACAGAATTTGGTTCGAATTATAATACAAAAATATTGTCCGTTCCAAGAATTTATTCGTCCTTAGTCGCAAAATAAGTTTATTTCGGTTCTTTGGCGAGATGAATAAGAGGCAACGCTCTCTTATTCATTTTTTGTATTGTAATTCGAAGGGATTAAATTGAACGGATTGTTGTATTTTAATTCAAAGGGCCACACGTTGCTGTGGCTCAGTCTGGTTAAATGGAAAGGAAAAACCTGTGACATCTATATAATAGAATTTAAAGGATTCTCCATCTATTTAAAGGATTCTCCATCATGACTAATTTTAAAGAAATCTCCATTGTGACTCATTTTAAAGAATTCTCCATTTATGACGCAAAAAAAATTTATTTTGGTTCTTTGGCGAGATGAATAAGAGACAACGCTTTCTTATTCATCTCCCCAAAGAACCGGAATTAATTTCTTTTTCGACTAACGCTGAATAAATTCATCGAACGGATAATATTTTTGTATTGTAATTCGAAGGGCCACACGTTGCTGTGGCTCAGTCTGATTAAATGGAAAAGAAAAACCTGTGACATCTATATAATAGGATTTAAAGGATTCTCCATCTATTTAAAGGATTCTCCATTATGACTAATTTTAAAGAATTCTCCATTGTGACTCATTTTAAAGAATTCTCCATTTATGACGCAAAAAAAATGTATTCCGGTTCTTTGGCGAGATGAATAAGAGACAACGCTTTCTTATATATCTTCCCAAAGAACCGGAATAAATTTCTTTTTCAACTAACGACGAATAAATTCATCGAACGGACAATATTTTTGTATTGTAATTCGAAGGGCCACACGTTGCTGTGGCTCAGTCTGATTAAATGGAAAAGAAAAACCTGTGACATCTATATAATAGGATTTAAAGGATTCTCCATCTATTTAAAGGATTCTCCATTATGACTAATTTTAAAGAATTCTCCATTGTGACTCATTTTAAAGAATTCTCCATTTATGACGCAAAAAAAATGTATTCCGGTTCTTTGGCGAGATGAATAAGAGACAACGCTTTCTTATATATCTTCCCAAAGAACCGGAATAAATTTCTTTTTCAACTAACGACGAATAAATTCATCGAACGGACAATATTTTTGTATTGTAATTCGAAGGGCCACACGTTGCTGTGGCTCAATCTGGTTAAATGGAAAAGAAAAACCTGTGACATCTATATAATAGGATTTAAAGGATTCTCCATCTATTTAAAGGATTCTCCATTTATGACGGAAAAAAAAATCATTCCGGTTCTTTGGCGAGATGAATAAGAGACACCGCTCTCTTATTCATCTCCCCAATGAACCGGAATGAATTTTTTTGCGTCATAAATGGAGAATCCTTTAAAATTAGTCATAATGGAGAATCCTTTAAAATTAGTCATAATGGAGAATCCTTCAAAATCTATATAAATAAAAATGTAAATGTTCGTTTGTTCAAAATCTTAAATCTCCAAAAGTTCTTCACCGATTGCATTGAAGTTTTGACACAACGTTGCATTCGAATGCGCGTCTGTTTTTATATACCTATTATATAGATATCACAGTTGTTTCTTTTCCATTTAACAAGACTGAGCCACAGCAACGTGTGGCCGGGTACAGCTAGTTAGTTATAATGGAGAATCCTTTAAAATTAATCATAATATCGAATCCTTTTGATAGTCATCTAGATTTTATTTTATGTTTTTAATCGTGACTGTATCCCACTGAATTCGATTATGCAGTGAAACGTGAGGTAGTCACTGCTAGTTTACATATATTTCGAAACGACTTGTGAGATGTAAGAGCATACAGATAATCTTCCGGGCATTACGGCATCGTTATACGTATCTCGATGGTACAGGTGTCCATTTAGAAAACTGTTAGGATAATCGAGATGGTACCATAGGCCTCGACAGGTATATGGGATTCTTGAGCGGTACACGGTATCCCGCGACCCGAGGAATGTCGGGATGCTGATCGTGGAGAGGTGAGAAGAAAGAGAATAATGAGAAGAGCTCGAGTGTTTGGCTGATGTGGTGAACGGATCACAAGCGGGAAAATGTTGCGATAGAATTAGTGAGAGATATGTAGCGGTGGGGTAACGGTGAAAAAAAAAACTTTGAAGGTGGAAATGAATACAACAACAAAAATAAGAGGTAGAATAAAATGGAGTAAAGTTGATCGCATCGAGCAGGTACAGTCTGATATTATGAGGCCGTGTAGGAACAGGGCGAAAAAAAAATCGAAAAAAAATAACATAAGAATCTAGGGGAATGTGTATTAGATAGAGAGAGAGAGAGAGAGAAAGAGAAAGAGAAGAAAACGAGCTGTTACATTGGGCTATAACTGTGACCCACTTGTGGAGGCCATGCCACTGACTAAGCTCATACGTCGAAACGTTAACGGTATTCCCAACCGTTGAACAGGCGACGAGGGAACGGATGATCAACCAACAACGAACCGACTCTTTGCTTCACTTTTCTCTCTCTCTCTCTCTCTCTCTCTCTCTCACTTCCCCTCGCTTGGTCTCTCTTCTGACATCAATTCGCGTCATTCGTTCGCTCTTCAGCAATATTCGTACATGAACGTATATAAGAAAATGTATCAATATTCGATAAACAATCGAAGAGCCAACTATTTAGTTTGAAACACAAATTTCAAATTTTCTATAGATATTCCAAATTTTTCCATAGAATTCATTTTTTGATTAAGGTAGTAGTCTGGTAACTTAAGACGATTTTCATCTCTTTCTTGGAGGGCGTTTTTTTGTAGGAAAATAAAAATGAATCGTTTTGGATATTTAAGATGTTTTTATTTACATATTAAAGATACAAAAAAAAATTTTGTTGAAAAAATTTAATAGTTTATTATTATTATTATTATTGATCAAAGTTGGCACCTCGAAAAAAAAAGCGCGTGGGTGGCCCCGGTGATTTTGGCTCTTGATGTTATCTGAATTCAAAAATTCTTGATAATTCTTATTCTATAGACATGTCATTCCCGTCGGAACTACTGAAGTTAAATTTCATGGATAAATAACAAAATGGCGGACTTTGGAAAAGGATTTTTTTTTCCAAAGTCCGCCATTTTGTTATTTATCCATGAAATTTAACTTCGGTAGTTCCGACCAGAATGACATGTCTATAGATTAAGAATTATCAAGAATTTTTGATTTCAGATAACATCAAGAGCCAAAATCACCGGGGCCACCCACGCGCTTTTTTTTCGAGGTGCCAACTTTCATCAATAATAATAATAATAATAAACTATTAAATTTTTTCAAAAAATTTTTTTTTTGTATCTTTAATATGTAAATAAAAACATCTTAAATATCCAAAACGATTCATTTTTATTTTCCTACAAAAAAACGCCCTCCAAAAAAGACATGAAAATCGGCTTAAATTATCAGACTACTACCTTAAAAACAAAATTTCCCATGTAAAAACGTTTTGAAATTATAAAGTTAATTTGAATAACAATATTTTAAATTGCTAACTATTATTGTAACGAATTTGAACCAATTCAATTTAGTACGAAAACCATTTTTTCCAAAATGTTATTTTACCGAATGTCATTTTTCCTCGAAACGTTAACAAGTGATTATGCCGAATGACAATCGAGATAATTTGACATCGTGTGCACGAAATTTTAAGATCGCCTATATCAACCCCTCGAAGGAGAATTAATTTATCCAATAAATTCGTCTTTTCTCTTTGGCCATTACGGATCGTCGACGTACCACCAATGTGGCATTCTAATCTGAACTATTCAACAAAAATGATAAGCTGTGTACAAATTTCAAAGATAAAATAACGTTGAAAAATAAATCTATCAGCTCGTAATATGTGAGAGATATATTTTGATTGATAAAGAAGTATTTTCCCGTGTGGCTTTGCCTCGTGCCACGTAGATACTTTAACAATAGAACTCGCGACGCAATGCCGCCGACAAAGAGTTTTCACGATCGAAATAACCTTTACAGAACCCAAACAACGGAGGTCAAAGAAATATCGTAGTAGCATGTAGTAGTAGAACGTAATACCATTAAATAACACGTATGTAGTATATAGATGTAGAATGGGGCTCATTTGCAAGGGATTCATTTGTTCTTAATTCTAAACGAGCAGAGAATTATGCTTCTGGCTTACAACGCATATTAGCATTATTTGACGATATTTGAGTATAAGAGAGTTCCGGTAATATTCAAATTCGCGCGGTCTCGTCACCGTTCCGCTAATGTCTTTGATACAATATATCAAATAATTCGCATAATAACATGAAATAAATAATGAACATTTAGTCACGGAGATATTTTCTCGGTACGACATTAGCGATACTACCAGTTACAACTTTGCCGAAGAATAATTCATTTTCTATTTTCACCACGTCTCAACACGAATATATCGAGTTTTTTCTCTGTAAATCCGTTCTTTAAATTTTCACCAACGACCGTTTATCGGCAAAGAAATAAATTGTATTTTCGACTTGTGCAATCATTATTTTCACACACTCTTCGTCTACGTACAATTTCACGTTAAAAAGACGCTGGACAATTTTGTCCGACGATTCGTAGATCCAAGGCAGTAAATTATTGAAACTTGATATTAAGAGGGGAAATAGGGTTAGGACAGCGTTGTCTCAATGATTTTCATGAATTTTTTTATAATATAAAAAATGAATATAATTTATTGAAACTTTGAGAATATTTTATACATATATTTTATACATTTATTTATATACTATCAAATTTTTGAAGAAGTCACAATCAGACTCAGCATTTTGCGTACATTCTGGAAGCCGCAATTTTCATCTGAAATCAAACGTGGTTGGAATTTACTTTTATTATATGTCTCTCTTCTATATGAACCTAAATGCTATCAAAAAAATAGAAAATTGAATTTTTTACAGGGGTCAAAATAAAAAAGCATGATTTTATGCCATTTTTTACAACTTTATTTGCAAAAAAAAAATTATTTTAAATAATGATAATATTCCGATTTTAGGTTCATATAGAGCGCAATACTATGAAGAAAGTAACTGCCAATTTTCAAAACGATTGATTGAAAACTTTTCAAACTAGTGTGTACGCAAGTCCAAAAAAAGTCGTTTTCAGAAAAACGCGTTTGAAAAAATAGTACCAAGAAACACATGCAATATGGGGTCGCTAATATTTCATAGTATATACTTAAATATATGTATAAAAATTTTATAGTATATACTTGAATATACGTATAAAATATTCTCAAAGTTTCAATAAATTATATTAATTTTTTATACTATAAAAAAATTCATGAAAATCATTGAGAAACCGCTGTCCTAACCCTATTTCCCCCTCTTAATGGCTTATAACAATAGAACGAGTCGGAATTTTCATTGAAACTTTTGGGAACATATTTTTCAATAGTTCTACTAACAATTTATGAATTAAGAAAAACCGATTTTTTGAACCGTCTAACCCTATTTCCTCCCTTAAGCTCGAACTGCTATATTTAATAAATTAATAGCTTCGATTATATAGCTCGTAGACAAAAAACCTATATATTTTAAAAATTGACTAATAATTTATTGTCCAAAATTCCAAAGAATTTCATACGTTAATTAAATTACCCATTTTTTTTTTGGTTCAAATCAGCGTAACTTCGTTTAAATAGGATGAATCGATTTTCGCAGGAGTTAATAATAACGCGAATGAAAAAAGAAGAAGAAAAATATAGCTACGACGACAGTGACACAACGACAATTTCCAATGATAATTAAAAATCCGAAAGAAATAGGTGCAAAGATAGGATTAAAAGAAAAAAAACAATTTCACGCTGACACACGTGACATCGAGCTTATGAATAATAATTGTTTATCAGTAAAAAATGCAAATGATTCGTTGAGGGAACGGAAAGGGATATGAGAATGGGAAGGAAAATTAATAGAAATAAAAGTTCTTTTACCGATTGCGTCCTAGAATCGGTTCGACCAGCTGTTCGACAGTATTTTTCAAATGACCATATATTTACGTGCAAAAATATGGGAATATATATATCGGATGAGGCTCTTGAATGATTACGGCGGTGTCGGCTGAATGCCTCGGGAATGTGAATCTAGGCACTCCGGTTAGACACCCGAGAGCGTTATAAATGCACAGTTAGTCGGACTCTGGGTGGTATATATCATAGCATACACACACATAGCCACACGAGCATAGTATATAGTAAACTATAAAAGTAGAACTAGTAGTAAGGAGATAGTAGTGTATAGCAAGGTTTACCGGACCTCGATGCCATTGCCACTAGATTATGAATCACGGAAGTGGCCGATTCCTCGGTCAGTGAGGTGAGCTCTTGGTTATAGTGTAAATAAAATAAGATACGAAGAGACTTTTCGATCGTTCGACGACTTTAAAGCTTTCAACGGTTATATCATTGGCTTCAAAGTCATTTTTGAGATCTTATCCGATTAGACATTTTCTGTTGATTACGAATATTTGGGTATTTGTTATTTATTTTCGTCAAAATGTGAGTTGATGAGTGAAAAATTGCAGCACATTTTTGTGCTTTATTAAAGTGGAAACTGTATTCTGCGAGAAAAGGATTTGGTAGATTTGTGATGAGAATCATCGACGATGCATCGATATTTGCACCCTTCTCGATTGAATTAAAAAGCAAAACCTTTTTTTCCTCTCATTCATATGTTTAGGTACCGGGAGGAACATCAGGCATTTACCATGCGTTTCATTGAACACCGGTGAGACCGGCGTTTGTATGTTCGCGTTTACGTGCGTAAAATCGAACGGTACACATCTCGGAACGTGCATCGATCGCTTTTACTTCGGAAGTTGTTGCAAGCTAATCGACGATTCGGACGTCCATCCACAGGACAATACGATAGAAGACGCGTCAGCGGCGAGTTCATTCGCAACAACGGACAGTGTACTCGAGAGCAACGACATACCGGATTTTTTTACGCGTCCTAAACCAATCGCGGATAAAAGGCCAGAAACTTCGACGTTATCAACGGTCGGTCAGACAGCCTCGACGACGAAGAAACAAACGACAACGTCGACAACGACAACGACACAACCAACAACAACGAGTCAAAGAATCGCGACGAAGAGACCAACATTCTTTAGTACTCCTTACACAACAACCCAGCCACCGTTCGTTCTGTCGACCTTTCAGACTTTGCACGATTATTCCCACGGTTCCGGTTCAAGCACAGTCTCGAATCGCTTCCCGATCTCCACCGGTCGTCCTACAACCCTGAAAAACTCCTCGACCACCGAAATCACAACGATTACAACGACCAACGGAAGTAATTCGAGGCCCGTACAAACTACGAATTCAGGTGCTAATAGGCCTTCGGTTAATTCAATAATTACGAAAAAGCCAATTCCCGTCTCTCCGACGAGACCAACAATAACACGAAAGCCCGTAAGCAATTCATCGACGAGACCAATAGCTTCAACAACCGAGAGAACATCAACGAGATTCCCACCGAGAAATGCGACAACAACGAGACCGGTGGATACGACTATCAGCAGAAAACCAATTTCACATACCACAAAGAAACCATCGATACCGACGAAGAGACCGATCACGGGAACTCGAAGACCCGTTACGACAACAAAACCTCATGTCATTTCGACGACTAGGCCCGTTTCAACGACCGAGAAAACGTCGTCAACGAGCGTCAATGTCACGCAAACCTACAGGCCATCGATTATAACCACGACACAACAGACGCCGACGACTTCCGGTACGAAGCCATCGTCCTCAAGTGTATCAAGTACGACTAACGTTAAGCCGAGTCAACGTCCGATCACTAAGAGACCCGTAACGACGAGTAATCCGGAAAAAATCGTCACAACCCCAAGACCAATTGTTTCAAGACCCACTGTCGTCACGACTGTGAGACCACGTCCATCGTCGAAACCAACGAGAGTTAGTGTCACATCTTCGGGAAGACCTACCACATTGAAAACGACACCTAGACCACGTACGACAACTGAGAAAATCAAAGTATCGACATCAACAGTAGTTTCAACGACTTTGTCCTCGTCCACAAAGTCATCTACCTCGAAGCCAACTATCGCAACATCGTTGCGACCAAAACCTACGGCTAAGCCTTTGAAACCTACAAAAACAACGTCCACAACGCCAGCATCATTCACGACAACTTCCACGACTACGCAAGCCTCGATTCACTCGACGACATCTTTAATAATCAACGATACGACTCTGGCCAATGAAATTATACCACCAAAAGTTCCAGTGTCTGTTGACACAACTGAAATACTGAATCACACGACCCAACCACCCGGTCTCGTAACATGGAGTTCGAATTCAGATGATGATGTCACCAAAGCAACGGAAATCTCGTCGACGATCATTGAGACCACGCACGAAGGTAAATTCGGATTTATACATTCTTTGATAGGTTAAAGTTTTTTTTCTCGAAATTCTGTAAGGAGCCGCTGCACTGAAGTAGCGAATAAAACAAAGATTCTTTAAAAAAAAATTACTGTTACTTCGAAGAATTATGTTACTAAAATCTGTTGTTGGAAAATTTTTGTGCCCAACCAGTTTTCCGCGATATTATTTGTTTGGAAGTTTTGTCCAAACATTTTATTATTTGAATCAATGAAATCTATCCTTTCGCTTCAGCCAATTGTTTTTATTTTCTTCGTATGAGCCATGCAAAATAACTAATGATTATTTTTACTACGTTATTTAATTTTTTTTTTAATTACTGCTATTTCGAAGAATTATGTTACTAAAATCTGTTGTTGGAAAATTTTTGTGTCCAACTAGTTTTCCGCGATATTATTTGTTTGGAAGTTTTGTCTAAACATTTTACTATTTGAATCAATGAAATCTATCCTTTCGCTTCGGCTAATTGTTTTTATTTTCTTCGTACGAGCCATACAGAATAATTAATCATTATTTTTACTACGTTATTCAATTTCTTTTAAAAAAATTACTGCTACTTCGAAGAATTATGTTACTAAAATCTGTTGTTGGAAAATTTTTGTGCCAAACTAGTTTTCCGCGATATTATTTGTTTGGAAGTTGTGTCCAAACATTTTATTATTTGAATCAATGAAATCTATCCTTTCGCTTCAGCCAATTGTTTTTATTTTCTTCGTATGAGCCATGCAAAATAACTAATGATTATTTTTACTACGTTATTTAATTTTTTTTTTAATTACTGCTATTTCGAAGAATTATGTTACTAAAATCTGTTGTTGGAAAATTTTTGTGTCCAACTAGTTTTCCGCGATATTATTTGTTTGGAAGTTTTGTCTAAACATTTTACTATTTGAATCAATGAAATCTATCCTTTCGCTTCGGCTAATTGTTTTTATTTTCTTCGTACGAGCCATACAGAATAATTAATCATTATTTTTACTACGTTATTCAATTTCTTTTAAAAAAATTACTGCTACTTCGAAGAATTATGTTACTAAAATCTGTTGTTGGAAAATTTTTGTGCCAAACTAGTTTTCCGCGATATTATTTGTTTGGAAGTTGTGTCCAAACATTTTATTATTTGAATCAATGAAATCTATCCTTTCGCTTCAGCCAATTGTTTTTATTTTCTTCGTATGAGCCATGCAAAATAACTAATGATTATTTTTACTACGTTATTTAATTTCTTTAAAAAAAATTACTGCTACTTCGAAGAATTATGTTACTAAAATCTGTTGGAAAATTTTTGTGCCCAACTAGTTTTCCGCGATATTATTTGTTTGGAAGTTTTGTCCAAACATTTTACTATTTGAATCAATGAAATCTATCTTTTCGCTTTAGCCAATTGTTTTTATTTTCTTCGTATAAGCCATACAGAATAATTAATGATTATTTTTACTACATTATTTAATTAAGCACCAACGAAACCAGATTGGTCACCGATTACAACCCCGGATGGCTGGATAATGATACAATCACCAACGACAGAGAAAACATCGGTCGACGGTGCTGATGGAACACAATCCGAAACAATAAAAAATCCCACGACTTCCGGTAAGTAAGATAGATCATGAATCTGTGATAAGAATATGGCATGAAAAATTATCGTTACGCCGATATAACACTAGCGAGTGTAAGAACGAGTATCTGCGCTTTTCTCCTTTTATTCTTTAAATATTTATCCCGATAAGTCCGGAAGTCGAGATGCCACTGTTTAATCTCTCCGCTCTCTCTCTCTCTCCCTCCTTCTCGAGATGTTTATTGCGCTTGTTCAATTTTTTTTTTCTCTTCGTGATTACTTATCTTCCATCCTTGGGGCTCGAGATAACGATCCAGAAGTGCGTGAAATAATTCTTCGACGGGATGACTATACATTTTTTTTTTTTTCAGAAATTGTCATGATCTAATGATAAATCATTCTAACTATTGTTAATGTATGTGAAAACGGGATAAAACAATTGTATCTTTTCGTAGAGTGCCGTCGGTTACCCCGTATGAAAGAATTATTCGTACAATGAACTCACGTTGGCATTGTAAAATTTTTTGCAGTCAAACCATCGAGCGAAAGCAGTACGACGGAAGGAGTGACAACTACGAAACCTACTGTAGCGACAATTCTCTCGACAATCGCGACTGTCACCGCAGCGACGGATCTTCCTGTACCGAGCGAGACTCTTAACATGACCGACTACAGTCAAGGTTCTTTTAACTATACGATAGACATTTATTTTATCGATAATGGGTAAATTGTTTTTGATGCACACACACACACGTCCTTTATTTCCATTACTTCTTATAAATATTATCCGTAATTTCCACACAATCGGACAATTATTCAAATATCGATAAACATGCTTTTCAAAATGAAAAGGAAGAGAAAAAATCTTATCCGAAGGAAAACGCTCGGTTGGTAAAATAGAGATCCCGGAATGTATCTTTCCTCCGTGATCGACAGAGCCCTCCCTTTTGCAGAGCCAAATTAATTCCAATGAAATCGAATCCATGCATCATTAACGTTTGGTTCGTAATCTTCCTATTAAATGAATCATCGTGGCATATCTCCCCAGACGAGTCGATAAATAATCGCGATTGTTATCGATACAAACGGGTCAACAGTATTTTAGTCGATTGTCTCATGGCCAGTTTCGTCTTTCCGTTAAAAAGTGGACAAAAAACATACTAGATATATATTTATTTGTAGAGTCTCGAGTGCGCTATTAAATCGTCATCGCGTTGATCGATGCTGCACGATATCGCGTTATCACGAGCCACACAACATTACCGACTATCTAATCTTTGTGGATTTAAAAGAAAAATCCAATATCGATCGAGCAATACGTTTGGGAGCATGCCGTAAAACGACGAAATCCTTTATCTCGACGAGAGGAAAGAAGAAATAAAGAATAAAAATGAAACAAGGTCTTAGAGACGTTCGCACCTTGGTTAGTTGAGCCAGAGTGATGCTGCTCTTTCATACCGGTTCATCCAGTTGATCGGATGCGCGAGAGATGCCGTTTCACAACGCCCGTTTTTATGTATTATACATACACACACACACACATATATATATATATATAACCATGTAAATAAAAATATATGTATACAATCATCTCGCGTGGCCTGCAAGAGTGTGCACCAAAATGGCGTCAGCGAGCAGCGCGTTACTGAGGCAACTCAGCCGCACGAGGGTTATGAATTCAACGATGTTTATCCTTGCAGTTTGCGGACGAAGATTATTCCCGGAATCGAGAATCGTCGGCGGTGAACATAGCTCGTTCGGAAAATGGCCATGGCAGGTAGGTTAGACATGAACGATCCTAAAGTTCGCGGGTTAATATGCGAAAGTATTACACGGTTACAAAAAATATATGTGTATTAGGGTGGTTCTTAATTTGGTGATGTTGGAAATTCTTTGGTATTGTTCCTTGAAAGTAATCAACATATCCAGAAAAAAAATTGGGCGCAAGCGGAACTTTGTCCAATAATTCTAACCCACCCCACCGAGCTGTCGAATTTTTATATGAAAAAATGCATGCATTCAAAATTTTGTTAAGAAAATTGTTTATTATTTCAAAACTATTCATGATAAAACAATGTTATAGTGTGTTTTTATAGAAAATTTAATGCTCTACAAAAAAGGTATCTTGTAAAATTCTTGTGAATCCAATATTTATCACGTTATTAGCAAAAAACTGTCATTATTTATTCCAAAAGTCCATCATTATGGCCAAAACAGGAGTTTGACGTCGAAAAACTGCAACGTATTCTTCATATGCAATTAGAAATACGAAGAGATACGTAGTGCACTCAATAACAGTATGTGAACGATATTTAAATTTTCAATTTTATCAATTTTATTATCATTCATGATAAATTAAAGCCATCTGTTGCGACACAACTAATTCTAATCTTGGCCCAAAGAATGGTGCAGCAATGCGTATAGAGCAAGCATTAGACAAAGATTTGTTGTGTTTGGCGTGCAGACATCATATTTTCGAAATAGTTCTAGGTGGAGTTTTCGATGCACTTTTGTCTGCCTCAACAGGTCCATCTATTCTTCTATTTAAAAGGTTTCAAACTGATGGGGAAAATATTAATCAAGAAAAATTTCAATTCGGTACAGACGATGAACGCGTATTAACAGTATTACAATACAACATTGAAGATATAAACGAATTTGTGAGTGACATATTAAATTCACAAAAACAACCACGTGATGATTACCGTGAGCTGCTTTTATTATGTCCTATTTTCATCGGTAAATGTCCTCATGAACAAGTAAAATTTTACAAGCCAAGAGCTTTTTCTCGCGCTCGTTGGATGGGAAGAGCAATCTATTGTTTGAAATTTTTTTTATTCCGGAATGTATTTCATTTGACTAAATCAGAAAAAAAATCATTAACTGAGATTTGCATTTTTATCATTCTTGTTCACATTAAAGCGTGGTTTATGACTCCACTAGCTACTGCTGCTCCCCGTCACGATTTGAATTTTTTCAAACAACTATATTCATATAATTCTATTAATTCAGTTGTGTCGAAGATTGCATTGAAAATTTTTTCGAACTATCTTTGGTACTTGAATCCCGAAAATGCTGCAATGGCTTTTTTTGACGAGAATGTGTCTGCAAATATAAAGAAAAGAATGGTCGAAAATATAAAAAAATGCTGAAGATCAAGATGAAGAAATCTCTGAACTTTCCAAACGTTTTAGTATCCACGAGATGAATCTTTCTTCTTTGATCGATAAGGACATTGATTTCTTTATCAGTTCCAAATCGATGGCTTTTTTCGAAAGATTCGAAATCAACTCCTCATTTTTTGATATCGATGTGAGCGAGTGGATTTCTAATGAAAATTATTTACAAGGCTTAAAAATAGTTAAAGGAATTAAAGTGGTTAACGATGTTGCAGAAAGAGGAGTGAAACTTATTACAGAGTACAATGATCGTCTCACTTATGATGAAGATCAGAAACAATTCATTGTACAAATAATTGAAGAATATAAAAAAAAAATATCCTGATATTAACAAAGCAACTTTGCTCCAACCGATGTAATTCATTATTGTAAGTTGATTTTTAAAATACATGACATCATTCATTATAATTCACAATAAAATTGATAAAATTGAAAATTTGAATAATGTTTACATTTCATTGTTGAGTGCGCTACGTATTTCTTCATAATCTTATATACATACGAAAAATAAATTGCAGCTATTCGACGTCAAACTCCTGTTTTGACCATAATGATCGACTTTTGGACTAAATGATGACAGTTTTTTGGTAATTACGTGATAAATATTAGATTCACGAGAATTTCACAGGATACCTTTTTTGTAGAGCATTATATTTCCTATAAAAACGTTATATAAAATTCTTTTATCGTAAATAGTTTTGAAATAATAAACAATTTTCTTAACAAAATTTTGAATGCATGCATTTTTTCATATAAAAATTCGACAGCTCGGTGGGATGGGTTAGAATTATTGGACAAAGTTCCGCTTGCGTCCAATTTTTTTTCTAGATATGTTGATTACTTTTGAGGAACAATACCAAAGAATTTCCAACATCACCAAATTAAGAACCACCCTAATGTCTATACATATCAAAAAATTTCGAACGTTCCAATTTTGTTTCTAATTTCTTCAATGAGATCGGTTTAGTTTTTCAACAAAATGTTGAAAGTTAAACATTTGATTTCCTAAAAAATGCAACATATTTCTCGAAAATTCGTAATTCCGGAGTTTTGACGATTTTATAACCCGTTTCTATCGTAAAATTGTAATAATCCTTATTTGACGAACAATGTTTTTACAACATCCACTCAAAGCTCATTATCTTCCCGAAAATCACTTCGAGCGATCAATATGTCTAACATATATCCACCACATCTAATCTCTTATCATCGATAAATTGAATCTCTCTTTCGGTCGATTCGCGGCTTAACCGCTTTTCGCTTCTACTTCCCATTGTCAAATATTATTTATATACTTTGTACACATACCGTAATAAAGATAAGCCGATAAATAGACGTGTCCATTTTTGTTTGCAGATATCGTTACGTCAATGGAGAACCGCGGCGTATCTTCACAAGTGCGGTGCCGCATTGCTAAATGAGAATTGGGCCATAACGGCGGCTCATTGTGTCGAAAAGTAAGTAGAAACAATTTTTTTCCTCCTAACAATTGTAAAATAATGATTGAATAGAAAATTGTATGGCTGAAAAATAAAAAAAACAAGTTTCCATTTCGCCAATACAAGAAATAGTACCAAAAAATGTCCGATACAATTTTGCTGTGGATGAAAAAAAAAAACATTTATCTCGGTATTACATAAAAAATTGCAAGACAAGTTTTATTAGCTATTAATTATTATTGTTATCTTTAAATAAGTCATTCGTCGATTCATTATCAGTTATTATTCACTCGTTGATTGATACATTAATTTAATTATTAAATAAGATTTCATTTATCATTCGATGACAACTGCGACAACTTGATTCAATTACAGTGTACCACCGAGCGATCTGTTGCTGAGAATCGGTGAGCACGATCTCGCGAATGAGAACGAACCGTACGGCTTTCAAGAGCGTAGAGTTCAGATCGTCGCGAGTCATCCGCAATTTGATCCACGAACGTTCGAGTACGATCTCGCGTTATTGCGATTTTACGAGCCCATTCAAACGTTCCAGCCGAATCTTTTGCCGATATGTCTGCCGGACGACGACGAAAATTACGTTGGACACACGGCTTACGTTACCGGCTGGGGAAGACTATACGAGGGTAAAGAACAAGAGAGAGAAAAAGAATTTGTATTTATTTCGTTATCAATAAATATATATTGTTTCATTATTATATATTTTTCTAGACGGACCACTACCATCGGTACTTCAGGAAGTATCCGTTCCGGTGGTAAACAACACGGTGTGCGAGGGAATGTACAGAAACGCCGGTTACATCGAGCACATACCTCACATATTCATATGCGCTGGATGGAGAAAAGGAGGCTTCGATTCTTGCGAGGTAATTCACATATATTTCTCATTATTATTAAGTGATGAATTAGTCATTGCGCGGACGGTAGATTTCACTCGATGACGCTAGTTTGAAATTCGCGCGCTTTTACGACCACAAACGAAATCATGTGAAAAATGTTCCTCATAGGAAAATAAATTTAAAACACATTACCGATTTTTCGTTTGTCATAATTGATGCCATAATTTTTTTTTTTTTTCGACATTTTTACACTGTTTTCGATATCACCGATTTTCATTTCGAACTTACGTCTTTTTATCGTTCTTCAAAATATCAATACTATCCTACAAATCGACGATATTAAAAATCATCACGAAACTTATTGTTTGAACTTAAAATTTTGGACTCTCTAGAACGTTTTTTTTTCATTTTTCTATCGTCCATAAAATTTAGGGTGACAGCGGTGGTCCTATGGTGATTCAGAGGCCTCGCGACAAACGATGGATTCTCGCTGGCGTTATAAGTTGGGGAATCGGTTGTGCGGAACCAAATCAGCCGGGTGTATAC
Organism: Oxytorus armatus; assembly: GCA_958009045.1. NCBI lineage: Eukaryota > Metazoa > Arthropoda > Insecta > Hymenoptera > Ichneumonidae > Oxytorus > Oxytorus armatus. The sequence goes on from OY253748.1 coordinate 22,662,382, forward strand.
ACGAGAATTTCCGAGTTTCGCGAATGGATCAATCAGATACTGCAGTTCTAAAGGTCATCGTTGCGGAAACATGGAGACTAATATCAGTGAATATGAAAGTAATGAATAACGCGAGAAGAAGGATTCGATCGACTCGGAGAAACGAGGAAAGAGCGACTCGAGAACGTCAAGTAAAAATAGGAAAACTTGCATCGCGATCGTCTCGTTACTCGTCGAATCCCGCGTTGTTTTCTTCGCGTGACTTTTCATTGTAGAAAAAAAAATAGATTTTTCTCGAATATCAATTCTAAATTACAAAAAAAAAAAAAAAAGTAGATTAAAAAATGAAATTGAAAGTCGGTCCGACGATCGACGAGGAAACGTCGATTGATCTCAGTGATAATGAACGCGAAATTTTTTGGGCGCAGTCCAATGCTTTCCATTGTCTCGAGAAGAAAAATCGAAGGAAAATCGTCTGTGTAGAAAAGTGAACTTTGGTGTATGATCGCCGACCGAAATTTTCGTATCTCATTCTCATTAAAAATGAAATGGAAATAACGGTACGAAGATTGTGCGAATGTGGGCAGCGCGACAACGTGATTCACAAACTTTTTAATTAATTTATTTTATACGCTGATAGCTCGTTATTATATATACATAAATATATTATTAGACGAATGAATAAATATATTTATATGCCAAGTGTTATATAAATAATTTAATAAAATTACTTTTAGGAAAGGAGGGGGGGGGGGAGTTGAGAATCACTCGTACGTAAAATTATACAAATAATTTATTTTCATAGCGTTTCTCAATATAACGCGCGCGTTCGATTTTTTTTTTTCCTCATCGAAAGTTCGTGAAAAGCACTGTAAATATTTGTGCAAAAGCACGATCGATTGCTCACACGTGAATCGTGCATTTTGTATTATCTGTATAGCGAATAAAAAGTTCATAACTTTTAAATCTTTATCACAATTGCGTTAATATTTATGGAGGACGAATCTCGTATAGTTGTTTTCACTTTAATTCATTTAAAATATTCAACGATTTTTATGTATAAAAGAAATATATTATTATGAAGATGGAGCGAATTTTTTAACGGTTTTCCTCTCACCTATTGCGTCCTAACATCGGATAGTATGTGTACCTTTTTCTCCGGTATACGAGGTCTGTTCAAAAAGTATCGCGAATTTTGAATTTCCGCGGGCTACGTATGTTCGATTTTCGATTTTTTTTGTGGCGTTAGGTTGGTACACATGTCCCTCACTTATGCTGAAAAAATCGGCCATTTTGAATATTTAGTTAATTGTTGACAGCTGTTTTGGTTAGACGTGTTTTGGCTTGTCTTCGATTTTTGCCTATTCCAAAAAATGGATCAAAGAATCTGTATCAAATTTTGTGTGAAAAAGAAAATTAAGTGCGCGGACGCATTCCGAATGTTGACTGTGGCATATGGTGAAGCTACTTTGGACCAGAGCAACGTTTATCGTTGGTACAAAATGTTCTCAGAGGGCCGAGAAGATGCGAACAACGAAATGCGTTCCGGACGCCCGAGCACATCAACAACAGACGAAAACATTGATGAAGTGAAGAAAATAATATTGGCCAATCGTCGAATCACCGTTGGAGAAGTTGCCGAGGAACTAAACATATCGATTGGCTCGTGCTATTCGATTTTTACCAATGATTTGGGCACGAGACGGTTCGCCGCGAAATTCGTACCAAAATTGCTCAATTTCGAACAAAAACAGTGTCGCGTTAACATTGCTAAGGAGCTGTTGGACTCGATCCGCGACGACCCAAATTTGCTCCAGAGGGTCATAACTGGTGACGAATCATGGGTTTATGGTTATGACGGGGAAACCAAAGCTCAATCATAGCAATGGAAGCTGCTTTTTTGGAATAGGCAAAAATCGAAGACAAGCCAAAACACGTTAAACCAAAACAGCTGTCAACAATTAACTAAACATTCAAAATGGCCGATTTTTTCAGCATAAGTGAGGGACACGAGTACCAACCTAACGCCACAAAAAAATCGAAAATCGAATATACGTAGCCCGCGGAAATTCAAAATTCGCGATACTTTTTGGACTTTTTGGTACTTATCATACTACTTGAAATTATTATTATTTTTAATTAATTAATAGTATTATCATCGTATATCTTTGCAGGTTTTTACGACCCTCCCCACTTGTTCCAATTTTTATTTCATTCATTGAGATCTCGACGAGAGTGTCCGTAACTCTTTCCCAATGTATTAATGTATCACATTTGGACGAGGGCACCGAGAAACCAGTGAAAACCTGGTCGATACGCGTTGTTAAATTTTACCGTCGTGTCATTTGTATAAAAAGTCCGAAAAACCGGCTGCCATTCGATATTTTGAGTATACGGCTAAATGGTGACCAATCTCAGTATTGACCGCGGCCATGTTTAAGGGTGCCACGGTAACGGATATAAAATCATCTGAACATTTAACAATTTTTTTTTGTATGAAAAAGTGATTTATTTATAAAACTAATTACACATCTATTTAGTATAAATATCAAGCTAATAACGAATATTAGTTTTTATTTTTTCGTTATACAAAATGGCCGACTACCGCCAATTGTTTTTGGTATCTTTTTTACGCAGCGTGACATTTGGCATCCCCAATTTTTGACCTAGAACAAAAAAAGAAAATTCTCGTTAATGTACGTCAGAATACCTAGAGAAGTACGTACGGAATTTGAAAAATATTGTTTTATTCGTATATTACAGGCTTTTGAACTTAAAAGGTGAATGTCCAGTTAGAAATTTCGTATAAAACTGCTCATAAAATGAAAAGTTTTTAATTAATCCGAAATTCCGTACGTACTTCTCTGCGAAATGCATTTAGAAACATAATTTTTTAATTTGAAGTAAATCGGGCAAAAATTGTCGAAGTTATTTGTCACCCGGCGCCCCCCTCCGGTTAATCTATGGCCGTGCGAGAGTTAGGCTTACGTTATACGTTCAAAGTCGGTGAAATGAAACTGACGAATAGTTACTAACGATTAGTAACTTATTTTTATGATGATAAAGCATCGTTTGAGGAAAAAAAAATTTCGATTTTTTGAAAATTCTACCTTGACCATATCCCTTAAGAGCAACGTAAGGTATTTAAACTTTTTTTTTGCATTTTTTTTTTAAAGAATGTATAACATCTCAAGAATTTTGTGTCAAAATTTCAAGTCGATCGGAGCAAAATTAACGGAGTTATGAACATTTGAACGTCCGTTTCTCCAGACCGGTTTTCTAGTGTGCAAAACTTAAAGGGAGGAAATGGGGTTAGGACAGCGTTTTCTCAATGATTTTCATGAATTTTTTTATAGTATAAAAAATGAATATAATTTATTGAAACTTTGAGGATATTTTATACATATATTTAAGTATATACTATAAAATGTTTGAAGAATTTTCTCGAAAAACACCGGGGATATTAGCGACCCCATATTGCAGGTCACAATCAGACTCAGCATTTTGCGTACATTCTGGAACCCGCAATTTTCATCTGAAATCAAACGAGGTCGGAATTTACTTTTATTATATGTCTCTCTTCTATATGAACCTAAATGCTATCAAAAAAATAGAAAATTGAATTTTTTACAGGGGTCAAAACAAAAAAGCATAATTTTTTGCCATTTTTTACAACTTTATTTGCAAAAAAAAATGATTCTAAATAATGATAATATTCCGATTTTAGGTTCATATAGAGCGCAATACTATGAAGAAAGTAACTGCCAATGTTCAAAACGATTGGTTGAAAACTTTTCAAACTAGCGTGTACGCAAGTTAAAAAAAAGTCGTTTTCAGAAAAACGCGGTTGAAAAAATAGCGCGCTCGGGGCCTGAAGGAGAGCTACTCACTTTAATGGCTTATAACAATAGAACGAGTCGGAATTTTCATTTTAAATTTTGGGAACATATTTTTCAATAGTTTTACTAACAAATTATGAAATAAAAAAAATCGATTTCTTGAACCGTCTAACCCTATTTCCCCCTTTAAAGCATTTTTCTGAAACTTGCCATTTTTTTAAGTTTGTGTACGCTGTAACTCAAAATCTAATGCACCGATTCTTTCGAAGTTTTGTACACTATTTCTACACACAACTCACCGGGTAACGCTGCCGAGTTTCTTTGTTTTATAATTATTTTTTATTTTGCAATAACAGATTTGCCGATTTTTTCAGCGAAAATTGCGATTTTGACTTCCAAGTGCTACCAAAGATGAAAAAATCGATGAAAAAAAAACTCGACAGCGTTACCTCGAGAAACATCTCGCCTAATAAACGCATTTAGATTTTTTGTTTCGTATGATTCAGTGACGAGTTGTAGCGTACACCCGCAAAACTACTTTTTTTCGATGTACCTGCGAAGATTTGCTGCCAACGGCTTATTTGTCAATATTTTGCAATGAAAATTTTGAAAAATATAGTTCAGATGTTGTATTATTATATGGAAAGTAAATAAATAAACCAGCATTACCTGTATCGTCTAAAAAAAATCTTGAACATATGCTTTGTTTTTTACCGAATTAACCTTACCCACCCCGTTAACGCGGAAGACCGTCAAAGCACTTATCGCGCTGGTCCACTGTCGGTTATAGACTACTTCGAATACACGGAATTGCAAATGAATTTTCTATTGACCCGGAGGAGTATACGAGAGACGAAGAGAAGCAAAGAATGGAGGACGAAGAGCAAACGTAAATGTGTAACGTGCGAACTTTAGCATTCGTAAAATGAAAATGTCACGAAGGTCGAGTGCGTGGGCGTCGGAAAGTTTATTCACCAAAACCGTTATTCTACGTGGCGCACTCTCAATTTTCTCTAAGCTCCCATAATCCTCATGGACGAGGGCGATGAAAATTATTCCATTCATTAAAGGCGAGTGAAATTGGGACTTTCCGTATACTCGGGCCATTCGTGGGCGTGTTTTGTCGCAATTTCCATCTACGTAATAACGCCACCGGGCATTATGACGTTAGTGAGTGAGATCGATGATGAATTCCAAGCTCGGTTCTCCTGGTAACCGTGCGAATTCAATAATTTCTACGCAATCAAGAATTAATCGTCGCGACGAAACCAGTGACCGGAATAAGCGAAAAAAAAAAATCCGAATTCATTGATTTGCGGGTTCGATAATAAATGCAACACGAAAAATCTCCGAACAGTAAAATTAAGACTAAGACAATTTTTTAACAAAGCCACCAACCGAACGACTCTCACGTATGCCGACCGAATACGAAATGCACAAAGAGAAAATAGAGTTCACGATATTATGTGTATATACCTTGGCTCGGAATCAGGTCGAAACCTGTGTCCTTTCGTTTCCATTCTCGCATTACGAATTCCGTATACACCGTATATGCACCACCGTATACTCCATATACTTCGTTTATAATGTACACAACATTTATGTACATATATACATAAATTAGGGGTTTTTACGACCGTGGCAGTACGCGCCCTAGGTTCGCCACATCCGAACAGAAACGTTCAGGTGTCACGAAATTGGCACGAAAAAAAAATGGCGCTCGTGGGACGAGGATAAAATAAAAAAGAATGACCTAGGTTTACTTGGGTTTCTTTGAGTTAGATGCTTGAGTTATGGGGTGATCCGTTCTCATGGGAAGTCACCCACTCTCCCCTTCAATCCCCAAGGATTTTTTGGAAACTGGCTGAAATTTTGAATGGCGTCTTTTCCATTTGCATTAAGTGGTAGAAGGGGTGCGTAACGCCCCAGCCGTCTCAGCTCCTGATATACCATATATGAAGCATGTGGACATAATATGGTGTACGGAATTGGTAATGCGAGAATGGAAACGACAGGTTCTGACCTGGTTTCGAGCTAGTCATGGCCAGGGTCAAACACTGGCCTTCGACCGTTTCACAAAAATGCTTTACGGTATTGCTCCGTACAATGGCGTTTCCTGTAGAAAAAATAAATAAAAAACAAATAGAGGGGGGAAATAGGGTTAGGACAGCGTTTTCTCAATGATTTTCATGAATTTTTTTATAGTATGAAAAATGAATATAATTTATTGAAACTTTGAGAATATTTTATACATATATTTAAGTATATACTATAAAGTTTTTGAAGAATTTCCTTGAAAAACAGCGAAGATATTAGCGACCCCATATTGCAGGTCACAATCAGACTCAGCATTTTGCGTACATTCTGGAAGCCGCAATTTTCATCTGAAATCAAACGAGGTTGGAATTTACTTTTATTATATGTCTCTCTTCTATGTGAACTTAAATGCTATAAAAAAAATAGAAAATTGAATTTTTTACAGGGGTCAAAACACAAAAGCATGATTTTTTGCCATTTTTTACAACTTTATTTGCAAAAAAAAATTATTTTAAATAATGATAATATTTCGATTTTAAGTTCATATAGAGCGCAATACTATGAAGAAAGTAACTGCCAATTTTCAAAACGATTGGTCGAAAACTTTTCAAGCTAGCGTGTACGCAAGTTAAAAAAAAGTCGTTTTCAGAAAAACGCGTTTGAAAAAATAGTACTAAGAAAAACAAGCAATATGGGGTCGTTAATATCTTCGGTGTTTTTCGAGGAAATTAAAAAATTTTTCAAAAAATGTTATAGTATACACTTAAATATATGTATAAAATATTCTCAAAGTTTCAATAAATTATATTCATTTTTTATATTATAAAAGAATTCATGAAAATCATTGAGAAAACGCTGTCCTAACCCTATTTCCACCCTTAATGGCTTATAACAATAGAACGAGTCGGAATTTTCATTTGAAATTTTGGGAACGTATTTTTCAATAGTTTTACTAACAATTTATGAAATAAAAAATAATCGATTTTTTGAAGTCTGTGCGCGAAGATTCAGGACGATTGCCGTCCTTTTCGACCTTTCTCACAGAGGGAGCTTGGGGAAAAAAAAAACAAAATGTTACAAGGCCTTTGTCGGCAGAATCGCGAATTTCTTGAAGCTTTTCCACGAGGATGAGCATTTAAATGGTTGTACGAGCAACATCGTACTTTAACCTTTAACGCCCTGTAACGAGCTTCCTATTTCGTTACGAGACTTTCCCGATAATCTTCCTATTTATGGCTAAATATATTGCACGAAGATGAGGTGCACGATCGTCGCGCTGAGAGTTGAAAAATTATGGCGCCATTAGCATGGCGTCAGGAAGAGACAATCTCTCTCGCGACTCACGTTGTCCCCCCCACCTCCCTTACCCGCTCGCTTTGAATGAGCATACTCTAAAGTGGCACACAGATTTCGAGACCCACTTTTCCGCGGTCACGTTCGCGGTCAGAGGTCGCCATTTACCTTGCCGATGAGCTCACACAATTCGAACTTTTCAAAGTGATCGTCATTATCGAAAAGATAATATACAAAATTTGTTCTAAAAATAACGCTTAGGTACTTTCTATTTAGAATTACAAAAAAGAATTTATAAATTGTTTCGAAATTCGAAAAAAATGTTTCATGCAATTTTACGACGCTTTACTTTTGACAATTATGCGCTTTTTTTTTGTCAATTACTATCTTTTGTGATGAAACTCAAGAAACACTTTCGAAGAATTTCATTGCATTTTTTGTTCACCGTTTTGTTCACTCGTTACTTCGCGTTGCCTTCAAATTGTTCATCTTTCCTGAGGCATATTAAACTGGAGAAAAAAAAATACAGGTCAATTCTTTACCTCGAAAACGTTCGAGTACTTCATCAAATATGAGAAATTTTACTCGCAAGCTTCGTTTCACTGATGGAAGTTTGTTTACCGTTGGAATATACGAATTTTCCCTTGGGTGATTCGCATCAACTCCTTAAAGGGGGAAATAGGGTTAGGACAGCGTTTTATCAATGATTTTCATGCATTTTTTTATAGTATAAAAAATGAATGTAATTTATTGAAACTTTGAGAATATTTTATACATATATTTAAGTATATACTATAAAATTTTTGAAGAATTTTCTTGAAAAAGACCGGGGATATTAGCGACCCCATATTGCAGGTCACAACCAGACCAGACCAGACCAGACTCAGCATCTTGCGTACATTCTGGAAGCCGCAATTTTCATCTGAAATCAAACGGAGTTGGAATTTACTTTTATTATATGTCTCTCTTCTATATGAACCTAAATGCTATCAAAAAAATAGAAAATTGAATTTTTTACAGGGGTCAAAACAAAAAAGCATGATTTTTTTCCATTTTGTACAACTTTATTTGCAAAAAAAAAATTTTTTCAAATAATGATAATATTCCGATTTTAGGTTCATATAGAGCGTAATACTATGAAGAAAGTAACTGCCAATTTTCAAAACGATTGGTTGACAACTTTTCAAACTATCGTGTACGCAAGTTAAAAAAAAGTCGTTTTCAGAAAAACGCGTTTGAAAAAATAGTGACCGCTCGGTTATACACGTGGCGCGCTTGAGGCTTGAAGGAGAGCTGCTCACTTTAATGGCTCATAACAATAGAACGAGTTGGAATATTTATTAAAAATTTTGGGAACATATTTTTCAATAGTTTTACTAACAATTTATAAAATAAAAACAAAATCGATTTGTTAAACCGTCTATATAACCCTATTTCCCCCTTTAATATAAATTGACAATCTCTGATATATCCCTCGTCTCGGTAGCCCCTAGTAAATCCAAAACTTTCACCCATTCACTGATTTGCCCTTTTCTCTCTATGCACGAGTATTTGGTTATTTATACAACGGTTCACATCGTCATACGGGATGATGGTGGTCCTCCGCGGGGAATATCGATTCTACTGATGCACACAGTATCTTGTGAATTCACACACACACAGAGAAAGAGAGAGAGAGAGAGAGCGAACCACAAGCGGTTAGAGGGCTTTTATGGGAAGTCGAGCTGCTCAACACTGGGTCACGGCCACAGGGACACCCCGGGCGACGGTTTGGCACAAGAGATAAATATGAGATATTCCACAACATTTTTTTTACAAAATTTTGATCCTTAGTATTTCGCTTCACTAGCGAAAATTTGTATCTTATTCTCCAGAATGACAAATCACAATTTTGCTTCACTTTATTTTATTTTACACTTAATTTCGAGATACGAATTTTTGAATTTTTAAGCATCTCGCCAATCCAGCCACTCTATACAAGCCCATAAATTTTCATTACCAAAACTAGGAACGAGAAAGGGGTTAAGTGTATGTAAATTAGTTATTGTAGGGACAGCGAGAGGTGCGCTGTCGGGGAGGGGCGTTCAATTTCGATGGTTCCACAAGTAAAACGATTTTTAACTGGTTCGATACTTGAATGACCGATCGTACAGTCGCTCATTAATTTGCACAACAATCCCCAAGTTCTCACTATTTAGTGCTCTTGCAACTTGACCTGCAGCCTCTTACGAGCACTCCCGTAAAAAGGTGCCAACTGAAACTTGACCAAAACAGGAGTTTCCGCGTTAAAATGACAGTAGCAGTGTTTTTCAGAAACGAATTATTTCTATTTGATAATCCAAATGATAAAAATGAGAATAAAAAGTGTGACGTCGTCTCAGGCGGTAAAAATGACCAAAAACGGGAGATTGCGTTATCAAGAGTGACAAAAACCGGGCCTCATGGTATCCAATCTGATAAAAATGAATCCTCGGTATCTGACGCGACGGAAATGGGTCTTCTCACGATCTGTGACGATGAAAAACGAGGTTCCTTCGATCTATCATGAGAAGAAAAAAGGAACGTCATTTCCGGAGACGAGCGATTCCTGGCATCGAAAGTTCGATGTGAGACAAACGACACGGGGAGATGTGAAGATTATGTTTGACGAGAGAAGACACGCGGAGGACGTGCGAACTATCTTGAGGAGTACCGTAAAAGAATGCGTATATTATATATAGTTACAGTTTCTATGTACACATTGATACGTGTATGTATGTGTGTGTGTGTTAACAGGTAGACCGAGGAGAAGGAGATGAAGAGGAGGATAAAGATCTGACCCACTTTTTGGTGGATTGGATGCTGCGCGGAGCGACCTCTTAGGGTCGGATGGTCCTCTCGTAACGTACCATCTTCCTTCAAAATCTCGTTTCTCTCACGGTGAACGACAACGGTTTCATTGTCCGTACATATACATACACACAGATAACGAGTTATTAACTCCTTGTCTCGTATCGAATAAATTCGGATAACTATATACCACCGATCGAACAAAACGTAACGCGAGATCGACCAAAACGTCATTAGTCGTTAAAAATCGTACAAAATGCGTGTAAAAAAAATTCCTACATTGCTTCACTGCAATTTAACTTCAATTATTTATTCGTTCCCATGAACGAAGCTCCGTGACACTAAATAAAGTTCAAGTTGAAGCTCGTACATTAGTGACTCGTTATTTTTCGACATTCACAAGATCCATCTGTGGACCAAATGGATTTCTCCAATATGGCTTCTGAATTATCGATGAGGCTTCGTGAATCTTGAACAATTACGTCGAAGCAATGTGCACCCTTTGATTTGCACCTTTTTCGTTGCCAATATTTTTGAATATTGCGAAATGTTTAAGAAACAACACTATTTACAAAAATAGGTATGCGGGTACGATTAACACACGAATATTTTTGTGTGTACGTCTTGTTCGCTCACACGTGATACTGTAAATGTTTTTCAATATAAATATAGTGAATTTTTTTTCATTTCGAAGGTACTTTTCTAGACGCGGTTAAAAAAAAATGACGCATATATATTGACAACATTTTTTTTTTACAGATCATTCATGCACATGGCTAAGTATATGTAAAAAAAATCAGAAACATTCACAAATGGCGGAGTTCTAACATAACGGCAACGACCTTCCATCATCTCTTTGTATTCTAGATAATTACTTTTTTTTCTCACAAAAACGATACACACGCTGTTACTTCTTTCTCAAAAAATCGACAAGAAATCTAGGAACAACAACAATAGAACAGTAATAAAATAATCGAAGACTTTCAAGTTGTTTTCTCATTTTTCCTTTTCTTATTTCCACAGATCTCCCTCGTGCGAGGAGATAGGAGTAGGAAAATTTGGAATTTTCATCACTTCTTCTTTATCTTCTTTCGGTAATTGATCGTTAAGGTAGTAGTCTGGTAACTTAAGCCGATTTTCATGTCTTTTTTGGAGGGCGTTTTTTTGTAGGAAAATAAAAATGAATCGTTTTGGATATTTAGGATGTTTTTATTTACATATTAAAGATACCAAAAAAAAATTTGTTGAAAAAATTTAATAGTTTATTATTATTATTATTATTGATGATCGAAGTTGGCACCTCGAAAAAAAAAGCGCGTGGGTGGCCCCGGTGATTTTGGCTCTTGTTGTTATCTGAAATCAAAAATTCTTGATAAATCTTAATCTATAGACATGTCATTCTGGTCGGAACTACTGAAGTTAAATTTCATGGATAAATAACAAAATGGCGGACTTTCAAAAAAAGTCCTTTTATTTTAGCAAATAAATTTTCTTATTTATTCATGAAATTTAACTTCAGTAGTTCCGACCAGAATGACATGTCTATAGATTAAGAATTATCAAGAATTTTTTATTTTAGATAACATCAAGAGCCAAAATCACCGGGGCCACCCACGCGCTTTTTTTTTCGAGGTGCCAACTTCGATCATCAATAATAATAATAATAATAAACTATTCAATTTTTTCAAAAATTTTTTTTTTTATATCTTTAATATGTAAATAGAAACATCCTAAATATCCAAAACGATTCATTTTTATTTTCCTACAAAAAAACGCCCTCCAAAAAAGACATGAAAATCGGCTTAAGTTACCAGACTACTACCTTAAGGCCTTATATACGCGATTTTGCCGATTTTCGAAGGTACTTTTCTAGACGCGGTTAAAAAAAAAATGACGCCTATATTGACAACATTTTTTTTACAGATCATTTATGCACATGGCTAAGTATATGTAAAACAAAATCAGAAACATTAACAAATGGCGGAGTTCTAACATAATAAAGCAATGTATTTTTTTTGCGCTCGCGTTGATGGTGAAAATTCTCGGCATCGATGTGGGTGTCCGAAAAAAAAAATGAACATATTTATAATTGCATAATGAATGTATCTTCAGTGTGAACCAACAATATTATTAAAACAAAATTATTATAATAAAAATTTGAAACTTAGAAATTTTTTACTCAACTTTCTGTCGGTATTTTATTTTTTATATTCTTTTGTGTCACTGAAATTTTTGTTTCCGTGGTTCACACGATAGGTGATGATACTAAGGATATGTTGCGAAAATTTCAAAGCGATACGAACCTTCGTTCGAGAGGTAGAACTTTCACAAGGTTCGAAAAACTTAATCGTCGAAAAATGGCTCTGAAGTTGGCGGTCGTGCGCGCCGCGCGGTATCTATTATAAATGCAATCTTACCTTGTTTAATAGCAATTTTTGGAATTTTTCAATTCTGTAAAGCTTAAAATATTCCTAACAGTTCAGGCTAATGGAATCAAGAATATAAAAAAAATGAAAAATTTTGAAATTTTTCGCTTCTATAAGGCCTTAAATAGTAATATGAAAATGAATGATTTAAGAAATTGTAATAATCATGCTCATGAAACTCCGCTACTGTGCTTCGAATATGGGTTAATTCTCGTGTAATCTGTTGCTCGCACATACCACTTCCGGAATAAATAATGATTTTTCTTCCATTATTATTATTATTATTATTAATATTTGTTTACACACATGTCGCAGTGGAAAAGCCTGGGGTTATTCCGTGTATTGGTTAATTGAACGAGAGCGTTAGGCACACAGTATCGATAGAAATGCTACTCGGCTATTATATTCTAGGGCACGAACGGTGGCTGTGAACTTTTCTTCGACTCAACGATCTCGCATTATCTGAACTGTATTTAAATGCATGTACATTTCTCGATAATATAATATTCCGCGCTACAGGAAAATATACGGAATAAATATAATACATACTGGATATGATGTGAGGATTCGAGCGTTGAGGAGTGAGAGAGAGAAAGAGTGAGAGAGACTCGGAACGCGAGGAGACCGTTATCGATTACGCATTCCTACGCTACCAGCTGTGAGCTCAAATATTATATACGATATCTACACTGTACTTGTGAATCCTCTTTATATGTGAATTTTCGGAAATTTTTCAAATACTATTAACAAATTGCTTTTTTCACGAGTGAAAATTTCCAATGGAAATGCCCCTCGTGGCGGAACGACGTAAAACTTGAGGGGAGAAATAGGGTTAGACGGTTCAAAAAATCGATTTTTTTTTCATTTCATAAACTGTTAGTACAACTATTGAAAAATATGTTCCCAAAATTTTAAATGAAAATTCCGACTCGTTCTATTGTTATACGCCATTAAGGGGGGGAATAGGGTTAGGACAGCGTTTTTTCAATAATTTTCATGAATTTTTTTATAGTATAAAAAATAAATATAATTTATTGAAACTTTGAGAATATTTTATACATATATTTAAGTATATACTATAAAATTTTTATACATATATTTAAGTATATACTATAAAATATTAGCGACCCCATATTGCTTCATTTTCTTGGTACTGTTCTCTCAAACGCGTTTTTCTGAAAGCGACTTTTTTTTAACTTGCGTACACGCTAGTTCGAAAAGTTTTCAGCCAATCGTTTTGAAAATTGGCAGTTACTTTTTTCATAGTATTGCGCTCTATATGAACCTAAAATCGGAATATTATCATTATTTAAAGTAATTTTTTTTTGCAAATAAAGTTGTAAAAAATGGCAAAAAATCATGCTTTTTTGTTTTGACCCCTGTAAAAAATTCAATTTTCTATTTTTTTGATAGCATTTAGGTTCATATAGAAGAGAGATATATAGTAAAAGTAAATTCCAACCTCGTTTGATTTCAGATGAAAATTGCGGCTTCCAGAATGTACGCAAAATGCTGAGTCTGATTGTGACCTGCAATATGGGTTCGCTAATATCCCCAGTGTTTTTCAAGAAAATTCTTCAAAAATTTTATAGTATATACTTAAATATATGTATAAAATATTCTCAAAGTTTCAATAAATTATATTCATTTTTTATACTATAAAAAAATTCATGAAAATCATTGAGAAAACGCTGTCCTAACCCTATTTCCCCCCTTAATCAGGATTGTCGAATTTTTTCTATACCGCTCATGCGGATAAACGACTCTCGCGATTTAAACGAAAAGTTAAACTACAAATTGCGCGGTGAAAGAAAAAATTCACTTTATAATTGCCCCAGAAGATGGACGGATGGAGGTGAAAAAGTTTTTAATATCCATATATTGAGAATTAAAGAAACGATACTTATTTCCGTTGTTCTTAAAAAAAATTGAGGTTAAAATATACAGAAGGAATACATTTTCTATCTCGCATTTTCCATTTCAGTAAATCTGTCTCTGTTTTCCTCGTCTCGAAATCGTTGCGTGTAATGATTTTTTTTTTCACGGGGAATAAAAAATGAATTTAAATACAGCAAAACAAAGAAGGAATCTCTGCACCACAATTCTCTTATATATGTCCACGAACAGATCTGGAATAAAATAATTGTACTAACTCCACAATTATGCATTTATTTCACGCTCGAAGCTTACTCTATTTTTTTTTTATCATTTTTATTATCATTATTCTCTCTCCGCTGTAATAATTCCCGGGATAATTCTGTAATTTCGAACTGCGCAAAGACGCATAGAAAACGGTTTCACGCTGAAGAGAAATAGTATATGTGTGTCTGCGCGCGTATATGTGTGTGTGTGTGTGTGTTACCGGAATTTCCGCTACGAGTTCCAATTCCGATTACGGTCGTCACGATCGCCTCCGTTTATACACGTCCGCCAATTGGAGGGGGATGAAACTCTTTATTTTTTTTTTTATCGACAGAACTCGATGAGCTTTCTAAAAGCTTCGATCTTCCCATTGGTGTGAAAATACCGAAACGTCATTTTTCTCTGTTTTTTACTCGCCAGTGGCGTAAAGTGCCATTTTTCTTCGACTAAACTATTCATCGATCCGTTCGTTAATTTGTACAAATAATCGATATGCACTCGATATAAAATATATGATTTGTTAAGAAACAAAATTATTGTACACCGAGAAATCGACAATTAATTTCAAAAGGGACTCATTGTGAGGAAAATAAAATTAGGCCATTGATGAATTACAAATGTGCGGCCGTATTGTGATCAAGTTGGAGTCAATATGGCCGGAAAAAAACAAAACCATATAACGATACGATTTTAAGGGGGGAAATAGGGTTAGGACAGCGTTTTCTCAATGACTTTCATGAATTTTTTTATAGTATAAAAAATGAATATAATTTATTGAAACTTTGAGAATATTTTATACATATATTTAAGTATACTCTATAAAATTTGTGAAGAATTTCCTTGAAAAACACTGAAGATATTAGCGACCCCATATTGCAGGTCACAATCAGACTCAGCATTTTGCGTACATTCTGGAAGCCGCAACTTTCATCTGAAATTAAACAAGGTTGGAATTTACTTTTATTATATGTCTCTCTTCTATATGAATCTAAATGCTATCAAAAAAATATAAAATTGAATTTCTTACAGGGGTCAAAACGAAAAAGCATGATTTTTTGCCATTTTTTACAACTTTATTTGCAAAAAAAAAATTATTTCGAATAATGATAATATTCCGTTTTAGGTTCATATAGAGCGCAATACTATGAAGAAAGTAACTGCCAATTTTCAAAACGATTGGTTGAAAACTTTTCAAACTAGCGTGTACGCAATTCAAAAAAAGTCATTTTCAGAAAAACGCGTTTGAAAAAATAGCAAAATGCTGAGTCTGATTGTGACCTGCAATATGGGGTCGCTAATATCGACGGTGTTTTTCAAGGAAATTCTTCAAAAATTTTATAGTATATACTTAAATATATGTATAAAATATTCTCAAAGTTTCAATAAATTATATTCATTTTTTATACTAAAAAAAATTCATGAAAATCAATGAGAAAACGCTGTCCTAACCCTATTTCCTCCTTAAAAAATTGTTGTTGTTTGTTTTTATAAACAACAACAATTTTTTACTGACAAGGAAGGCGTACAATATGAAGCTGGAATGGGAGATTAGACGTAAGTTAACTAAATAAATTAAAAAAATTCATAAAGTTCTTGCTCCAGCCGCGCGCGACTTCGAGCGAAACGCGCTTGAAACTTTAAACCCGTTTTTCTCAAAACTACTTTTTCTGACACGGTCGGCATGATAACTCGTACGGTTTTTAATATTTTTTGATGATTTTTTTTTTTAATATTCGGAATTGTTTTTTCTATAGTCTGTCGAGCCGGATTTTTTAAATTATAATTAGAAAATTTTATAAAAACAATTAAAGTGTGACTTTTTTGACGTAAACTTAACATTTTTTTTTAAATTACCGTAAATTGTTTAATTTTTCGAATTTCAAAAATCCGGCTTGACAGACTATAACTACTACCTTATTTTACAAGAATTTCTTTACATTTTGCAGATCCGTCAACATTCGAGGAAGAAATACTGCCGACCGTGGAGCAACTTTTTTTTTACAGTGCTTCAAAAAATGTGATTTTTCATGTTGTAATTTTTGAAAAAAAAAAATTGAAATAAATTTTTTTACAAACTTAACACAGTAATAAACAATGTGTAAGAATTTTTTTATCAATTTCTATTTCTATCTCTCCTAAAAACAGTTTTTCTTTTGGTACGTTTTCGGTACCGCTGGACGTATGTAAGTCCTTAATGGCTTATAACCATAGAACAAGTCGGAATTTTCATTTAAAATTTTGGGAACATATTTTTCAATAGTTTTACTAACAATTTATGAAATAAAAAAAAAATCGATTTTTTTAACCGTCTAACCCTATTTCCCTCCTTACATACCCCTGAAATAAAAAAAAATACGATTTTTTTACAGAATTTTATTCTTTATGCTGTTAAGAATTTAAAAAAAAATCTCAAGAAAATTCCACTCCGTTACAAAGTTATAGCAATAAATGTGACCGGACATCGGGTTGCGACGGCTATCTACCAGAAACTGTAAACGCGTTTTTCTCGAAACTACGTTTTTAGACAGTGTCGGCACGATAACACAGTCAATTTTTAATATTCTTTATCTTTATTCTTTTTTAACTCTTGATAATTATTTTCTCTATAGTCTGACGAGAGGTTTTTTGAATTTCTTGCTTGGACAAATTTTTATAAATTATTCAACAATAATTTTTTTTTAAACTTGCATACTAAAGTTTGAATGACTATAGTTTCTTTATTTTTGAAAGAAAATAAAAATTCCCTCCGTCAGTCTATTACTACTACATTATTTTATGAGATTCTTTTTTATTTTTGCAGATTAGATAATTTTTGGTGAAGTTAGGATGTCGACAAGGAGGCGCCATGGTTTTCATCAGTAATTCATTTATATCCGTAAAAAACAACGTTAATATAGAAAAAAAATAAAATTTTTATTTTTTTTCTTATAGTTGAAAAATTAATAAAAAATGTGAAATCAAGAATTTAATTTTTTTTCACCATATAACCTTCATAATAATTTTTCAAATTTACTCGGTTTTCAGCGCATGCAACGATATGTGAGCGCTTAATGGCATCCTGATATCTCATAATCTTCCGGGCCGTGTATTTTGGATTAAACATAAAAACTTCGAGATCCAATATCGTTGACGAAAAGTCCCAAGATAATAAGATTTTAGATAAAACTATTGAACCATCGTTGATTCCGACAGTGAGATTTCACAAAAAAAAAAATAAATAAATAAATAAACGGAGTGAAACCGACTGAACAGAATTACGAGTTTGTATGTGCGAGTTGTTATTATCATCTTTGAAATATCATCGCTCATATAATCCAAACAATGCAACAATATTCGGTATAACGTTGAAAAAGGAATAATAAAAAGAAGAAAAAAAAAAGGTCTCGGATATCGCTTATCATCGTCTAGTGAATGAAAACGCGGTGCGAGTTAAGTGCATATAGACATGAGAAAAGAAGACGAGGAATGAAACGAGCGTAGTGGCGGCATTGCCGGCCCGGAGGAAAAGCCAGTGCTCAGCATGGAAGAGAGGCTGATGTCCGAGTAGGACAGTGTGTCGCCCGTCTTGCACGTTGGGCCCGTTCCTCCACGTGACCTGGCCACTGACCCACTTTGGTTTCTCCAGTCTTCTTCTACTTCTTAGCTCTACCTCCTTTCTTGATTCTCCCTCCCTTCTCTCTCTCTCTCTCTCTCTCTCTCTCTCTCTCTCTCTCTCTCTCTCTCTCTCTCTCTCTCTCTCTCTCTCTCTCTCTCTCTCTCTCTCTATCGTTCTTTTACTTTGCCCCCACTTTTCTCTCTCCCTTAATTTTTCGCCAATACCAATTTTCCTCTTCTCTCTTTTGTTTCCTCATCGTTGATTTACCGAGACATTCTTTTCTATAATATTACCATTGCTCTCTTTTCTCCATACTTTGTGCACTACTTCTTCATTTTTATTCAATTACAATGTCATTTATTATACCTATTAACTCTGGCAAAGTTTCAGGGAGGAAAATGTACTCAAAGTTCATCGCAATTTTGTGTTATTCAAATTACCATTAATATCGATATCCATGAGTGATTAATAGAGAGACTAGCAAGTTTTTTTTAAAAGCCACTCATTCAATTCCAAGTCATAACAAATTTTTTAAATATTTTATAGCATTCTATTGAGGTTACTATTTTTAAGGTAAACTTTACTTTATTTCAATTTACCTCTAATTCTCGATTTTTTACTTATCGACAGTTTCGTCTTTTGTACATTGTGATTTTTTAAATTCTTTCTCGAGAATCATTACAAATTATCTTTATTCGTTTTTTAACCGTTTACACTGAAATGAAGAATAACTCAATAAATTGTTTATCTCTCGTTTAGCTTGCAAAACAATCGATTATATCTACGTTTATATTTAAAGTCCATATAAAATATCCAATCACCATCTATATTTCATGATGATCGTTGACGACGATGTCTCGGAGCACCATGACCACCTCCACCGATCTTTTCTTTACCGGACTCTCTGCCACCTCCACGGTAAAACCGTCGATGTTTCTCCACCACCTTGGCTGGTTTCTTCGTTCCGTTCGCTCTCTTTCTCTCTCTCTCTCTCTCTCTCTTCGGGTTCAAGCAAACGGCTTATGACTCTCAGCCGTGCAATTCCTCCACATGCTCCGGTCCCTTTTGCCCCCGCCGCCCCGGCCCCACTCCGCGGAACGTAGTAAGCCGCGAAGAGGCCCGAGTAACCATGATCAGACAGGTACCATCCACTTAACTAGCCGGATGGATGAATAGTTGATAGAGTGATCCTCGGTACCGGTCTCTTCGTTAAAAAGCTTTCAATCAAGATACTTTAGTTAAAAAAACGAAAAAGAAATTTCTTCCTCATCGAACGAGTCGTTCCAAAACGAAGATTGAATGAAATTTCGCGGGGTTCATAGAGTTTTGGCGAAATACACGCGGATGTGAGACGACACTCATTAGGTTCGGCAGGTTCGGATCGTGAATTAAATTATTTTGTAATAATAACAACAATAACAACAGAAGGGATTTTAATAAAGTTCGTTCATTTTCGAAGAATATCGAGTGAAGAGTGATTGTAAATTTATTGATAAAACAGTGTCATTATTATCGGAACGTTATGCGGAATTCTTGAACTACGATTGAAAAAATATAATATAAAATATCCCGGTGGCAGTTTGAACTCTCGAGGGATCTATCCACGGATATCTAGCAGAAAACAAAAACAAAAACACATTAACGGTGAGTCCGCACTCGTAGTTGAGTGATTAGCTCCGTTCTCGATTTTTAACATCTCTCGGGATGAATCTCGCGTACTAACTAAAGTCGTGATATAAAGACAGTTTTTTTTTTACAACTGACATTGTCCCACGTCGTACAGTAATGCAAAAGTGGGATAAATTACGTTTGTGAGAAAGAAAGCGATAAATTTAATATTCAATATTATTTAAAGTTGTCGAACGTTGACGGAAATTTACTTTACTCCGTTTAAAAAATCTCCACTTGAGAATGTCATTTCTATAAGCCATCTTTATTTTATTATTTTTTTATGCATATTAGAAATTTTTTATATTTTTATTAGCATTTTGTTTTAATTTACCTAATATTATTTTCATTTTTAAATTTGTGAGAGCGTTTTTGAGAAAGAAAGAGATAAATTTAATGTTCAATATTATATAAAGTTGTCGAACGTAGACGAAAATTTACTTTACTCCGTTTAAAAAATCTCCACTTGAGAACGTCATTTCTATAAGCCAACTTTATTTCATCATTTTATTATGCATATTAGACATTTTTTATATTTTTATTCCCATTTTTTTAAATTTACCTAACATTATTTTTATTTAAAAATTTTTGAGAGCGTTTGGGAGAAAGAAAGAGATAAATTTAATGTTCAATATCATATAAGGTTGTCGAACGTTGACGGAAATTTACTTTACTCCGTTTAAAAAATCTCCACTTGAGAATGTCATTTCTATAAGCCATCTTTATTTTCTTATTTTCTTATGCATATTAGAAATTTTTTATATTTTTATTCCCATTTTTTAAAATTTATCTAACATTATTTTTATTTAGAAATTTTTGAGAGCGTTTGTGAGAAAGAAAGAGATACATTTAATGATCAATATTATATAAAGTTGTCGAACGTAGATGGAAATTTACTTTACTCCGTTTAAAAAATCTCCACTTCAGAACGTCATTTCTAAAGGCCAACTTTATTTTCTTATTTTTTTATGCATATTAGAATTTTTTTATATTTTCATTCCCATTTTTGTAAATTTACCTAACATTATTTTTATTAAGAAATTTTTTAGAGCGTTTGTGAGAAAGAAATAAATAAATTTAATGTTCAATATTATATATGGTTGGCGAACGTAGACGGAAATTTACTTTAGTCCGTTTAAAAAATCTCCACTTGAGAACGTCATTTCTATAAGCCAACTTTATTTTATTATTTTATTATGCATATTAGAAATTTTTTATATTTTTATTCCAATTTTTTTTAATTTACCTAACATTATTCTCATTAAGAAATTTTTGAGAGCGTTTGTGAGAAAGAAAGAGATAAATTTAATGTTCGATATTATATAAAGTTGAGAACGTCACTTGAGAACGTCATTTCTATAAGCGAACTTTATTTTATTATTTTATTATGCATATTAGAAATTTTTTATATTTTTATTCCCATTTTTTTAAATTTACCTAACATTATTTTTATTTTTAAATTTTTGAGAGCGTTTGTGAGAAAGAAAGAGACAAATTTAATGTTCAATATTATATAAGGTTGTCGAAGGTAGACGGAAATTTACTTTACTCGGTTTAAAAAATCTCCAGTTGAGAACGGCATTTCTATAAGCCAACTTTATTTTATTATTTTATTATGCATATTAGAAATTTTTTATATTTTCATTACCTTTTTTTTTAAATTTACCTAACATTATTTTTATTTTTTTATTTTCGAGAACGTTTGTGAGAAAGAAAGAGATAAATTTAATGTTCGATATTATATAAGGTTGCCGAACGTAGACGGAAATTTAGTTTACTTGGTTTAAAAAATCTCCACTTGAGAACGCCATTTCTATAAGCCAACTTTATTTTATTATTTTCTTATGCATATTAGAAATTTTTTATATTTTTATTACCATTTTGTTTTAATTTATCTAACACTATTTTTATTTTTATTAAAAAAATGTAATTTCCATCAGGAAGCATGGACTTATGGAAAGCTCATTGGATTGTTTAAAAAAACAATATGACAAATATAATTATCAACTCTCTCTCCCGTTGGTATTATTGTGACTGTACGTAATGGCCTTTTGTATATATTCGTAGAAGAAAAAGTAGAAAAGTCAAGATAAATAAAAGTGACCCAGATCGTTGGTTGTCCGGGGAATAAGAATATTCAGTGAAGGTTTTCTTGGCTGCCCAACCGCGTAAATGCCATCAATTTTACGACGGACTTCTTGTTTGTTCTCGACAATCGTTAAAGCCCCTTATTACATTTACGAACATTGTCACTTCATTATCATTACAATTTTATTACAATTTTATTCATATATCGTGATAAATTTTCAACGACCTATAACATGCCGTTCGTAATCGGTGAAAATCATTTAAATCGATCGAACGTACTGACCGTGAAATAATATTACAATTAACCGCGAGAGAAAGCTCAACGACCGTTTGTACATTTTATTCGATACCTGAACGAGCAAAACTATGCTCGTCCTCGATCTTTCGTGATTGTCAATAGAAATCAAACGAGAAATCGAACCGATGTACAAACGAAGAAAAAAGAGAAAATGACAAATTTACCCGATTATTTTTCACGCTCCGTCGCCGATTCTCTTCATTTTGTTTTTTTCTGTGAGTCGAAGCGAACGTTAAAATAAAAATAGAAAGAATTGTCGTACATTTTTTCTGCGGATACGAGCGATTTTAGTTACACGAGCAAGGATCATGCTTGAGAAATGTTTGCATCAACTTTTTTTTTCGTCGCTCGCGACGCGAGACGACGTCCTGATTTAAGAAGCGCACGGCGCCCTCCTTTTCAGATTCCAGATTCACTGGCTGTCCCTCTTTCGCACACGGTTCAGTTATAATACGCACGTGCGCATATATATATATCGATTGATATTAAACAAAAGGGCGTAAGACACACAATTTAACGTCTTAAATTATGTGAATACTGGCCTTTTGCTTATTTACAATATTAGTATGTACACACACACACACACTGTATAACCGTATATATATATAGATACGTAAAAGTAACGTTACGACGATGCCAAGTATTATTAACACACTTTTTCTTCCATAGCCTCCTTCGTAAAAAGCCCGTACCACATAATTCAATATTACTATGCCATTTCTTTCTTCCATATCGCATATTTCTAATAACACACTTGCTCAACGAATTCAATTTTCCATCTACAAATAAACATATGTATATTTACAAAGTTCCTTTATTTTTATTCACATGTATAAATCGTCTCAACGAGATATACAACATTTAGATGTGAAACATTAGATAAATGCGTTGCCATTGAAAATTTCCTACTTGCAACGATTTTTCTTTTTTTCTTTTCCATTAATAGATCACCCTCGTTGCTACATACGAGTTATAAGGAATCGTAAATCCGTACGCATTTTGCCACAATAATGCCCACGTAGAACAAATGTTTCCTCGTTAGATTTTACGCGATTTATCTGTAACTCTCTTTCTCTCGTATTTCGTCCTCCCACGCGTTCGGGCCAATATTGAAATAAAGATAATTTGTTTTACGCGCGAGAGTTGCGAATTTTAATGAATAGTTAATGGAGTGACATCTATAATTAATGCACTCTTCGCACGCGGTAACTTTCATTGAGATAAGATACAATGAGAATTGTTTCCTCATCCTCATTAATTGTTGTATCGTACACGTGAGATTAAATATATATTTACATAGATATATAGATCGTTTATAATCGTGTGTACATTAATAATTTTATCCTCGTCATTAAACTGGTGTAATTTTATATTATGTATCAATTAATTTTATATACACGCATATATATATACATATGTATATGTATGTTTAGGTGTATGCGGACAAATGAACAATTACCGGTCTCCTGTTGGCATACTTTTTATGCCGGTCGACTACTAACAGCCTCCCGGCTTGTCTCGTGTGTCATGAGAGAACGGGAGAAAGCCTAAAATGAGAAATATTTCATTTAAGCCTCATCGTTATCATTTTTACGTCTTGCGGTCAATCTTTAAGACGTTTGACTCGAAGCTGTTGACACGAAAAAAAATAAAAAAATTGTTTAGCCATGTAAATTCCTTTTTTTTTCCGTGTACTAAGCGATTGGAATTTTACATAAATGCATGCATCTTGTGTTCAATACATGTGTTACAATAAACTTGGTTCATCCCAGGCTTATCTACTGTTTGCTCACGTACTTAACCAGCCTGAAGAACTCACAGACTCCATCGACTTTTATTCGATCGTAAAGCATGCTGATGAATATTTGTTGAGGTTACATTTGTTTTTTAACGCGACGGTCGATTGAGAAATACATGAATGCAGTTGCGCGTTAAAAACGAAATTTTAACAGTTAGGAATAGACGAGAAAAAAGTTTATTTTATCATTTTTTATAGAGTATTATTTTTAAGTATAATTTGGTATTGCGTAAACGAGTAAACTCGAGTAGGAATATTTGTCGTTAAGGGGTCATCCATTCGAGTAATGGACTCGAGGAATGCCGTTGATTTTTTTAAACCTTAACTAACCATACTCGTTTTTATTAAATTTCTCATCACGTTATTTGTCGAACCGGAAGTTCGGTGGACTTTTTCATGCTAATTCAGTTTCAGATGAATACTTTACATGTCCTTTTTTTGTTTTCAACTATAATTGGTTACGTGATAAAAGGGTTGATAATGTTCGACATGCTGAATCACAAAGTTGGAGCAAAATTTAGGAATGTCGAATAAAAACATTGATCTTAATTTCTTTTACGGAATACCCGGATCCCAGAGTGGTGAACTAAGGTAATCAATGAAAATTTAACTTATCGGAGTAAAGAGAATTGAATTAAGGGGGGAAATAGGGTTAGGACAGCGTTTTCTCAATGATTTTCATGAATTTTTTTATATTATAAAAAATGAATATAATTTATTGAAACTTTGAGAATATTTTATACATATATTTAAGTATATACTATAAAATTTTTGAAGAATTTCCTAGAAAAACACAGAAAATATTAGCGACCCCATATTGCAGGTCACAATCAGACTCAGCATTTTGCGTACATTCTGGAAGACGCAATTTTCATCTGAAATCAAACGAGGTTGGAATTTACTTTTATTACATGTCTCTCTTCTATATGAACCTAAATGCTATCAAAAAAATAGAAAATTGAATTTTTTACCGGGGTCAAAACAAAGAAGCATTATTCTTCGCCGATTTTTACAGCTTTATTTGCAAAAAAAAATTATTTTAAATAATAATAATACTCCGATTTTAGGTTCATATAGATCGCAATACTATGAAAAATGTAACTGCCAATTTTCAAAACGATTGGTTGAAAACTTTTCAAACTAGCGTGTACGCAAGTTAAAAAAAAGTCGTTTTCAGAAAAACGCGTTTGAAACACGTGGCGCGCTCGGGGCCTGAAGGAGAGCTACTCACTTTAATGGTTTATAACAATAGAACGAGTCGGAATTTTCATTAAAAATTTTGGGAACATATTTTTCAATAGTTTTACTAACAATTTATGAAATAAAAAAAAATCGCTTTTTTGAACCGTTTAACCGTATTTCCCCCCCTAAAGCTGCTCCGGTTTGGATTATCCAAAATAAAAAAAACCAAAAAGATTCTATTAGTGGATAGATAAATCTAGTTATTGATCGAAGGAATAGTCGGAATTTTGATTTTTGACAAAATGGCGGCTCCAATAAGAAAAAAATTCCAATTGTCGACCAACATTTTTTCGTTGAATTGTTTAAAAAAAATAAAAATAATTATCGGAAATCTTATTCCTTCGATCGATACCTGAAGAATATATCTGAGAAGGTTGTGTTAATGGGGGAAATAGGATTAGGACAGCGTTTTCTCAATGATTTTCATGATTTTTTTTATAGTATAAAAAATGAATATAATTTATTGAAACTTCGAGAATATTTTATACATATATTTAAGTATATACTATAAAATTTTTGAAGAATTTTCTTGAAAAACACCGAAGATATTAGCGACCCCATATTGCCGGTCACAATAAGACTCAGCATTTTGCGTACATTCTGGAAGCCGCAATTTTCATCTGAAATCAAACGAGGTTGGAATTTACTTTTATTACATGTCTCTCTTCTATATGAACCTAAATGCTATCAAAAAAATAGAAAATTGAATTTTCTACAGGGGTCAAAACAAAAAAGCATGATTTTTTGTCATATTTTACAACTTTATTTGCAAAAAAAAATTATTTTAAATAATGATAATATTCCGATTTTAGGTTCATATAGATCGCAATACTATGAAAAATGTAACTGCCAATTTTCAAAACGATTGGTTGAAAACTTTTCGAACTAGCGTGTACGCAAGTTAAAAAAAAGTCGTTGTCAGAAAAACGCGTTTGAAAAAATACCGTACCTGAGTGACCGCTCGGTTACACACGTTGCGCGCTCGGAGCCTGAAGGAGAGCTACTCACTTTAATGGCTCACAACAATAGAACGAGTCGGAATTTTCATTTTTAATTTTGGGAACATATTTTTCAATAGTTTTACTAACAATTTATGAAATGAAAAAAAAAATCGATTTTTGAACCGTCTAACCTTATTTCCCTCCTTAAGAATGATAACTTGGTTTTAAAGGCCAAACGGTGTGTATTTAACGCTAGTTTCGAGCAAAGGAGACCGTACAGTGTTAGCAAGGTATTCGACTTAACTATATATATATATAAAATATACATGCATATATATATATATATATCTATATATAGTTATAGCTATATAAAGAGGCAAGATCCCGTGTCTCGTGATAACGGTGGTCCGGGAGACCTCGGTGTGACTTTGTACACCCATATAGGACATTCCATTTCAACTAGGCCAACCTCACACTCTCAACATCACAAAACCAAATTTTCCAACATAATAAATAATCAATATACACAAACTAATTTTCTTTGAAAATCTAAATTTTGTAATGCTTCATTGGAGTAAAAAAAAAATTATAACAATATCAAGCACGTTGCAGAAACAGAATTTGCCAAAAGTACCTTATTATCAAATATTGCAGCAATTAATTTCACGCTCGGCAGTGATTAAAATTGTGGAAATGCGACAATCCAAAATAATGTAAAAATAATAAACACGAGTAATAAAATAAGTGAGTTAATAAATTGAGCACAAAATGGCCAATATATGTACGAGAGCGCGAGAAAGATTCTGTTACGAGACAGTCCATTGAACGCGTTAATTTCACGTCGTTTAACACCTCTCACACGAATGTTTTTTGGATTAACACGCGTGAATACGTTATCGCGGGGGAAAAAAAAAAACGCTAATTATTTGAATAAGAGAAGGAAAAAGAAAAACAAGATCTTGACGATTGAAAGGCGAACAACAGGAAGTATCGAGTATGCCTCGTTTGACAAAGTGAAGCACACAAAAGTGTAGAGGAATCGTCGAGATCGGATAATGGATATTGATTGAAAAGAAAAAAAAATGGAAAAAAGTGGAAAGATGTGAACGCGAGACGAAGGACGCGAGAGCTAGCAAGGTGTCTAGGTAATCGCAGTCATTGGTTTAGCTCGACGAGAGAAAAGAAAACTTCTGCAGAGAGCAATGCGCGGTTGAGTCGCCGGTACACCCGAGCAATCGGGTCACCCAGATTCGATATAATCGCGGTTTGAAACTGATGATCATAATGATGATGATGCTTCGGCCACATTGCATGGGCGAACTTTCTCCACGCGTGTTATTCCCGACGTGTCAATGATCATTGAATTATCCGTCATTGTCACCCTCCATCCATTACACATTATGATTTTGTTTACAGTAGAAACAGTTTAACTGGACTAAAGAGGGACTAAAGAGGGACGGAATCACTAGTGTGACTGCCCAAAAAGGAAGGTGATTTTCGGGAATTTATTGAAAGAAAAGTATTCCATCGAATGTTTTGAAATTTTTAGGATGTGTTTGTGTATACATTATGTATATACGGTAATTTTTTTGTTTGAAAATATTCAATTTTCAGCGACTTATCCGTCATCTCCCAAGTCTCCAAAAAAAAGTTCTCCCACTGCAGTAGTTGCGGATTTCAGAGGGTGTGGAATTAAAAAAAAGGTCCGTTAAATTAGAAGGCATTACTTCTACAATCACGCAGAATAGTGAAGAAAAAAAAATTAAAATCCAACAAACTGGCAGTGTTTTGCAAAAAAGTTCCAGCTTAGATATCTGATAATTTTATGCATGGCGAATTGGCATTTTTTATCCAATCGAAAAACTGGAGGGTAATTTTATGAAGAAACAAATACTAAATGCGCTAAAACAAAATTCAAGTCGATCGGATGATTTTTGCTCGAGTTAGAACTGCGGCAAATTTGAAAAATGTCGTTTTGAGAAAAACGCGTTGAAAGACAACGTTGAGACGTTTCTGACCGACGAGCAGCTGCTATTTAGAAGACTGTAGTTCAAAAATTATTTGAGATCTGCACTTGAAATTTTAGTATGTTATTCTTGAAGGTATGGACTATCGAAAAATGCAAAAAAAAAATTGATTTTTTGAAAGTGTCACACAAGTGGTTCCGGTTGAAGGGATTAAATGTCAGAGATTGAATGCATGGCGATGTTCCATGATCTTTAAGGGTGGAAGCGCGCAAGCTTTGACCACTTCAAAAACGTGATTTGCAATTTTTTGAACACGACACAAGCATTCGCGATGAAATTAATTTAGCGAACAGCAGAATTGTTGACAAAAAGTGGCTAAAGATCTTTCGATGTTTCAAGAATCTTTACCATTTCGGAGAAATACACAAATAACGCATTGCCGCCATTATTCTTGCGCTCATATGTCACGCGATACATGTGCGCTTTCGTCTTAAGGGGGGAAATAGGGCTGGGACAGCGTTTTCTCAATGATTTTCATGAATTTTTTTATAGTATAAAAAATGAATATAATTTGTTGAAACTTTGAGAATATTTTATACATATATTTAAGTATATACTATAAAATTGGTATATACTATATACTATAAAATTTAGGTATCTATCTATATATATATAAAAAAGGATGTCTGTATGTTTGAGCTTAATAGACTTCGAGACCGTTTAACCGATCACCATGAAAGTTGGTATACATATGTATTTTTTCATGAAGAAGGTTTTTGCGCTATCCATTTTGCTGTAACTCGCTACTAGATGGCGCTGCAGCACATCAACTTCTATACCGTTCAACCGATCGCCATGAAAATTGGTATAGATAGGTATTTGAGCACGGAGAATATTTTCGCCCTATCCATTTTGTTGTAACTCGCCACTGGATGGCGCTGCAGCACATCAACTGCTGTACCGTTCAACCTATCACCACGAAAGCAACAAATTAAAAAATTATTGCTGACTTACGAGCATTATTCCACGAGCACAGCTGTTTGGTCTGAGATTTCAAATCGGCATTAGAGAATGTAAGAGCCTTGACTTGAAAGTCATTATCAGGGCAGACAAAACGCCGTTGAATAAGCGCGATATGAATAAATAATCTTCTTTTGTTTTGAGGCGATTGACATTGCATTCTTCCTTTGTTTTTTGGCGAATGAAATTTGTGTCAGACACAACTACACTATCATCTGTCACCAAACATTAAGAACAGAAAATTATTTTTTAATTATTTTTCGCGCCTTGCCGGATTAAATTTAGAAAATCCATGTTTTTCGCATGGTCACCTATTTGTTGCTTGCTCCAGAGTAGGGACCCCAAAAACTCTGTACATCTATACACAAAATCAGAAAGCCAAAAATATTGTTTATCCACTCGCGTTACGCTAAATGTTAGCATTAGTTAAAATTATTTCAAGTTCAATTATACATCATCCATTTTTATATATACACAGGTAAATAAATATACACAGGCAGGACAACGTCTGCCGGGTTTAGCTAGTATACTATAAAATAAAAAAGACTCAGCATTTTGCGTACATTCTGGAAGCCGCAATTTTCATCTGAAATCAAACGAGGTTGGAATTTACTTTTATTATATGTCTCTCTTCTATATGAACCTAAATGCTATAAACAAAAATAGAAAATTGAATTTTTTACAGGGGTCAAAACAAAAAAGCATGATTTTTTGCCATTTTTTACAACTTTATTTGCAAAAAAAAAATTATTTAAAATAATGATAATATTCCGATTTTAGGTTCATAAAGAGCGCAATACCATGAAGAAATTAACTGCCAATTTTCAAAACGATTGGTTGAAAACTTTTCAAACTAGCGTGTACGCAAGTTCAAAAAAAGTCGTTTTCAGAAAAACGCGTTTCACGTGGCGCGCTCGGGACCTGAAGGAGAGCTACTCACTTTAATGGCTTATAACAATAGAACGAGTCGGAATTTTCATTTAAAATTTTGGGAACATATTTTTCAATAATTTTACTAAGAATTTATGAAATGAACAAAAATCGATTTTTGGAACCGTCTAACCCTATTTCCCCTCTTAAGAGACTGTAATTCATTAAATTTTATAAATAATGCATCGTTCATTAGGGAATGAAATAAAATATTTTGATATATTCATGTTTTAAGATACGAGGTTGCCATTTTATTGTCGTCTTCTCCGTGGAATCATAACACACATAGAGAAAATGTCGGATGACCCTGGCCATGAACTATATAAATACTTCTTGGCGTGTCGTCGCGGTGCAAAACGATGCGGTAGATTTTCTCGCGTGGGGTGTTCTCGAGAGTACAAAAAGGCACCGCACCGTGCGCTTTAGTCTTCGGGCTATCACCCTCCGCGCGGAACTCTCGTCTCTCGCCTGCGGCCGATGAACGCGGAAGAATTTTTCGAGGCTCCCGACCCGCGGAAACGGTCAAGGGACTCTCGTGATGATAGAAACAGGGGAGATAGAGAGATAGAGTGTGAGAGAGAAACTGAATTCTTCGCTAGTTCCCTTTGTACCTTATAGTATATACCTGTACCTAAGACACTCTACTCGCATCTTGAATCTTGTCTCATGCCTCGCGAACGTTTTTTTCACGATGATCTTGAGGAATGTATGTATAGATTATCAAAGAAGAGGGACCATCTTTCCAGCTGACATTTTTCTTTCGTGATAATGCCGGATGACGTTCAAGGGGGGAAATAGGGTTAGACGAGTCAAAAAATCATTTTTTTTTTCAATTTCATAAATTGTTAGTAAAACTATTGAAAAATATGTTCCCAAAATTTTAAATGAAAATTCCGACTCGTTCTATTGTTGCAAGCCATTAAGGGTGGAAGTAGGGTTAGGACAGCGTTTTCTCAATAATTTTCATGAATTTTTTTATAGTATAATAAATTAATATAATTTATTGAAACTTTGAGAATATTTTATACGTATATTTAAGTATATACTATAAAATTTCTATACGTATATTTAAGTATATTCTATAAAATATTAGCGACCCCATATTGCTTGTTTTTCTTGGTACTATTTTTTCAAACGCGTTTTTCTGAAAACGACTTTTTTTAAACTTGCGTACACGCTAGTTTGAGAAGTTTTCAACCAATCGTTTTGAAAATTGGCAGTTACTTTCTACATAGTATTCCGCTCTATATGAACCTAAAATCGGAATATTATCATTATCTAAAATAATTTTTTTTTGCAAATGAAGTTGTAAAAAATGGCAAAAAATCATGCTTTTGACCCCTGTAAAAAATTCAATTTTCTATTTTTTTGATAGCATTTAGGTTCATATTTAAGTGAGACATATAATAAAAGTAAATTCCAACCTCGTTTGATTTCAGATGAAAATTGCGGCAACCAAAATGTACGCAAAATGCTGAGTCTGATTGTGACCTGCAATATTGGGTCGCTAATATTTTATAGTATATATTTAAATATATGTATACAATTTTTATAGTATATACTTAAATATATGTATAAAATATTCTCAAAGTTTCAATAAATTATATTCATTTTTTATACTATAAAAAAATTCATGAAAATCATTGAGACAACGCTGTCCTAACCTTATTTCCCCCTATAAGCCCAAGTGCAAAACGACATCTCAGTCTTTGAATGACTAAATTTTTTGTCTTCGCGCTGCGAAAGGTCAGTTTTACGTGTCTATTTGATTTTTCGCTCCGTCTAACTTTTCCAGTAATTCTATTTAATTGTTTATTACGCTTTATACATTGAAAATATCATTCATTGAAAAAAATAGTACTTGAAATAAAACTATCGTGTGCTGATCGAAACGATTTTCGTTTATGCGAATCGAAAATTGCCTATTACGGATATATATATAAATTTTTATACCTTCATAGCTTTGAAACGATCCCAGGTGTGAAGTCTAGTCGTTCAACGTGATTGCACGTTCTCTCGTTCGCACGCAAACGTAAAACGGTACCCGCGAGCTCAGCGAGATCGCAGCAACATTGAGAGGACGACGTTGACTACCTTGAGATTTTTCTTATAAAAACGGAAATAACCACCTTGCACGAAGTTCCACACGAGCGAAATGGAAATGACAAAGACTTGCGAATACGAAAATATCTTTATATATATATTGTAATTTGCAAATATCGACAAAGCTTTTCTCGTGAGCGAGCGCTTTTCTCAATTTTCGCTTCACGAGTACTTTTGCACAATAATTCTATTCTTGTAATATGTAATATTTGATTTTCTTTTTTTCTTTTGCTTTCAGATGATTTCCGCAAAGGGTGTCTGCGTGCTTGCCAT
Organism: Oxytorus armatus; assembly: GCA_958009045.1. Classification (NCBI taxonomy): domain Eukaryota; kingdom Metazoa; phylum Arthropoda; class Insecta; order Hymenoptera; family Ichneumonidae; genus Oxytorus; species Oxytorus armatus. The sequence goes on from OY253748.1 coordinate 22,694,850, forward strand.
CGCGTGCCTCACAGTGGTATCGGCATTTTCCATCTCGCATACGCCCCAGAGTAGAGGTATATATATATAATACAATATATCTATGTGTTTGTATATTTTTTCATAAAATATACAAACACTTTTGTAATATAACATATATTTTAAATGAATAACGCGAAAATTCCTCTTTTCACGCACTCGCCCCTTATAATCGAGTTATTATATCTCACGTAACCGTGAAACACATCCCGTAACGGACGTAAGAAAAAATATACAATTTATGATTTATTTGTAAATGAATTTACAAATAATTATTTTTATTCAATACGTCCGGACCATTTTACGTAAATTCTTCAAACGTCCGACCCTTATCAGAATTCGAATGCGTTGCTGATTTTGTTTTTCCATTCTTAATGATCGAATGAGTACTCAATTATTTTTTTAATGTTTTTCAAAATGTTATCTAATCATTTTTGGAGCTGTGAATTCTTTATCTAAAAGAATGTACAAAAAATAAAATAGAACACTGAAATGAAGCCAAAATGAAAAAAGCTCCTTGTTCATATTTGTGATCGGACGAATCGCGATCAGGAAACAATGTGCAAGTTTCGATTGGAACAATTCTTCTTCGCTCATCAATTAGTCGGTAGAAAAAAATATTATGGGCACGCGTTCAATGTTAGCTTGGATAAGTTCTGATTAGAAAAAAATGTTGGATTAAAGGACCTCGTGAACGTTTAGTAGGTCATCAATGTGATTAACACATCCGAGAAGCCAGTGTGTCCGGCGCCCGTAACGCACTTGCAAAACCTACATGCTTGCTCGAGCAGTCTATATATATATATATATATAGATATTGTTCACTCTGTACTTAACTAATAATGGCGCAGTGTTAAGTACGTATATTCCCGGGGAAGCGTTCACGCAAAATGCATAATAAAAAACCACGTGCGTGTGCGGTCTCGTTGAGGTGCTGGAAAACTGGTTACGTCTATTTAACGCGCTGATCGAAGAGCTCTTTTACCTATCTTCCTATTTCTCTCTCTCTCTCTCTCTCTCTCTCTCTCTCTCTCTCTCACTCGAGAGAGATTTCTTCTTCCCTTCACCGGTAATGCTATCGGCAATGCTCTAAAAGCCGCGCGGAAAATCTCCAACAGAGCAAACGATCGAGGCGGTAAACTTGTTACACCGTTCGAGGAGCTTTCCATAAATGATCGATTCCTCCTCACAGCCGACAATAGATCACGGGCGCGCGCGAGCGCACCGTTTCAATACAAACGGCAACGACCTTCCATCATCTCTTTGAATTGTATATAATTACTTTTTTTTCGACAAAAAAAAATCGACAAGAAATCTAGGAACAACAACAATAGAACAGTAATAAAATAATCGAAGACTTTCAAGTTGTTTCCTCATTTTTCCTTATCTTTATTCCACAGATCTTCCTCGTACGAGGAGATAGAAGTAGGAAAATTTGAAACTTTCATCATTTCTTCTTTACCTTCTTTCGGTAATTGATCGTTGAGGCCTTATATACGCGATTTCGCCGATTTTCGAAGGTACTTTTCTAGATGCGGTTAAAAATACAGTGACGCATATATTGACAACATTTTTTTTACACATCATTTATGCACATGGTTAAGTATATGTAGAAAAAAATCAGAAATATTAACAAATGGCGGAGTTCTAACATAACGGCAACGACCTCCCATCATCTCTTTGTATTCTAGATAATTACTTTTTTTTCTCACATAAACGATACACACGCTGTTACTTAATTCTCAAAAAAATCGACAAGAAATCTAGGAACAACAACAATAGAACAGTAATAAAATAATCGAAGACTTTCAAGTTGTTTCCTCATTTTTCCTTATCTTTATTCCACAGATCTTCCTCGTACGAGGAGATAGAAGTAGGAAAATTTGAAATTTTCATCATTTCTTCTTTACCTTCTTTCGGTAATTGATCGTTGAGGCCTTATATACGCGATTTCGCCGATTTTCGAAGGTACTTTTCTAGACACGGTTAAAAATAAAATGACGCATATATTGACAACATTCTTTTACAGATCATTTATGCACATGGTTAAGTATATGTAAAAAAAAAATTAGAAATATTAACAAATAGCGGAGATACAACATAATAAAGCAATGTATTTTTTTTGCGCGCGCGTTGATGGGGAAAGTTCTCGGCATCGATGTGGGTGTTTGAAACAAAAAATGAACATATTTATAATTGCCTAATGAATGTATCTTCAGTGTGAACCAACAATATTATTAAAAAAAAATTATTATAATAAAAATTCGAAACTTAACATTTTTTTACTCAATTTTCTGTCGGCATTTTATTTTTTATATTTTTTTGTGTCATTGAAATTTTTGTTTCTGTGGTTCACACGATAGGCGATGATACTAAGAATATGTTGTAACAATTTCAAAGCGATCCGAACCTTCGTTCGTGAGTTAGAACTTTCACAAGGTTCAAAAAAGTGAATCGTGGAAAAATGGCTTTGAAGTTGGCGGTCGTGCGCGCCGCGCGGTATATATTATTAATGCAATCTTACCTTATTTAATAGCATTTTTTGGAATTTTTCAATTCTGTAAAGCTTAAAATATTCCTAACCGTTCATGCTAATGGATCAAAATATAAAAAAAATGAAATATTTTGAAATTTTGAAAAACCGTATACTTCTTTCACCGTGCGTATGACCGCGAGGAAATTCATTAACGAAATAGCGATAAGCAATAAATATACTAAGTATTGTTGTTATTTACATTAATTCATTCAACTTCACTGTGTTTATAGCTTCTTTTTTTTGTGTGCTGAATTCCTCATTTGTTTATTTTTTTTATAAATGTTGTGACAATGTATTTATGCGGAAAGAATGAAAGATACCATACACGAAATATGTGATCGTTCTATTATCGTTTTTTTTACGGACCAAACAGAACGATGAATCTGGGTCTCGTTTGACCCGAATACGCGAATCGAATACGTGTGGTCTCTCGCTTTCATTTCTGTCGTGCCGGGCATTCTTCTTCGAACCGTTCTTTCTCATTGCCCCCACGCAAAATATATCCACCAGATATATATAACTATCGAGGATACACATTTTTTTCCCGCGCGATCGTTCTATTCCACGGGATTATCTTCTCTCTTTTTATTTTATTCATCCCCCACCGATCAAGTATTTCAACCACGATATCTCGTTTACTGAACAATTTGTTTTTTTTTCCTTTCTGTCACCCTTTGTCATTGGCATCGATTTAGGAAGAAAACTGTTCGGCGGATACAGGATCATCCCGAAGGTCTGTCAGCCGACGAATCCATCGAAAATAAAGTCGAACGAGCCATCGATATGCATGTTCAATTACGAGTGTAGCCGACGTAATGGGGAAGTTGTCGGTGCTTGTATGGATGGATTTTTGTTCGGTGCGTGTTGTCGATTGCCACCGAAGGACGGACAGAATTCATTGATTCCATCGAATTATTCGCCGGCCTCGGATAACATTGAAAATCCTCAAGAAATCGATCACGTACCTGACATACCGATATTATTGAATCCCGATGGTACACCGGTCGGTATAAGCGTTTCCGACATTACTGGCACGACAAAATTCAATGTTTACGGTGGTTCGGATCATTTGTCCAATTCGCCGGCTGGTTACACGAAAATAACGACGCTGACACCCGATCGAACGAGCTCGAACACGGGAAAGCCTCAAAAAGAACAGGCCAACTTGAGCCAATTGGAAAACGATTTTCCGGCGTTTCTCGGCCAGCAAGAGATCCTCGACGATCTACGATTACCAGGACTCATAACTCATTCGAACAATGACATTCAGGATCATCAAAATCACGGTCCGATTAATCCCGTGACGACGCTACTGAGTCCCGATCAGATATTACAAATAGCCGATCCGGTCGATCAACTACCGGCACTTTTCGCTCAGGGTCTCGGTCAGAATAATCATACCGAAGCTGACACGGTACTCGTCAATGCTAATGGCACGCGTCTCGACGAGGAAAACAATCCCGACGATTTCTTCAAGCCTCAACGACCGAACAATCACACGAGCAACGACAAATTATCATTTTCACAAATGTCTACCGTTAATTATCATCGAACGAGCGAACCGCCGTCCTCGACAGTGAGATACTCGCATAAAGACGAGAAAATTAATACTCGCACAACATCGACGCTCGAGCATTATGTCAATAACAAGGGAGTCGAAGCAACAACATCTGGCATCAGATACACAGGTGGTCACAGCGTCTCCAAAACACCGAGCAATCTATCGAGCTCGTTCTACAACGCGAACAAAGAAAATAATGATAATTCTCAAACGAGCGGGATTGATATTACGATGACAACGCCAATGTCAACGACAATAGACGACGATGATCTCGTGAGAGTACCAACGATAACGTACGACGTGCAATCGGGAAACAAGAAGAATGACGAGCTTGATCGCGAGGAAATTGCGATTAATCATATTTTATCGATACTAAACGCTACGACACCCAGTGGAGCCACGAGAGTAACACCGCAAATGGCAAACGCTGGATCATCGTTAAACACATGGGTCAGCAACGACGAGCACTCTAAGCTAACAGCATCGAGATTGCCCGTCACAAAACCATCAGCGACTACGGAAATGTTTCCTTACACATTTTACAAGCCTGGCAAACCTTCCACTTATTATCACTATGACACACCATCGACTCAAACAACGAGTGGCAGTTCCTCATATTTCACACCATCGTCATCTTCCATAAGCTCTTTGGGTCTTTACACCTCTCAAAAGCCCGCTATCACATCGAACTACGGGAGTTCGAGCAGTTACACTTATACGACACGTGCAACGATCAATCCACCAGCACCAACGGTTATTGTTCTTGGTCCGCTTGGAACGGAATACACGACGATAACTACGGTAAAACCAGCAACGAGAAGAACGACAATTGGCTCGATAAGACCTAGCCTCGTAACAAAATCGCCGAGTATCGCGACAACGATAACTCACAACATTAGCACGGTTATATCGACAAGCAGCGCGGCAACGAGCAACAATCACGTTGTCTCGACGAGTTACATAAGCGTCAATCTTAAGGACAATACGAGTCCAAAGCCAATTAAACCGTCAATCATTCACGAGACCGTTGAATCGGACTCGACAATCATCAAGAATTCCGCGTCAACAAAGAGGCCCTCGACAATATGGACAACACTTTCCTCCTGGTCGAGCAAACCTAGCTTCCATCTCAAACCATCACAGTCCAATGTTGTCTTTCCGGATAGTTCACAAAAACCTATTCACACGGTATACTTCAAAGAAACGACAGCGTCAGCCGTGACAACAACTTCGATTACGAAAAGCACAGGCGTCACTCAAGCGACGACAATCTGTGACGAGGAGACACCGGCGCCCGACGATCTAATCAATTTTCCACCGGTTAGAAATCCAAATTTGACGCAACAGGAGAAACCAACGTTGGTGCAGAGTTTCAACGACAGCGATTTCACGAGCATCGATTTATTGAACGGCAATGAGATTCCTACGCCAAGTTTCATCGAGGATGACATTCTCACGAACAAGGTTGATGTTTTCGTTCACAAAATCGTTGAATCGTTGGGGGGTAATTTTCAGGATCTCAAGGAAGTCGTTTACGCGAAGAAAAATGTTACGGATACGATTAATCAGTCGAACAATGTGACTAAAAAACCAACTACGAAAAAGCCCAGTGCGAAACCTACAACAGCTGGGCCCTTGTTAGCGACGACCAAGAGACCAGGAACGAAAAAACCCACGAAAACGAGTGGCGGTACTCAAAAACCGGCGGACAAACCGATTGTTAAACCAACTAAGGCAGCAACCGCTAAACCAAGACCCACCGTTGCCACGAGTCCAACAACGAAAAAACCAGTTTCCACCGTCACGAAGAGACCTAAACCTCAGAGAAAACCTACGAGCCCTCACACCACTGCAACGATCGCTACGACACCGGAGGCCATTGTAGTGGAGACGGAATCTACTGTCGTCCAATCAGCAGATGTATCCACCGAGATACACGACACCACGTCAGATTATCGTTCGGGTACGTGAAGCTGCGAATTTGTGTAATGAATTTAAAAAAAAAAAAAAAACTATACACGGTGAGGCACTAACTGTTGCCACGTAGAATAACTCCGAAAGTACGATAGTAGTAGAAAATTTTTTGAAACACAAGTTGCATGGGACAACGGGGGCTATCATATGGCGTTAGTTTTTTGTTGCTAGGTGGAGTCGCTTCGGAGATTTCAAGGTCAACTTTGTTTTTTTCAGATAGAACGATATGTTTTGGTACTTATTTTCTGATATGGGCTATCGAGACGCATCCAATGATATTAAAAAAGAATTGTTTTGATTTTTTTTTCATTTAAAAATTTCATTTCTTATTTATTTATTTTTTTGAGGCAAAAAAGTGAGATGAACTTTATTTACAGAAGGTGTTCGAAGTGATTGCCATTGGAATCAATGCAGTACTGCAATCTCCTTATCACGGATTGTGTAGAATTTCTTATCACTTCGGCACTTATCGAATCACATGCTCTAACAATTCTCTCTCGCATATCATCAGGCGTAGTTCGACGTTCTTTATAAACAAGATCTTTTAAATATCCCGACAAGAAAAAATCCAGAGGCGTCAAGTCTGGCGAACGAGCCGGCCACGATACAGCTCCTCCGCGTCCAATCCAACGATTTGGAAATCTCCTTTGCAACTCATTTCTAGCTATTAGCGAAAAATGTGCTGGACACCCATCGTGTTGATACCACATTCTGTTCCTTGTATCGTACAATGTAATACATTGTACGATACAGTGTAATGTAAACGTGCGTTAATAGTAAATATTTACTAAATACGGCGTTTTCATCAAACCTACAATGTACCGTGTAAATACACGATCAAATTTTGCACGATATGCGAGAGAGAAGAAAACATTTTTTAACAAAAAAAAATCAAAAAAAAATAAAAAAAAACATCATTGGATTTGTCTCGATAACCGCTACCAGAAAATAAGTACCAAAACATAGCATTCTATCTACAAAAACAATGTTGACCTTGAAATCTCTGATGCGACTCCACCTAGCAACAAAAAACTAACGCCATATGATAGCCGCCGTTGTCTCTTGAACTTTTGTTTCAAACAATTTTCGACTACTATCGTACTTTCGGAGTTCTTCTACGTGGCAACTGTTAGTGCCTCACCCTGTATATTATTAATTTCGTTATTTATTGATTAGAATTATCAATGCACTAGAAAATTCATACTAGCAAATAGACAAAGTATGGAATCAATAGTCAATTTTGTTAAAAAAATTATTATTAATTAGGAGCAGAAATAAAAATTGATAAATTAATATCTTGAACGATAATAACATATGATCTTTCATTTCGTATGATTATGTCAAACAGAATGCGGTGTAAGACCGTTGATAAAGAGCGGAAGAATCGTCGGTGGCAAAGGTGCAACCTTTGGCGAGTGGCCATGGCAGGTACTCGTCAGAGAAGCGACGTGGCTTGGTCTATTCACGAAGAACAAATGCGGCGGTGTTCTCGTAACAAAGAATTACGTCATAACAGCGGCTCATTGTCAACCAGGGTGAGTAGATGATTGTACCTCGGGGAATATTGAATTAACAATAGAGAATTGTCACTTTCAATGTCCCGTTCATTCGACGAGTGTCAGCGACAGATATGGCCATTATGGAGATGAGAATAATTGTTTCATCCCCTACGACGAAACAATTAAACTCGTCTGTAACGAAAAATGAGATGTTAAATCGATGGAACGAACGTTCAAGACGAAAGGTAGAATTATTCGCAAAGCTGTTTAAGTGGGGAAATAGGGTTAGGACAGCGTTTTCTCAATGATTCTCATGAATTTTTTTATAGTATAAAAAATGAATATAATTTATTGATACTTTGAGAATATTTTATACATATATTTAAGTATATACTATAAAAATTTTGAAGAATTTCCTTGAAAAACACCGGGGATATTAGCGACACCATATTGCAGGTCACACTCAGACTCAGCATTTTGCGTACATTCTGGAAGCCGCAATTTTCATCTGAAATTAAACGAGGTTGGAATTTACTTTTATTATATGTCTCTCTTCTATATGAACCTAAATTCTATCAAAAAAATAGAAAATTGAATTTTTTACAGGGGTCAAAACAAAGAAGCATGATTTTTTGCCATTTTTTACAACTTTATTTGCAAAAAAAAAATTATTTTAAATAATGATAATATTCCGATTTTAGGTTCATATAGAGCGCAATACTATGAAGAAAGTAACTGCCAATTTTCAAAACGATTGGTTGAAAACTGTTCAAACTAGCGTGTACGCAAGTTCAAAAAAAGTCGTTTTCAGAAAAACGCGTTTGAAAAAATAGTACCAAGAAAAACAAGCAATATGGAGTCGCTAATATTTTATAGTATATACTTAAATATATGTATAAAAATTTTATAGTATATACTTAAATGTACGTATAAAATATTCTCAAAGTTTCAATAAATTATATTAATTTTTCGTACTATAAAAAAATTCATGAAAATCATTGAGAAAACGCTGTCCTAACCCTATTTCCTCCCTTAATGGCTTATAACAATTTCCCCCCTTGAGGAGTTATGGGCAGTCAGGAGACCGATAAAAGGCCATTATTCAAGAATTTTTCCTGGAAAGACATTTATTTTATTAACGTAAAAATTTATATACGTATTGTGGTAACTTTTAACTTTATTTTCATATTTTTTATTTGTAAAAACAATGATTTTTAAAGCGGCTATAGCCGATCTCCGGTAGCTCCTCGAAAAAAAGGTCTCTGGCGGTGAGCACGATATCTCCGGTTTGGAATATCCCAAATAAAAAAACGAAAAAGATTCTATTAGTGGATAGATAAATCTAGGTATTGATCGAAGGAATAGTCGAAATTTTAAATTTTGACAAAATAGCGGCTCCAAAAAGAAAAAATTCAAATTTTCGACCAAAATTTTTTCGTTGAATTGTTTAAAAAAAATTGAAATAATTATCGGAAATCTTATTCCTTCGATCAATACGTAAAGAATATATCTGAGAAGGTTGTGTTAAAATTGCAAACCGATCGGTTGAGCCATTTTTGAGAAATCGTGCTCACCGACTTTGAAAACACCGTTTTGAGAAAAACGCGTGCAAAGTTTCAAAAGTCGTTTACACATCGTTAAAAATCCTTACAAATATGCATGTATCTCCAGGAATATTTGCCGGATCGATTTGAATTTTTCAGAGAATATACACAAATATATGTACATTCCGAAAATGCAATAGAAAAAAAATCGATTTTTTGAAATTTCCAACTGCGTATAACCCCTTAATGAACAATGAAATTCTCGATTGTATCTCATAAACTTGAATCTTCCTTGGCGTAACGTGAAAATTTTTCATCGAATTTTCAGATTTTTGGCAACACTCGTAGCGGTCTTTGGAGAATTTGACATTTCCGGTGAGCTCGAATCAAAGCGTAGCATCACGAGAAACGTACGAAGAGTTATTGTCAATCGAGCCTATAATCCCGCCACATTTGAGAACGATCTTGCTCTTCTCGAGCTCGAGAAACCCATACAATTTGACGCTCATATCGTGCCAATCTGCATGCCCGACGACGATGCCGATTTCACCGGAAGAATGGCAACTGTTACCGGCTGGGGACGCGTCAAATACAGTGAGTTAATAGCGTCATTTTATTTGCACGATTTTCCCAGATTTTTTCTTCATTTATATATTTGCTATCTCGTTGATTTTTGTGGATTTTACATTTATTTATTATTTATTTTATCCGTTTTGCAGACGGTGGTACACCCTCCGTCCTTCAGGAAGTTCAGGTGCCGATTATGGAGAACGCTGTGTGCCAGGAGATGTTCCGTACTGCGGGACACTCGAAACTCATATTGGACAGTTTTCTCTGCGCGGGTTACGCGAGTGGTCAAAAAGATTCTTGCGAGGTAATGTATTTCACCTCTCGACCCCTATACTTCACCACTTGTGAACCGATTTATAAATGTAAAATCGCCTCAAACAAAAATAAAACGTTTTCCAGCGGCGGAAAATAATGCAAAACGATGTTTCAATCTTGAACTTTCCACGTAGTTTTGTTACGATATTTTTTCGGTCTCAGGGTGACAGCGGCGGTCCATTGATGATGGAGGGTCCGGACGGCAGATGGATACTCGTCGGTACCGTCTCTCACGGTATTAAATGCGCGGCCCCTTATCTACCGGGAGTTTACATGAGAACCACGTTCTTCAAGCCCTGGCTGCACAGCGTGACTGGAGTATAAAGTTAACGGAGGAGCAAAAACGATAATACACTAATGAAAATTGGTAAAATACGATGAAAAATAAAATGGCTATCGGAACTTTCCCTCAGCTCAATGGCAACGAAGCGGGAAACCCGGTCGCCCCATGTATATAAATGTACAAAGTTGAAGGAAAAATGAAAGAATAAAACAACATTAGTTTACATGTAATCAACGATGAATCGTGGAAAAGTATCGACTTTCATGTAAATAATAATTTAACGATACCATAGAGGATATTTATAATATTTATATAGATTAAGATCGATCGTAACCGTTGAGGTTTCTATTATTTATTATGTATCTTGTTGTTTCGAGAACGTGTTATCTATTAAACTTATTTTTTATACGAGAAAATCAGCCCCGTCATTATCATTTATTGTCTATCATTATTATTATAAAATTCAGTATACAACTCTTTTTCTCAACCCTTCCAATATTCATAGATCGTCCGTTTCTTGTGTTTGTACACGGTAAACTGCATCGACACTTTATTGATTTATATTACAAAACGAGATGCAAGTCCCCGAGTGAGGCGAATGTTCGTAGTGCCACGAACTTCAACCGGCTGACCATCGCGTCGAGAAAGTGATTTTTTCCATTTCGCCCTTTTTCCCAATGATTTTTCGAGTTTTCCATCAAAATTCGGTGTTATTCGTAATCAGCAGAAAATTTCCGATCGATTAGGGTATCGAAACATTGAAAAAAAAGAAAAAAAAATTTTTGTAATTTTTTGCCTACCTTTTTAGAAATCTTAAAATGTCAAAATTTCAAATGGCCATAACTTGGCTCCCGTTTGATCGATTTTGAATTTTGAGGGGGGTTTTGTAAACGTCTCGAGTAGACTTAGAGAATGCATTTTGGATCATCCCGATATCTCAATTATTGTAGCTGTGAGAGCGGGTTGAAAATCGGCGAAAAAAATGAGAAGGGGTATGTATGGAAAAATTCGCAAAAATCGGTGGTCCGACTTTAAAAATCTGTGAAAAATCGAAAAGTAATGATAGCACAATGATTCAAGCGCCATTTTAAAAGGGTTTCGATGACGAAAAGAATGAGCATAGAGTGGGGTTCCAACTCCATCGGGAAGCAACGTTACAGCGATTTTAGTGAACCACTTTTTTTTGGCCGAAATGCAAAAAAATTTTGAATTTTTAAATTTTCTTTTAGGACGGTATATCGATGTATTTTGACTCGCTGATTATTAATTCAGTAGCCATTTCTTTGAAAAACTCGAAATTTCATTGAAAGTCGTCCAATAAGTGATTTTTTTGGTTTTTCGCCTTTTTCACATTGATATTTTGAGATTTCGACTAAAACTCGGTGTTATTCGTAATCAGCGGAAAATTTCCGATCGAATAGGCTATCGAAACATTGGAAAAAAAGAAAAAAAATTTTAAAAAATTTTTTGTCCACCTATTCGGAAACCTAAAAAACTCGAAATTTCAAATGGTCATAACTTGGCTCCCGTTTCATCGATTTTGGGTTTTGACGAGCGTTTTCAAAACGTCTCGAGTAGACTTAGAGAATGCATTTTGGATCATCCCGATATCTCAATTATTGTAGCCGTGAGAGCAGGTTGAAAATCGGCGAAAAAAATGAGAAGGGGTATGTATGGAAAAATTCGCAAAAATCGATGGTCCGACTTTAAAAATCTGTGAAAAATCGAAAAGTAATGATAGCACAATGATTCAAGCGCCATTTTAAAGGGTTTTCGATCACGAAAAGAATGAGCACAGAGTGGGGTTCCAACTCCATCGGGAAGGAACATTACAGCGATTTTAGTGAAGCCACTTCTTTTTGGCCGAAATGCGAAAAAATTTTGAATTTTTAAATTTTCTTTTAGGACGGTATATCGATTTATTTTGACTCGCTGATTATTAATTCAGTAGTCATTTCCTCGAGAAACTCAAAATTCCGTTGAAAATCGTGCAAAAAGTGATTTATTCGAATTTCGCGTTTTTCGCATTGATTTTTAGAGTTTTCGACCACAATTCGGTATTATTCACAATGAGAAGAAAATTTCCGATCAAATAGCATATCGAAACATTGGCAAAAACGAAAAAAAAAAAATTTTATGATTTTTCGCCCATCCGCAATCCGGCAGGACACCTCTTTTAGGGCATCCCTAACAAATCGTTGTAGGGAAATGGATTTTCACATAAAAAAATATGGTTCGAAATGAATACACATTCGATTAAAATGCTTCGTTTTTATTTCATTTCATTCGCAATTTCCGTCACCAATATCCCAGAGTTAAGACGCCAAAAATTTTTGTATTTCTTGTATGCTTATAGCGTGCGATATTTCTAGTTGTTTATATTTAACATCGTTTAACCCGTCGGTGTTCCTTGACAGCCCTGGCTCGTAACACAGGGACCATCGCGCCTTCTGAGCCATCCTGGTGCGCACTGACATCCCACTCGGCATTCCTGTAAAACAAAGCGCGCAATACAATGTATTAAGAACACTATAAGAAACTATCATGTATATCAAAGTCGAAACTACGAACCCTAGAGCAGATTGTTGGATTTGGTACTTCACATGTTCGTTCACAGGTACCACAATTGTTCCAAACTTCATTAGGCCGTTGGCATTGTTGATCTACGATTTTATTAGAGGAAAAGCAAAAAATGAAAACGTATAACAGAAAAACGCAAATGTATAACAATTCATTAGATGAAAGACAAATTCACGAATAAAGTTCTGATGAAATAATGAAACAATTAACATTCGAAGATTACTTACGCGACGACATTACGACCATTGCGACAATTAGTACGATGAGAATTGCACGTGCCATGATAACTGTTCTGTATATTCCGTGGAAGCGTTGAAAAGATAACTGATTATCGGTTCGACCGAAATCTGAATATTTATAGGGACTCGGTGTTTCGCAAGAGCTTGGCGACAGTTATATTATTTCTAGATTTCTCTATTATTCTTCGCAATGTCGTCATTTTATATATACACATATGTTACGTATCTTTATAAAATAGGCCGCATTATTTATACACGTGTTTGTTGAAGAAACAAAAAAAAAAGTATTCTACATGTCTGTCTGGCATTATACTTCAGCAATATCGTCGTATATTACTTGTGCACATGTGTTACGTACTATTAAAAGGAATGAGGATTGTTTATACATATGTGGATTAAAAAAAGATGTGTATGCAATGCACATTAATCTCTGGTATTCTTTGCATTATCGTCGTTTTGTTTATACACATGTGTTTAATGAGGTGTAAAGCACATTTTCCAGATCTGTCTCAAGGCGTTTTTATCGCCACCAACGCTATCCTTTCTCGCACCCTTTCACGATCCTAAAAACTCAATATTCCGTTTTTCAAAGTAATCTCTAGGAAAAAATAATGAAATTTATAGTCTAGTTTTTTAAGGGGGAATAGTGTTAGGACAGCGTTTTCTCAATGATTTTCATGAATTTGTTTATAGTATAAAAAATGAATATAATTTGTTGAAACTTTGAGAATATTTTATACATATGTTTAAGTATATACTATAAAATTTTTGACGAATTTCCTTGAAAAACACCGAAGATATTAGCGACCCCATATTGCAGGTCACAATCAGACTCAGCATTTTGCGTACATTCTGGAAGCCGCAATTTTAATCTGAAATCAAACGAGGTTGGAATTTACTTTTATTATATGTCTCTCTTCTATATGAACCTAAATGCTATCAAAAAAATAGATAATTGAATTTTTTACCGGGGTCAAAACAAAAAAGCATGATTTTTTGCCATTTTTTACAACTTTATTTGCAAAAAAAAATTATTTTAAATCATGATAATATTCCGATTTTAGGTTCATATAGAGCGCAATACTATGAAGAAAGTAACTGCTAATTTTCAAAACGATTGGTTGGAAACTTTCCGAACTAGCGTGTACGCAAGTTAAAAAAAAAGTCGTTTTCAGAAAAACGCGTTTGAAAAAATAGCAAAATGCTGAGTCTCATTGTGACCTGCAATATGGGGTGGCTAATATCTTCGGTGTTTTTCAAGGAAATTCTTCAAAAATTTTATAGTATATACTTAAATATATGTATAAAATATTCTCAAAGTTTCAATAAATTATATTCATTTTTTATACTATAAAAAAATTCATGAAAATCATTGAGAAAACGCTGTCCTAACCCTATTTCCCCCCTTAATGGCTTATAACAATAGAACGAGTCGGAATTTTCATTTAAAATTTTGGGAACATATTTTTCAATAGTTTTACTAACAATTTATGAAATAAAAAAAGAATCGATTTTTTGAACCGTCTAACCCTATTTCCTCCCTTAAGGAGACATACGCAGTCAGGAGACCGAAAAAAGGTGATATTTCAAGAATTTCTCCTGGAAAAACATTTTTATTTATTAACGTAAAAATTTATATACGTATTGCGGTAACTTTTAACGTTATTTTCATATTTTTTATTTGTAAAAATAATGATTTTTAAAGCTGCTAAAGCCGATCTCCGGGAGCTCCTCGAAAAAAGGTATCTTGCGGTGAGCACGATATCTCCGGTTTCGATTATCCAAAATAAAAAAACCAAAAAGATTATATTAGTGGATAGATAAATCTAGGTATTGATCGAAGGAATAGTCGAAATTTTGATTTTTGACAAAATGCCGGCTCCAAAAAGCCGGCTCCAAAAAATTCCAATTTTTTTGAATTATCCGATAATCTTGGAGTTAATTCGAAGATTATCGGAAATCTTGTTCCTTCGATCAATAACTGAAGAATATATCTGAGAAGGTTGTGTTAAAATTGCAGA
The DNA here is from genome assembly GCA_958009045.1 of Oxytorus armatus. Taxonomy (NCBI): domain Eukaryota; kingdom Metazoa; phylum Arthropoda; class Insecta; order Hymenoptera; family Ichneumonidae; genus Oxytorus; species Oxytorus armatus. Next base: position 22,709,990 of record OY253748.1, read on the forward strand.
TCGATCGGTCGAGCCGTTTTTCGAGAAATCGTGCTCACCGACTTTGAAAACACCGTTTTGAGAAAAACGCGTTCAAAATTTCGGCCGCCTACTTTACAACGCTCCGAGCGTCCTTACAAATATGCATGTATCGCCAAGAATATTTACCGGAACGATTTGAAATTTTCTCTCTTTTTTCTTTGCACTCTCAGGTGCAAACATGCATATACATATATGAACACTTACAATATGCATGAATCTACAATCTGTACAAGAGATATTCCATGGATAGTTGCGACCATGTTTGGCCGGGAAGTGGTCTTGCAATTTAAGGTAGTAGTCTGGTAACTTGAGCCGATTTTCATGTCTCTTTTGGAGGGCGTTTTTTTGTAGGAAAATAAAAATGAATCGTTTTGGATATTTAAGATGTTTTTATTTACATATTGGAGATACAAAAAAAAAATTTTTTGAAAAATTTAATAGTTTATTATTATTATTATTGATCGAAGTTGGCACCTCGAAAAAAAAGCGCGTGGGTGACCCCGGTGATTTTGGCTCTTGATGTTATCTGAAATCAAAAATTCTTGATAATTCTGAAGTAATATTTCATGGATAAATAACAAAATGGCGGACTTTGGAAAAAAACTTTTTTTCTCCAAAGTCCGCCATTTTGTTATTTATCCATGAAATTTAACTTCAGTAGTTCCGACCAGAATGACATGTCTATAGATTAAGAATTTTCAAGAATTTTTTATTTCAGATAACATCAAGAGTCAAAATCACCGGGGTCACCCACGCGCTTTTTTTTCGAGGTGCCAACTTCGATCAATAATAATAATAATAATAAACTATTAAATTTTTTCAAACAAATTTTTTTTTGTATCTTTAATATGTAAATAAAAACATCCTGAATATCCAAAACGATTAATGTTTATTTTCCTACAAAAAAACGCCCTCCAAAAAAGACATGAAAATCGGCTTAAGTTACCAGACTTCTACCTTAAATTGCAAGACCACTTCCCGGCCAAACATGGTCGCAACTATCCATGGAATATCTCTTGTACAGATTGTAGATTCATGTATATTGTAAGTGTTTATATATGTATATGCATGTTTGCACCTGAGAGCACGTATTTACTGCGGAACAACCTCGGAAAGGTATATAGAGCAGGAACCAACCGCCAACGGGAGCAGGGGATAGTCACAGGGTGGATCAATACGAAAGTACGCTGGACGAAATAGAGAGAGATAGAGAGAGAGAGAGAGATAAAAATAGTGAGGGAGAGGGAGACAATAAGATCCTGGAGAATTGCATTGAAGCAAATTGTGCACTTTAGTAGTGAAAAGGGAAATAGAGTCCGTAGAAAGGTGAGACGAGCAAAGGTAAACTCGAGGGAATACACCACCCACGCGATAACGAGACAGCTGCTCCGAAATGAAAAGAAAAAACAAAAACAAAACACGTGATTGATATTTTCGTGAAGAAGGTATAGAAAATATTTTGTATATGAGATTTTACGTTTTTCAATCTCGTTGCGAACTTTTCATTCGACTCCTCGCGATGAAACAAGCATTCACAATTCTATTTTTTCACTTTTTTATCTCAAATATTTTTTTATCGAGATATGAGATTTTTTTAAATACCGAGACATTTTGCCAAACAACAAAGTCACAAATTACTAATTTGACTGGCAGAACGTAAAGTCAAGGATTTATAAAAACGATCTATCTCAAAGTGAATTATTGCCTAAAAAATGTAATTTTCAACAAATGTAATTTTGCGAAAAATTCTTAACACAAAAACTAACTATTCGTACGATCGCTCTTGTGGAAATGCGTTTACGGCCAGGAGCAATGATTGGCAATCGCTACGTGGGCGTTTTTTTTAACGTGGAAATTGGCGAGAGTGCGAGGGATAATGAAACGTCCGGGATTGTGAAGGAAAAAAAAACGAATAAGAGAAAGGGTTGAAAAGGACGAGAGGGTGGAAAACGAAAGAGGGAAAAAGAGGGATGACGATTCCCGGTAGCGAACGCATGCGTCGTTTCACTTTTGCGCCTGATCAATGGAACCTTGACGATAAGAGAGGGGATCGTTTCAACCTATCCCTCCCGCGATTATTCGCGTAGGAGTATAGATTGCCTGGGAAGTTCCTCTTTGCCTCAGTCAACTCCTGCAGAAGGTTACATTGAGTCGCAAGACTTGTTGATAGAGTCCTTGCAAAACCTTCGCAAAGAATATACGTATATCTAGAGATATATAGCGAAAATTTCGTTGAAACAGTCACTTTGGAATTCAGGCTCGACGAAATTTACGGTGTGAGAAGACTGATTGAGGCGCGTACGTAATTTGTAAGATAATTATTATTACTTACTTTAAATTTCATAAGAGAGCACTTTTTTTTTCCATTGAAATCCTTAGACACTTGTTTCAAATGCTAATTGCACGACTTTGGGGATTGTTTTTACAATGTTTTGTTAGATAAGACTGTAACAGAGTCATCATAACTATTAAATTCGTGAAGAAACAATTAAACTCTTCGTTGTGGAGAACAGATGCATTTAAAATGAAACAGCATTTTAAATGTTGTTTTTTTTATTTAACGAAAGGATTGATGGACTAAAAAATATTCGTGTAAAATTATACAAATGCACGATTTTAGGTGTAGTTAGTTACAGTTCAGTTGATACGAAGAATCTTCAAGAGAATTATCATGTACTTCTGCACGAATGTATTTTGTTTCATCGAAAACAAACAAAATTAAAATTAATTTCGCACGCTTTTAGGAGCTATTAATTTTTTTGTTTTTATTTTTTAAAGGGGAACAGAAATAATCGCACTTAGTTTATAAGAGAAGTGTAATTACCTTTGAACTGGCGTTTGAATGATTGTTTAATTTTTCGAATAAGCCAAAAGGGATAGCATATTGAAGAAGCATTTTTTTTTGCGGACCAAAAATTGACCGTTTAAAAAAATTCAGATAAAGTAGATCTTTTTGCGTAAGAGAATGAAATTTTGGGAACATATTTTTCAATAGTTTTACTAACGTATTATGAAATATAAAAAAATCGATTTTTTGAACCGTCTAACCCTATTTCCTCCCTTAAGGAGTCATACGCAGTCAGGAGACCGAAAAAAGGCGATTTTTCAAGAATTTCTCCTGGGAAAACATTTTTATTTATTAACGTAAAAATTTATATACGTATCGCGGTAACTTTTAACGTTATTTTCATATTTTTTATTTGTAAAAATAATGATTTTTAAAGCTGCTAAAGCCGATCTCCGGGAACTCCTCGAAAAAAAGGCATCTGGCGGTGAGCACGATATCTCCGGTTTCGATTATCGAAAAATTAAAAAACCAAAAAGATTCTATTAGCGGATAGATAAACCTAGGTAATGATCGTAGGATTTTTTTCAGTTCAGTTGATACAAAGTATCTTTAAGAGAATTATCATGTACTTCTGCACGAATGTATTTTATTTCATCTAAAACAAATGAAATTAAAATTAATTTCGCACGCATTTAAGAGCTATTAATGTTTTTGTTTTTATTTTCGGAAAAGAAACAGAAATAATCATACTTAGTTTATAAAAGAAGTGTACTTACTTTTGAACTGGCGTTTAAATGATTGTTCAATTTTTCGAATAAACCAAAAGGGATAGCATATTGAAGAAGCATTTTTTGTTTGTTTTAATTTCATTGCAGAGCGTCGTTAGAGCGGATAGAATCGCTCGACGAAGAATTCACCGTTTAAAAAAATTCACATAAAGTAGATCTTCTTGCGTGAGAGAATGAAATCTCGGGTGAGTGCATTTGTCATGCTGGTGACGGTGGCGAGTATGCAGCAAAGTTTCGTCGATGCATGGGGTGGATTGTTCAATCGTTTCACCCCGGAAATGCTGTCGAATCTTGGATACGGCGGACACGGTAGCTATCTCAATCGGCAGTCATATCTTCAGGTATATCTAACATTTTTTTTTCTTATTTTTAAGAAAAATAAGTAACTTTACGTCGAGTATTAACGCGAAGTAATTTTTATTTTGTATCTTTTAGGAAACATATTAAAATTTATATCAATCAATTTCGTTATTAACGGGTTATACGCAATAGCAAGGCCAAAAAAAAGTCGTTTTTTTACGAATTTTTTCTGAAAAGGGATTTTATTTGACAAATGCAAGAAGTATTAATAAATGTAGTGATAGCTTTTAACTTTTTATCGGCATTTTTCATTTTTAAAAATATTGATTCATACTGCTCCTGTAGACGATCTCCTGGAGGACCTCCAAAAAAAGGTGTCTGGCGGTGAGCACGATAACTCCGGTTTGGATTATCGAAAATAAAAAAACCAAAAAGATTCCATTAGTGGATAGATAAATCTAGGTGTTGATCTAAGGAAAAGTCGAAATTTTGATTTTTAAGAAAATGGCGGCTCGAAAAAGAAAAAATTCCAATTTTTGACCAAAATTTTTCCGTTGAATTGTTATAAAAAAATAGAAATCATTATCGGAAATCTTATTCCTTAGATCAATACCCGAAGAATATATCTGGGAAGGTTGTGTCAAAATTGCAGATCGATCGGTTGAGCCGTTTTTGAGAAATCGTGCTCACCGACTTTGGAAACACCGTTTTGAGAAAAACGCGTTCAAAGTTTCCGGCTGCTAATCCGGTCTTTAGGTCGCCTACTTTGTAACGCTCCGAGCGTCCTTACAAATATGCATGTATCTCCAAGAATATTTGCCGGATCGATTTGAAATTTTCAGAGAATATACTCAAATATATGTACATTCCGAAAATGCAATAAAAAAAATTGATTTTTTGAAATTTCGAACTGTCTATAATCCCTTAAAAGAAGACAGGAAATAATCGTGAATGAGGATCAACTAATTTGACAATATTAATGAATGAATTGATGCTTAATCAAAAATTTATTAATAAATTCTTGACGTAACGAACGACGTCATTCGCGTTCAATTAGCTCGGTAGAATGGCTCTTGCTTCATGTACACCTATATTACAGAGTAACAGTCTAAAGAATCGATATCGCGTTTTCCACTTTGCCACTAAACAACTGTGTGTGTCTCGAACGTTTAACCGCCCGTGGCTTTGCAAACTCCACGTATTTTTGTTGTGTTACTTTTTTTTACCAACAAACGTTGAAAGACCGTACGGGAAAAAGTGAATAAAAATTCGCGAGAAAAGAGAGAAAGTTGTGCAAGGATCGAGAACATAAATTGTCACGCAGAGGGAATTGTTTTAGGAACGACACGCAGCAATCGTGGCATTTTAATGTTATACGAGAGAATTTGTATTCCTGACAATCTTTGTCCATTAAAACGATAATACAATTTCGATACTTATTAATTTTTCGTTTTTTTTTATTATGAATTAACCCTTGTATTATCGATCTTGTAACAGCGTCCACTGACGGGAAATTACGCAAATTCGTTCGGTGACTCGCTCGACACTTCTTCGTCCGACGATCCTTGTTACATGAGAAAATGCACCGCAAACGAGCATTGCTGTCCCGCCTCTGTGTGCGTCCACGTCGATCAAGCGGGTCAGACATATTAGAGATATATTTTAAAAAAAAAGAAAAAAATTATTTGTCATCCTCTGATCATCCTTAATTCGTGATGATTGTTTTCTTTTATTTTTCGCGTTACAGAGATTGGATCGTGTTTGTTCACCTTTGGACTGAAGCAGGGTGAGCTTTGCGGAAGAGACAACGACTGCGAGACCGGACTTATGTGTTCTGACGTCGCAGGAGGTGAAACGAGGTCCTGTCAACCACCGGTCACGTCGAACAAGCAATACAGTTAGTGTATTATTATCATTAACGTTAATTATCCAGTTTTTTTTTTTCTAAATAAATCAAATATCTGAATTCGATTCTTCATCTCTATTTTCTTCTTATTTTTTCAAGTTTTTTATTTTTGATCCTCTCAGCTCTTTTTCATTGCGATTTAACATTTTTTATTTTACTTACAGCTATTGCATATTGAATTTTCGAATAGATTTTTCTTTTACATTTATTTTGTTGCTTGTATCTAGCAATAAATTTTTCAAGATTTTCACTTTAATCTCTCGTTCTCTCTATTATCATTATTAAATTTAATATACTGGATAGCTGAATAATCTCGTGGAATATTCGAAAACGAAGGGAATTATCATACACGCGATCGTCAATCTTCATCCACTCAATTATAGTGCTCTATAAATATATACGATGAATTAAAATGTATATGCAAGGAGCATCAGGATGAAATGTAAGGGAGCGCTCCTGTCAGCAAAGTAACACTCGCTTTATCATCGTATACTCGTATTTAACACGCGAATCTCCCGAGACCTTTTTTTTTATAGATTCGACGTCCTAGCAATAATGAGAAAGCGTATAAAAATGTGAATAAAACAGCGATTTTAAATCTCTATGGATTGAGGAGGAAAATAAAAGGTTGCAGATATACTTGAATTAACGTCGGTGAATTTTGTTTCATTTTTATGATTTTACATCTTTCGGAATTGCAATAAAGCGCCTTTGCTCAATGTTTTTTTCTTGTTTTTTTAAGCGCGATTGTATCTATTGAGATTTGGAGTAAGTCGAAATTTCGTAAATTATACATAGATAGCGGGTTTAAATCTTACTACTGTAATAAAGCTAGAGCGTATGTTTGTTTGTTTGTTTGTTTTATTGTTTGTTTTTTTGCTCGTCTGTGTCCATTATTCGAACGCGCTAATCTTAGGAAATACCAATCCGATTTGAAAAATTTTTTTTGCATTAGTTAGCCCGTTTATTCAGGAAGGCTTTAGGCTTTATTCAGGAAGGCTTACTATCTTACTACTATCTCACTATACTATAATAAAACTGGACAGTTTGTTTGTTTGAACGCGCTAATCTCAAGTAATACTAATCCGATTTGAAAAATTCTTTTCGCATTAGATAGCCCGTTTATTCAGGAAGGCTCTAAGCCAAATAACTTCATGCTATGACTCTAGTCTTACTATCTTACTACTATCTTACTATACTATAATAAAACTGGACGGTTTGTTTGTTTGAACGCGCTAATCTCAAGTAATACTAATCCGATTTGAAAAATTCTTTTCGCATTAGATAGCCCGTTTATTCAGGAAGGCTCTAAGCCATATAACATCATGCTGTAACATTAGTCTTACTATCTTACAATATACTATAATAAATCTAGAGAGTTTGTTTGTTTGAACGCGCTAATCTCAGGAAATACTAATCCGATTTGAAAATTTTTTTTTGCATTAGATAGCCCGTTTATGCAGGAAGGCTCTAAGCCATATAATTTCATGCTATAACTTTAGTCTTACTATCTTACGTACTATCTTACTATAAACTATAATAAATCTGGAGAGTTTGTTTGTTTGAACGCGCTAATCTCAGGAAATGCTAATCCGATTTGAAAAATCCTTTTTGCATTAAATAGCCCGTTGATTCAGGAAGGCTCTAAACTATATAACTTCATGCTATAACTTTAGTCTTACTATCTTACTTGCGATCTTACTATATACTATAATAAATCTGTTGAGTTTGTTTGTTTGAACGCGCTAATCTCAAGAAATACTAATCCGATTTGAAAAATTCTTTTTGCATTAGATAGCCCGTTTATTCAGGAAGGTTTTATGCTATATAACTTTGAACTGTAACTCTAGCCTTACTATCTTACTATACTATAATAAAGCTGTAGATTTTGTTTGCTTGAACGCGCTAATCTCAATAAATACTAATCCGATTTGAAAAATTCTTTTTGCATTAGATAGCCCGTTTATTCAGGAAGGCTCTAGGCTATATAACTTTGAGCTGTAACTCTAGCTTTACTATCTTACTATACTATAATAAAGCTGTAGAGTTCGTTTGTTTGAACGCGCTAATCTCAAGAAATACTAATCCGATTTGAAAAATTCTTTTTGCATTAGATAACCCGTTTATTCACGAAGGCTCTAGCTTATATAACTTTATGCTATGACCCTTGGGATCGACGGCAACGCATTGAATCTGGAGACGGAAATTTAACGCGGCTGAAATTCCACTTTTTTTTCCTTTATGACTTTACTGCATTTTATTTGCAATTGTAATCTTATCGATTTGTTTTGTTATGTCACAGGCGAGGAGTGTTTCATGTCCGGTGAGTGCGACATAAGCCGGGGTCTTTGCTGTCAGTTGCAGCGACGTCATCGGCAATCAACGCGAAAGGTATGCTCGTACTTCAAGGATCCGCTAGTGTGCATCGGACCGGTCGCGACTGATCAGATGAAATCCGTGGTACAGTATACTTCCGGTGAGAAGCGAATAACCGGTCAGGGAAATCGTATTTTATTCAAACGAGGCCCGTTTGTCTAAGGTAGCGAAGAAAAACAAAAAAAAAAACAAAAACCAATTGACAAAACCCTTTCTCCCCTTTCCTCCGTATCCTCAAAATATCCCGGAGAAAGTTTTACGGGGAAAAAATAAATAATATCAAACTCAACTTAGCTGTCGTGAAACGTAGATCCTAAGTAACGTTAGAAAGAACCGTTGTTCGCGGTTTTCAAGAAAATTCATTTTTCCTTTTGAATCAAATTAATTTTTTAACATTTTTTTACTCGCCAAATACCGACTGTTAATGACGTCCGGTATGAATATATTTTTTAATTCACGTCCCGCGACCGGAAGGTCCAGCGGATGAACGTTAGTAGAAAAGTCCACTCGACGTGAAATAAATAAATAAAAATTCTTGGTTTTTTTTTTCTTTCATTTCTTTTCAAGAGAGCGAAACTGCTTCCAATTTCCTCAATGAATAATTAACGACTGAATAATACAACACATATCAGAGTAGCGCTGTTTACTCTTTAATTAAGATAATACAGATTTAACAATAATACACGTGTTAATCGTTATTTTTTATTTATATTTATTGCGAAATAAGTAAAATCATGGAAATTATAATGCACAAATTGGGCGGTAACTGTGTGAAAAGGTACTCGAAAGTACAGTAGATATTAGAGAAAGAGAGAGAAAGAGAAAGAAAGGAAAAGAACAAAATAAGGGTGGCTTCCTTTTGGTGCTTCGTCGTAAAGCGTTCACGCGCGTAGGAAAACAAATGTATAATATTCAATTTCGTTGGTTAGAGAGAAGAAAAAAGAGAGGCAAAAAATTGTATCAGATCTCGAAATTCCAATCGATCTCATTTCGTTTTTTTTTTCCTACGTGACGTTGAAACGTTACGTATGTCGTGTAAGGGATAAAGAAGAAAATCGAATAAAAAATTATGAAGAAAAAAATACAAACATATCACACGCGAATGCCTAAAAGCATTAGGGAGAGTTTAAACTATGAATGTTATTGCGAGATATTCTATTGAAATTATATTTTTATCTTCGATCCAATATGTATACACTTAAGCTCTATCTATATTTGCATAGTATTCATATACTTTCTCGAGGCGTATATATGGTATATATGTATTATCTACTTCTACTATATATATATATATATACATATTATAAAATTTAATTATACACATATAATTACATACTATACATATGTATTTATTTATTTATTTATTTATTTATTTATTTATTTATTTATTTATTTATTTATTTATTTATTTATTTATTCATTTATTTGTTTATTTATTTATTTATTTATTTATTTATTTATTTATTTATTTATTTATTTATTTATTTATTTATTTATTTATTTATTTATTTATTTATTTATTTATTTATTTATTTATTTATTTATTTATTTATTTATTTATTTATTTATTTATTTATTTATTTATTTATTTATTTATTTATTTATTTATTTATTTATTTATTTATTTATTTATTTATTTATTTATTTATTTATTTATTTATTTATTTATTTATTTATTTATTTATTTATTTATTTATTTATTTATTCATTTATTTGTATATTTATTATTATTAAATGCATAATACAGACGACGCGAATAATACACTCGGGTCGTTGGATATTGCACCAAACATCCGGTCGAAGAGTACACTTGTGTGACCACTTGGTTTACAATGCTATATATATATCTATAAACCCGTTGTTTTATGCCCTTTGGCCTATGTATCCGAGAGCGTTTACGATTTGACCTTAGCACGACATTGAACGACTATCGGTCTCCGTCATTCCACCTAACCCATTACTTCCTCATAGGTCAAGGTCACATACCCTTTTATCCGCCATAATCACTGTTTATCTCTTCCACATTTCCCAGTTATTGTGATTAATGGCTCTGTGTACCATTGTCGTTATTAATTTGCCTATCGTTGCGATCAAAATTTTTGGGGGTCATATATGTACGTATATGTATATGATTCAGACGCAC